>CM060927.1:51325357-52575357 GCA_030737875.1 Allium sativum
GTAAGAAATATATGGAAACGTATTTAATTAGCAATTGAAAATGAAAAACGCGAGAAAAAGGTAAAGTAGAGACGAGATTTATAGTGGTTCAGCCGTTAATTAGGCCTACATCCACTGTGAAGGTGAATTCCAATCTTAAAATGAGGATTACAAAATACATCAATTCTCTCTCTTCATACATCACTATATTTACTCAATATACCCTCATTTATATATTTCAATCTTGGAATTATACAAGATAATGGTAGAACTTGAGGAGAAGAAGGATAGATGAATGATTGAGAAGGAGGATGTCTTCGTTTTCCTTGATCACAAGATTGTTCTTGACGCCATGGCCGAATCAGTGGTTGAGGATAAAATTTAGCAGCACTCCCTGGTTTCAAAGATTGGATCCCCTTTATGTTGGCAGCCATGGTGTATTTATAGGTGAGCTCCCCCCCCCCGGAAAATGATTTGAAATCCTCTTATGCAGGCTAAGGATCACTCGTTCTACTAATTACAAACATGCCATTGGTTAGCTGTAGCCAGCTATCCAGAGCTGTATTCAGTTGTCACGCGCGAGCGACTCAATGGAGTGGGCGTCTTGAGTTATTGTGCGGGTGACCTATGGTTGATGCCCTTTAGTCGCGTCTATTTCAAGCATTTGAGGAGTAGATATCTGATTTTCTTGACGGCGAGATGAAGGAACGACCAACCATAATTCCTTAATGTGGTTACGTCCGATTAGAGTGAGTGAGTGGCGATCTTTATTAGTCCAGAAGCGACCAACTGAGATGGGAATGTGCTCTTTCTAAGGATTGGTGTACGACCGACCAATAAGTTTCTGATCTGAGTGTCGAGCTATAGGTGTTGCAATTCACGAGAAGTCGTTAAATATATATACGACCTTGACTCCTGTCTTGATGCGTGCGGCCGAACTTTGATGTTAGATCAAGCGCGCTCCGTTGTCGTGAGCGGCTTTAAAGAATGTATGATCCTTATCTCTATTGAGTCACGTTTCTCACAGCGTAATTTGCCATCTTCTTCGGTCGTACTGGTCGATTTGATTTGTCTTGGGTTTGATACTTGGATCTTGCCATGTGTGGTTGCGTCCTATCCATTGTGGGTCGTTTAAGAGCCTTGAATAACATCATGCACGACCGACCCTGATGATATCCATTCCGCATCCCTTGTTCAATGTGCGTTTGGATTTTTTTAGGGATTAACACTTGCCCCTCGAAGTCCGTGATTTCTTTTAGTAAGGAATTACTGGCTTCAACATATTTGATCGCACACTGTTTGGTAGATTTATCATGACTTATCAATGGGTTGTTCGTGCAAAATATTGAGATTGCTTCATTGCAGCTGATTGGTATTGTTTCTCTCTATGAGCGAGAAGCTTGATGTATCTTTCGTTATTGTGCGAACAGTCGAATTTCAGGATGCCAGCTGGAGCATGATGGGACACTTATTTGTGTATTCGAGTACTAAGCTGATGTTGTGAGAATACTCTAGATATATGCCTTTTAATCTCCCTTTATTTTTTCTTACCTGTGCACATTTAATTGGTTTTTCACATTTACCTATGTGTGCTTGTTTTGAGTGATTTCCCCAATTTACCCGAATGCTAAGCCCACTAATGTGAACATAGGGTTGTCTTTCGTATGAATGACCGGATGGAAATACTATTTCGGTTAGCCAATCCTTTCGTCTGTCTCTTTTTTATATTATTTTGCTATCTTCCTTTTTTCCAGAAGAAAGCTTTAATGGCGGCGCTAGTCTGAGCAGTCCTCTTTACCTCTTGGATCTCTTTTATAACTCCTGATTACTCTAGTTCTTTCATCGTTCTGATTTTCATTCGTGCACGACACCGTTGTCGAAGCCTCCGCTAGCTCGAGATTGATTTGGCTGGACTGTTCGCCCAGATTCGAGACTATTCGCTCGCCTATAGGTAAATTTCTCCTTTGATTTTATCTCGACACAATTTTGAAGCCTGAATTTTGACCATGCGGCTTTGGGGTTTCTAAGTAGAGTTTCCCCTTTTTCTACAATCCCATAATTTTAGGAAGCAATCTATGTCAGACCAGGTCGAAAGGTCTGATCGAGCAAAAAGTTCTGATCAGGTTGTGTCTACGCCCAATGTTGTCTCTTCGATAGGCGCTGCGCAAGATTTCCCACAACCTCGTGTACTTTCTACAGTACCTAGTGAAAGGCACCCAACGGAGCTTTCTCCCTGCTCGTTCCATCAACTGTGCAAACAATTCGGTATTTCGGTGAAAGAAGAGGCCAAGCTACTTAGAGAAAAAGAGTTCGAGGATATCCCTCCCAAAGGATATGTTGTCGTTACTCGTGGCATGTTGATAAGCGGAGCGGTTCCTCCCTTTAACCCTTATACAGAAATGATTCTCCGGAGCTTGGCTATTTCCCCGTATCAGTTACATCCTAATGGTTATGCGATTTTTATAAGCCTTTATATCCTTTTTATGAGGGAAAAACATCGGGCTCCTTCGTTTAAGGATATATGCTCATTATATGCTTTCAGGAAAAGAAGCCAGCGTCCCTTGTTTATCTTTGTGGAAAGCCGGGGTTCGAAAATAATTACTGGCTTAGTGGACAGTGTGCGAGGATTTCCCAATCAGTACTTCTTTGTCCGATGTCCAGATAATTTCTGCGGCTTTTGGATGAAAGGCAGTAAGTATTTTTATTCTTTAAATTTCTTCTTGCCCCCTCTTCCTTTTTCTCAAAATCTTTTGGATATACTGCAGCACTCCGCGATCAAAGCATACCCTTCGACCAAGATTTATGCAACTCATTATTAGCAGTTGATGAGGGCGAGAGAAATGGGAAATTCCTGATCACTGAAGGGTTCTTAAGGCAATATAATTTTCTTTCCTCTTTGCGCACCTTCGCAGTGGATTCTTTTGATAAAAAAGAAGCTGCCGGCAAATACCCTATCAAGAAATCTTTGAAAAAGGAAATTTCTAGCATCGTAGGGAGCAGCGAGGCATCTTTCAAAAGCAAAACGACCTCTGCCAAAAAGGTAGTATCCAAGCGTCCAAAGCACCAAGGCCCTAAGACTTCAGTGGTCTTGTGTGAAAAAGATGGGCCTCCCTTAGAGGAAGTTGTCCAGGGAGATGTAAATGTGACTCCTTTGGAGATCACCTCGGATCAAGTGCGGGAAGTGGTGCAGTCTGACGGAATTTTAGTGACTTCTAAAGAAAACCCGGGAGGTGGAGAGAATCCTTTTGAAGATAACCAAGAAGTAGATGGTTTAGAAGCTTTTAAAGGTCTTAATCCCCTTGGTTTAGCTGAATACCTTGTTCAAGGTAAGAACGTTATTTGGGCATTCTGTATTTCAAAACCTTTTAATTGTAAGAATTTTTACAAGAAACCCCTCGTTTCTGGGTCAACGTGATATCTCACAGGGTCTGGAACTGTTTTAGTCTTGTTGTGGCGGCCCGCCCCGCACCAACCGACATTTACTCCAAATGTGCGCTGTACACATGTCCAGTTAGCACGGAACGGATCGTCAGAAGGAAAAGGAAGAAGGAAATGAACATACAAGAACCTGTAGAATGTCTCACAGTGCATAGAATAAAATATAATAATAACATACTTGACATAAAACAGGCGAGACAATGCATAAGATGAAAACCAGAACTAAACATCATAGCAGCAGAAATCCAAAATACAGCTTATTACAACTTTCAAACTGTCTCAAAGCAAAAACAAGATAAAAGAGGTACACTACTAATGCCCAAGTAGCGACCACCAACGACACAGGGAGAATGTGTGTGTGTATATATATATATATATCATACGTGGAAGCCTCCTGCCCGCCTCCTAATCAACTACTCGCGCATCACCAGCTAACCTGTCTCTAGTCTGCTCGTGTGAGCACCCAGAGTAATAAGAGGAGACATAAAACTCTGGGTCAGACATAAAGCCTGGTATGAGCGATAAGCATCTAAAGTGAACAATAACAGGTAGACTAAAACATACCTGAACCTGGACCTGCAACCAAAGAGTTAGCACTACATACTGTACAACACTTTAAGGTACCATATCAAACAGTGTAAAGATACGGAGGTGGGGGAGGTGTGCATGTCATAATGATGGCAAACAATCAAGCATAGAATCCATCCTCACATCTCTCACTTAGTGCGTAAAGCATACGATATTCACCACTTTGATCACCCAACGTACCTTGCTACAATCACTTTGCCCTATGAAGTCATAAATGGCTTCACTGCACTGATAACGTAGCTACAAATCCTTCGCTATGTCCACTTTGCCCCATGGAGTCACAAGGACCCCACTGCACTGGCTCATAGCCGTACTAATCCTTACTATGTCCACTCTGCCCCATGGAGTCACAATGACCCCACTGCACTGGCTCATAGTCTTACTACGCATCACTTTGCCCCTCGGGTCATAATGACCCTACTGCACTGATAACGTAGTCTTGCTACCATCACCTTGCCCCTCAGGTCATAACGACCCTACTGCACTGATAAGTAGCCCATCATTCATTTTTAGTGGTGAATCAAAGTTATGAACGTCGACAACTCCTTAGCACACGTCCCGCAGCAAAGCCCAACCAAGAAGTGAACTCATCGGTTCCCAACTGGATCCTGAGTTCTAACTTCCCATATTGGACTACCTTTGCATCTCGAGTTATTGGTCAATACTGGGTCGGGTCGGGTTCCTCCTCAGGCCATCGGTTCGGGTCGGGTATCTTCCATCTGTTCGGGTCGGGTCTCCTTCTGGTGCGGTTCGGGTCGGGTGTCCTCCATCGGTTCGGATCAGGCGTTTCTCCTTGGTTCGGGTCGGGTGCCACTCCCCCTCCAGTTCCTGCTTCTGTTCCGATCCGCCTCCTCATCCTTTACGTACTTCGATCCGATCCATCCTCCTCTGTCCGCTCCGATCCCTACTCCCTAATCCGATCCGATCCCAGTTCAGCTAGCGTGGCCTTCCATTTTTCCACTTTTCCCAAGTGCTGGGTTCCGATCCGATTGAATTCTTTGCTTAGTTCAACGATCCGAGCCCCCCTATCCGATCCGAACCCTGCACTGTTTTCTGAAACTGTTCCAGCAAGTGTTTACGCCATTCGACGACGTTTTCGACCATTCTAACTATTGAAATCATCACAAAGCATTTCATACAGTCATAGCAACATGCATAATCAACCACAACCATCAAAACATCAACATGATAGGTTAAAATGGATCAAACATACCCAAATTCCCACATTTCCCCTTAAGCATGTTTAGGTGAAACTAACGATAGGATTAGCAAAACTTAACCAAATTAACCCAAATTCATATCAGAGGTCTAAAACATCATTTAGGAATTTATGAACATTTTTCCCGAATTTTACCATGCCTAAATTCGCTAATTTGCACTAATTACCCTTAACTAGCCATAATTAGTGTAAAACTATGCAAATCACTCACCTTAGCCACAAAATAAACTAAGATCTGAAATAAATCTCTGATTTGATGTGAATCTCAATGCTAAACAGCAGCTCCAATGTTGCTTTGGTGTAGATCTTCCTTGATTAGAGGTTGCTAAGCTTAATCCTTGACCAAAAGATGATTTGGAGGTGATTTAGAGGTTGGAGGCCATTTTTAGGGTTCCTTGGTGATAAGTGGAGGCTAGAAAACTGAAATGGAATGATCCTCTATCTCATTTCAGCCTCCCCATAACCCTAATCCCGAAATGGGTTATGGGCCTACTCACTAATCACCCGATTTGGCCCGGTTAAGCAGTTTTTCACCCTCCAAGCCTTGTTTCAGCCATATCTCCCAAACGGTAAGTCCGTTTGGCTATTATGACCACTCTACGGAAAGGTAAACCATCAAACGAATCTAATGGAAGTGGTTTCAGGTCAGAATTCTTTTCCAATCAAAAGTTATGGCCAAAACAGTACCAACTAGGGGCAAAATGGTCATTTAAAAATCGACAAAAATCATAAGCATGGGAAATGACTCTAATGGATGTTTCCCAAAGTTACATGACCATACGACTTCATACGGGAAAGAAATAAATATTCTACGATCCCCCGATGCGTAGAATGCGGGTCATTACACTTGTTGTTTTCATATATTCCGTATACTTCTTCTCCTGGCCTTCTCTCTCGCCTTTCAATGATTAAGGTGCTTAGATCTTCTTTTTTCCCTTAGATCCAGGAATGGGATCATCTTTATCAGACAGTTTCTCCAGGCAATTTTCTCTCGTCGATCCACGGAATGTCTCACAGTCCAGTCTTTCTCGCTGCCTCAAGCGTCCCCGTCCATCTTCAGACCCTCTATCTCAAGATGCTCTTGAGGCACCACTAGAAAGTTTGCTAAAGAAGAAGAAGCATGACCAATCTCAGGTATCTGGAGGAGAAAACTAGGATGCCGAGAGGAGAGAAGGTAATGATGAACAAGATAAGGATAGGCTTGGTGGGTCTTCTGAACCGGCTGAACTTTTATGCCCCAGTTCTTCGGTCCCTCTAGAATCGTTGCTCAAATCCTCTACGCCTAATGCACCTGTTCTCTTTCAGATTCAAGCGATTCTTGATAGACCTCCCTACGGAGTTGCCCTCGGTAATCCTAAGTTGAAGGACATGTTCGGAGACTAGGACTTAAGGGGAATGGACCTTGACTTAGACTTGTCTCCACGCGATGACCAGAGTACCGTTGGGGAGTTGAGCACCATAAAAAATCATGTGACCTCCCAGCTTGCCACTGTCATGGGTCAGCTTGAAGTTCAGCTAGATGAGGCCAAAAATACTTCCAGAGAGCATTTCGAGTCTTGGAACAGGTTCTGCTTCGAATTTCAGAAGCTGAATACTCAACATCTTGAGCGTGTCGAGTTTCTAGAGAGCGCTAAGACTGAATTGATCCGTGTGATCGAAAGTCAAGCGGACGAAATTGCATTCTTTAAGAATGGGAATAGTAGGATGAACAACTTGGAGGCCGACAATAGGAAACTTCAGGAGGAGATTGAAGCCGCCAAAAAACAACTTGATGAGGCTCAAGCTAACCTGAGTTCGCTGAATCTCAATTAACTTCTGTACAACAAGCTGTGGTTTCTTATCGGTAGGAGAAGGCAATGCTCAAAGGTAAACTCGCTTCCAAAAATAAGGTTCTTGAAACTTTATAAGAAGATAAAGCAAGGTTAACCAGCGATCTTGAGCAGGCCAAAATTAAAACTGAAGAGACCCTGTTTCGATTTTACACCCTTAGTGTTATGACCCACGGAAGCTTGAGCTATCTGAACAAGGGTTTCCCTCGTACATTAGCTCTTGTCTGGGAGCAAGTGCTTAGCTACTCCAAAGATAAGGATGATAGTGTTCTGCAAGAGGCCCTCCATGAGGCAAGCGATCGCGATGCTTTAGAAAAAGGAAGGAGAATGCTGGCTGTTGAACGAGCTCAATCCCTTGGATAAGAAGTCCAGAATGTTGTTCCTGTTCATGCCACCAGTCCTGCAAAAGATGGAGCTTCGGGATCCCAAGTTTTTCTGACGGAACCTTCCATTGCTAATGAAGGTACTTCTAAGGTTCATTTGGTTGATGACCACGCTATACCTGAAAACATTGCTAAACGATGTACTGTTGTTTTGCATTTTGCAGCACCAACTTTAGAACCGTGTACCTTTGTGATGGATTTGTATTTTGTTATTACGCGTTAGTGTTGATACGCTTATAACTTATCGTAATTTTTATTTGTTTGCATCGTGTTACGCTTTTATGGGTTGTGCGATGGTTACGTTTTACGTCTTTCATCGTTAATATCGCTGGTTTTCTTTGAATTTAGGACATCATATTTTCTCTTTTGCCCCTTCTTTGAGGGGTTTAGTTCTTATTATGCATATTTCGCATTCTTTAACAGTCTGGTAATTCAAACCTTTAAAGTTTATTTTTTGGATGTGCACTTTTATAAGGCGCAGGTATCTTGTTATACATTTATTCCTGTTCCTCATTGATTTGGCGTCCCAACCCCTTCGGAGACTCGATTAAATGCATTTCCGTATGTACATTTTTTTATGTACCCAATCCCATATCCCACTAACTAAGTGACCCGAGCCCTTCGGGGACTGTTTTTGAGTACGTGCCCCCATGAGAGGATTTAGGTTACAAGTTTTCGACCCAATTTCGATCTTATTTGACCCGGCTATTATGATCAAATAGAGACCTAAATTGGATACCCCCATACGGCTAGGATTTCTGATACCCCCTTTCGGTTAGGATTTTTGATACCCCCTTTCGGCCAGGATTTCTGATACCCCCTTTAGGCTAGGATTTCTGTTTTGCGCTGGTCTTTCTAGCATGTTTTTGGTACCTTCCGATCCTAGGACTGGTGTTATCCAGTCTAGGTTTTTAAAAAAAAGAAAACAGAGAGTGCAGCCTCCGGATTTTGGTGTGCTCTCCATGAATTGCTTTGGAATGGCTCTTTCCCTTTGAATTCTGCAAGATGATGGGTTAGACTATCCTGCCTGGTTCGACCAATGCTCTTGGTGCGTGATGCACGATTTTGGCCTATATTAGAGACCAATTTTTAGCATTAGTTAGTAAATAATTTTTGTTTTTTATGAGATTATAATCTGTGAGTGAACATCTTTTATCATGTAGAGTTTGTACTTAACACAATAAAGGTGGATCACAGATCATTTCATGGAAATACAGCAGGAAAAGACAGATTATAGAAATAGTAAAATAAAGAGAATGGGGGTCGCGCATTTCCAGTTCTGGATATTGGATTGCGCCCAGTGGTCATTAGTCAATGTTTGGTTATAAATCTTCGGGCGCTTGGGTTATCTCGTGCGACCCGGCCTGATTGGCAATCTTACCTTTCCTCCGACTTTCTGATGCGTTTTAAGGACTCTTAACATACTGTTGCAGTTGATTTTTTTGGATGTGCTCCTCAATCAAATTTCTCAAGTGTCGACATTCATTCGTGTTGTGCCCGGGTTGATTATGAAACCGGCAGAACTTTCCAGAATGTGCCTGCTGTTCTGTGATTCTTTGTGGCTTTACCTGAGGAAACATGCCTATGTCCTTCATGGCAGAGTAGATTTTGTTTCGGGTTTCATTCAAGGGAGTCAATTCTGTTTTCTTAAAATTTTTGACTTCAAATGTATTTTACTGTCTCTCCCATTGAACCCTCTCTTATGCCTAGAGTCATCCTTCTGAATTATCTGAGAAGATTCGTTACTCTTCCCTTCTTTAATAGTGCTATTCTTCATGTCCTTCTGGATATCGAGGGTATCGGCTTCCACGCTCATGTATTCGTCAGCTTACTTGTAGAACTTCTTTAGAGTCTTTGGTTTTTTCATCTTGAGCCACTTCCCGAATTCTGATTTCTTATCGATAGCCCCTTTCAAGGCTGCCAATAAGTACCAAGGCTCTAGTTCTATAACCTCTGCTGTAAGGAAAGCTTTGATGGTTTCTCCGGGCATTTGTTCCATCTCGCTGAGTGACATCACGTCCCTTACCTTGGTGGTTTGTAATCGGAATTGATCTTGAAATCTCCTTGCTAAATCAACGAACTGATCAATACATTTAGGTGGAAGTCTGGTAAACCACAGCGAGGCCACACCTTCTAGGCACACGGGAAAGTATAAGAACTTGATTTCATCAGTAGCCCTGGCTCCATTCATATGCTGGTCGTACTTGAACAGAGAAATGGTTGGATCTCCAACTCCGCTATAAGGCGCTATTGTTGGGAGGTATAAATTTCTTCGTGAATTTCGCCTGACGGATTTCCTCTGTGAATGGATTTTTGCTGGGGGAAAATTCCCATTCTTTCTCCTCATCTTCTCGGGTTGCCTTCTCCTTCAATATTCGCTGGATCATGTACGTGATGCGCCTCTCCTCACCTGCTTGTTCATCGGGATCGGCACTGACGTTTTTATCAGCGCGACCACGGTTTGAGCCTCGACGCCTTGCATCCATTTTGAGGGATGTTATATTGGTGGGACTTGGGACAGCCCGAGCCGCACGTTCTTCTTTGCGCTGTGGAGATCTGGCCTTAGGATTCTCAACGCTGGCCTCTCCCCTGTCTCCCACTAGGCTGTGAGGTCGTTCAAGGTCTGAGGCTGATGAGTCCTCTTTTTCACCAGTATTAACCACAATGTTTGGTGGTAACAGATTGGCTTGAACATTTGTCAGGACATCAAACCTTTCCATTATGATCTTCGTTGTATTATCCATTTTTTCGTTCAGGCCGATTACAACCACATTCAATTATTCTCGCGTTATAGATGGCCTAGGGGTGTCCCCTGCCCCTTGATTCAAGATTTGAGGTGTAGCTTCGTTAGCATTATCACCCTCACTGATTGTAACAACTTTAGCAGATTTTCCGCTTTTCTTTGATCCGACCATGGTTTCAAAGGAGAAAGCGTTTTTGGATATATATTTTTAGACTGCTGAACTACGAAAGGGAACTATGAACACGGCCCCACGGTGGGCGCCAAAATGTTTACACCAAAAATGGTCTAAACACCCCAGGGTACTAAAACTGTACTTCACCGATTTGGTAAGAAATAAATGGAACCATATTTAATCTGCAATTGAAAATGAAAAACGCGAGAAAAAGGCAAAGTAGAGACGAGATTTATAGTGGTTCAGCCGTTAATTAGGCCTACATCCACTGTGAAGGTGACTTCCAATCTTAAAATGAGGATTACAAAATACATCAATTCTCTTTCTTTATACATCTATATATTCACTCAATATACCCTCGTTTATATATTTCAATCTTGGAATTATACAAGAGAATGGTAGAACTTGAGGAGAAGAAGGATAGATGAATGATTGAGAAGGAGGATGTCTTCGTTTTCCTTGATCACAAGATTGTTCTTGATGCCATAGCCGAATCAGTGGTTGAGGATAAAATTTAGCAGCGCACCCTGGTTTCAAAGATTGGATCCCCTTTATGTTGGCAGCCATGGTGTATTTATAGGTGAGCTCACCCCGGAAAATGATTTGAAATCTGCTTATGCAGGCTACGGATCACTCGTTCTACTAATTACAAACATGCCATCGGTTAGCTATAGCCAGCTGTCCAGAGCTGTATTCGATTGTCATGCACGAGCGACTCAATGTAGTGAGCGTCTTGAGTAGTTGTGCGGGTGACCTTTGGTTGATGCCCTTCAGTCGCGTCTATTTCTAGCATTCGAGGAGTAAATATCTGATTTGCTTGATGGCGAGATGAAGGAACGACCAACCACAATTCCTTAATGTGGTTACGTCTGATTTGAGTGAGCGAGTGGCGATCTTCATTAGTCCAGAAGCGACCGACTGAGACGTGCAACTTTGAGATGTGAATGTGCTCTTTCTAAGGATTGGTGTACGACTGACCAATAAGTTTCAGATCTGAGTGTCGAGCTATAGGTATTGCAATTCACGAGCAGTCGTTAAAGATATGTACGACCTTGACTCCTGTCTTGATGTGTGCGGCCGAACTTTGATGTTAGATCAAGAACGCTCCGTTGTCGGCTTTACAGAATGTACGATCCTTATCTCTATTGAGTCGCGTTTCTCACAGCGTAATGTGCAATCTTCTTCGATCGTACTGGTCGATTTGATTTGTCTTGGGTTTGATACTTGGGTCTTGCCCTGTGTGGTTGCGTCCTATCCATTGTGGGTCTTTTAAGCGCCTTGAATAACATCATGCACAACTGACCCTGATGATATCCATTCTGCATCCTTTGTTCAATGTGCGTATGGATTTTTTTTAGGGATTAACACGTGCCCCTAACAAACAATCTACATCAAAATTGGCGTGTCCCGCAACCAAAGCCCCGATAGTAAAAGGTTAGTGGTCTTTCTATTTAGCTCCTTGCCTTTCCGCATCAAGCTCACTGTCGATGACTGGTACTGTAACACCCCACACCCGCTAAGGTCACTCACTAAGGGAATGCCTTAACTTCGGTGGAGTATTTTAAGTGGATATAGAACAGAAAAATTACAACAAGACAGATATAAATCATACTTGAAAATCTAAAACATCATTTCATTGCAGTAGAAGATAAACATGTTTGGTTACAATACCAAAACCAACTAAAACAAGAGTCAAGTACTAAATATCCATCCTGATAAAAACATAAGTACATAATCCCACTACATAACTAATAGCCATAATAGAAAAGATAAGCTGAGCTTTACATCAACGGTCCAAGCTCCAAAAGATAGATAAAGCAATCTGATCAAAGCCCACTAGTGCTAGGCCCACTCTGAGAACCTGAGGGTTGGGAAAAAGATAAAAACAACGGGGTCATACATAAGTCCGAGCGAGTCCTATAACTTTAACAATACAATCATTAAAGTAATTAGGGTATGATATAAACTTGGTACGGTAACGACTGGGGATGAATGACTACACTAAGCAGCCAACTAGACATAGGAAGAACCAAGATAACGGTAAAGACGCATCTACCCACCCAAGGATAATTACTACACTGCACCACCAGTCATTCCTACTTAAAGGTTGGTCCCACCCAAGGACTTAGAAAATTTAACTAGTAGTTTCGTGTACCCCTAGCTGACCACATAGGTGCCGTCTGTCCCTATCTCCACTAGGTGTACCCACTACTCCCCAAGCGATCGGCTCCCTAACGTAGATACCCGTGTTGGCCCCACAGTGGGGTGTATCACTCCCCAAAGTGGCAACCTGATATAACCAACGGTGCACGGCTTATACCTACACGATGCAACAACGTCTTACCTACCAGCCCGGGTCCACACACGCATATGAAACCCGTTGGACTTGCGTTGCCACCGCTAACCCATTTTGGCCTCTTATAGTCAAGCCCAGTATGCGTGTCCAGTCCTCGACTTGGGTCGAGCCCACAAAGATACGTTTTGGGTTACTGGTTGAAATGGGCCTCCACAAGCTACCCACCTAAGCTTGTCCCTTTTCTAGTGCATCCCACTTAACCCTTTAATCATGTTTAATTACATGTTTCCACTTGGTTAAGTATTCTAATCGTATTTTCTATTGCCACCCAAGACAACCCACTAGATTTCCACATGCCACCCAAGGCACTTACTTGATTTCAACATGCCGCCCAAGGCACCCACTTAACCCCTCATGCCCCACTACATGCTTATCTGGTTAAGTGTTTCTTAATTGATTAAGAACGTAACCTTTGTAAAGACCTCTCACATTAGACTATCTTTTATGGAAGCTGGATTTGCCGGTCGGGTCCGGGCAGCCTTACGCCATAACAGAGTCTAACCTCGTGTCTTTACACTTGTCACGTATTTAGTTCATGCCTAAGACCTCTCACATTGGGCCAACCATTTGTAGCCGCTGGATTTGTCGGTCGGTTCCGGGCAGTCTTATGCTACAAAAGGGTCCAACCTCATGTCTTAGTCGATTAATTACACCTAATTAATCACCCCCATATTTTGAATTAATTTTCAATAATTAATTCCAATTTAATGATGTACATAATTAACTAAATTATGTCCATCCACTTATGGTATGCAACATCATACCAATTTCACCACAATTTTGTTAACATGAATATTAACCCCATCGTTCCCCACGTAATACGCTAACATGACATACTTAAAAGGGAAGATTCATCACAAGTACAATGGGTTCAACTTAGCATAACATTAGCATCAACATGGGTTTTAAAGGTGTCAACTTGCCTATATGACCATAGCATCAAACCCAACTAGCATGAATAATCAACCCAAACTTGCATGAATCACATATGTCATAAAGAGGGTAACTTGCATAGATGTTCATGTCATAGACCTATCATAAAGGGATAAACTTGCATACATGTCATAGGTCTAAAAAGGGATGAACTTGCATATGTTACTCATATCATAAAAAGGGGTAAACATGCATATATATGCATGACATACAAAGGGGTAAACTTGCATATGTATGCATATCATACAAAGGTGTAAACTTGCACATGTTACTTGCATATAATCAAACACCAAACTTGCATAACATGTCATATATGAACTTGCATATAATCAAACACCAAACTTGCATAACATGTCATATATGAACTTGCATTGCATATAATCAAACACCAAACTTGCATAACATGTCATATATGAACTTGCATATAATCAAACACCAAACTTGCATAACTTAGTGTCATAATGGATCAATGTTTATCATAGTGATTTGCATAACTAGCATCATGAACATATAGCATAAAACTTGCATTACTAGCGTCATGGACATATAGCATAAAACTTGCATAACTAACATCATAAGCACATAGCATATGATAACATAACTTGCATTGATCCACATTCATAACCATAACCTCATTACATCCTATCATAATTAGTTTAGCAATTGCTTGCTAAAGGCATAGAAACTCACAACTTGTTGATTAGCACTCCTATGAAGAAGATTAAGTTGCTAGAGTTGATTTGAGAAGCTATCTTCTTCTAAAAATTGATGGAGGCTCCTTCTAGTTGCATTTTGACGGCATGACGGCCTTGTATCTATTTTTAGTATGGATTAGGGTAGTCTTAGGGTGTATTTATAGATTTAGGATGTAGTTTAGGCCCTTAGATTAACCCTAATTTAGGTTAGAGCCGTCAGATTTCGTCACAAGCCCCAAACACAGCCCAAACCCCAAAACGGTGCACCCAGGCCAATCTGGCCAAACAAGCCAGGTTGCCCCCTGTGTCGACAGGGGTGTCGACACTACTGTCGACACACCCCAGCTGGGTGTCGACTCCCCTGTCGACACTGGGGTCGACCTGGTGCTGGGCGGGAATTTTCCCGCCCAGTGTTTAGGCTGAAAATTCAAATTTTGAATTTTCCTGAATTCCGGGCTGATTTTTCTGAAAACTTTGTTGGGCCATAACTGGGTCATACGGACTCCAAATCACGCAAACTCGGACTCTATCTCAACTAGAATTCTGAGATGAACACAATGGCGCAACCCGTTTCCCTTAATTCCCCCATCTGGGATTAGTTATTCTTTAATTTTTTAATGTTAATATTAACTGAAATTCGGAGTGTTACATTCTCCCCTACTTAAAGGATTTCGTCCCCGAAATCTCTAAGTCAAGAAGAACGTATCCTACCAACCAAACAATCATCTACTAAACCATCAAACACTGGCATCCATTGTCCTTAAAATTTCTAATGACGTATGAACATATGCAAAAAGTGTGTGTATATGTTCCCTATCTAATGCAAAATCAGACAATCTACTGATTCAGTTGACCTCCTTAATGCAAACCATGATAGTGCCATGCATCCAATATGTATGCGAAAGAACCCTATCGACACATACTATCTCTACATGTGTGCACAACCATACACCAAAATGCATCATCCATATAATAACACAACCATTACACATCCATTAATATAGCTACCTACACACAGTTATATGCAATATGCAACATGAAGTGAATGAGCTGATCTAGTGTCTAAAGTGTGTGTATATGCATCCACGAGCAACCACTAGCAAACACTTGCATCCACATGCATCCATCAATCATAACATGTCTCAAACACATGTTTCACCCATAGGTTTACCCTATCTAAAGGTCAAAGGTACTAACGAGAGGACATACTAAAGATAAGATAAGTATTAGACAAACGATAAAGGAGAAGTTAAAAGACATACCATCAAAAAGAAATGGGTACAGTGAACGCATCTTCGCTTCTGTCTCCCAAGTAGCGTTGCTCTCATCATCTCCCCATTGCACTTTGACTAGTTGAACCTCTCTGTTTCTCAACTTCCTAATCTCTGACCCAAGGATGCGAGTAGGAGCTCGTCGAATCGTCGCATCACGCTCTACCTCCACTTCTCTAAGCAAGCTCGGCTCTACCACCTCTGCGGTCTCATGTAGGCACTTCCTCAAACGTGACACATGGAATACGTCATGTACACCACTAAGTCTCTCGGGAAAATCCACTCTATATGCCATCTATCCAATCCTTTCCTTAATAGGAAACAGTCCTACAAACCTTGGTGCTAACTTCCCAACGGACCCAAAGCGAACAACATTTCGTAATGGAGATACTTTGACAAAGACCATATCCCCAACATCAAACTCAAGATCCGTCCTCCTCTTATCCGCGTAGGATTTCTGTCTGTCTTGCGCCACTTTCATCCTTCTTCAAATCAAATCAATCTTTTCCGAAGTCTCTCTAACCATATCGGGCCCAAGCAAGATCTTATCCGTAGATTCCCACGAACATGTAGGTGATTGACAAGGCCTTCCATAAAGAGCTTCAAAAGGAGCCATACCAATACTAGACTGAAAGCTGTTGTTATACACGAACTCCACCAATGGAAGATGCTCTTCCCATGTACCTCCAAAATCTAAGATACATAGCCTCAAAAGGTCTTCTAGAATACGGTTCACCCTCTTGGTCTGGCCGTCCGTCTGAGGATGATATGCGGTGCTCAAACACAACTGAGTCCCTACCGCCTCTTGCAAACTCTTCCAAAACTCGCTAGTGAAGATAGGATCTCGATCGCTCACTATGCTCGAAGATACACCATGCAACCGAACTATCTCTCGAAGGTAAACTGAAGCTAGCCATGGAGCAGTCCTCTTACTCTTCACGGGTATAAAATGGGCGCTCTTAGTAAGTCTGTCTACCACAACACAAATTCCCGTATTACCCTTCCTCGACCTCGGTAATCCATCGATAAAATCCATCGAGACGCTATCCCACTTCCATTGCGGAACTTCCAATGGGTGAAGCAACCCACCAGGTTTCTTTTGCTCCGCTTTCACTTGTTGGCACACCAAACATCTAGCGACATACTCGGCCACATCTTTCTTCATACCGGCCCAAAAGAAAACTCGCTTCATGTCTTGGTACATCTTGTCCCCACCGGGATGAATGGTCATCTTCGAACGATGTGCATCATCAAGAACAGCTTTCCTCAAACCCTCGTCTTGCGGTACACAAAGTCTACCGTCTCTACGGAACCACCCCCTATCGTCTAGGGTGTACCTACTCAAATGGATGGACGACTCCCCCCTTATGAGCTTCTCTACTAACTCAACCAACTATGGGTCGTCCCGCTGTGCCTCACCAATCCATCCCAAAAGAGTAGGTCTGACCTCTAAGGATGCTAGCAAACCGGGTACAAAGTCAACGGAAGGTCTGAAGTCAAACATCGAGATAAATTCCAAGCTTCGTCGTTCCACGAACAATGGACTCAAGGACAACCTTTTTATGCTTAAGGCGTCCGCCACCACGTTACCCTTGCCAGGGATATACGCTATCTCGAAATCATAGGATGCTAAGAACTCCATCCACCTTTGCTGTCTTAAGTTCAAATCCTTCTGAGAAAACAAGTACTTCAAAGATTTATGGTCGGTGAACAATTCGAACCTCTCGCCAAGAAGATAATGGCGCCAAGTCTTAAGCGCAAAAACAATAGCGGCCAACTCTAGATCATGCGTAGGGTAATTTTTCTCATGCTTTCTCAACTGCCTTCCCCCATAGGCTATTACCCTTCCCTCTTGCATTAAGACTGCGCCTAGTCCTGTCCCACAAGCATCAGTATAAACAACAAATGGCTTACTCCCATCTGGCAACACTAAGACTGGAGCTGTGGTTAAAGCTCTCTTTAACCGTTGGAACGCATCATCACAATCTACGTCCCATGTGAAGACTAGATTCTTCTTTGTCAAGCGAGTTAATGGGGCTGATATCTTCGCGAAGTCCTTGATAAACTTCCTATAGTAGCCAGCCAACCCCAAGAAACTCCTCACCTCGGTAGCATTCTTCGGAACCTTCCAATCTTGGATGGACACTACCTTCGCGGGATCCACAGCTATCCCTTCCTTAGAGACCACGTGCCCTAAGAACCGCACTTCCTTCCTCCAAAAGTGACACTTAGAGAATTTAGCCTTAAGGCTATGTGCTCGAAGAGTCTCCAACACTTCCCTAAGATGTAGGGCATGCTCTTCTTCACTCTTAGAAAAGACTAAGATGTCATCCACAAAGACCACCACGAACTTATTAAGGTACTCCCTGAACACCCTACTCATCAGATCAACAAAGTATGCGGGGGCGTTCGTCAAACCAAATGGCATCACCGGCCACTCATAGAAACCATCCGGAGTCCTAAAGGCAGTCTTGTCTATGCTATCCTCAGCCACTCTCAACTGATGAAACCCCGTGGCTAAGTCCAACTGCGAAAACACTGAGGCGCCAACCAACTGATCAAAGAGATCATCAATCCTCGGGCCATGGGTGTCTATTCTTCTTTGTAAGCTTGTTGAGTTCTCTATAGTCTACACAAAGTCTGAGGGACCCATCCGCCTTCGTGGCAAAAACTACTGGAGCACCCCACTCCGATATACTTCGTCTTATGAACCCCTTCTCAAGCAACTCCCCTACTTGCTTATAGAGTTCCCTCCTCTCACGAGGAGCCATGTGGCGCACTGGCAAAGATACTGGCTTAGCATTGTCCACCAGATATATTCGGAAGTCTATCTCCCGCTTCGAAGGTAAGCCCTTCACCTCCTCAAACATATCTGAGTATTCCCGGACCACTCTAACAGATTGCAAACTCTCGACCGAAGCGTCAAGCGATTCAAGATAACTTAGCACAACAGAATCCATGGGATTACAAGAGATCTCGAGAGTGTTACCCAAGCGGGTCATGAGCCTAACAACTCTCCTTTCACAATCAAGAACAGTACCATTACTGGATAACCAGTCCATGCCCAAAATCAACCCATAGCCCATGAAGCCCAAAACAAAAGCATCACATCTAAACTCAACGCTAAGTATGGAAATCTTCAAACCCAAACATATCATGGACAAATAAGTGGAGCCCCCAATTGGGTTTGAAACAACCAAGGGATCATCTACTAGACTGGTGTCTAAGTGCAGTGACTCAACTAATGATGATGAGACAAACGAATGCGATGCGCCAGAGTCAAACAAAGTACGAACATGATGATCAAACAGAAAAACCAGACTTTCAACGGAAATAGTTCTACCTCTTTCCTGAATCGGTGGAACCGCGAGAGCCTGAACTTGCCCCCTTGCCTGACCTGGTGCCATAAGAGCTTGCACCTGTCCTCCTGAGGTAGATCCCGTCCTCTGCCCCTTCTTAGGGCAGTCCTTCACTAGATGCCATGCTTCGCCACAGTGGAAGCAGCCAGTCTTCTTCTTCTTCTGACAATCTTTACTTAGGTGGCCTGGTGTCCCACAATTGAAGCACTTCTTCTTTCCCTTGCCACCGTTGCCTTTCCCACCCTTGTTTTGCTGTTGCTGTTGAGGTCTCTTCTAATCTCCTTTCTTCTCGGGTGCCTTATTAGCATTGGGACCCTTCTCTTCCTCATGCATGAGTGCCATGTCTACCAGCTTCTCAATGGTGGCCCCCATAGGGATGTGAGTCATAGCCAATCCATGCATCGGTTCATTCAAGCCTTTAACGAACCTCAAAGCCTTATTCTCCGGTGTATTCACCATGTCTATGCCAAACCTTGCCAACTGATTAAACTTGTTGACATATTCCTTCACTGATAGGTTTCCTTGCTTTAAAGTCAAGAACCTTTCCATATACAGATTTTCTTCCGCCCTTGAGAGAAACTTTGCCACAAACCTTTGTCTGAAATCCGCCCAAGAGTCAACAGGGCGCTCTCCATTAGTGACCTCCCACCAGAACGAGGCCTCTCCCTTCATTAACCAAGCAGCTAACTTGACTTTCTTTCCTTCTTCCATCTCAAAGATGTCTATCAACTCTTCCATTTCCTTAAGCCAATCCCTAGCTTCCACAAAAGTTTCTGATCCTTGAAAAGGTTTCCCTCCCATAGCCTTAAATTCCTTGCAAGTCTTAGAAAAAGTATCCGCACGAGGAGGAGGAGGAAGATCGGGTGCAACTGGTGGTGGAGGAATATTTGCTGGACCCGCAGCGGCGGCCCTAGCCTCCATCAACCTCCTATACCATACTGGTATCGCTACACCCTCCGGAAAGTTAAGATCTTCAGCCATGCTGAAACGAAAAAGGAAAGATTCAAAACGGAGAATTCGAAAGATAAAGATATGGCTATTGGGGATTATGCTTTTATTTCAAAAACTTTTCTCTTAAAAGACATGTTTTTGAAAATACTTCTTCCAAAAATGTTTTTAGAAAAATAGTTTTTCTAAAAGTTTTATCAGTTCTGGTAACCTTCAGCTCTGATACCATATGTAACACCCCACACCCGCTAAGGTCACTCACTAAGGGAATGCCTTAACTTCGGTGGAGTATTTTAAGTGAATATAGAACAGAAAAATTACAACAAGACAGATATAAATCATACTTGAAAATCTAAAACATCATTTCATTGCAGCAGAAGATAAACATGTTTGGTTACAATACCAAAACCAACTAAAACAAGAGTCAAGTACTAAATATCCATCCTGATAAAAACATAAGTACATAATCCCACTACATAACTAATAGACATAATAGAAAAGATAAGCTGAGCTTTACATCAACGGTCCAAGCTCCAAAAGATAGATAAAGCAATCTGATCAAAGCCCACTAGTGCTAGGCCCACTCTGAGAACCTGAGGGTTGGGAAAAAGATAAAAACAACGGGGTCAGACATAAGTCCGAGCGAGTCCTATAACTTTAACAATACAATCATTAAAGTAATTAGGGTATGATATAAACTTGGTACGGTAACGACTGGGGATGAATGACTACACTAAGCAGCCAACTAGACATAGGAAGAACCAAGATAACGGTAAAGACGCATCTACCCACCCAAGGATAATTACTACACTGCACCACCAGTCATTCCTACTTAAAGGTTGGTCCCACCCAAGGACTTAGAAAATTTAACTAGTAGTTTCGTGTACCCCTAGCTGACCACATAGGTGCCGTCTGTCCCTATCTCCACTAGGTGTACCCACTACTCCCCAAGCGATCGGCTCCCTAACGTAGATACCCGTGTTGGCCCCACAGTGAGGTGTATCACTCCCCAAAGTGGCAACCCGATATAACCAACGGTGCACAACTTATATCTACACGATGCAACAACGTCTTACCTACCAGCCCGGGTCCACACACTGATATGAAACCCGTTGGACTTGCGTTGCCACCGCTAACCCGTTTTGGCCTCTTATAGTCAAGCCCAGTATGCGTGTCCCGTCCTCGACTTGAGTCGAGCCCACAAAGATACGTTTTGGGTTACTGGTTGAAATGGGCCCCCACAAGCTACCCACCTAAGCTTGTCCCTTTTCTAGTGCATCCCACTTAACCCTTTAATCATGTTTAATTACATGTTTCCACTTGGTTAAGTATTCTAATCGTATTTTCTATTGCCACCCAAGGCAACCCACTAGATTTCCACATGCCATCCAAGGCACATACTTGATTTCCACATGCCGCCCAAGGCACCCACTTAACCCCTCATGCCCCACTACATGCTTATCTGGTTAAGTGTTTCTTAATTGATTAAGAACGTAACCTTTGTAAAGACCTCTCACATTAGACTATCTTTTATGGAAGCTGGATTTGCCGGTCGGGTCCGGGCAGCCTTACGCCATAACAGAGTCTAACCTCGTGTCTTTACACTTGTCACGTATTTATTTCATGCCTAAGACCTCTCACATTGGGCCAACCATTTGTAGCCGTTGGATTTGCCGGTCGGTTCCGGGCAGTCTTATGCTACAAAAGGGTCCAACCTCGTGTCTTAGTCGATAAATTACACCTAATTAATCACCCCCATATTTTGAATTAATTTTCCCTAATTAATTCCAATTTAATGATGTACATAATTGACTCAATTATGTCCATCCACTTATGGTATGCAACATCATACCAATTTCACCACAATTTTGTTAACATGAATATTAACCCCATCGTTCCCCACGTAATACGCTAACATGACATACTTAAAAGGGAAGATTCATCATAAGTACAATGGGTTCAACTTAGCATAACATTAGCATCAACATGGGTTTTAATGGTGTCAACTTGCATATATGACCATAGCATCAAACCCAACTAGCATGAATAATCAACCCAAACTTGCATGAATCACATATGTCATAAAGAGGGTAACTTGCATAGATGTTCATGTCATAGACCTATCATAAAGGGATAAACTTGCTTACATGTCATAGGTCTAAAAAGGGATGAACTTGCATATGTTACTCATATCATAAAAAGGGGTAAACATGCTTATATATGCATGACATACAAAGGGGTAAACTTGCATATGTATGCATATCATACAAAGGTGTAAACTTGCACATGTTACTTGCATATAATCAAACACCAAACTTGCATAACATGTCATATATGAACTTGCATATAATCAAACACCAAACTTGCATAACATGTCATATATGAACTTGCATATAATCAAACACCAAACTTGCATAAATTAGTGTCATAATGGATCAATGTTTATCATAGTGATTTGCATAACTAGCATCATGTACGTATAGCATAAAACTTGCATAACTAGCATCATGGACATATAGCATAAAACTTGCATAACTAACATCATGAGCACATAGCATATGATAACATAACTTGCATTGATCCACATTCATAACCATAACCTCATTACATCCTATCATAATTAGTTTAGCAATTGCTTGCTAAAGGCATAGAAACTCACAACTTGTTGATTAGCACTCCTATGAAGAAGATTAAGTTGCTAGAGTTGATTAGAAGTTGATTTGAGAAGCTATCTTCTTCTAAAATTGATGGAGGCTCCTTCTAGTTGCATTTTGACGGCATGACGGCCTAGTATCTATTTTTAGTATGGATTAGGGTAGTCTTAGGGTGTATTTATAGATTTAGGATGTAGTTTAGGCCTTTAGATTAACCCTAATTTAGGTTAGAGCCGTCAGATTTCGTCACAAGCCCCAAACACACCCCAAACCCCAAAACGGTGCACCTAGGCCAATCTGGCCAAATAAGCCAGGTTGCCCCCTGTGTCGACAGGGGTGTCGACACTACTGTCAACACACCCCAGCTGGGTGTCGACTCCCCTGTCGACACGGGGGTCGACCTGGTGCTGGGCGGGAATTTTCCCGCCCAGTGTTTTGGCTGAAAATTCAAATTTTGAATTTTCCTGAATTCCGGGCTGATTTTTCTGAAAACTTTGTTGGGCCATAACTGGGTCATACGGACTCCAAATCACGCAAACTCGGAATCTATCACAACTAGAATTCCGAGATGAACACAATGGCGCAACCCGTTTCACTTAATTCCCCCATCTGGGATTAGTTATTCTTTAATTTTTTAATGTTAATATTAACTGAAATTCGGGGTGTTACAGTTACCAGACGATTACTATCAATCAGATGGTTAGACCCGCCTAAGGCAAACAGATGAGATGGTCGTAACCCGCCTAGTCATAAGGCACCAGATTCAACGAATCACCTAAGCCACGCTACAGCCTTCTGACTGCTCACTATCGTGGCAATCAAGGTACACTCACCCGGTAGTAACGTGTAGACCCAACCTCTACGAGCACAGCCTAAATGCGACCACCGCACAGAGGACTACCAGGAGTACCCTCCACGTCCTGGAAAGCCGCGTGCTTCCCCTTCCAGTCCTTCGGAGCCTGCAGAATATCAACAGAACATCAGGCAGAATAGGAAGAATAATCAGATGGACGTGCGTTCCCCTCGTGTCTCATGACACCACGATGATCTACCCCGTTGGGTTCGTCATTTCCGAACGGACTGGTCCAAGCGCCTCAGGTTAATGTGTTATTAGATCCTATGTCCAAACGTTTAATTACGTGCTTGCTCTATCTCATTAGATTTATAGTTAACTTGGTTATTTCAAATCATATTAACTACTTATTCAGGTTACCAAGTTCTTCTTGCTTATTAATTTCAGTTATATAACTTAACCCATTTAAGTTCATTAATAAGTCTTTAACATGTTATTCCTATCAGCATATTTCAGATTCTATGGTTTTTAGATAACATTCTTATCGACATGATTCAGATTCTCAGGTTTACAGATTACTTAATTTATAATCAAGTAAGTTTTCTATTATTTTCTCTACTTATTACAAACAACATGCTTCAGGTTTCAACATTTACAGATTACTTAATTTGTAATTAAGTACAACTTATCTCATTACATAAGTTATCTCATTTTCTATATCGTTTATTATAACCTAAGTTATAATTTCCTCTTGTCCCTAGAACAAGCCTACCTATTATCTTTCCTTTTCCCTTTCATGTTTATTCATAATAGGTTATTATCATTCCCCATTCATTTAAATATTTACTGTTGTAACATTCATTCATTTCCATTAATTACAATTAATGCCCTTTATTTCTATCCTGTTATATACATATATTCATATGTATGTTTATGCACCAGACCTCTCACATTAAGTCGACCACTTCTGGATGTTGGATTTGTCGGGCGGTTCCAAGCAGACTTCTACCACAAGTTGAACTTAACCTTGTGTCTTAGCACCGTTATATGTATGTTTATGCACCAGACCCCTCACATTAAATTAACCACTTGTGGATACTGGATTTGTCGGGCGGTTCCGGGCAGACTTCTACCACAAGTTGAATTTAACCTCGTGTCTAAGTGCGGTTACAATTTTCTATTTACTATAAATTTAGGCATTTTCATCCCTCTTGATTTTACTGTAATTCTTATTTACAATCTTTTGGCATAAAAATATTCTTAAACAAATATATATGTTCATTGTAAATTTCATAATTAAAACATTCACAGAAATTCCCAATTCAGATATGTGATTTATGGAAATAGGCTTTATACAGCAGAAATGTTCTCAGTTCAGGTTTCAGTATTACAGAAGTTACATTATTTATATGAAGGATACAATTCATTTTTAATTACAATGGTACTAATTTCAACAGATTTCAACAGGTTAAACATTTCTGCAGATTAATCATTTTAGCAGATTAAACATTTCAGCAGGTTGCAACAGGTTAAATAATTAGCAGATTAATCATTTCAGCATATATATTATACATATTAATGGGGAATTCCAAACGATAGTTATACCATTATCAAAAAGGTATAACTTAAATCCACTCACCTCATAGCTTTCCAATTCATGAATCTGGTCCAGACCTAGCATTCCATGGCTCTACTAATTTAATCGAGAATCTAAATAACCGTGGATTCACAATTCTCGGACTAAAAGAAAAGGGTAAAAAGAAGAGAAATCTATATTAACCACATTAAAAAATTTACCTCACATAGATCAGGATTTTGAACACCCATTTGTAAATATACATTCTTTTCCTCCAGATCTTGAATCAGTATTTCCTAAGACTAATTATTCTATTTTCTAAAGAGATTTGTAGAGGAAGAAGAATGGTCGAGTCAAGATAGCCTCTCAGAAAATATTAGATTTAGGCTAGGCTCTGCTAGCCTATTTTTAGGTGTTCAAGAAAGTGGATATGATCCTATACACGCAACGTTGAGTCAGCAAATAATGTGGTTTGAAAAAACAGTCCAGATTCGTCAAATGAACCTGCCCAGATCAGGGGTGGGTCGACCCACCTAACCCTTGGGGTCGACCCCGGGGTCGTCTCAGCCCCCCTTGGGTTGACCCATAGGTCGGCCTAGGCAAAGCTTGGGTCGAACCATATTGGTCCAGGTTCCCTCTTTTCTTTCCTGCTTCATTCGTTTGAATTTCTGGAATTATCTAAATATTATATTTACATATAAACTCCTTATACGAGTATAAAACTTCTAATGCCCATTTTACACGTATATAAATATGCATAATTTTTATTTCATTTTCAAAATTCGAATAGCGTTATCCCGTCATTCAATTATTACCTATTTTCATTGATTGTAATTTATTTTAAATTTCTCTTTTATATTTTTTTTTTGCACATATATGTATGCATATATTTACATATGTATGTATACATATATTTTTGTGCTTTCTTATATGTGCTTTTATACATATTTTCTCCTAAGAACATGTATTATTTAGTCGTTCCTCCAAAATAAAAATATGGAGCCTGCGGGAATCGAACTTGCGTCACTCTCTTGAAAGTCACACGTTCTTACCAACTGGAAAACATAGGCTTTTGTTAACAAGGCTAAAAACAATGGTGGTCATTGTTCTTTTTCTTATGCCTAATTTTCATGTTTGTTGTTATATTTCATTTAAAGGTACCTCTTTCATCTTAAATCTGTTTTATGCAATCCACAGGTCTAATTGACCAGAAAATCACCATGGACATAACGATGCTAATCCCGTGACCAAATTCGGGAAGCTATTCAAATTTTATTCTATTGTATAGTTTTAAAAATGCGGGGTGTTACATTCTCCCACTCTTAGGAATTTCGTCCACGGAATTTAATAAGGGTAAAATCAAATAATCCCTGCATAATATACATCCATCATGTATGCATCCAACTTTTGCAAACATCTGTGCACTCGTGCAAAGTGTAATACAACATAGTAATACATGTATGCCTATGCGGTACCTCCTATATGTATGCAAATTTTCATAAAAATCTCTTTGAAAACATGATGCACACATCCTAAATATATTGGCAATTTCTATATGAATGCAATATTTGAAAATCAAAAAAAATTCATCCAAATTTTCCCACACTCTTACTGAGCAAGAGCGTAGTTCATCAAATTTTTGCATCCAAAACCCTGCCAAGCAACTTTATTTTTCTAATTTCAGTGAAATCTAATTTTCTAAATTCGATTTCTTATGTCACTAAAAGGTAGAAAACAGAAAACTAAACATCTTCCGTTTTTATTTTATGTACCTTTTCTATCTGTACTTGGATTTTATGAAACTATTTTATAAAGATTCCCTATTTTTCTTACCAAGCACAACCCACATAAGAAAACTTTCTTTGGTACAGTTTTTTCTTTTCCAGCTTATCTTCGAAAATTTTACTCTTATTCACCTTTTCTCAGAATTTTCCATTTTTCTTTAACTGTCATGTTTGTTTCTTTACTGAATTTGTTGTTTCCTTTTTAGTTATGTCACTACACTTTTCTTAGCTTATTTAACTTAATCCTATGATCTGAGTTTAGTTTCAAAAAAGCCTTCTAGTCCTTCAACTAAAACAGGAAAACAGATGCTCTACACAGCTACTACTAAGGGCCAAGAATCTCAAGACTATTTCCCCCTTAGACAGAAAAGTTCAAACCACGGGATCAATGACAGGTTTAGGTGTTACTCTAACTACCCAACGGGAACTAAATAGCAGAACCATCCCAACAGAAATGTAATAACGGGTTTTACCCCTAACAGGAAAATTAGCAACAGGATCTAAACACTTACTTTCCCTTCACTATATAGTAGTCATCACTAGTCCTGGTTGTGTACTAAAAGTCATTTACAAGCAATACCCTAGGCTTTTTAATGCATTCAACGAGAACTTACCATTGTTCCCAGATAATTCTCCCTATTTACTTCATAGCCTCAAACTTTTCATGTCTTCCCTAGGCACTAATCCTTACCTACTCCATATTTATAAAACACAGTTTGTCCTTTTCATTTCAAAAACTAAAAGTGTCAAAACTTTATTTTCCTCATCAAAACTTACTTTTGCCAAACCATAAAAACATATGCCATCTCAAAATGAAAAACTTTTTTTCTCAAATCACAAAAATTTGAGTAGACAAGGATGACTACTTTTCAATCAGGTTAACAATTGTTCTTACTTACAGTGTCTGTTCGGCTACTCACAACCAGGTGAAAACATCTACTCTATTCTTAATTTCTATAACTTAACTTGTCCACCCAATGTTAAATTTTTTAATCAAAAATGATTGTCAAAAGAATAGAGAATTCAAAACTTTCTTTATTGAAAATTCTAGTGTTCAACAAAATGCAACTTTTTCTATGTTTTTCTTTTTAATCCTTTCGTTCAATATAACATAAAAACTAGCGAGCTATACATGCTCTATAATGTGTACCTTTTACTGAGAGAATTTTATTTTAGACAAAATTTTCACAAGAAATCACTATTTCCAAAATATACCCCATTTTACTTCAAAACGCAATATGTACTTTTTCAAATATGTTTTTTTTACTTATTTTAAAACTGTAACTTTTAAGGTCAAAACTTGAAAATGCCATAAACCATCTTCCAAAAGCTTTTACAATTTCATGTTCTTAAAAGTTAACAATGGGGTTAGACTCAAAGTGGGTTTCCAACTTAACTAAGCTTTCCTAGACATTCCCACAAAGTCAATTCTCTCAGCTATATATATATTCCTAATCCATTTTTCTCTTTTTAACCTTTTCCAACTTATAAGGTTTTACTGCCAAACCCACTAACCTGAAATACTAACATGTGGGATTCACCTTTCTTCCATACAAAATTTGTTATACGCTTCCCACCAAAATTACCTAAGGGTCTCAGATTTCCATGTTTATTCCTTTAGTGTACAAAACAGATATCCC
Organism: Allium sativum; assembly: GCA_030737875.1. Taxonomy (NCBI): domain Eukaryota; kingdom Viridiplantae; phylum Streptophyta; class Magnoliopsida; order Asparagales; family Amaryllidaceae; genus Allium; species Allium sativum. The sequence goes on from CM060927.1 coordinate 51,353,718, forward strand.
AACTTTTACCATATTGTGATTTCTCTATATAGTGGGTTCCTCTATGGGCCTAGGTATATATATATATATATATATATATATTTAAAAAATACAAATACGTTCACTCACTATCTATACAGGAATCCTAAACCAGGGCTTTGATACCAAGTGTAACAACCTGAGTTTCTATAGATCGATTTTTTTTCAAAAGTCTAATCCATCGAAACCCACGTTGGTTTGTCTAGTATCCTACAGAAAAATAAAGAGATAATAGACATATCAGAGCTTAGAAAACATCTCACAGCGGAATGGAATAAAATATAATATAATCAAATATAGCCTTACCCAGATAATAATACTGCATAACCAGTATCCAAAGCTATCATATCTCTGCCACAATCCTAACCTGCGAGTATGTTATAAGGAGGGGGTCAGAACATATGTTCTGGTGATTGGATTTAAACTACACATTCTGGATAACCCAACATATACCATTTAGTTACATTTTCTTATTTATTAGGTTACTTGTGTTAATAGAACTCAAGGCTTACACGCACGTCGTACCTATCTACTCTCCAGTAGTTTAACCTAATGCAATATACATATAGCTACCACCAATATTAAGGTACACCTTATGGTACCCCCACTCGCACGGCCTCCGCCGTAACGCCATAGAAACATACGCAGTCCCTCATCCTATGTCAGAAAGACGTATGGATCTCTGTATAACAATGCTACGTTACACCTAGAAACACCACAACCATGCTACGTAAGCGTATAGACTGCCATCTTCGATCCATTCGATCGAATCAGATTCCATCACATAGTAATGCCCTAGAGTCTATGATACACCACCCGAAGAAGACATGCATGTATCGAGACTTTCTCATGTACGTATCGTTAATCGTACTCAATGCCTCAGCCTCGATGATACACCATTCGGAAATGGTATGCATGTATTCACATGTATTATCTACTATGCACCGAGTTCCGTAACAAAGCTATATCAGATACACGGAACTTGGTCAGGAGCCTTTTCAGATATCTGTATATGCGGATTTATGATCTACATTTCCATGGTGGCTATGGTCGCACCCGACCCCTCCCTTAACTAGTGAAAGGAAAACAAAAATGAGAGCTAGTGACATGCCCCTAACAAACAATCTACATCCAAATTGGCGTGTCCCGCAACCAAAACCTTGATAGTAAAAAGTCAGTGGTATTTTGGTTTGGTTCTCCACCTTTTTCCGCATTACACTGACTGTCGATGACCGGTACCCAACAATTACTATCAATAAGATGTTTAGACCTGCCTAAGTCAAACAGATGAGATGGTCATAACCCGCTTAGTCATAAGGCACCAGATTCGTGGAATCACTTAAGCTACCCTACAGCCTTCTGACTGCCAACTGTCGTGGCAATCAAGGTATACTCAGCAGGTAGTAACGCGCATACCCAACCTCTGCGAGCACAGCCTAAACACTGCCACTGCATAGGGACTACCAGGAGTACCCTACACGTCTCAGGAAGCCGCATGATTCCCCTTCCAGTCCTTTAGAGACAACAAAATATCGTCAGAACATCAGACTAAACAAGTTGAATAATCATATGGATGAGCGCTCCCCTCGTATCTCATGACACCACGATGAACTACCCCGTTGGGTTCTTCGTTTCCAGACGTACAGACTGGTTCCAACGCCTCAGGTTAACGTGTTATTAGACCCTATGTCCAAACATTTAATTATGCGCTTGATGTATCTCATTATATTTCTTGTTAACTTGGTTATTTCAAATCATATTAACTTCTTGTTTAGGTTATTAAGTTCTTCTTGCTTATTAATTTCAGTTATATAACTTACCCCATTTAAGTTCATTAATAAGTCTTTACCATTTAATTCTTATCAGCAGATATCAAATTCTTAGGATTTCAGATAACATGTTATTCTTATCAGCAGATATCAAATTCTTAGGATTTCAGATAACATGTTCTTCTTATCGACAGGATTCAGATTCTTAGGTTTACAGATTACTTAATTTATAATCAAGTATAACTTACTGCATTTTATAAGTTTTCCCATTTTTTCTCTACTTATTACAAACAACAGGCTTCATGTTTCCAGATTTCCAGATTACTTAATTTATAATTAAGTACAACTTATCTCATTACATAAGTTATCTCATTTTCTCTATCGTTTATTATAACCTAATTTATAATTTCCACTTGTCCCTAGAACAAGCCTACCTATTATCTTTCCTTTCCCCTTTAGGTTTATTCATAATACGTTATTATCATTCCCCGTTCATTTTAATATTTATTGTTGTAACATTCATTCATTTCCATTAATTATAATTAATTCCATTTATTTATATCCTATTATATACATACATATATATATGTTTATGCACCAGACCTCTCACGTTAAGCCGACCACTTGTGGATGTTGGATTTGCCGGGCGATTCCGGGCAGATTCCTACCACAAGTTGAACTTAACCTTGTATTTTAGCATCATTATATGTATATTTACGCACAAGACCCCTCACATGAAATTAACCACTTGTAGATGCTGGATTTATTGGGCGGTTCTGGGCTGACTTGTACCACAAGTTGAATTTAACCTCTTGTCTAAGTGTGGTTACAATTTTCTATTTACTGTAAATTTAGGCATATTCATCCTTCCAGATTTTACTGTAACTCTTATTTACAATCTTTTGGCGTAATAATATTCTTAAACAAATATTCATTTTTATTGCAAATTTCATAATTACAACATTTATAGAAATTCCCAATTCAGGCAAGTGATTTATGGAAATAGGCTTTATACAGCAGAATTTTTCTCAGTTCAGGTTTTAGGATTACTGTACAACAGAAGTTCCATCATTTATATGAAGGATACAATTCATTTTTAATTACAACCGTACTAATTTCAATAGATTTCAGTAGGTTAAACATTTCAGCAGTTTAATCATTTCAGCAGATTAAACATTTCAATAGGTAACAGCATGTTAAACATTTTAGCAGATTAAACATTTCAACAGATTTATTATACATAGTAACAAGAAATGCCAAACGATAGATATATCATTATCAAAAAGATATAACTTAAATCCACTCACATAATAACTTTACAATTCATGAATCTGGTCTAGACCTAGCATGTCATGTCTCTCCTAACTGAATCTAGAATCTAAATAACCATGGATTCACAATTCTCAGACTAAAAGAAAAGGGGAAAAAGAAGAGAAATCTAAATTAACCAAATCCAAGAATTTACCTCACTTTGATCAGAATTTTGAACACCCATTTGTAAATATACATTCTTTTCCTCCCGATCTTGAATCAGAATTTCCTAAGATTAATTATTCTATTTTCTAAAGAGAGTTGAGGAGGAAGAAGAATGGCAGAGTCTAGACAACCTCTAAGAAAATATGAGATTTAGGTTAGGCTCTGCTAGCCTATTTATAGGTGTTCAAGAAAGTGGATATGATCTTGTACACGCAACGCTGAATCAGCAACGAATGTGGTTTGAAAAACAATCCAGATTCGTCGAATGAGCCTGCCCAGATCAGGGGTGGGTCGACCCAAGCACAACTTGTGTCGACCCATACGAGTCCAGGTTCCCACATTTCTTTCTCGCTTCATTCGTTGGAATTTGTGGAATTATTTAATTATTATATTTACATATAAATTCCTTATAGTATACAAAACTTTTAATGCCCATTTTACACGTATATATATATACGCGTAGCTTTTGTTTTATTGATTGCGGTTTATTTTTAATTTCTCTTCTATGTGTGTGTATATATATACTTGCACACATATATGCATATATTTACATATGTATGTATACATATATTTTTGTACTTCCTTATATGTGCGTTTATGCATATTTTCTCCTTAGAACATGTATTATTTTAATCGTTCCTCTAAAATAATAATATGGCGCCCGCAGGAATCGAACTTGCACCACTCTCATGAAAGTCACATGCTTTTACCAACTGGACTACATATGCTTTTGTTAACAAGGATAAAAACTATGGTGGTCATTGTTCTTTTCTTATACCTCCTTTTTATGTTTGTTGCAATATTTCATTTAAAGGTATCTCTTTCATATTTATTTTGTTTTCTGCAATCCATAGGTCTAAATTGACCAGAAAATCATCACGGACGCAATGACGCTAATCCCATGACCAAATTCTGGAAGCTCTTCAAATTTTATTTCATTCTATACTTATAAAAATGCGGGGTGTTACACGTGCATTTTGTCGGAAATTTCATGAAATAGCCCATGAAATCAATAAAAAAAATCACATTAAACTTTACCAATTCAATGTACGAATTGACGGTAGGGTCAAGCATATGAGAAACAACATCAAACTCACTTTAGAAATCATCGTAAAACCCTTAGGCAATCACTTAGAAATTAGGTGAGAAAGCTTCACAAACTCAAAATGATACAACATTTATAAGGAAACTAGGGGTCAACCCCTGCAATCTAATGGTCGACCTTACTTAGGCTCAGGTCGACCATTTAAAAATATAGGTTGACCTAGTGACGCGATTTTCCCTAGGTATAACTTTCTTCTCCTACTCTAACTTTAGGCACTAAATACACTAGGTTCCATAAATTGCAGTGAACTAAAACTTAGCATGCATGAAGTACAACATAAGGACTATGGATTAGAAAAATAATTACATAATTCTAGCAAGAACAAGGTAGATATGAAGCTTCGAAAATCAGTCTAGACAAGGTTTTGGTATTGTAAACATCTGAAGCAATGTTTTAGGATCTAGTTATACAATTCCAACACAAACTTAGTCAAACCCTACATATGAACATGTATAAGTGTTTAAAATAGGATGTGTGAGTGTTTGACTTACCTTTCTTGGATTTCAGCAGGATAATGCTTGAATTAGATTGCAAGTTCGAAGACTTTTTAACCCTAAAGGCGTCCAAGGTGAAAATCACTGACATGCAATTGAGAAACCTGTTGTAACCTTTTCTTCTGCTCTAATTTTTGGAAACTATTTCTATGAATCCTGATTGAATTAAGCTTCTTGTATAGTAAAGATTTACTTACTTTCTTTTTGATCTTGACCTAAGAATGGCACAAATTTGTATTTGGAAGAGGAGAAAGCTCTCTTTCTTTTTTGGGAACCATGTAAGTGAGGAAGAACATGGTTAGAAAACGAGAAAAATGAAGGATTCGTACATTTTCTTCTCAGTCTATTTCCAGAGAATTCTTAAGCATTTGGGCTTTAATTGACCCAAACTGGTTATGTGAGGTTTAATTAGGCTAAGTGTTTTAGTTAACACATATTTTAGCCCAACCACATACTTACTTAACTGTTACAATGCATTTAACATTGAAAAGTTCTACAAAAATTATCTCAACATATTTTAAATCTTTATAACTAATTTAACATTAAACACATCAAAATTGACAACTAAAATAAAACACTTATTTTATACTAGTTCAAACTTACATTTTTAATGAATAAAACTAAACAGATTCATTGTTTTAACATAACAAATATTCAAACAATGATGAAACATTTTTATTACACAAATAATGATCCTCAACTAGTGTTTACTATTTTTATTTTTAATAGCAGCTCGAATAAATTTACAAGCATGGTTTTAGTATCATGAATTCACCGATTAAAAATAACTAAAAAAATTATTATAGTTTGGCAGAACCAAATATTATATTGTCATTTAATAAATTTACTTAACCATTTTCAGCTATGGTTTTGAATCATAGCACAACTTTTCATATCATATTTTAATTGCTTAAAGTTTTACGTTAGTAATCAGCAAAATTACCCAAACAATTATTATTTGCATTTTAAATAACTTACAAATTATATTAAAAATATGCTACATTTAAATATTTACTTTAGATTAATGTTTCATATTTTTAATATTCGCTTTTAATATCTAAACCGTTGTTAGTAATAATTTATAAAATTATTGCATTTAGTAAAGTAACACGTATTATAATATTTCAATTTCATTTCCTACATATTCAAATTCATTCAACAAAAACATGTAGAATTAATCTTCTTACTCAATACTTGAATTCAATTTATATTCATTAAATACAACTACTAACAAAAACCCCAAATTATTTATTTATACAAGTTCTCTCATTTGAACTCGGATTTTGTTTTTCTCTAATCTTATACTACAAATCTCATTAAAATCAGTTCATCTCGATATCCAAATCCAAGGTTATTACACTATCTGGCTTGAAACAAAGCCCAAAATGAGCCTGAGGATCTATAAGACAATATCTAATGCAATGAACATAGCAGTGGATAAACTATATCTATCAATAATCTTGATGGTGAAAGTATTAGGAGTTGTATGTTAAACAGATATAAGATTGCTTTGGAGAGAGATCCATGATTGATCTAATGAAATTTTATCACAAAATTGAAAGGTACTTACGTTAAGAGAATATTGAGGTTGAGGAAACTAAATGTTGACAGCAAAAACTGTTGCAAACACCAAAGATTCCAATTACTAGGAATGATTAACTTGGTCGTGTAGAAAAGAACGGAAAGCCGTAAATAACACAAGAGATTTATAGTGGTTCGGCCTCATGAGGGGCCTACGCCGACTTTGAAGCATTGTTCGAATATTATTGATCACAAAAGGTTACAAGGTTGAGACCATTTCGTGACATCTCATTATATTAGCTTCTAATCTATATGATGTCATCATTCTCATATATGATGTCATAATTGAGATATATTGCAAAATATAGGAAAAAGAAACTTTTGCCCTTCTTCTTCCTCAAAGTGGAGATGCCATTAATGGTGCTCTCATGAAGTCTCAAGGTCTCCAATTCCAACCCCTTTGAAGTATGATGTTGTAGGGTATTTATAGGAAAGGGATTAGGTAGGAGTAGGTGGGAGTAGGTAGGAGTAGGTAAAAATAGGGGGTCACACCCAAAAATTCGCGCCTGGTACCTGCACATGCCAGAAATTCGCACCCAGCCCTAGGGTGTGAATTTCGCACCTCTCGGGGTGTGAAATTCGTACCCCATGGGGGTTGCGAAATTCGTACCTCCCGGGGTGCAAAATTTGCACCCTAGGGTACGAATTTCACCCCCTGCTGGGTGCGGATTTCGCACCCTGCTGGGGGCGGATTTCGCACCCGGCTGGGTACGGATTTTGCATCCCCGCTGGGTGCGAATTTCATACCCCTACGGGGTGCGAATTTCGCACCCCTTTAGGGGTGCAAAATTCGCACCCCGAGGGGTATAAGGTTGCCTCTTGGGGGTGCGAAGGCCATGGGTATATGTGTCTTGACGGCCCAGGGCTCAGATCCCTGGCTTGTACTGCGAGGTATTTGTTGGTGCGATCCCTCCTCGACCTGTTTCCTTCGCTCCTAGATGTCCTCCTTGGCCTTGACTCAATGCGATGGTTTGAGTTGAGCATGTCCTGTGTACTTTTGGGAACCGGACCAAAAGGCCGGTTAATATTTTCCCCCAAAGTATGTCTTATATCGACATGATGTGCTTAGGATTGATTAAGATAGTAGTCGGGTTGTTGACTTGTCCTGTAGGTTAAAGAAAAACAGATGTTAGTTGTCGGGCTCGTTCGTTGCGGAATTGTGAACGAGCTGTCGTTGGTGCAGCGACATGCTCATGTTGCTAAGTATTCGCAATGCGTCGCCTCCACGTGTTTGCGGTGGTCGGCATATGCATGGAATATGTGTGTATGAGCGTGTGGTGCGATGCTTTGAGCCTAAGGGTATGAAACAAGAATTTTCTTCCCTTTTTTTTAAAGTTGCAAATTTCTGCACCCAAATTGCTAAATTTCGATCCCTAGGGGTTCGAAATTCAGAACCATAGAGGTTCGAAAATTTGAGATCCTTCGGTTCGAAATTTCTACCCTTGGGGGTTTGAAATTTCGAACCCCGTAGGTTCGAAATTCCATGCTCTGGGGTTCGAAATTTCAAGCCCAGGGGGTTCGAAATCTCGAACCCTAGAGGTTCGAGATTTCGAGGCCCGTGGGTTCGAAATTTCGAACCCACGGGTTCGAGGTTTGGGGAATACTAAGGGATTTACCCCTTTTATTATAAATAGCCCTCCCACTCATTTCCTTCCTTCCATCATTTTCTTACTTACTTGGCTGCCATTATTGTGAAAGATTCAGAACTCACCACTTAGGTAAGGAACGAGATTGAAGCAAAACAAGAGGAGGGAGGTTGAAGGGCCAAGACGTGGAGGTGCCTCAAAAATCCGAACCCATCAAAGGCTCGAGTTTTCGAACCCTCAGGAGGGTTTGAATTTTCTAACCTGGGGTGTTCGAATTTTCGAACCCTGAAGGGGATCGAATCCCAGAAGGGGTTCGAATTTTCGAACCCTAAGGGGGTTCGAACTTCCGAGCTCTATGGGGGTTCGAATATTCGAACCTCCGGGGTTCGAATTTTCGAACCCCCGAGGGGGTTTGAATATATGAACCTCTGGTGTTCGAATTTCCGAACCCTGGGGGGGTTCAAATTTTCAAACCCCGAGGGAGGTTTGAGATTTCGAACCTTGAGATGGGCTCGAACCTTCTGCCAGAGCTGCTTGGCGCGGTGGCTTCACATCGCGCCTTGGCGGGGTGTTGCTTCTCTTTTACAGAACTTCGATCTCCTGACTGCCCGCCCTTGGTTTTATGTATCACTTATTCACTTGCATGATTGCGCCAAGTGCACACATAGTTAATTGTGCAGACAAAGACTCAGACCTTTCACATAGGATAACGCATATACTTGAGCTATTTAAATTTTCTCTGAACATCTTGATTTTGCATGACACCGCACACATTTGTTAGTTTTCACCAACAAGAGGGATACAGGTTATTCCACTGCGATGTCTAATGCTAGTGTATTAAAGTATAGCTAGCGATGCAAACAAGATCAAAAACTGGGAAGACCTTGGAGGCCGAGGCTTCCTCCCCGTTGTCACATACGTCTGATTCTGCCAACAGCGGCAGCTCGAATGGCAGCGAGCTTGAGACTACTGAAGGATCCATTCCTTCCGAAACAGCCAGTTCGCCCGGAGTGTACAAACACGGGGAACAAACTAGGAGGTTACATTATCCGTCCATATATGCGGAGGCTGAGAACATGGATATTATTAGCGGAGATGCACCGGCAGCTCCGGTGGCCCCGGATATGTTGCCCAACGCCGTTATCTCGGAAAATCCGACGGATTCGGTACCGTCGCGCATGGATGCTATGACGGTTAGGAAAATGGAGCAGCGGTTCAATATACCGGTGGGTGACGTCCACGCACTGGGAGAGGGTGGCAGAGCACATGCACCGCCCGAGGGTTTGACTGCTTGGAATAGGCAAGCTTGTTTTGCGGGATGCATGCCTCTAGCCAACGACTTTATCCGGTACATATTATCCTATTTCCGCCTCGCACCTTCTCGCAACTGCACCCGAATGCTTATTCTTCACTCTTAGGCACCTATGTCCTCTATCGCGAATATTTGAATTTGGAGCCCACCGGAGAGGATATTCAGTGTTTCTTCCATCTCAGGAGAATGAGTAATGCGTCACCCTCCCAATGGTTCCTGGAAGCTTCCCCTGCCACAAAAATTTTCGTTGGCAAGTGGCCTAGGCCGTCTGTGCTCAAGCACAAGTGGTTCTTCGTGTGCTGCCCTGCTGGGTTTGCAAGGAGGTGGTTAGAAGGAGGTGAGTATTTTTTTAGCTTCGCTTCTCGATTTTCCCGCGTTTTCTGTTTCTCTCCTGATCATATTTTAACGTCGACAGGGAATCCTGAGGCGCCCACCAGTGATGTGTATCGTCGTCGCCTTGATGCTCTGCGGGCGATTCCTGTTGAGTTTCGCAAAACTGAGACCTTGATAAGCCAAGAGCGCCTTCGCCATGCGGGGTTGGTTCCTGATGATCAGGCTATAATTAGGCCCGCAGTGGCGAGCAGTGTGCCAAAAAAGGTGGTGGCGAAAGGCCCTGTGACTCCTGGTCAGAAACGAAAGTTTCCCTCTGTCGGGCCAAAGCCGAAGAAGGCCGTTAAGTTCCAAGGGGATGCCGGCGGAGATGGGGCTCGTGATGAGGCACCCATGGCTGGAGACGAGGGCCCGCTGAGTGCTCTTGTCCACCTCTGGTAGGAGAGCCGAGGGCAGGGGCGTCGCTTAAGCTACCATCTCCAGTGACTTCTCCTGGAACCGCCACCCTGCTTGAGGACGAGCGCCAGTTTGATGGCTTAAATAAACTTGACCTAGAATTATCCCCATGGCCGACTCCGGCTAGCATGGACGTATTAGCCCTTGTTGCAGAGGGGTTAACTCCTTCCAGTGGACCAAAATCTGGTTTGTTGAGAGAACACTTAGGGCATACACCCATAAACACTGCATAGCTTAGAGCCTTATCTGAGTGTGCGACTCGACTGACTTTGCTCTGTTTCTTTAACAGGTAATATGGCTAGGGGATCTAAAGGACGATGCTATGGACGCGGAGACCGCCGACTTCCTCAGAGTGCTTTTCTTGGTGCCTTTAAGAGAGGGGCAGTTTGTATGGTGATGCCCCACCTCCACAGGATCGCAGTAGTGGGAGCCGTCGACCCGATAGACCCCAATTGCCTTCGTCTCCTTCCCCCTCCTCCAATCCGAGTGTCCGTGGGAGATTCCCGACTCGACCTAGGGGGATCGAGGTGCTTGTCATCTACAACTCCTCCTTTTGCGGTACCCTTGGCTCTGGTTCAAACTACCGAGCGGATGGAGCCGCCGCTTGGCCAACCAAGGCCGGATAGGGAAACTATGACGGGAGCACAAGATCTGACGGAACCTCAGGTGCAAGAGGTTTCTACGAAGGAGCAGAGGGAGTATTTGATGCTGCATTTCCCTCGCCATTATTTTGATGAGCTGATGTCTCTTCCCGATCTCCGTCCAGCTCCTGCTAAGGAATCTGGGGAGATATGGATGCATATGCAGGCCGCATATCATCAAGCCAACGAGCTTACCAAGTATTCCTTCCACCTTTTGGAACTGATCAAGAGGATAAATCTAGAGCTTATGAATCGGCAACTGACCATTGACTGTGAGAAGACTACTACTGGTAATTTGGAAAAAGAGTTAGGTAGGTCTATCTATTGCACATTGGTTGTTTAATCGTTAGCCTTTATGCTCCCAAATTCTAACTTGTAACCATGTTGCTGAAGTGGAGATGAAGCAGGCTTATGAGACAATGAAGAGGGAGTCAGAGCATGCCCTCTCAAACTTCAAACATACCATTGCTGACTTGTCCACCGAGAACACAACTTTAAAGAAGGACAAGGCTGACCTAGTGCAACCATGTGCTGACTTGGAAAAGGATAATGAGAGTTTCACTCAAGTCCAAGGTGATAATGCTTCTTTGAGGACAGAGAATGAAATGTTACGGACCGAAAATGCCGAGGTTGCTGAGATGAGGAAGCATCTTGAGGCTATGAGGAGAGCGAAGGAGGATGCAGAGGCTAGTAATCGGGATGTGTTGGGCAAGGTGGATGGATCGAGAGCGGCACATCTGAGAGAGGTGGAACAACAGAGAAAGCAGCTGGAGGATACAGAATTCTGGGTACCATCGTCCATGGAGGAAGATATCCGGAACATGTATGTTAAAGTTTTGAGATTCCATGGACTCTCGTGGGTTGACGATTATTTCCGTGAGCTAGCTCGGACCTGGGAGAGGTTGGTTCCGTACGAGGCTTATTTGCGCCAGGTGGATGTGAGTATTTTGGATGAGCTCCAACTCACAATTGATCTCCTGACAGATGAGGAACGTGGGAAATTGGAGGAGGGAAGGAGATTGCTGCTAGAGGACGTTGAGAAGGAGAGGCTGGCAAATCTTGCCGTTGAAAAGGGTAAGGCTTCCATGATTGAAAGTGTGGTGGTAGCGGAGACCTTTGCAAAGGGAAGCTCTTACCGGCCATTGGCCCCTGAGACTGCCCTAGCGAGTGATCCCGCAGCCTTGGCCCAAGTCTCTGTTGAGTACGACCCTGAATATCCAGCTTTAGGGGAGCTCTCTTCCCATCCTTTCTACACCATCTCTGAGCGAAGGTAAATTCCCTTTACAATGTATCCCAGAGGATGACGTGATTACCGAATTTGCGGACTAAAAGGTTGTGTTTTTACTATGCAGCCCTTCCCGGACTGACCATGGCATTGGGCCTTACCCCCGTGGTACCACAAGCGACTGAATCCGGACCAGGTCCTACGAGAATGCAATTTGGAGAAGGCAGTGATCAGCTTGACACCTTCTCGGATGCACGGATAACGACCAGTCTTTATGAGGGTTTTACTGATGAAGGGGAGACGGTTGACGGACAGAGCTCTCGTGCCAGAGGGCCGGCGGAAGCCGATGTGCATTTGATGCATGACTTGGTGCAAAGTTTGAAGGGTCAAATTGCGGACAAATGTGAAGAGGTGGAGGAGAAATAGAGGCAGGACGAGGCTGCCAGGAAGGAGGTCCTAATGAAGACAAAATGGAATGCTGAGGCGAGAGCCGCTGAAACGGTGAAGCGGAGGAGGGCCGATGAGGAAGTAGAGAAGAAGAGGGCTTCTGATGAGGCCCGAAGAAAAGGTAGGATGAGGAAGCCCAGCAGAGGGCCACCGAATGCCTTGAGAAAACCAAGGCTGGTTCTGTCACGCCGCATAAGTCCCAGAAGCTTACTGAGCGGCGGGCTGCCAGAGAAGCCAAGGAAAGGGCTGAGCGAGAGGGCAAGGAGAAACTGGAGAAGAGTGACGTTGTAGTAGGCCTTGCTGCCGGAGGTGCCCCCATGCCTACGGCGCATACCGCCCTTGTTGATATCGCCGAGATCTCTAGTGGTGATGGTGCGGACGAGAAGCGTCTCTAGGCTTCTCATGAATCGACCACTTCCCAGAAGGGTCGAAGTGGAAGGAGCGGATCTAGTAAGAAGAGGGCCAGCGCGAAGGATGAACTATCAAGTGCCGAATCTGCAAAGAAGAAACACAAGGACAAAAATAAGAGACATGGTTAGTGTTAGCAACTTAGGTAGAAGTTACGGTTTATTTTGGTAGTGTAGGCCGATATTTTACGCGAGTACGACCCTCGCTTTTATTTTTTCAAGACAAGGTGTGGTTCTCATGTACACCCTCTCATTAGAAAGAAAGATTTTAAACATGTAGCTTGTTTAATGTGTGTGTGTGGAAATTGAATATGAATTAGTAAAGATCGCGATTCGTGTCGAACGTTCGGACGTTCTTCTTATGTTTTCCAGTGTCCTGTACTTGCATAAGCATATTTATTGTTAAATTTAACAAAAAAGCGATCGGGGGGCCGCACTCTGGGTTGATTATTCTAGAGGGACGTGATTAAGCGCAGGCTTCTAGTAAGTTTACCTCAGCTCAGGAAACCCATAGTTTGCGAAGCTGAGCTGAGTACCTGCTGTTTTTGGTTGCCCGGGGTTAGTCCCAAGTGTAACGAAGGCGTATGACGTCGCATTATGCGGTCCGTCCGGTGTGTGGCTCTCCCATCGTTCATCGGGTTGAGGCAAGCCGCAGACGTCGTTTATTCGCCTGAGAGGAGAAGCCCGGATCATCAGCCCGTTGGGTCCGATTGTGGCCATGGGTTACCCCTTAGCCTTGAGAGCTTCGAGGAAGAAACGATTTAAGGTCGGTCTCGGTGCTGCGCCAAGATTCGACCGACGCCAGTAGCCAGGGGAGAAATTTACATTACTCATGGCTGGCAGTTGAGTGGCCCCAAGTCGCTTGGGACTTGGGCGCAGAAAGATTTATCCTCGGCCTCGGTACGGGGCCAAGGTCGAGTTTGTGATTATTTATACTTGGTCGTGCCGCGGTCCGGTGACTCGAGTAGCATTGCCGGCTCCCGTGCTCTGGGTGTCGGTCATAGCCAGTGTAGGTTGACCTCGAGGTTAGCTCAAGGATTGGATAGCGGTTCTGGCTCCCGCGCTCGGGGGCCGAGACAACGATAGATTGTTCACATACAAGCTGGTCGTCAAGATTAATCAAATGTGTCATGCACGGAGTAAACATAAGAAAGAGATAGAAAATTGAACATCATTTCTACTAATAACTTTGGTAGTAAGAGCCTTTACAATGCCTTGAATTGTTAGGAGACAAAAAATCGTTGGAAAGCATAAAAAACTATGCATTAAGTTACGTAAAGTTGCGGCGGAGATGTTCACTGTTCCATGCCCATGGGAGTTCGGCTCCGTCCACGGTTGTGAGTTTGAAAAGTCCATCGCTGAGCCTTCGTTGTATGGAGTACAAGCCTTCCCAGCGAGGAGCGAGACTTGCTGGTGGAGGGAACACCCGTATCATGGGTCGCCGATGTTGAGGTCCTTACGGCGGACCCTAGAATTGAAGTATCGGGCGACTAGTTGCCGTTGGGCGGCGGCTCTGAGGTCAGCTTCGTTCCTTATCTCCTCTAGCAAGTCGAGTGATACCATAAGTAAATCTTGGTTTTTCTTTGGGTCATAATAAGTCACTCGATGAGATGGAAGCTTGAGCTTGATGGGAATGACGGCTTCGGACCCGTAGGCGAGGGCGAAAGGAGTGTGTCTGATTGTTGTCTTGTGGTTGGTTCGATAGGCCCATAGGGCTAGAGGAAGTTCGTCCTCCCACATGCCCTCAGCCTTTTCCAGGCGTTTCTTGATAATGGAGTTGATGACTTTATTAACCGCCTTGACTTGCCCGTTGGCTTGGGGATGAGCCACCGCCGAAAATATGTTTTCGATGTTGTGTCGCTGACAAATTTTTTTTAATTCAGCACTCTCAAACTGAGTGCCATTGTCGGAGATGATGGCTTGAGGGACCCCATATCGAGTAATGATGTTACGTACAATGAAGTTGATCATCTTCTTGGTGGTGATTGCGGTGAGAGCTTCGGCCTCTGCCTATTTGGTAAAATAGTGAACTGCGACGACATCATATCATGCCCCTCCTCTGGCCATCGAAAGAATCCCAATGATGTCGATTTCCCACATGGCGAATGTCTATGGGCTGCTCATTTGTGTCAATTTTGTAGGCGGGGCTCTCGGGATCTTTGAGAAGCGCTGGCACTTGTCACACTTGCGAGCGTAGTCTGCGGCATCTTGATCGAGTGTGGGCCAATAATAACCATGTCTAAGGATTTTTCTGGCTAGGGTTTGTCCTTCTGTATGGTCACCACACTCGCCCTCATATACATTAGTGAGCACTCGGGTAGCATCCTGATGGGATACGCATCTGAGTAGGGGGATAGATAAACCCCTACGGTAGAGCATCCCATCCATAAGAAGACATCGAGCCGATTGGCGGGTGAGTGATCGCCTTTGCTTGTAGCTTCCCGTAAGGGTCCCATGCAGTAGGTAATTCTTGATTGGTGTCATCCAAGATTCAGGTTTGGATTCGGCATTCATAGCCGCCTCGGTTTGTGTTTGCTTGATACTAGGGGAGTTGAGAACTTCGACAGGGGCGAACCCCAAGAGTTACGGATCCTCAGAGCTTGCTAGTTTGGCTAGTGAATTTTCTTTTTCATTTTGTTCTCGAGGAATGTGTGAGATGATGAAGTGGTCGAAGTGAGTGAGTAATTCCCGAACCTGGGTTAAATATAGTGTGAGTCGTCCCTCCTTCGCTTGATATCCTCCTTGCACTTGACGCACGATGAGTTGTGAATTAGACAAAATTTGGATCGTCATTAGTTTGAGCTCGATCGCGATTCTAAGCCCGGCTACCAAAGCCTCATATTCTACGTCGTTATTGGTAGCAGGTAAATTTAATTTTAGCACATAGCATATCGGGCGTTCTTCGGGGGTGATGAACACGACTCCGGCCCCGGAGCATTTGCTGTTAGAGGAGCCATCCACGAACAATTTTCATTGATTGTTGGGATCCTTAGCGTTCTCTGCCGGAGCCTCATCAGGGGCTGTGAATTCTACTATGAAATCAGCGAAAGCTTGGCCGAGAATGGATCGGCGGGGGATGAACGTTATCTCGAATTGACTTAGTTCCACACTCCACTTCAATAGCCGCACTGACGCTCCGGGTCGTTGTAGGATTGAGTGTTGCGGCTGGTTGGTGAAATCCTTTATGGGATGAGACTGAAAGTATGGTCGAAGTTTCCAAGAGGAAACCAATAAACAGAATGCCAGCTTTTCCAACTTTCGGTGATTCTTTTCTTCCCCCGTTAATCATTTGCTGATGTAGTAGACGGGTCGTTGGATACGGTCCTCGATGCGTACCAATGCTGAGCTAATAGCTTTCATGGAAACAGCCAAATAAACATGTAAGTCCTCGTGATCCATGGGCTTAGATAAGATAGGTAGTCACTCTAAGTGATTCAGGAGGTCCTCGAACGCGGAAATGCATTTTTTCGTCCACTTGAAGTTGTGTTTTCTTTTTCGAAGTAAATCGAAGAAAAGAATGCACATGTCTGTGGCTTTAGAGATGAAACGACTTAAAGCGGCGACCTTTCCGTGTATACTTTGGACATCCTTGATGTTCTTGGGGATTTGGAAGTCCCGAATAGCTTGGATTTTTTCTGGATTGGCTTCAACTCCGCGGGAATCGACGATGAATCCCAAGAATTTCCCTAAAGCGACTACGAAGGAGCACTTCAGGGGATTGAGTTTCATTCCGTATCGGCGAAAGATATCGAACACTGCAAAGAGGTCACGGACGTTGTCACTGTACTCTTTTGATTTGACCAACATGTCGTCCATGTACACCTCTATGGACTTCCCAATTTGATTTTTAAATAGCCGACTAACCATTCGCTGATAAGTGGCGCCGACATTCTTGAGGCCGAAGGGCATGACGCGATAGCAGTAAAGTCCAAGGTCTATTATGAAAGATGTGTTGTATATAACAATGTTGTATACACAATTATATGATTTTTTGTTTGATGATAACAACCAAATATTTATTATTTGAAATGTGTTTGTTATTGTACTGTTCTATATATACATCAAAGACAGGAATATAATATTTGTATTTAAATAGAATACGACTGTATAGACATTCATATATTCATACAGTATTTTATTTAAATAGAATATTATATTTCAACATTCAAACAGTACAGCTATTTAATACTCCACTATTTAAATACGTTCACAGAATATTTGTACTTGTAAATTGACTGGATAAAATAGACAAGTTTGTTTGACAACAATAAAATAATATTTTATTTCAATCAAATTTGTTTATTACATATATCAGTACAATTCTCTCACAACTCCTCAGTACGGTTCATTCATTATCACTCAGTTATAGATACACAACAGATTCACAGTTACATACTATATATATATACATTCACATTGACTCATATACAGTTTCAGACTCTTACATTTCATATACACATACACTCTTTAATTATCTTCTGTCTTGTATCTTCAGTCTTCTGTCTTCACAATCAGTCCAGTCTTCATACCTGTCATATACAGAAACACACACACATAGTACACTGCAATAAAAAAAAACTGAATACATGCAAATTTGAATTTTAATTTTAAAATTTTATTTGCCTCAGTTTTCTGGTGTGTTTCTCATCATTTTTCATGACTTGATCTGATTCATCTGTGTCTACGCAGACAGTTTGTATATGTACAGGGACAGGAAACTTTCTGATCGGCTGCATATACACACGTGTATATTTATACACGTGTGCACTGCCTCGCCAATCAGTATGTAGTAGCGAGCAACTGAGGAGTAGTCACATGGACCGTCTCGACTCAGTGCGCAAATGAAAATAACTCAATGTAAAGTCAACAGAAAGTTCAAAGTGGCTGAGCACAATACAAGAATACGACAACATGAATATACAGTAGCAAGATCAAGTAAAAGTGGACTAGCATGGTGTGAATGTGCTAATTAGGCATAGTGATAGCATGGATCAACATCATGAATTCATGAGACAGAAATAACAATGGTCAAACAGCAAAGCAAAGACCACATCACTTATGCATGGATAAGCAATTCAACATGGTGGATAGCATTCAAGTTTACAACAAGTCAAGATGGTCAAAACATGTGTGAATGGATCATGACAGAAATACACATATGCAAGCAGCAGTATAAGGCAGATTCAGGGGTGCTTCATGTACATGATTATGTACACAAGTGTACAACATTTCAAGACAGGTTTATCAATATATGAAGTGATCAAGTGCAGCATACAACATGGTGAAACTAAAGTCAAGACCAAGCTAAGCATAGTTCAGAATGGTGGAGTCAACTTGAAGGGACTGGTGCAACCAACACATGTCAAAATGCAAAGTATAACATGATGCAACAAAATAGCATGACTAAGCAAGAGGCAACATGTAGAGACACAGTTCATGCATGTATAATTGTTCAAGAATGCTCAAGTAAATGGCAGTGTTAACACCTCAGTTTTATTCATGCAGCATGGAGGCAAAGCTGTATGCATACAGTTTGTACTTGGATGATACAAGCAGGAATTCAGCGTGAAGCACAAGTGGCCAGCAATCAGAAAACAAGTTCATATATGAATGTCAACTACACAGCATGATGGAGTTAAGTAGTACAGCAATATCATGGGATGATACATGTATATACAGTGCAGTAATATACATGCACATTTTTGGGTCATGGCATAAAAAGGAAGTATCAAAATCAGGTTGACAATTTTTCTTATTTCCAGGAATAAATCAAGTGTGCTCAGAAATACACAAGAAATTTTATTTAGCAGTTTATGGCAAGTTTTCAAAAATGGTTCCAGATTTTAATCAGCATAAACATATATGGGAAGTTATTCAAATTTGTTTCCTGTTTTTTATTTAATCATGAAAAAATTTCAAGGCAGATTTGAAGCAATCCTTTAGCAACAATACGAATATACAACAATTCAAACAGAGCAAGTTTTCAATCTAGCACGCAAGAAAATGAAGAGTGTTTCTAGTTTTACACTGTGTCCAGAAATTAGAAATTAATTTTTCTTTGGAAAGAATTCTCTTTTAATTTATTTCCAGATTTGCCAAGGGACATAAAATCGAATTGCAAGGGATAAATCATTGTTTTTTCAGAAGATCATCAATCAAGCAAATCAGGAAGATATTTCTGGCAAGTGTTAATCGGTTTCCAGGTTTCAGAAAATCATATTTGGCAAGTGCTAGTTTGCAACCCATATACACTGAAGGACGAAATCATATCCTATTTCATAAATTAATTCGATCAATTCAAAAGTGGAAACCAGACCAAATCATCTGAAGCCAATCACGCAACAAATCAAAATGGGAAACCACAATCTCAGACCAAGCCATACAACGAAATCAGAGCAATAATAGGATTTTCGAATCCTATTTGAACAACCAGTTCATCACAGGCAATATAGATCGAAACCAAGCATAACAATTTTAAGCAGAAAATCAAGGTCAAAAATTACTCACTGATTTTCAATCTCAATCTCCAAATCGTGAAGAGAGGAGCACCAGAAATCGATCAACAACATCAACGAGATTTCAAGCATCAGAGAGCTATTCTTTCCAGAGCATACAATCGTGATTTTGGGATTTAACAAAACCCTAGCAGCCGCCGTTTTTATAAAAGAGGAAACAGATCGAATAAAAGGAAACAAGGGTGAAACACATAGCAAAAGGGCCGGCCAACTTAAGTGATTAAAGGGAGTTTAAATTTCCTTTATCTTAAACTAGGGTTTTGGATTTTATTTTTGTATTGTTTTCAATTTATTTTGTAAACCATTCGACCAATTACTAGAGTCTGTAAAATTCTAGATAAACCAGTTAGGTGTTTAACTGGCAGTTGACAGTGTCTGTAAAATCTGGGTTACTGGTTACAGGGTCGTAATCAAGCGAAATCTATCGAGGGGATAACGATCAGTCTACGGTTTAGAGCGTAGGGTTAGAACAGGAGCAGGCGCTGCGAGTGTACATGGTCTTGTATTCGGGATCTGTTTATAACACCTAGTAGAAACCTTAGGAATGCAGTAGTAGGCAGGGTTTTGCCGAAGCTGGGTATGTCTGTGTGTGATTTATTTTCTGCACTTTTATTTCTGCTGCATTCTGTGATCTGTTTATTATTTTAATATCCTGTCAGTTTTTCAATTCAGTTAATAACTGTGATAAACCCTATTCACCCCCCCTCTAGGGTTAATCTAGATCGAACAATTGGTATCAGAGCAGGTATTTTGTCTAACTCTGGAGTAATGGGTTATCCTAGTTATCAGTCCTCTGAGAGTCAGTCCAGTCACATTCCAAACATTTTTGATGGTACAGATTTTTTGAATTGGAAATCAGAAATGAAATTCTATCTGAAATCTGTTAATATAGAATATTGGGATGTTGTTAACAATGGAAGTGATATAATAGATAGGAATATTAATGCTCATGCTATGCATATTCTTTATTCCTATCTTGGTAATGATCAATTAAAATTTATCTCCCATTGTTTGACAACGCAGGATATCTGGAAAACTCTCAAAATGCTGTATGGAAAAACTGACGAATGCTCAAAACCTAGGAATGTCAACACAAGTTCAGATCTATGCTTAATAGGTTTTACAAATGATAATTCAGATAGATCTATCGATGGAGACTCAACGAATGATGAAGCTAAAGATCCTCCTTATGAAGATTTGGTTTATATCTGTACTGAATTAACAAATGCTGTTGACAGTCTTAAATCAAAAAATAAAATTCTGAAATCTGAAAAACTTGAGTTGATCACTAAAAATAATATTTTGTAATTGAAACTGGAAAATGTCTTGAAAGGTTAAAACTCTGATTGCAAGGATTGTTTCAACTCGAAAAACAATTTAGCTCTTCTCAATGAAAATATTCAAACACATGAAAAACAAATTATGGATTTAAAAGAAAAAGAAGGTGAGCTAATCTATATAAACAATTCCTTGCGAAAAGAATTGAAATCTTTTTCAAAAAATTCAAAATGTGAAGTTGCTGAGAAACAAAAACATTTTGAAAATGAGATTTCTGAGTCCAAGGCCAAAATTGAAATGCTTGAAAACGAACTCTTGATTTTGAAACAAAATGATGCTGAAAAGAGTAAGATCGCTATAAATCGTTGTTCAAATTTAATAAAAGAAAATAGTGATCTGAAATCCCAAATTCAATGACTTGAAACAATTTTGGATAAATTTTTTAATGGGGAAATGTAACACCCCGAATTTTTAGTTAATACTAGAATTAACTAATTACAGGATAAATAATCTCAGATGTGGGAATTAGGGGAAACGGGCTGCGTCATTACGTTCGTCTCGGAAAAATACGCGAAATAGAGTCCGAGTTTTCGAAAATCGGAGTCCGTATGGCCCAGTTATGGCCCGATGAAGTTTGCAGAAAATTCAAAACTAAGACAGATTTAAAAATTTAAAAATTCAGATTTGGAATGGGCCAGGCGGGGTCAGGCGGGAAGTCTCCCGCCCAACCCATGTCGACAGGGCTGTCGACAGGCCTGTCGACAGGGGTGTCGACATGCCTGTCGACTTGCCTGTCGACAGGGTGGCACCGTTCTGTGAACCTGGGTGCACCAGGTTGCACCAGGTTGGGTTTCAGGCTGGCTAGGAGGGCTGGTTCTAGAGATTTCCTAAATCTAAGGGTCCTAATCTAATCTAGGGTTAATCTAAGGGCCTAAAACACTTACCTAATCCTATAAATAAGACCCCAACCCTACCCTAATTCATTCATAATTAAGTCTTGTAACTAAACTATGGCAAAATGAAATTTGAGCATGGCCTCCACTAGTTCATGAAGGAAGTTGCAAGCAAATCACTCTCTAATCAATCTTTAATCATCATTATCTTCATAGTTAGCAACTAATCCTACTTCATAAGGTTGCTAATCTAGAGTTTGGTGAGTTTCTATCACTTTAACATTGATTGTTAAAGTAAGTAGATTGGGTGTAATGAGACTTATGGTCTTAAATGCGGATTAGTGAGTTTGAATCATGTATAATGATATGTTACTCTATGTTGTTCTATGTTTATGCATATTTGATAAGATTGGTTTATGCATGCTTAATAAGTTGATTTATGCATGTTTAACAAGATGGTATATGCATGTTTAGCAAGAGGATTTATGCATATTGAATGAGTGGAATTATGCATGTTTAACAAAGTGAGTTATGCAAGTTAAGTATATGTTAAAATGCAAGTTTAAAGTGATATGCAAGTTATGCATGCTTATGCAAGTATATGGATGCTTATGCAAGTCATGTATATGTTTAAATGCAAGATTTAAGTGATATGCAAGTTATGCATGCTTATGCGAGTATATGAATGCTTATGCAAGATATGTATATACTTAAATGACATGATATGCAAGTTATGCATGTTTATGCAAGCTATGTATGCTTATGCAAGTATGTGAATGTTTATGCAAGTATGCGAATGCTTATGCAAGTTATGTGTATGCTTAAATGCATGTTTAACATGTTATGCAAGTTATGAGAATGCCTATATGCAAGTTCAATATGTTATGCAAATCATGTGTATGATAATATGCAAGCTCATAAGTAACATGTTATGCAAATCATGTATATGATAATATGCAAGTTGAGTTAAATGTGGTTGGGTTAAAATGTGTTCATATATGCAAGTTGACATCCTCTTAACCCATGACAAAGTTATATGTTAAACCCATGATATGTGTGATGGATCTTCCCCTTTTATTATGTCATGAAATAAGAACGATTTACGTGGGGAACGATGGGGTGGGTAAATATGTTAATAAATGAATGATTGGGTATGATTAAGCATACCATAAAAAAATAAATTACCATAAGTGGGAATTTACCTATTGAGTTAGGTCTACCCCATGGGAATTTACCTATTGAGTTAGGTCTACCCATGTTATGGAAAACTTGATATTAATTAGGGATAATTAATATGGGGGTGATTAATTAGGTGTAATTAATCGACTAAGACACGAGGTTGGACTCATTTGTAGTGTAAAACTGCCCGGACCCGACCGGCTTAACCAGTTGCTACAAATGTCAGCCCAATGTGAGAGGTCTTAGCCATAAATTAAATACGTGATTAAGGTAAAGACACGAGGTTAGACTCTGTTATGACGTAAGACTGCCCGGATTCTACCGGCTTAACCAGGCGGTCATAACAGCCAGTCTAATGTGGGAGGTCTTTATGGGAGATCACGGTCTTAATTAATTAAGAAACACTTAACCATAGTAGCATGTTGTGGGACATGAGGGGTTAAGTGGGTGCCTTGGGTGGCATGAGGAAATTTTGGGGTTGCCTTGGGTGGCATGTGGAATCTAGTGGGTTGCCTTGGGTGGCAATAGAAAATACGATTAGAATACTTAACCAAGTGGAAACATGTAATTAAACATGATTAAAGGGTTAAGTGGGGTACACTAGATATTAGACAAGCTTAAGTGGGTAGCTTGTGGGGGCCCATTTCAACCAATATCCCAAACGTATCTTTGTGGGCTCGACCCATGTCGAGTGACGGGACACGCATATTGGGCTTGATTATAAGAGGCCAAAACGGGTTAGCGGTGGCAACGCAAGTCCAACGGGTTTCATATGCGTGTGTGGGCCCGGGCTGGTAGATAAGCCGTTGTTGCATCGTGTAGATATAAAGCCGTGCACCGTTAGTATTGGGTAGCCACTTTGGGGGAGTGATACACCCCACTGTGGGACCAGCACGGGTATCTACGGTAGGGAGCCGATCGATGGGGAGTAGTGGGTACACCTAATGAGGATAGGGGCAGACGGCACCTATGTAGGGGTACACGAAACTACTGGGTAAGAATTACTGAGTACACCTAGTGGAGATAGGGGCAGACGGCACCTATGTAGTGGGCTAGGAGTACACGAAACTACTGGGGAAATTTTCTAAGTCCTTGGAGGGATCAACCTTTAAGTAGGAAAGTCTGGTGTGGTGCAGTTAGTAATTATCCTTGGGTGGGTAGATGCGTCCTGACGGTTATCTTAGTTTATCCTAAGTCTTCTAAGCTGCTTAGTATAGCCATTCATCCCCAGATATTACCGTAGGTCAAGTTTATGTCTTCTCTGGTTACTTTAATGATTGTATTGTTAAAGTTATAGGACTCACTCAGACTTATGTCTGACCCCGTTGTTTTTATCTTTTTTTCCAACCCTCAGGTCTTACGGTGGATCCTAGCAGTAGTAGAGCTTGATCGGATTGCTGTTCCAGTCTTTCGGAGCTTGGGTAGATGTAAAGCTCCAGTTATCCAGTTATCTTTTCCTTTGTCATGGCTATTGTATGAGAGAGTGGGATTATGTACTTCTTTATTTTGACGGATATTGTACTTGACTTTTATCATGGTTTTATGATGTAACCAGACATGTTTGTTTCCGCTGTTATGAGATGATGTTTTAAAATTTCAAGTACTATTTATATCTGTCTTGGTGGAATTTTTCTGTTCTATATTCACTAAAATACTCCACCGATGCTCTGGCATTCCCTTTATGAGTGACCATAGCGGGTGTGGGGTGTTACACGTGGTATCAGAGCAAAGGTTACCGGAACAGATAAAATTTTTAGAAAACTATTTTTCTAAAACATTTTTGGAAAAGATATTTTCAAAAACATGTCTTTTAAAGAGAAAAGTTTTTGAAAGAAAAGCATAATCCCCAATAGCCATATCTATATCCTTCGAATTCTCCGTCTTGAATCTTTCCTTTTTCGTTTCAGCATGGCCGAGAATCTTAATTTTCCGGAGGGTGTGACGATACCAGTATGGTATAGGAGATTGATGGAGGCTAGGGCCACCACTACGGGTCCAGCAAATGTTCCTCCACCAACCGTAGCACCCGATCTTCCTCCTCCCCCTCCTCCTCGCACAGATACTTTTGCTAAGACTTGCAAGGAATTTAAAGCTATGGGAGGAAAACCTTTTCAAGGATCTGAAACCTTTGTGGAGGCTAGAGATTGGCTTAAGGAGGTGGAAGAGTTGATAGATATCTTTGAGATGGAAGAAGGGAAGAAAGTCAAGTTGGCTGCTTGGTTAATGAAGGGAGAGGCCTCATTCTGGTGGGAGGTCACTAATGGAGAACGCCCCGTTGACTCTTGGGCGGATTTTAGGCAAAGATTTGTGGCAAAGTTTCTCTCAAGGGCGGAGGAAAACTTGTATATGGAAAGATTCTTGACTCTAAAGCAAGGAAATCTTTCGGTGAAGGAATATGTCAACAAGTTTAACCAATTGGCAAGGTTTGGCCTAGATATGGTGAATACACCGGAGAAGAAGGCTTTGAGGTTCGTGAAAGGCTTGAATGAACCGATGCATGGGTTGGCTATGACTCACATCCCTATGGGGGACACCTTTGAGAAGCTAGTTGACATGGCACTCATGTATGAGGAAGAGAAGGGTCCTAATGCTAATAAGGCACCCGAGAAGAAGGGAGATCAAAAGAGACCTCAGCAACAACAGCAAAGCAAAGGTGGGAAAGGTAACGGTGGCAAAGGCAAGAAGAAGAAGTGTTTCAATTGTGGGACACCTGGCCACCTAAGCAAGGATTGTCGCAAGAAGAAGAAGACTGGCTGCTTCCACTGTGGCGAAGCAGGGCATTTAGTGAAGGATTGCCCTAAGAAAGGGCAAAGGACGGGATCTACCTCAGGAGGACAGGTGCAAGCTCTTATGGCACCAGGTCAGGCTAGGGGGCAAGTACAGGCTCTCGCGGTTCCACCGATTCAGGAAAGAGGTAGAACTATCTCCGTTGAAAGTCTGGTTTTTCTATTTGACCATCCTGTCCGTACATT
Source organism: Allium sativum (assembly GCA_030737875.1). Taxonomy (NCBI): domain Eukaryota; kingdom Viridiplantae; phylum Streptophyta; class Magnoliopsida; order Asparagales; family Amaryllidaceae; genus Allium; species Allium sativum. The sequence goes on from CM060927.1 coordinate 51,379,402, forward strand.
GTTTGATTCAGGCGCATCGCATTCGTTTATTTCATCATCATTAGTTGAGTTACTGCACTTAGACACCAGTCTGGTAGATGATCCCTTGGTTGTTTCAAACCCAATTGAGGGCTCCACTTACTTGTCCATGATATGTTTGGGTTTGAAGATTTCTATACTTAGCATTGAGTTTAGATGTGATGCTTTTGTATTGGGCTTCACGGGCTATGGGTTGATTTTGGGCATGGACTGGTTATCCAGTAATGGTGCCGTTCTTGATTGCGAAAGGAGAGTTGTTAGGCTCATGACCCGCTTGGGTAACACTCTCGAGATTTCTTGTAATCCCATGGACTCTGTTATGCTAAGTTATCTTGAATCGCTTGACGCTTCGGTCGAGAGTTTGCAAACTGTTAGAGTGGTCCGGGAATATCCGGATGTGTTTGAGGAGGTGAAGGGCTTACCTCCGAAGCGGGAGATTGACTTCCGAATATATTTGGTGGATAATGCTAAACCGGTATCTTTACCAGTGCGCCACATGGCTCCTCGTGAGAGGAGGGAACTCCATAAGCAAGTAGGGGAGTTGCTTGAGAAGGGGTTCATAAGACGGAGCATATCGGAGTGGGGTGCTCCAGTAGTTTTTGCTACGAAGGCGGATGGGTCCCTCAGACTTTGTGTAGACTATAGAGAACTCAACAAGCTCACAAAGAAGAATAGACACCCATTGCCGAGAATAGATGATCTTTTCGATCAGTTGGTTGGCGCTTCAGTATTTTCTCAGTTGGACTTGGCCACGGGGTTTCATCAGTTGAGGGTGGCTGAGGATAGCATAGACAAGACTGCCTTTAGAACTCCAGATGGTTTCTATGAGTGGCTGGTGATGCCATTTGGGTTGACGAACGCCCCTGCATACTTTGTTGATTTGATGAGTAGGGTGTTCAGGGAGTTCCTTAATAAATTTGTGGTGGTCTTTGTGGACGATATCTTAGTATTTTCTAAGAGTAAAGAAGAGCATGCCCTACATCTTAGGGAAGTGTTGAAGACTCTTCGAGCACATAGCCTTAAGGCTAAATTCTCTAAATGTCACTTCTGGAGGAAGGAAGTACGGTTCTTGGGGCACGTGGTCTCCAAGGAAGGGATAGCTGTGGATCCCGCGAAGGTAGTATCAATTCAGGATTGGAAGGTTCCGAAGAATGCTACCGAAGTAAGAAGTTTCTTGGGGTTGGCGGGTTATTATAGGAAGTTTATTAAAGACTTCGCGAAAATATCAGCCCCATTAACCCGCTTAACAAAGAAGAATCTTGTTTTCACATGGGACGTAGATTGTGATGATGCGTTCCGACGGTTAAAGAGAGCTTTAACCACGGCTCCAGTTTTAGTGTTGCCAGATGGGAGCAAGCCATTTGTTGTCTATACCGATGCCTGTGGGACAGGACTTGGCGCAGTCTTAATGCAGGAGGGAAGGGTAATAGCCTATGGTGGAAGGCAGTTGAGGGCACATGAGAAAAATTACCCTACCCATGATTTAGAGTTGGCCGCTATTGTTTTTGCGCTTAAGATTTGGCGCCATTATCTTCTTGGTGAGAGATTCGAGTTGTTCACTGACCATAAATCATTGAAGTACTTGTTCTCTCAGAAGGATTTAAACTTAAGACAGCAAAGGTGGATGGAGTTCCTAGCATCTTATGATTTCGAGATAGCGTATACCCCTGGCAAGGGTAACGTGGTGGCGGACGCCTTGAGCAGGAAGAGGTTGTCCTTGAGTCCATTGTTCGTGGAGCAACGAAGCTTGGAGTTTATCTCGATGTTTGATTTCAGACCTTCCATTGATTATGTACCCGGTTTGCTAGCTTCCTTGGAAGTTAGGCCTACTCTTTTGGGGCGGATTGGGGAAGCCCAGAGGGACGACCCACAGTTGGTTGAGTTGATAGAGAAGCTCATAAGGGGGGAGTCGTCCAGCCATTTGAGTAGGTACACCCTAGACGATAGGGGGTGCTTGCGTAGAGACGGTAGACTTTGCGTACCGCAAGACGAGGGTTTGAGGAAGGCTATTCTTGATGACGCACACCGTACTAGGATGACCATTCATCCCGGTGGGGATAAGATGTACCAAGACATGAAGAGGGTTTTCTTCTGGGCCGGTATGAAGAAAGATGTAGCCGAGTATGTCGCTCGATGTTTGGTGTGCCAGCAAGTGAAGGCGGAGCAAAGGAAACCAGGTGGGTTGCTTCACCCATTGGAGGTTCCGCAATGGAAGTGGGATAGCGTCTCGATGGATTTTATTGACGGGTTACCCAGATCGAGAAAGGGTAATACAGGAATTTGGGTGGTGGTAGACAGACTTACTAAGAGCGCCCATTTCATACCTGTGAAGAGCAAGAGGACTGCTCCATGGCTAGCTTCAGTATATCTTCGAGAGATAGTTCGATTACATGGGGTACCCTCTAGCATAGTGAGTGATCGAGATCCTATCTTCACTAGTGAGTTCTGGAGAAGTTTGCAGGAAGCAGTGGGAACTCAATTGTGTTTGAGCACCGCATATCATCCTCAGACGGACGGCCAGACTGAGAGGGTGAATCGTGTTCTGGAAGACCTTTTGAGGCTATGCATCTTAGATTTTGGAGGTACATGGGAAGAGCATCTTCCATTGGTGGAGTTCGCATATAATAACAGCTTTCAGTCCAGTATTGGTATGGCTCCTTTCGAAGCTCTCTATGGAAGGCCTTGTCGATCACCTACATGTTGGTGGGAATCTACGGATAAGATCTTGCTTGGGCCCGATATGGTTAGGGAGACTTCTGAGAAGATTGACTTAATTCGAAGAAGGATGAAAGCAGCGCAGGATAGGCAAAAATCTTATGCGGACAAGAGAAGGACGGATCTTGAGTTCGAAGTTGGGGATATGGTTTTTGTTAAGGTATCTCCGTTGAGGAATGTTGTTCGCTTCGGATCCGTTGGGAAGTTAGCACCGAGGTTTGTTGGGCCGTTTCCTATCAAGGAAAGGATTGGACGGATGGCATATAGGGTAGAGTTGCCCGACAGACTTAGTGGTGTTAATGATGTATTCCATGTATCACATCTGAGGAAGTGCTTACATGAGACGGCAGAGGTGGTAGAGCCGAGCTTCCTTAGAGATGTAGAGGTAGAGCGTGATGCGACTATTAGACGAGCTCCTACTCGCATCCTTGGGTCAGAGACTAGGAAGTTGAGGAATCGAGAGGTTCAGCTAGTCAAGGTGCAATGGGGAGAAGATGAGAACAACGCAACTTGGGAGACGGAAGCGAAGATGCGTTCATTATACCCATTTCTTTTTGAGGGTATGTCTTTACTTTCTCCTTTATCGCTTGTCTAGTATTTATCTTATCTTTGGTATGTCCTCTCGTTAGTACCTTTGACCTTTAGATAGGGTAAACCTATGGTTGAAACATGTGTTTGAGACATGTTATGGTTGATGGATGCAAGTGGATGCAAGTGTTTGCTAGTGGTTGCTCGTGGATGCATATACACACACTCTAGGCACTAGATCGGCTCAGTCACTTCATATTGCATATTGCATAAAATTGTGTGTAGGAAAATATTTATGGATGTATAATGGTTGTGTTATCACATGGATGATGCATTTTGGTGAATGATTGTGCACCCATGTAGATATTGTATGTGTCGATAGGGTTTTCTCGCATACATAATGGATGCATGGCACTATCATGGTTTGCATATGTTCATACATTAGATAGGGAACATATACACACACTGTTTGCATATGCTCATACATCATTAGAAACTGTTTAAGGACAATGGATGCCTGTGGTTGATGATTTGATTAGATGGTTGTTGGATGGTAGGATATGCATTCTCCTTGGCTTAGAGATTTCGGGGACGAAATCCTTTAAGGAGGGGAGAATGTAACACCCCGAATTTTTAGTTAATACTAGAATTAACTAATTACAGGATAAATAATCTCAGATGTGGGAATTAGGGGAAACGGGTTGCGTCATTACGTTCGTCTCGGAAAAATACGCGAAATAGAGTCCGAGTTTTCGAAAATCGGAGTCCGTATGGCCCAGTTATGGCCCGATGAAGTTTGCAGAAAATTCAAAACTAAAACAGATTTAAAAATTTAAAAATTCAGATTTGGAATGGGCCAGGCGGGGTCAGGCGGGAAGTCTCCCGCCCAACCCATGTCGACAGGGCTGTCGACAGGGGTGTCGACATGCCTGTCGACTTGCCTGTCGACAGGGTGGCACCGTTCTGTGAACCTGGGTGCACCAGGTTGCACCAGGTTGGGTTTCAGGCTGGCTAGGAGGGCTGGTTCTAGAGATTTCCTAAATCTAAGGGTCCTAATCTAATCTAGGGTTAATCTAAGGGCCTAAAACACTTACCTAATCCTATAAATAAGACCCCAACCCTACCCTAATTCATTCATAATTAAGTCTTGTAACTAAACTATGGCAAAATGAAATTTGAGCATGGCCTCCACTAGTTCATGAAGGAAGTTGCAAGCAAATCACTCTCTAATCAATCTTTAATCATCATTATCTTCATAGTTAGCAACTAATCCTACTTCATAAGGTTGCTAATCTAGAGTTTGGTGAGTTTCTATCACTTTAACATTGATTGTTAAAGTAAGTAGATTGGGTGTAATGAGACTTATGGTCTTAAATGCGGATTAGTGAGTTTGAATCATGTATAATGATATGTTACTCTATGTTGTTCTATGTTTATGCATATTTGATAAGATTGGTTTATGCATGCTTAATAAGTTGATTTATGCATGTTTAACAAGATGGTATATGCATGTTTAGCAAGAGGATTTATGCATATTGAATGAGTGGAATTATGCATGTTTAACAAAGTGAGTTATGCAAGTTAAGTATATGTTAAAATGCAAGTTTAAAGTGATATGCAAGTTATGCATGCTTATGCAAGTATATGGATGCTTATGCAAGTCATGTATATGTTTAAATGCAAGATTTAAGTGATATGCAAGTTATGCATGCTTATGCGAGTATATGAATGCTTATGCAAGATATGTATATGCTTAAATGACATGATATGCAAGTTATGCATGTTTATGCAAGCTATGTATGCTTATGCAAGTATGTGAATGTTTATGCAAGTATGCGAATGCTTATGCAAGTTATGTGTATGCTTAAATGCATGTTTAACATGTTATGCAAGTTATGAGAATGCCTATATGCAAGTTCAATATGTTATGCAAATCATGTGTATGATAATATGCAAGCTCATAAGTAACATGTTATGCAAATCATGTATATGATAATATGCAAGTTGAGTTAAATGTGGTTGGGTTAAAATGTGTTCATATATGCAAGTTGACATCCTCTTAACCCATGACAAAGTTATATGTTAAACCCATGATATGTGTGATGGATCTTCCCCTTTTATTATGTCATGAAATGAGAACGATTTACGTGGGGAACGATGGGGTGGGTAAATATGTTAATAAATGAATGATTGGGTATGATTAAGCATACCATAAAAAAATAAATTACCATAAGTGGGAATTTACCTATTGAGTTAGGTCTACCCCATGGGAATTTACCTATTGAGTTAGGTCTACCCATGTTATGGAAAACTTGATATTAATTAGGGATAATTAATATGGGGGTGATTAATTAGGTGTAATTAATCGACTAAGACACGAGGTTGGACTCATTTGTAGTGTAAAACTGCCCGGACCCGACCGGCTTAACCAGTTGCTACAAATGTCAGCCCAATGTGAGAGGTCTTAGCCATAAATTAAATACGTGATTAAGGTAAAGACACGAGGTTAGACTCTGTTATGACGTAAGACTGCCCGGATTCTACCGGCTTAACCAGGCGGTCATAACAGCCAGTCTAATGTGGGAGGTCTTTATGGGAGATCACGGTCTTAATTAATTAAGAAACACTTAACCATAGTAGCATGTTGTGGGACATGAGGGGTTAAGTGGGTGCCTTGGGTGGCATGAGGAAATTTTGGGGTTGCCTTGGGTGGCATGTGGAATCTAGTGGGTTGCCTTGGGTGGCAATAGAAAATACGATTAGAATACTTAACCAAGTGGAAACATGTAATTAAACATGATTAAAGGGTTAAGTGGGGTACACTAGATATTAGACAAGCTTAAGTGGGTAGCTTGTGGGGGCCCATTTCAACCAATATCCCAAACGTATCTTTGTGGGCTCGACCCATGTCGAGTGACGGGACACGCATATTGGGCTTGATTATAAGAGGCCAAAACGGGTTAGCGGTGGCAACGCAAGTCCAACGGGTTTCATATGCGTGTGTGGGCCCGGGCTGGTAGATAAGCCGTTGTTGCATCGTGTAGATATAAAGCCGTGCACCGTTAGTATTGGGTAGCCACTTTGGGGGAGTGATACACCCCACTGTGGGACCAGCACGGGTATCTACGGTAGGGAGCCGATCGATGGGGAGTAGTGGGTACACCTAATGAGGATAGGGGCAGACGACACCTATGTAGGGGTACACGAAACTACTGGGTAAGAATTACTGAGTACACCTAGTGGAGATAGGGGCAGACGGCACCTATGTAGTGGGCTAGGAGTACACGAAACTACTGGGGAAATTTTCTAAGTCCTTGGAGGGATCAACCTTTAAGTAGGAAAGTCTGGTGTGGTGCAGTTAGTAATTATCCTTGGGTGGGTAGATGCGTCCTGACGGTTATCTTAGTTTATCCTAAGTCTTCTAAGCTGCTTAGTATAGCCATTCATCCCCAGATATTACCGTAGGTCAAGTTTATGTCTTCTCTGGTTACTTTAATGATTGTATTGTTAAAGTTATAGGACTCACTCAGACTTATGTCTGACCCCGTTGTTTTTATCTTTTTTTTTCAACCCTCAGGTCTTACGGTGGATCCTAGCAGTAGTAGAGCTTGATCGGATTGCTGTTCCAGTCTTTCGGAGCTTGGGTAGATGTAAAGCTCCAGTTATCCAGTTATCTTTTCCTTTGTCATGGCTATTGTATGAGAGAGTGGGATTATGTACTTCTTTATTTTGACGGATATTGTACTTGACTTTTATCATGGTTTTATGATGTAACCAGACATGTTTGTTTCCGCTGTTATGAGATGATGTTTTAAAATTTCAAGTACTATTTATATCTGTCTTGGTGGAATTTTTCTGTTCTATATTCACTAAAATACTCCACCGATGCTCTGGCATTCCCTTTATGAGTGACCATAGCGGGTGTGGGGTGTTACAGGAAAAGTCGTTAAATATTTTGTTGCAAAACCAATTTTCTGTTAGAAATAAAAGTGGCCTTGGCTTTGGAAAACTTGACAAATTTTCTCAAAAGATGAAATCAAATGTTTTTAAAAATCCTTCAAACTGTGTTGGGAAAGATCTTTCTGAAAAACAAAACTCTGAAAATTATAAAGGATTTTTGAATTATAATCGAAGTGGAAATTTGTTTGATAATAAACCATTTAAACAATCTTGGATCCCAGATAAAAATAAAACGACTTTGACTAAATTCAAACAAATTTGGGTCCCGAAGGGTACAAAGATAAATTCAGATGGTTTGTTATATAGACAGGTTTGGGTACCGAAAGTTCTCTACATAGCTATGAGTGGTAAAACAATCTTTGTTCAACCACTTAACCCTCTCAACTGCTAGGTACCATTGATGGCTGAGGAACTACTTTGGAAAAGAAAATTTGAATTCAAGCTATTCCATATCTTTGATTTATTTAGAGTTCCTTAGCCAAGCTTGTTGAGTTAGAGATTCTGATTTACATTGGATTCTGGTATGATCTCTAAACTCACCTTTGTAAATATTTTTTTATTTTATTTCTTCTTCTACCCCTTTTATTTTCTTTTCTTGTTTTGTTTTGACTTGTCACTGCTATATCTTTGTTTCTTATTATGTGCTTCTTAAACTTCCAGCTGCAGTAATTATTTGGAAATTTGCTTTATGTGAATAAAACTCTCTTGTTTTAACCATTTCCAGATCTTGAATTTAAATCTGTAATTATTTGCAATTGTTTTGAAGTTTAATTTTTATTTTTATTTTGAATTCATAACAGTGTTGATGCATTAATATCATATCTTGAACACTGTCATTTCGAATTCTAATTTTTTGAAGATCTGAATAATTATTGAAATTTCACACACTTATGATGTTTTGAGTTTCTTCCAATTCATCTTGGTAACGCTTAAAATATTATACTCATTACAGTACACTGCTTCTTATCATTTGTGATAATTTCAGAAATTTTCAGATTGGCTTGGATATTTTGAATTGTCTTGAATTACAGTGATACATTTAGAAATTCACCTTATATTCATGATCATTATTGTTGAAATTTATTTGTTTGAGATCATCTAAAATTCTTGATATTCTGAACATCGCATGCCTCTAAATTTTAAATTATCAATCTCATATGACTAATTCATTAAATCTCAAAACTTGACATTGATTCAAGTGATTTCAAATAAATTTTTTTTTCTGGATCATGAATATCTCTTAAATTTGATGTAAATGATCTGAAATTACTCATGTGCTTGTCAGAAATTGTTTTTGAAAACTTCCTTGAAAAATTTTGGTCTTGAAATTTATTGGTATTTCATGGATATTTGATTTGAATATCTGTTTGTTTAAAATCATTTGAAATTATTGATTTACTGAATCACACACATATCTTGAATGTGAAACTAATAATTTGGTGTGATTGATTCATTGAATCTAGAGTTTTTCATATTCCTCAAATGATTTCAAATAAACAGTATTTCTAATCTTGGATCATGAATGATCTTATGTGACCATCCTCTGACAAGTATGATGTGATATTGTTTTCTGTGCTGCTCTGATACTATTTCAAATAATTTCTAGTTCTTATCTGCAGCTTTGAAAAATGTGCAAATTTGTTAATTCTGTCTGTTTGGGCTTTGTAATTAAATTTGTTAATAGAGACACCAAGTGGTATCAGAAGCGTTGATTTTTTTTATGTATATATATATTTTCTTATCCCTCTTGCTTTGTATAGCTCTTCATATTCCTCTTGTAATTGATTTTCAATTTTAAACTTATTTATTGATTATTCATTCAGAAATTGAAATCAATATCCAAAATTGAACTGTATTTATAATTCATTAAAATTATTATCAGATCTTGAAATTGTGATGAGTTGTGACTGCAGTATATTTCACAACAAGAGGAGATTTTATCTGGATTTTCATGATGGTTGAATATTTATTATAATATCTTTGAACTCACAATTATTTCACAACCATCTTCATTATCTATTATCTTTCTGCCATCCATGATAGTTCTATATTAATGTGGAGAGTTTGATATTTTTTAAAAGATAATCTTGAATAAACAATGAAAATATTTGTGATGGAATTGTGGCTATGTTATTATTATTCAGAATCAGTGATAATTGAAAATTTTCAATAATCCCAGTACAGTCGAGCATATTTCATAATATAATTAATTTAGAAATTTATTTCACAGACCATTTCTGTACCTACCGCATTTCTATCATCCATTTTTTGGTTTTATATTCTGAGGAGTTTTTCGTTTTGAAACTGAAAATGATAAATATATAATAAATATATAAGTGTGTCTCTAACCTCATTTAAAAATCCAAGCTCTGGTCATGCATGGTTAAGAGACAACTTATAATTTAAGCTGCGACTGACCTCATTTAAAAATCCAAGCTCTGGTTATGTGTGGTCAGTGTGCTCTTAAATAAGAGATAAAAGAAAAGGAAATATTGTGCTACAAATTGAAATTATTTTGAAATTCTCCTCGGTGTATAAAAATCGGCCTATCAATCCATCTTTCTAATCTGTGAAATGTGTTGAAATCTTATGACATATTATGATTTGTTGATTGATAGGCATTGGGATTTGAGATTATACGATGTTGTCACTTAAATTTAATTATTAATTTTAGTCCAAAATCCATCACTGTTTTTTAATCTCATTTTAAAAAAAAATCTTTGGAAAATAATTGGAACTCATTTTTTAACTCTCCCCATTTATGTAAATTTCATCGTAAATCCGTCATTATCTACAATGTGAAACATGCCACCAGTTCTCAGTTTATTATGATTTTTGTTTGACTGATTGAGATTTATGATGATCGTTCTTCCTCTTATGCTGAAATTATATTTTTGGTCATTTTTCTTCTAAATTTTAAATTCAGTATCCTTTTGATGATAACAAAAGGGGGAGAATGGATTGAGATTTTGATTTATGAGTGAATATTTTATAAATATTCTTAATTTTGAAAATTCATATCACTCATGCACAGTTATAGGGGGAGTTGTCTGTTGTAGGGGGAGCTGATAGCTCAATTTTCACTGTCAAACACATTTATTGTGCTCAAAATCTTTTATTTGTTTGTCATCATCAAAAGGGGGAGATTGTTGTATATAACAATGTTGTATACACAATTATATGATTTTTTGTTTGATGATAACAACCAAATATTTATTATTTGAAATGTGTTTGTTACTGTACTGTTCTATATATACAGCAAAGACATGAATATAATATTTATATTTAAATAGAATACGACTGTACAGACATTCATATATTCATACAGTATTTTATTTAGATTGAATATTATATTTCAACATTCAAACAATACAACTATTTAATACTCCACTATTTAAATATATTCACAGAATATTTGTACTTGTAAATTGACTGGATAAAATAGACAAGTTTGTTTGACAACAATAAAATAATATTTTATTTCAATCAAATTTGTTTATTACATATATCAGTACAATTCTCTCACAGCTCCTCAGTACGGTTCATTCATTATCACTCAGTTATACTTACACAGCAGATACACAGTTACATATTATATATATACATTCATATTGACTCATATACAGTTTCAGACTCTTACATTTCATATACACATACACACTTTCATTATCTTCTGTCTTGTATCTTCAGTCTTCTGTCTTCACAGTCAGTCCAGTCTTCATACCTATCATATACAGAAACACACACACAGTACACTGCAATAAAAAAAACTGAATACATGCAGATTTGAATTTTAATTTTAAAATTTTATTTGCCTCAGTTTTCTGGTGTGTTTCTCATCATTTTTCATGACTTGATCTGATTCATCTGTGTCTACGCAGACAGTTTGTATATGTACAGGGACATGAAACTTTCTGATTGGCTGCATATACACACGTGTATATTTATACACGTGTGCACTGCCTTGCCGATCAGTATGTAGTAGCGAGCAACTGAGGAGTAGTCACATGGACCGTCTCGACTCAGTGCGCAAATGAAAATAACTCAATGTAAAGTCAACAGAAAGTTCAAAGTGTCCGAGCACAATGCAAGAATACGACAACATGAATATACAGCAGCAAGATCAAGTAAAAGTGGACTAGCATGGTGTGAATGTGCTAATCAGGCATAGTGATAGCATGGATCAACATCATGAATTCATGAGACAGAAATAACAATGGTCAGACACCAAAGCAAAGACCACATCACTTATGCATGGATAAGCAATTCAGCATGGTGGATAGCATTCAAGTTTACAACAAGTCAAGATGGTCAAAACATGTGTGAATGGATAATGACAGAAATACACATATGCAAGCAGCAGTATAAGGCAGATTCAGGGGTGCTTCATGTACATGATTAGGTACACAAGTGTACAACATTTCAAGACAGGTTTATCAGTATATAAAGTGATCAAGTGCAGCATACAACATGGTGAAACTAAAGTCAAGACCAAGCTAAGCATAGTTCAGAATGGTGGAGTCAACTTGAAGGGACTGGTGCAGCCAACACATGTGTGAAAACCCGTAACTTCCCCGTAAAGGAAAGTGTCGGATAGTTCGAGAACAAACCACAACAAAACGCATACAGAAGAACATTTCATTGTATATTACAACAATGCATCAGAATACAGGAATATACAGAGTATAAATGAATATTACACAGAAATATCAGAGATTTAAATTACATTTAAATACATCGCAGCGGAAAATAATACGATACACAAGTAGAAGGAGATATACGGATACAAAGCTTTCCGGATATCGTTCCAGCTGTAAACCAGGATCCTGTGAATATAAATCTGCAAAACCAAAACTACTAGCTGCCCGTGTCAAAATAAGGGCACCCAGAGTTTAGGTAAAAACAATAAACTCCAGGTCAGTCATGTGACTGGTGTGAGAACTAAAACAGTTATTATCTTTATTTTCAAAGTTAGGTAAATCAAGGGACCACGCCGTATAACACGGAACGGGTTTCCTCCCAAGAATACCAGTGCATAAAACAAACAGCGCAATGCTAAATAAAGAAAAATGAAGCTGTTATAAGACCCAGGTCCTATCACACAATGCAACGCAAGCCGGGGGATAGGGTTTTCCCTTATAACAGCCAAAGAATGCTTGATACGTTTAAAACAAATCATTTGATACTATTATAAGTGCATAGTGTATAAAACAACTTCAAATCATAAGTATCAATCATAGGCGGCATAAGCGCCCCATCCCACTATGTCGCCATAAATAGGATTACAATTAAAACCGCACATGTCACGTATTTGGAAATTGGATTTCCGTCTATGAACCGAGGCAAAAGATAGTCCTCAACCGATTCGAGACAATCTAGCCCATGTCTCAGGTCCCAGACTCAGGTGGGCCTTGGATCGTCAGGGCCGGTCCACCGATGTGGATTATTATGCCTGAACAATACGTCTCTCCGCCCTTTGGGGCGTAAACGAGCCAACTAAATGACTCCATCGGTTCGAGAACGACCGATCAATCCGAGGCGCCTCGCAACAGCAACAACTACATAAGTCAACCTCATCAGGGCGTGTAAAACCACTGACGCCACTTTTTAGCTAGAAAGAAACGCAAGTCCTCCCTGAGGTCCGTCTCCCGTTTTTGGTTCATACCGGGTGTGAAACACGCGAGGTAAACGTTACACAAAGCTACGCCACAAAGGCCGTGCTTTGATCATCACCACAAGACTTTGCTTTTCAACAGAAGCCTCGATCAATTGCCACTTAGGCATGCCACATAGGCAATTCACTCCATGCGTTTGATATCCATCAATATATAACCCCTGAGCTCGTACGTCTCAGAGAAGGGCGTTAAGCAAGAGAATAAATTCTCCGCCGCCAAACAGATATATATTTAATAGAAATCAATCACACAGACTAAAGTCCAATGTCAGACACACAGTCCATTTACAAGTCCGTTCTGGGTCTGAACGAAACCGGAGGCACCTAGTACCCCGCATATCCATCGATCTCCAAGTACGTCTGGACGATCACTAACTGTTTCCATCTTCTTGGGTGTACAGCCCAATCAAGATCGTCAGTTATCACCCAAACGACGTGAAGACCTCCGGTCTTCGACCGTCGTCTTCATCTTCGACTTATCGTCGTATCAGTTATTCAGAATGGGATAAACCCGGTCTTTCCGAATAACTCGCGTATATTTAAATAAGTGTTACACAAACACAACATACGCCTCATTCCAATTCATCAGTCACTAACCGTAAATTAATCAAGAGAATAATTTCCCAAATATTAACCCCGAAGGCCGAAACCAACATCAGATCAATATCCAGAAAACCATTCTGCTTGGCCAACCGACAGTTAGTTTCTAAATTTCACATTCATAGGGAAATGTTCCGATTTATTTTATCCAAGATAAATTCTTTGAATTTATTCTTTATTCTATTTTTGAATCTCAATTCAAACTAGTCGGGATTAGCGAACCTTACCGAAGTAATCATTTATTTTAATTTCCCCATCCCAACCTATTTATCCCATGAAGTAAAACTGGTAATACTTCATATCTAACACCACAGTGTTATCGGTAAATTCAATTACCATTTCACGTTCAAATCTAATTAAAGATTTAACTATCGCCTGGAGCAAAACTGGTGACACTCCATTTCGATTATTCCAATCTAATTAAAGATTCATTAAAACTCCACTTAGTTTTAATCTGTGACTGGGTTAAAGAATCAGTGTCATTTAAAACACGGTTCACGATAAACCCAAAATCACCTTCATTAATTATTGGGTTAAAGAACGAGTGTTATTTAAAAACACTGTTCACGATAAACCCAAAAATCAATATCAATTCAATTCCAATTAAATATTATTTAATTGGTACACTTCATTAAATCTAAATAAAAAGATTTAATCTTTCCTCAACTGGGTTTAAGAACAGTGTTAGTGAAGACACCATTCACGACAAACCCAAATCACATTCGATATTCAATACAAGGCTCTGAATAGAAAATATATCGGCTTATATTCAATATCGAATTCTACGACTAACAGATGTCGTATTGGAAATAACGATATAAATATATATCTTTCAAATTTCCATAACAACACCTGTATAATCATGAATTCCAACATCGAAATATTCCGAAGACAATTTCGATTCAAATCCACTCCAATGCAATCATTGGATATTCTGGTTATTTTTAAAACCCTTTTTAAATTCAATTTATCTATTTAAAAATAAATAGAATTATAATTCTAGTTCAAAACCAGTTCATTTTGATAAAAATCTATTTTTATCTTTTCAAATATGGAGTTTTTCATCCCAATTCTTTCTAAATCATTTCTTATGATTTTACACAAATTATTACTATTTTTAATAATTTTATCAAGGCCCATACAGTCGATTTCCATCAACGGCCATCGAACTGCACTTACAACGACCTTTTCCGAATTTGATTTGGACGTATCTCCAAATCCAACCGTTAGATTTCAAATTTCTAACATTCGTTAGAAAGCTCTTTTCGATACGAACCCAACGGTTCCGGTTTTAGGAGAATCCGACGGTCGGATCTCCCGTAATGTCCATTTGAAATAAATGGTCGAAATTCACGAACTGCCGCGGCGCGGCGCGTTCTATTCAGGCCATTATATTATATATATAATATATATAATATATATTTCGTCGATTTCTATTTAAAACGAATTATATAAATAGTTTTAAAATTCGTTTCAAAAGCAATTTCAACTTCCATTTCAATTCAAATCAAAATTGAATTCTTCTTTATATATTCGTTTCAAAATTCATTTCTATTCAATTCAAATTTCAATTCAATTCGAATTCATTTCAATTCGTTTTCAATTCAATTTGAATTCGTTTCCAATTCATTTCATTTCGAAATCGTTTTCAATTTAATTCATTTCGAAATCGTTTTCAATTCAATTCATTTCGAAATCGTTTTCAATTCAATTCATTTCGAAATCGTTTTCAATTCAATTCATTTCGAAATCGTTTTCAATTCAATTCATTTCGAAATCGTTTTCAATTCATTTCAAAATATTCGATTTCGAAATCACTTTTCAATATTCATTTTAAAATGAATAAAATCGATATAAATATCGTTCACGTCAAAATGGCGTCAATCTAATCAACACGGCTTCATAGATTTCTATTTTCAAAATAGTTGTTATTATCAAAATATTTCGTTCAACGCATGACCAATCTCAATGAATGAGTACTGTCAACACATGAACTTTTATTTTATATCGATAAAGGTGCAAATTTTATTACTAAAATATTTCATTCAACACATGACCAACCTCAATGGATGAGTACTGTCAACACATGAACTTTTATTTTATATCGATAAAGATGTAAATTTTATTACTAAAATATTTCGTTCAACACATGACCAATCTCAATGGATGAGTACTGTCAACACATGAACTTTTATTTTATATCGATAAAGATGTAAATTTTATTACTAAAATATTTCGTTTAACACATGACCAATCTCAATGGATGAGTACTGTCAACACATGAACTTTTATTTTATAATATTCTTATTTTTCAAATTGGAATGAGGCCCAATCAATTACCATATGAAATTAATTATATGGATTTTCATACCACATATGTATATAATAGCATTGAAAATAATCAACCATCAACCAAAGTGCACTACACTGTATAAGCATCAAATATAGATATCTAGCGCTTATAACAGCCTGTCAATCGATCGATCGACATATTTAATCAATCAGGATGAGTGAACTTCAAATTTCATCCTAACACCCGTGTGGGGTTTCAAACAATCAAACACATATTTTATTTGTGCAGTTGGGCGATGTGTAAAATTTATCGTCCCAATCAATGTCATTCAAATAGGTGTACATAAACAAACCGTCCGGTTTGTAAATGAATATTTATTTATTCACATTCACGTTAAAAATTATATTTTTAACGATAAAACATTTTATCCCAACATATGAATTTCTATTCAGTTCATTCTTTAAATAAAATGATATTTTTATTTTTCTAACATATTTTAGAAAATTTCGGCGGCATAACGGCACGATACTAGAAACGGGACGAGGCCTAGCCTTATCCCCGGTCTAGTGAAGGCCCACGCCATTCACACATCAATCAAAATCACCAGACAACCAAATTCGAATCAAATCATATAACTAATCTATGCAACCAAACAAACAAGTCCATGGTCTGTGGACGATTGTGTCGGGTGCTACTAAGCACCGTCTGCATCCTAGTATATATATATATATATATATAAATAGAAAGGAAATTGAAAGGTGAGAAATTCTCATTTATAGCTATCCTAGCTCCACGGCACTTCTAATGCAGGAAATCTTCGCCAACTCGCCTTTTGTCGCTTTCGTTGTCCGCTTTCACTACATATGTAAAAATCGAATTTTACTTCGCTATTCAATATATAAAAATCAGATTTTTAATTCGAAGTTCAATATATAAAAATCACATTTTTAATTCGAAGTTCAATATATAAAAATCACATTTTTAATTCGAAGTTCAATATATAAAAATCACATTTTTAATTCGAAGTTCAATATATAAAAATCATATTTTTAATTCGAAGTTCAATATATAAAAATCATATTTTTAATTCGAAGTTCAATATATAAAAATCATATTTTTAATTCGAAGTTCAATATATAAAAATCATATTTTTAATTCGAAGTTCAATATATAAAAATCATATTTTTAATTCGAAGTTCAATATATAAAAATCATATTTTTAATTCGAAGTTCAATATATAAAAATCATATTTTTATACTCGCTACCATATAAAAATTATATTTTTAACCTTTCTATAATATAAAAATATCGCCTTCTCAACTATAAAAATCTAATCTTTTGCATTCATAAAAATTCAAACGATTTTTTATGTAAAAATTCAAACTTTTCCTAATGTTAAAAATCACACCTCTTTTTTTATAACCTACTGATTTTAACATCACCTTCATGTATAAATAAACGGACTTAAAAACTCATTTTATTTATAAAAACTGAATTTATAAATAGAAAATTACCTTGGTTGCATCGTAGGGGGTCGGAGATGGGGGTTCAGGTTGTGAGGGGGTGCGGATTCGGTGGGCGCGGGGATCCAGTGTCTGGTGGCGGCCTTCATCTACTGGCAGCGGCTCGAAGGGGGTTTGGGCGAGGTGCTCGCGAGTTGGGGGTTTCGTGGCAGAGGAGGGAGCGGAGTGGAGGAAGAAGAGATCGGAGGAGAGGGAGGCGTTGGTGGCAGGGCACAGCGGCGGGGTGCCCTAGGCGGCGAAGGAGCGGTCGAGCGGTTGGGTGGTGGCGCGGCATCGATCTTCGGGGGGGGGGGCTGTCGATAGGGTTTTTTTTTTCTTCTTTTTTTTTTTTTTTTTTAGATCGATTCTGAGAAATAAAAAAAAGGGGGGGGGGTCGGCTGATAAGGAGGAAAGGGTTTATTTTTTTTATTATTTTATTTTATATTAATTATTTTATTTGCCAATAGTTGACTTTTACATACGACCTCGAAACGAGGTCCACCGCCTATCGTCCATAACGTTCTACCCCCATTCCGAGCACAATGGGATATGTATCGTAGGCTAGTTTGATCGTTTGAATCAGTTTCCTTTTGAATTTTCATTTAAATCACTATATTGAATTTTAAACGTACATTTCAAATTACCGGGATCACATACTAACTAGAAAAATTCCAGAAAAATATTTTCTAGCTTCGTATTGACGATACGGTCCTAACAAAACTAGTTTCGTCGAATTCTGAGGCCGTTAGAAAAATGGCCAATTTCCAGTCGATTAAAATCAACTGAAACTGGTCAAACGCGTTTTCCTTTGCCACGCTCACATATTGATTCGAAAAATTATGAAATTTGGAATCTAGCAATAACTTTACATCCCGGACCCAACAAAACTGGTTTCGTCGAAATCCGAGGTCGTTTGCAAAATGTCCATTTTTAAGGGCCTGAATTCCATAGCGACTATTCAGAATTTTCAACTGGACATATCTTTTGATTCCCGCTATAAAATTTTGATTATTCGGATTCGCTGGAAAGATATTATCAATTAGATCCCATTATTTTTGGTTTCACTAAAATCCGGATTGTTTTGCACCCGGTACATTCAATTGAAGTTTGAAATCGAATTATCGAACTACCGCGCCATTTTCAATTCTATTTATAGTTATATATAATTATTTATATTCTAACGACGACGTGTATAATATATACGTTCGAATTATATTCAAAATAAATTTCTCGTCGATATTATTTAAAATAATTCATTTTAAATAATCAAAATTCGCTAAAATTGCCAAAATAAAAATTTTAAACTGGCCCAGATTTTCCGGGTTATTACAACATGTCAAAAATGCAAAGTATAACATGATGCCACAAAATAGCATGACTAAGCAAGAGGCAACATGTAGAGACACAGTTCATGCATGTATAATTGTTCAAGAATGCTCAAGTAAATAGTAGTGTTAACACCTCAGTTTTATTCATGCAGCATGGAGGCAAAGCTGTATGCATACAGTTTATAATTGGATGATACAAGCAGGAATTCAGCATGAAGCACAAGTGGCCAGCAATCAGAAAGCAAGTTCATATATGAATGTCAACTACACAACATGATGGAGTTATGTAGTACAGCAATATCATGGGATGATATATGTATATACAGTGTAGTAATATACATGCACAGTTTTGGGTCATGGCATAAAAAGGAAGTATCAAAATCAGGTTGGCAAGTTTTCTTATTTCCAGGAATAAATCAAGTGTGCTCAAAAATACACAAGGAATTTTGTTTAGCAGTTTATGGCAAGTTTTCAAAAATGGTTCCAGATTTTAATCAGCATAAACATATATGGGAAGTTATTCAAAATTGTTTCCTGTTTTTTATTTAATCATGAAAAAATTTCAAGGCAGATTTGAAGCAATCCTTTAGCAACAATACGAATATACAACAATTTGAACATGGCAAGTTTTCAATCTAGCACGCAAGAAAATGAAGAGTGTTTCTACTTTTACACTGTGTCCAGAAATCAGAAATTAATTTTGTTTTGGAAAGAATTCTCTTTTAATTTATGTCCAGATTTTCCAAGGGACATAAAATCGAATTGCAAGGGATAAATCATTGTTTTTTCAGAAGATCATCAATCAAGCAAATCAGGAAGATATTTCTGGCAAGTGTTAATCGGTTTCCAGGTTTTAGAAAATCATATTTGGCAAGTGCTATTTTGCTACCCATATACACTGAAGGACGAAATCATATCCTATTTCATAAATTAAATCGATCAATTCAAAAGTGGAAACCAAACCAAATCATCTCAAGCCAATCACGCAACAAATCAAAAAGGGAAACCGCAATCTCAGACCAAGCCATACAATGAAATCAGAGCAATAATAGGATTTTCGAATCCTATTTGAACAACCAGTTCATCACAGGCAATATAGATTGAAACCAAGCATAACAATTTTAAGCAGAAAATCAAGGTCAAAAATTACTCATAGATTTTTGATCTCAATCTCCAAATCGTGAAGAGAGGAGCACCAGAAATCGATCAACAACATCAACGAGATTTCAAGCATCAGAGAGCTATTCTTTCCAAAGCATACAATCGCGATTTTGGGATTTGATAAAACCCTAGCAGCCGCCATTTTTATAAAAGAGGAAACTGATCGAATAAAAGGAAACAAGGGTGAAACACATAACAAAAGGGCCGGCCAACTTAAGTGATTAAAGGGAGTTTAAATTTCCTTTATCTTAAACTAGGGTTTTTGATTTTATTTTTGTATTGTTTTCAATTTATTTTGTAAGCCATTCGACCAGTTGTTAGAGTCTATAAAATTCTAGATAAACCAGTTAGGTGTTTAACTGGCAGTTGACAGTGTCTGTAAAATCTGGGTTAATCAGGGGAAATCTGATCGAGGGGATATCGATCATTCTACGGTTTTGAGCGTAGGGTTAGGACAGGAGCAGGCGCTGCGAGTGTACATGGTCTTGTATTCGGGATCTGTTTATAACACCTAGTAGAAACCTTAGGAATGCGGCAGTAGGCAGGGTTTTGCCGAAGCTGGGTATATCTGTGTGTGATTTATTTTCTGCACTTTTATTTTTGCTGCATTCTGTGATCTGTTTATTATTTTAATATCCTGTCAGTTTTTCAATTCAGTTAATAACAGTGATAAACCCTATTCACCCCCCTCTAAGGTTAATCTAGATCCAACAAGATGTATGATCCTGGTCGAGAAGATTCATCGAGATTTGATTGTAGCTTGAGTAAGCGTCCATGAAAGATAGTAGCTAGTATCCGGCAGTTGCATCGACTAGTCGATCGATCTTTGAGAGCGGGAAGCTGTCCTTGGGACATGCCTTGTTTAAATCAGAGAAGTCGATGCATGTTCGCCATTTACTGTTGTCTTTTTTGACCAGGACTGGATTGGAGACCCATTTGGGGTAGTTGGCTTCGCGAATGAAGTTATTGTGGAGTAGACGGACTACCTCTTCCTCGAGTGCTTTGGACCTCTCAGGTCCTAGGAAGCGGTGCTTCTGCTTGATTGGAGGCATTGTGGGATCGATTCTTAAATAATGGCAAGAAACCGCAGGATTGATGCCTTTCATAACGGAGTGAGTCCATGCGAACACGTCCAAATTTTCCTTTAAGAAATTTACAAGATCTTCTTTGATTGTGGGGTGAAGGTGCGATCCTATCATTAGCACCCTTAATGGATCATCGGGATTAAATGGAATATCCACTGCAGGCTCGACCGGAGTGGCCCTTTTGTATTCGGGCTCTTCGTCCTTCCGCGGGTCAAGGTCATCAGAAAGACGACAGTGGCGCCTGAGCCAAGGCCCAGACGCCGCTGATTTCTATGCGGAGACAGTCTTGGTGCAAAAAGGTGTGGACACGACTTTGCCCTTCTCCTTATTGCGCGCATTCTTCCATTCTATTACATTACATTCCCTAGCATTTGCTTGGTCACCTCTAACTGTTCCAATCCCGTTTTCTGTTGGGAATTTCATTAGGAGTGACCATGGCGACATGCAGGCCCGAAACTCAGTGAGGAAAGGGCGTCCAAGGAAAGTGTAACACCCCGTGTTTTCTGTTAACATAAACTAACAAATTAAAGAATACTTAATTCTAAATCTGAGAATCAAGGGAAACGGGTTATGCCATTGTGTTCGTCTCGGAATTCTGGTTGAGATAGAGTTCGAGTTTGCGTAAATCAGACACCGTATGAAGAAGATATGGACGAACGAAGTTAAAGCAGAAAACCAGAAGAAAGTAGAGAGAAAAAATGCACTGGCGCACTTGGGAAGTGCGCCAGTACAAAAATACACTGGCGCACTTCCTAAGTGCGCCCAGGCCGAGCAGAAAGCCTGCACAGCTTTCTGGTGTGATCTGATCCATACTGTGACTCATTGCTAAGTCCTTTCTGACTCCTTGCTGAGTCATTAGGGCTGAGGTGTCACCCTATCCTGACTGAATGGTTTTGATTAGCCCTAAGATCATCCGACGGCTCAAATTAAATTGAAATTCTATATAAACACATATAGACTCAAACCCTAAAACCTAATCAAAATCAGAACCATGGCCGTCATGCTATCACCTTGCAACCTAGAGTAGCCGCTACCAATTAGAGAGGAAGTAAAGCTAATCAACTCAATTCAATTCAAGTTTATAACAGCAACAACAACAATGAATTGTCTACTTCAGAGGCGAGCTAAATCAATTTCAGAACTCATATTTCAGAACTCAAGACCTTCTTTGAGTTGTGAGTTCAATTTCTTTAATAAGATAATTAATAAGTTAATTGGGTTGAGATATAAATTGGGTTATATGGCTATGTTTGTGAATCATTGGAAAAATGTAATCTTTTGTGAATATATGCTAGTTGTTTATCATGATAGTTTTGTTGTGGATCCCTTTTCATATGCCAAATCATCTATGTTCAACTTGATTCACGTTTGTCATCATTTTATATGCAAGTTTGAGTGTAGATTATATGCTAGTTTCTATGTGAATTGTACATGTGAATCAAATAAAGTGATTCTATGCAAGTTTAGGTAGAAATTAGATTCACATATATATGCAAGTTTACCCCTTTAGATTTAGTTCTATAACATACATCGTTTTATGCAAGTTTGTGATTATGGCCTATGCAAGTTTTAGGTGAAAAACTATATTATATATATGCAAGTTTACACCCCTATGTTTAGATCTATGACATGTATAGTTTTATGCAAGTTTGTGACTATGGCCTATGCAAGTTTGGGTGAAAACTAGATTCATACATGCAAGTTCACACCTTTTAGGTTTATGTTTAGATTCATGACTATACAAAGTTTATGCAAGTTATGTTGTGATTCTTATTTGCATGTTAGATCTATTTTGGGTGTTATGCAAATTTTGTGATGTTTCTTCCCTTTTATGTGTTAGACTAATTGATAGTCTAATATATATGTCATGATAAACCAACGAAACAACATGGGGACGATGGGGGTAATATTGAAAATGCATAAATTGAGAATTGGCATAAATGGCCTGAAAAGGCATATAATTAATTTAAGATATTAATTGGCATAATTGGTATTTATGGACATAATTTTGAGAGACAATTATGGACATAAATGAATTTGGAATTTATTGACAAATTTGAATAGGGATAATAATCCAATTTGGGGTTAAATAAAGATATGTAATAATAAACCGCCTAAGACACGAGGTTAGACTCTTTTGTGGTGTAAGACTGCTCGGACCCGCCCGGCAAATCCAGCTGCCACAAATGCCAGTCTAATGTGAGAGGTCAAAGGCATAAATTAAATGCATAACAGTTGTAAAGACACGAGGTTAGGCTCGTTTGTGGTGTAAGACTGCCCGGACCCGCTCGGCAAATCCAGCTGCCACAAATGCCAGTATAATGTGGGAGGTCTTTACAAGGTTACGGTGTTAATGAATTAAGAAACACTTAACCAGATAAACATGTGGTGGGACATGGGGGGTTAAGTGGGCGTCTTGGGTGGCATGTGAAATTAAGTGGGTGCCTTGGGTGGCATGTGAAATACGATTAAGTGTCTCAATAATTAATTAATGCTGATTAAAGACAAATATGACTGACAAACAGAAGTTTGGTTGAGTGAGTGATTCTTTGAGTAACGATCTGATGTTGATCTCGGTCTTCGGGGTTGGTACTTAGGGAGTTATTCTCTTAACCAATGTATTTGTAGACAAAGAAGTACCTAATCATAAACTAAGTAAAAGGGTTAAGACAAACTTAACCAATAATTTGATAAGTGGGTACGGTTAAGACAAACTTAACTAATAATTTGATAAGTGGGTAGGGTTAAGACAAACTTAACCAATAATTTGATAAGTGGGTAGGGTTAAGACAAACTTAACCAATAATGTACATTGATCTGGTAGGGTTAAGACAAACTTAACCAATAATTTGATAAGTGGATAGGGTTAAGACAATCTTAACCAATAACACATGTTGATTTGTTGAATAAGTAACATGGGTGACATGTGGGATATAATTATAAACACTTAACCAAGTTGAAACATGTAAGAAGACATGAATAAGAGGGGTTAAGTGGGAAATTCTAGTAGGGACCAAGCATAGGGGGAAAGCTTGTGTGGGGACCCTTTTCAAACCAGTAACCCATTTAGTATCTTTATGAGCTCGACCTAAGTCGAGGACGGGACACGCGTATTGGATTTGATTGTAAGAGGTCAAAACGAGTTAGCGGTGGCAACGCAAGTCTGACGGGGTCATATGCGTGTGTGGGCTCGGGTTGGTAGGTAAGACGTTGTTGCATCGTGTAGATATAAGTCGTGCATCTTGGTGGTATCGGGTTGCCGCTTTGGGGAGTGATACACCCCACTGTGGGGCCAGCACGGGTATCTACGAGTTAGGGAGCCGATCGGATGGGGAAGGTAGTTGGTACGACTAGTGGAGATAGGAGTAGACAGCACCTATGAAGACAGCTAGGTATACTACCACATTATGAATAAATATTGTAATTAGAACGGGGAGGGTAGTGGGTACACCTAGCGGAGATAGGAGCAGATGGCACCTATGAAGGCAGCTAGGAGTATAACTACCATATTATGAATAAATATTGTAATTATAATGGGTAAGGTAGTGGGTACACCTAGTGGAGATAGGGGCAGACAGCACCTATGAAGGCAACTAGGGGTACACGAACTGCCATTATCATTATTTTGTTCGGTGGGCGGGATCAACTTTTAGGGTGACTAGGAAGGGTGCGGTGTAATTAGCTTTGGTGTAGTATAGTAATTATCCTATAGTGATTAGGTGCGCCTTTAACGTTATCTTTGTTCATCTTATTTCCTTTGTTTGCTCTGTCATACCCATTTGTTCACAGTCATTTCCTTATTTTCCAGCTTATGCCTTATCCTAGTTACTTAATGATTATATTGTTAAAGTTATTGCACTCGCCAGACTTTATGTCTGACCCCCCTTGTTTCCACCTCTTTTCTTCCTTCCCCCCACCCCCCAGGTGCTAAGGGTGGGACTAGTACTAGTGGAGCTTGATTTGGACAGCTTTATCTCTTTCTTTGGAAGTTGCTTGGATCGCTGAAGTAAAAGTTCAGCCTTTCTCATTTATGGCTATTTTATGATGGGGTTATGTCTTTCATTTTATGTACTCTGATTTAGTCAAGATAGATATTATGTACTTGACTCTAGTCTTTGGTTATTGATGATGTAATCAAACTTATCTGTTTACCGCTGCAATAAATGAAGTTTTAAATTTTTAAGTACTATTTTATATCTGTCTTGTTGTTAAGTTTCTGTTCTATACACACTTAAAACGCTCCATAGAAGTTAATGCATTCCCTTTGTGAGTTACATTAATGGACATGGGGTGTCACATAAAGCGTTGTAGGGGGAATCAATGTCTGTAACCACGAAAGTGAGGATTCGAGCCAGACTGCAATCTCCCTTGCCCAGTTCCACGGGCAAATCGATCATTCCCACTAGGCAACTAGAAGCCCCATTAAAGCCGTTGATCGTGGCGCGGCATGGCTTTAGGTCCTTTGCTTCCAATTTCATCGGGACATAAGCAGCTTTGAAAATAATGTTGACCGAGCTTCCCGAGTCAATCAATACTTTTCAGACAGAAGCAGCACCGATTTGAGCTATGATGACTAGTGGATCGGTGGTTGGGATTTCAACCCCCATAGAATCTCTTTCACGGAAAACAATGTCGTCCAGTACGGTGGATGGGAAGGATTCATTGGGAGTGGAGCAGGCTTCATAAGTAGCATGCTTTATGGAACTCACATACTCTTCCATTTTCCGAAAGCTATCGTGTGTGGGGTAAGGTCTGCCACATGTAGTGTTGATCACGATCCCTCGCCTTGGGTTAGATGGACCCGCAGCCGTCTTGGCGGACGCCTGAGGTGCTGGCTTCAGCGGCTTTGAATTTGTCTCGGGAGGAAAGGGCTCTTGGACATATTGCTCAAGTCGTTTATCACGGATAAGCTTCTCGATTGTGTCCCTAAGCTGGCGGCACTCATCAGTATCATGCATGTCCACGTCGTGGTATTGACAATACCTCCCGGTAATTTTCTCGTGGTTAGTTGATTCTCTGGTGTACGACTTCTTGTATGGAAACGTGTTGCACGTCTCCAAGTATATTGTTTCTAAGTCTTCATTCAGCAGGTAGTACGCCTTGAAGGCCCGGTAAGGACCGGGTTTCCTTAGCTCGGTCGAGCACTAACCATTGTTCTGGCCCCCATGCCTACCATTGTTCGGCCTTTGCCTATTGGTACCCGCCTCCTTGTTCTGATCAAAGGACTCTACGACTTGTTTTCCTCTAAGGTTGTTACTTGCAATGTCTACTTGGGGGTCGTTGGGGAGACTTTTTGTGGAGAGCCGGTTCTGTCTTGCCTCCTCTTGGCATAAGTGCTGATCTGCCTTCTCATAGAAGGCATCGAGGCTTTTTGACTGCTTCCGACCGATCCATGCCCCGAATTTGGAAGTAGGAAGGAAACGTTTGGCTAACTGAAAGAGTATGGTGCGAGGGTCCTGATCCTCGACCTCGGCGAGGGCGATGTTGAACCGGGAGAGATAGCTTTTGAGCGAATCGGGGGGACCTTGGTATAGGTTGGACAAAGTAAGGGCATTTTTTGAAGTCGGGATCTGCATCCTGAATTGCTTAACTAGTTCTATCGCTAGCTGGCCGAAGTTATTGATGGAATCAAGTGGGAGGCGAGAGAACCAAAGTAAAGCGGTTCCTGATAGGAAGACTGGGAAGCACTTGCATTTGACCGGATCATTGCCCCGGCTTGAATCCATTTACCATTCATACTGGTTCAAGAAAGCACAAGGATTAGTAGAGCCATCGTAGAGTGGCATTTGGGGCATGCTGAAGCGTCGCAGCCATTCAGCTTCATTTACTCTTCTAATGAAGGGGTTGCGCCTAATGTGTGCCTCCCATGAATCATGCACATTTCCTCGCATTTCACTCATGATCCTTCAGACCATGTCGGGAAGATAAGTTGGATGAGGGTCCACCGTTAGGACCCATGGATTTTGGTGAGGTTCTGGAGTTCTGTTGCGAGGGTGTCTTCTATGATGGATGTCCGGGTCGTCTTCTTTCATGTCCTCGATGTATATAATCGGATCCTGGCGAGGAGCGGGTTGGTGCGGATCATCTTCTGGAAAAGTGCGGCCCGCTGGCACAGTAGGTTCATTGTCTCGAAGGGCGACCGTTGGGTTTCGTCGAAGAAGGAGTTGGTTGGTCGGACCCAGTCCATCATTGATGATCAAGTGTGAGCGAACTTGATATTGTGCCCCCTCGCTATATGTGGCCATAGTTCGGTCGCTGTTGTCGTTGGCTTGGCCATTGCCGTTGTCGAGAGCATTGGTGCGGAAGATGACGTTGTTGATGAGGCTAAGCCTCCTTCTTTGATGTGGGCCCCTTGACTCGGAAGAAGACGTTTTCGAGATAGTTGGTCGAGGTCGAGCGTTGTTCCGGGTTAGTTGAAGTCAAGCGACGATGCGTTGACTTTCTTGAAGTTGTCGCACAAGGTCGATGTTGTTCCTTAATGTTTGATTGAGCTCGACCGTTGTGTTCTCATATTTCTCACTAAGCGCGCAGATCTGAGCTTGTGTTCCGAGCGCTTCGGGGTCCATGGTAAGAGAGACATTTTCATTAGTGGCCGGGATATCCGCCGGCTGAGGCTGTTGAGATGTTCCGGCTTCGGCTGCTGCTGAAGAGTCGATCATTGCGTTCTTTGGTCGCTTTTCCATCGTAAGCGGACTCGACGGCATGTTAAGCTGAAGAACCTAAAGCTCGTCGGAGGTCGAGATGGCAACGTGCGACAAAGGTGCAAAAATCCGAGTTTTCTCAGTGAAAGCACCAAATGTTGACGACAAAAAATGTCGTAAGCACCAAAGATTCCAATTACTAGGAATGATTAACTTGGTCATGTAGACAAGAACGAAAAGCAGTAAATAACACAAGATATTTATAGTGGTTCGGCCTCGTGAGGGGCCTACGTCCATTTTGAAGTGTTGTTGGAATATTATTGATCACAAAAGGTTACAAGGTTGAGACCATTTCATGACATCTCATTACATTAACTTCTAAGCTATATGATGTCATCATTCTCACATATGATGTCATAATTGAGATATATTGTAAAATATAGGAAAATGACACTTTTGCCCTTCTTCTTCCTCAAAGTGGATCTGCAATTAATGGAGCTCTCATGAAGTCTCAATGTCTCCAATTCCAACCCCTTTGAAGTATGATGTTGTGGGGTATTTATACGAAAGGGATTAGGTAGGATTAGGTGGGAGTAGGTAGGAGTAGGTGGGAGTAGGTAGGAGTAGGTAAAAATAGGGGGCTACACTCAGAAATTCGCACCCGGTACCTGCACATGCCAGAAATTTGCACCCAGCCCTGGGGTGCGAATTTTGCACCTCTCGGGATGCGAAATTCATACCCCATTGGAGGTGCAAAATTCGTACCTCCTGGGGTGCGAAATTCGCACCCTACGGTATGAAATTCACTCTGTGCTGGGTGCGAATTTCGCACCCGGTTGGGTGCGGATTTCGCACCCTACTGGGTGCAGATTTTACACCCGCCTAGGTGCGGATTATGCACCCCTGCTGGGTGCAAATTTCATACCCCTATGGGGTGCGAATTTCGCACCCCCACCCTGAGGGGTACGAAGGTCTCCTCTTGGGCGGTGCAAAGGCCATGGGTATAGGTGTCTTGACGGCCCATTGTTCGAGTTCTCGGCTTGGACTGCGAGGTCTTTGTTGGTGCGATCACTCCTCGACCTGTTTCCTTCGCTCATAGATATCCTCCTTGGCCTTGACTCCATGCGATGGATTGAGTTGAGCATGTCCTGTGTACTTTTAGGAACTGGACCAAAAGGCCGGTTAACACTGAACTTCTTGATGAGATTAATGTTGTGGAAGCAGAGGATAACCTGAAGCTAAAATTGGAAAGTTCAAAGGGAAACAAAAAGCCAATAATTATGGTACAGGACTAAGGAAGCGAAATTCTCTTCTTCCACTGAACCGAAAAAATCCCCTAAAGGATACCTGGAGAGCAGGGGAACATCCTCCATCAAAAGATAACTAAGCAAGAATGGAATGATTAGGATAAAAGATCTGTGAAATACTACCTTTTCCTTGGGTTATTACATGAGTTGAAGGGATACAAATGTTGTAACTGGGTCAGCCTGCAGTAGAAGATATAGGTGAGTTTCAATATTTTTTACCATTTTGGATCATAGTTGGGCCTATGAAGCCTAACATATTTAGAAAATCCCTAAATTTATTTTTTTTAAATTGATTTATTTTATTTAAACTAAAAAATTCGGTAATATGTAATTTATTTAAAGGGATATAATTTATGTTTATATGTATTATATATATGTATGTGTGTGTTTGTGTGCGTGTTTGTGCGCACAAGCATGTGCATATGCATGTGGATCACGATAATCCATGAAGGGAATAATGTGCGTGTACACAAATGTTGTAATTTCTTTTCAATGGGAAAACTAACCATTTTATATGTACTGTAATTTGTTCAAATATGTGCTTGTAAATTATGAAAAAATAAAATATTAATATATATACACATAAATATACATTAATATATATATATACATAAAATATACACACACTTACATACAAACAGTTTAAAAAATCATATATGAACTTGTTGTTTAATAAAATAGTTTTTGTCAAAATAAATTAATGCAATATAATTGTAGGATAAAGCTACTAGTTTATTATTTTGTAAAATTTAGAAGCATATTTTAGGATTAAAAATTAGTTTATGTAATTTTCTTAAAAAAATTAAAATAATTGATAATAATTGAAGATTAAGTAAATTATTAAAAAAAATAAGAAACATAGTTGAAAATTTCTAAAAAAAATGAAGGTACCTAAGGCATTTTAAGCTTAAAAAAATTATGGAATTTTCTCAATTAAAATTATAATATTTTAGATTATAAGATTAACTAGAGGGCATAATAAATTATTAAAATTACCAAATTAAGTTATAAAAATGATTTTTTTTTAAAGATAGCTAGAACATATATTCAGCTAAAAAAACTATATAAATTTCTCAATTGAAATTAATTTTTTGATTAAATAATTAGTTTTTGAATTGAGTTTAAAAACTATTGAAATTCTTTTACATGCTGCGGCAATTATAAAACTAATATTTTGATCTGCTGATTATTTCTAATACAATAATCATCTCATAAAATCATGAAATATATACATATATATTTAGTGAAACTTGTTTTTATTTGATTCACTATAAGTATAAAATATCATGAGAAAATTTTAAGATCAAACATGTACGACATAAAATCATATATCTAATTATAAATATTGATAATTTATGGAACTTTAAACATTTAATATATGTATGTGAAGAGACACACACACACATATTAATATAATGTATTGGTAAATAAGCACAAGGACAAAATTAGCGAAAAATTAAGTGAAAAGGATATATATATATATAAATCAAAATTAATAAACTTTTTATTTTTTTGAAATCTAACACAATAATGAATCAATAAAAAAAGAATTAAGTCAAGTTTGTATGCTAAAATTTATAACAAAGTAATAATAGTAAATGAAATTTCACCTTATTATGAAGACTTTGAGTCCACGTTAAATAATGATTTCTCTTTTCAGAACAATTCTCAATCAATCAGGTTGCAAAAGTTGGAATTGAGGACCGTCCACTACAATTAGTATGTTTTTAATTTGAATTGGATTTGAGAACTTTTGGGATGTTTTAAAGGAGGGTTGCTACCATTAACATGAAGAGGAGAAGGAAGAAGAAAGCGGCAGCTCAAAAAAAAGAATTAGCTCGTAGTCAGGATTTAGAGGTTAGCTTTTACATGAGTAAAATAAGAGAACAAATAATGATATGCACCACGCATCCCCATACCCTAATCTCATGCATATAGTAACGCCCTCGGCCCTTCCTTTTGCAAAACCAAAGCCTTTTCCCTATAAAAATACATGGGTTGTAATCCCATTCAGTCCAATTTAAATATGCACAATTATATCCAACTTAATTTTCCATCAATATTTCATATCGATGAACATATCTATAACTTATATATATATATATATATGCAACAATCTCATTTCTTGAATTATATCCAAATTTTATAATGATATTTTGTAATTACTAATGATTTAATTAATTTATAATATTTACAAATTATTTATACTATTTAGTCATAAGAAAATTCATCATTTCAGTTGTGTGAGCCTTGGGTGTAAATTCGATCATCGATTAATATTGAACTATTGAATGTTCACATTTCACTTAGCAGGTGGTGCGATAGGATGACCAAATCTACCGCTTACTCATTTTCGCAAAAAAAAAACATTTTAATTTATTAAGCATTACCTAGTGGCAACAATTACTTACATTAGTTCTCTTCATCAAAACTATATCACTTTGAACTTATGGAATTTGGTAAGGATCAAAGTTCCTATGTCATCCAGTTTGACTTCGTAGTTCAAACACAAAATCCTTGGTTCAAAAATAACAAGAACTGACTTTAATTATCCGTAATACTAACCTCACATAACTAAGGAAACAAATCATATCTTGAATGATGTTTCACTTCCAACTCTTTCACTCGATCCAAAATAGTTGTTCGTTGGGCGTCATACCGTGATTTAACTATAATCAAAGTAGAGCTTCCGCATTGAAGATCAACATGATACTCAAGTAGAGCGAACCACATAAATTAGTCACGTTATATTTTTTAGTTGACCTTAGTTACATTAATCAACCGAAAACTATTGAGTGAGTCATTCCAAAGTTATTTAATAATTATTAGTACGCAGCACTTCAGTTCCCCTAGAAGCCATGAGTAATATGCTTTTCAACATCTAGACAACGTTACGTATACCGGTCTCAAAGGATGTATCGATATCCAGTCTCGATAACTCTTGACTAGGAATATTTGGAATGATATATTAGTTTTTATTATAATAAATTACTCATGATTACAACATTTCACACTAACTGTCACAAAATATACTATTAACGGATTTTCTACTAAATGTACTTTTAATAAATTTACATAACACATTATATCAAGCATATAATAGAAAATTAGACATTTTATTTTGAATAGATTGGTCAACGAGTTAGATTTTTGCGATGAATGCACAATTTACTTCTAGGCATGCCCCTAACTTTATCAATAGAACGAACGAATGTAGACACCTTCACAACATGTTTTAGGAAAACTGATTTAATGTGACACCCCATACCCTTTGACATACCCCTAACGAGTCATTCCAAGGATTGTGGAGCATCTAGGCATAACTAAAAACTTATGAATACTAGGATCACATGGCATAAAAATAATTTATAGTGTAAACATTTCAGAATAATAAAAGCTTTTCATAAATTCATTACTTTAAAGTTTCATTATTCAGAAACCAACAAACCACAAAACGTCTACAAATCTCAATTTCGTGAAATTTAAATCATATCAGAGTGCATACAGAAAATAACCCTTGTCAAACTCGATACAAGTAAAATAAAATCACAAGATAAATTGAAGAAAATACATAAAGAAAGTGTAGGACTCGAATTATGCATTCCCAGCTATCTAAATCAAGCGTTGCTCGTTGAGCCTAATGGGTGAAGAGGGAAAAGGAAATGAATCAGACTTTGGTGAACTTAAAGTGACCATAGAAAGAGAATAATCAAGAATCAATAGACTTAAGAACAGTTCTAATTATTACAAGAACTTAGTGTTTGTGCTTTACTTAGGGTATTTACCATGGTTGATTGCTAGCATTGTAATTCTTGCTGTAGAAGACAAGCAATATCTAGGAATGAATCCTAGTTCTACCCTAGGTGGTTTGCTACTATCTATTATGAAACAAACATGGTAATCGATGCCTCCTAGACCAAATAGAAATCCTGTTCGAAGCCACTGACATATTCATTTAAAGGACACCTATCTACTTGTGCTAAGAACCCATAGTGTCTTATTTACCGCTCCAATGTTTACATGCCTGGACATCGTTAACACATACTACCTCTAGTTCTTTTCTTTATAGGTCGCTTATTTATGACTCTGAAAAGTGTTTCCATTTGCCATTTGTCCGGGCCTACAAACAATAATCTAGTTGTGCTTCCACCTCTGTTCCCCTATGACAGAGTCTTAAGCTATTATCCACTTATTTACCGCTCCGGCCTGCTATTTGTTCGCCATTAGTACTGACCTCCAACTATGCAAGGAAGAACCTCGATTCACTTATGTAATGCTCTGAGGAACATCAAGTATGTGGTTAGTACAAACCCTAACTATGCTGTAAAACAATTATTATGATACTAATCTCTTTAGGTCTTTTACCGTTTTATGATAATTAATATTTAAAAGGGTGAATATATCTATCATGAGATAATATTATTACAATTTTACTACTTTTATTTTTTCTTCCATTATAACAAATGTTATAATTTAACTACAATTTTTAAAAAAATGAATATGCTTTGGGAGCCCGTCTCCTTGTTATATTTCCAGTTATTAGTTATTACATGTCTGTTTTTGGTTATGTTTGGTTGGGACTTCATTGTCTGTACAATGGCGATATACAAGATTCATAAGCATTGGTCATTGCTTTTTATTTGAATGGTGATTTTCCTAACTGAGCATCAATTATAGCTAGTGAAAAATTTAAAACCAACCGGTTTGGAATGGAATTTTCATGTCATAGATGTGGTATTATCAGGGTTGTCGTAATGGTGGTGTACCGGTCCACTGATGATCATTGGAGTAGCGGTAATTCTGGTGAAGTATCGCGCCTCTCGTCTTTACGGTTATTTTTAGTGACCTTGTATTTGCCACCCGCCCTCTTGTCTGTTGCCAGATAATGACCGCAATGTCAGGGGTCCTTTCGTGCTTCAACTTGGAGTGGAGCTCGAGAATCTCATTGCTGCAGCAGTTTTTTCTAATTGTCCTGTGTTTTTTTTCCTTTAACAGTATGTATTAGCACATGTTATATGTACCCATGTAATTGTATGACATACACTGTCATATGTTGATTTAATGTAACAGGTCATATCCTCCCTGCGTGGAGCGTTATTTAGTAGTCTAGTAACATAGCTAGCTCCTGTGATGTAAGTTTGAATAGGTAGAGTGGACGGAACACTATAAATTTCGCAGATGGTGGACGGTCCACCTTGAAAACTGAATAGCCGATTGTCTACTAACAATCCCTATACTATAGTGATTTTTTATTATTAGTTATAATAAAAGGTGTTTGCAGTCACCTTAAAAACCGGACGGCTTTGCCAAAAAAACTTGCTCCTTTACTTCTATTATTTTCCTATTTACACGTTTACGTTAATTACATACGTGTTTGGGCTTTTATGTAAATTCTGCATTTCCTATTAACTCCATTTTGTGTGAAATTCTATCTATTCTACTATTTTTCACATAAGTTAGAAAATATGTCAAACTAGTTTTAAATTTAATAACTGTAGAAATATAAGCTGCTTAACACATGTAACATAATCGTAAATAAACTGCACTAAACTATAAAAAATAGTTAAAATAAATTGAAAATAGACAGTGTTAAACATAAAATATATTGTACTAAACTATAAACTACAACTATTTTTGAGCCTAAATCCTTAATTTTTTTGAAAACTAAAAACTTTCCACTCACCTGTAGTCTTATGCTTGTCCTGTGGCCTTCTTCGATCCCCTTCTCTAGATCTACTAAAGTTTTTGTTATTATCCTCTTCCTCAAAGAAAATATTTAATTTAGATCTCAACCTCTAAAAATTAAGGGGGAAACCTAGGAAAAGAGGAAGGAGAATGTGTGGAATGAGAGCCCTAGATTGGGTTCTATTTATAGGTATGTTAAGGGATCTTAGACATTGGATCATCTAGATTTAATCGAGTACTGCCAAATCCCAAATCAAACCTCTGTCACAAATTCGAATGCATAGGATTTAATAATATCAGATATTGAATTTTCTTTCTTCGTTTATACATGGTTAGATTTACGACCGGGCACCAAGCGCGGGTCGACCTCCCATTACCCTCCCTTTCCTCCACCCTGACGGTCGACCGCCACGGTCGGTCCAGTCGTAATACACACATACACACACACACTCATATATATATATATATATATATATATATATATATATATATATATATATATATATATACGAGGGAGGTTCTATGGCACCCTAAATTTATAGCCCCTCATCCTAGACCACCTATTTATATTTAAATAAGTTAGTGGGAAGAGAGAGAAACGAGAATGTGTGGTGGAAATCAGGGGGCTAAAGGGGTGCTGCACTATTTGGGGTGCTCCTGATCCTATCTCTATACATATATATTCAAACTTATGGACTTATAAACTTACATATTAACAATCAACTCTGACAACTAAATTCTCTCATGCCTTCTCCATATTAGCTCGGATTAAAACAAATTATACACGGAAATCGTCCATAAAATCATCATGGACCCAACAGTCAAACTTCCATATCTAAATTCGGACATACATATAAGTTTATTTTCTTACTTAATTTATTTATTTCTTAATTAATAATATTATTAAAATATTAGGGTGTTACATTCTCTCTTTCTTAAAAGGTTTCATCCCCGAAATCTTCGAAGGTAGAAAACTGTAATTAACAGCCACAACAAAAATCTATTGCCATCTACTCAAACACAATCTATTGCAAATTATTTTGGGATACAGTCGTGTAGGATATATTCCCTAACTAATGAAAAAGATTAGGCATGCTATTTATTTAGTCGACCTTCTGTTTATGCAAATATTATTGTGCCATACTTCCAATTGAATACAAATATCTTAATAACGACTGATGGTTCTATATATAGGCTACACTGATCATCGATGAGCAACATTCATATATAATTCATCCATTTACGACAACCATGAAATAAACAAAAATTCAAGCACTCCATATGCTTTTGTGCACCAGTTAGTCGATCATTCTAAAAAATAATAGTTTCTAGTGTGTGTAACACGTCCATTTGCAACCACTAGCAAACACTTGCAACCACTTGCATCCATCACACATAACATGTTCTAGTAACATATCTACATCTGGCTGTACAATCCGTAAGCTCAGTCCTAAGATCTACAATAGTGGCCCACCTCTTCGACCATCGAAAATTGACACCAAATATGACCTTTATATTTCAATGTCAAACATCCGATCATCAAAAATTCAAATAACAAGGGTGGAAAAAAGAAACACAAATCTTCTTAGCGGAATATATATTATATTATAATGATAATAACATATGAATTTTTACTCCAAGATATACTATGCGTCAGAGTTAAACAAATATTATCAGCTAGATAATTATAAAATTTTGACCATACAAATGTAGATCGGTTAATATAACACATAGGAAACAAAAATATTATGATCGGTAGACATCCAACAGTACCCTATGAGCTCTTTATCTAACTAAACGACAAACTAGAAACATGCTTGGTCTGACCCGAGCATTATAATGAAATACTACACGAGTCGTCTGGAAATCCAGCGTGAGAAAATCGAAGTAAAAAGAAACTTATAATAATTCTGTGAGACCACGCCGCTAATCGTGAAACAAGTTTTTTCCATACAAGAATAACATATATTAGAATAAACACAATTCTAAACATAGAAATAAACAAGTGATTAATGCCACATATATAAGAATGCTAACATAAAGGAAAAAACAGAGTAACAACATATGAAGAAGAGTGTGAGACACCTCTCGATGCAAAATAAAGAAAGTGATCCAAATATTTCGATCGAATAAGGAAAAGTTAATTTCCCAAAAGGGCATGGGAGCACACCACGACCCCAGACTTGGCCACTTACAACCGTAACATCCAATCTCACTATGGATTCATGTAATTAAACATCATAAAGGGTTTCTATCTTCCTGATGCAAATTAAAAATAGGAAAACTTATAAATTTAGAGCTAACAGAATCAAATGATAAATTTTCCAATGAATGACAGGGAGAGTTCATCCCCTTAACCGAAAATATACCTCTAGAATATACTGAGAACTCTGATGGCTCTCCGAAACATCAAAGTCAGACAAATACAAAATCCGAGAATTTGAGTATTTCACAGCAGTGCGTGAACATAGCCAAATTCAATCTAGGGCAGATGTGATAATACCTTAATGGGAGTAACCCCACATAGCTTGACTTTCACTCACTCTTTTGGTTCAGCCATTTCAAATAAAGGATAATAATGCTCATAGGACAACAAATCATTTTAATTTGACGATACAAATCAAGAAAGATGAACTAGTAATCGTAAAATTAACTATCAAGAATATTCAAAATGATTGTATATGGAAATTAAATCACATTCCCTTACCATTATGTGTCAATTCCAAACTTGTACTATCTTTCAGATAAACACAAAGCCGAGAAAGTGATAGTAGTGCTACCTCTAGGCATCACCCTAACTATGTTCCAAATCTTCAAGATTGAGAAAAGTTTATATACTTCGACATCTAGCGATAAAAGTAAAACTATATATTTTCCATGTAAGCGATGTCATTTACATAAATTTTCTTTTTATATCGATATTGAAAACATATAAACTTCAAAAACTCAAACTTATGCTTGGTTTTCACATTTCAGATATTTGAAAGAAAACACTTTTAACAATACTCTTTAAAATATTACTTCGAAAGTGCTAGTTATAGATCTAATCTGAAACACCCCACCTCCTGTTAGGGTCACTCTCAAAGGGAATGCCCTAATTTTGGTGGAGGTTTATAGGTACAAGTCACAGATATACAAGACAGATATAAGAACACATATTTGTAAACAGCGGAAGAACAACAACAAACTTTTATTTCATAAAGTCAAATACGTGTTACAACAACATCCTTTCCAAAAACATAACATAACCCTTTCATAATCTGTCTTGAGTACATTATTTAAAGAAGCATAAATAAAACATAGATAAACTGCAAAAGCCCCATAGTGGTTGTCCCAAGCCATAGTTCAAAAACGGAAAGTCCAAGCAATACATTTCTCTTCTTCAAGCTGGATGTTGAGGTAGGTCAAGCTGCTGTGTTCCCTCCCTGAGGACCTGGGGGGGGGGGGGGGAAACGGAAGAAAGAAGACGAAAGAAAAGTAGAGTCAGACATAAAGCCTGAGTAAGTCTAGTACTATTTTGTCTATGAATAAAGAACTGAGTATGATAAGTATAAACAGGAAGTGGGCAAACACTATAAACTTGGTTAAGTTGTCTAGGGTCGAATATACTATCGTACCCCATATTAATCTCTGAACCCATATAAACTAGTTTCCAACTGGCACCCATAATCAGGGTGGTGTGATCCATTCTATGATGATCGGCTCCTACTCGCAAAGTTACATGTGTCTTACGGCCCCCGATGTCTGTAGTTACCTATGCTGGTCCCACCATGGGGTGTATCAAGTCCCATAGTGACAACCCGACACAACCTTAGAGTGCACAGGTATGCTACTGGTGTCCAGTGCCTTATTTTTCTGCGCCGGAGTGTGTGCACGCCCGCACTCCGTTAGAACCTACACTGCTACACCACCGCCGTCGATTTGACCTCTTACAATCAGCCCAGTAATCGTGCCCCCACCCTGCCTAGTTTCAGGGTATCATGATACCTTTGTAGGGTTACTGCGAAAAGGGTCCTCCGCTACTAGGTTTTCTATCTCTAGCCAACATGCTAAGTTGGTTAAGTGTTTCCTAACCTAACCCCACCAGTCCGTTTAGTTTAGCATGTTCCATTTTGATTAAGTCTTCAGTTCACTTAATCCTATCAAACCTGACTCAGCCTTAATTGTCTTATTAAGGCCCGGACCTCTCACATTAGACAGGTATTGTTGTGGCTGCCTGTTGCCGGTTGGTTCCGGGCAGTCTTACGCCACAACTCAGTCTAACCTCGGGTCCTTGCTGGGCTCCATGTTTAACCTCCCACATTGGATAGGTATTGTTGTGACTACTGGACAACCGGGCGGTTCCGGGCAGGTTTACATCACAACTCAATCCAACCTCGGGTTAAACACATCGTATTCTCTACATTTACATATCTTGTCATTCTTCTTTATTTCTTATATGTAAATATTTGCGGCCCATTATTAAGTTAATGGTGTAAAGGTTACACCAATCATGGGCCCAACCCATTCTTGAATTTGGGCCCTTTTACTTTAGTTTTCATTCATTAAATTAATTTAGCCCAACGTTATTTACCCCCGTTTTCTACACGTCAGTTTATGTATATTGGGCTTAGCCTTTTAAAGCCCAATTTAGCCATGCGAAAGGGGAGGCTTATGGCGTAATTACATACACAAAGAGGGGAAGGTGAGCGCATGAACTTGCAATATGACGTTGGAAATACATACTAGAAACTGGTGTACTTGCATAGTGGTAACATAGGTGACATGAATCAAAGCATGTGAACTTGCATAGGTTTAACTGCAACATGAACCTATATTCTTATTTATGCATAATGTCAAACATAAGCATGGCATAAATATTTCTAGCATAAGCATGGCATGATGTCGAACATAAGCATGGCATAATATCAAACACAAGCATGGCATAGGTATAGTTAAATTTGTTCATGGCATAAATATAAACAAGTCATGTTCATAAGGTTTCTACATGTTTACAAAGGGGATACTTTGTTACTAACACAAAAGCATAGTTCAACTTAATCATGATTTAAGTCTAATCACATAACGACGGTATAAATATACTTATGCATAAATATTCCTAATCATGGTGTTTGCTTTAAACTTGCAAAAAGGGATTTTTGAGTCTAACCTAGCCATGTCTCACATATGTCATCATATAATTCTTCTAAACAAGATTGACTTATTCATGGATTTCAATTATGCCAAATATCATTCATAGCCTAGCCATATTCACAAGTTTTGCAAAAACATGACTTAATACATGGATTATGGTGTCAAAATTCCAACGTAGTTTCATATGAACTATAACAACCAAATTTGCAAATTGATTTATGCACAAAAATATACATCATGATGGCATAATAACAAAGCCTCAAACTTGCATTAATTTCAATCAACTACATACATGTAGGTTTAATCATAGGTCACATAATTTGCGAGTATTCCAAACGTATATTTGCATAGAACTACCGCATGTAGTTCTTTATAATATCCAAACGTATATAAGAACGCACAAATATGAATTTCATTGCCACAATTCAAGCATACGAATCAATACAGTTGTTTATTCATACCAAAGTAATACTCTACTTACAATGGTTGCGGCGAATTCTCTAATTAAGAGATATGATTCCTTTGTTGAATTGATTAGCTTTAGGTTGCTTGAATTGCTTTAGGCTTTAGAACTTCCTCTCTAATCCTCTCTCTAGTTGGCGGCTACCTCTAGTCGTTCCTCAGCAACATGGCGGCTATGTCTTTAATTTGAATGAATAGATTAGGGTTTAGTCTAGGGTTGTTTATATAGAGGTTAGGAATTGATTAGGACCATTGATGTTGCTAGGTTAGATCGTAGCCATTCATTAGATAGAGAGACCAATTAGAACCCGCCACCTAGCCCTAATGACAAAGCAGACCACAGAAATTCGACCAAACACAGACCTGGCCAGCCAGGTTGACTGGGCTCGACCAGGTCGACACCCCTGTCGACAGGGCTGTCGACAGCCCTGTCGACATGGGTAGCCCAGGTCGACAGCCCAGTCGACCTGGGTGGCCCAGGCGGGTGTTCTTCCACCCTGGCCCAATGGGCCCCACTTCGGAATATTTAATTATTTAATTCTGTTTGAATTTCAAATTTAATTCAAAACTTCCGAAGGCCATATCTTCTTCATACGGACTCCGTTTTTCGAAAACTCGGACTCTATTTCGCGTATTTTTCCGAGACGAACGCAATGGCGTATCCCGTTTCCCTTAGTTCTTTGATTTCAAATTAATTATACTTTAATTTATGAATTTCACAGTTATAGAATTTTTGGGGTGTTACATTCTCCCCCACTTAAAAGGATTTCGTCCCCGAAATCTTCAAGTTAGGAGGAATGTAAATCCTAACATTCAATCATCCATCTACTCATCCATCAAACACGAGCATCCATTGTCCTTAAAAGACTTCTAATGCTTTATGATCATATGCGAAGTGTGTGTGTACATGTACTTATCTAATGCAAAATCAGGCGGTCTACCGATTCAGTTGACCTCCTTAATGCGAATTATGTAAGTGCCATGAATCCATTATGTATGCAAATTTTCCTATTCATGATTCTACATGAGTGCTCAATTATTCAATACAAATGCAACATCCACATGGCAATACATTAAAGTTCAACCATATACGAATGCAAACATATATGCATATGCAATATGAAGTGACTGAGCCGATCTAAAACCTAGATTGTGTGTGTATATGCAACCACGAGCAACCACTAGCAATCACTTGCAACCACTTGCAACCATCATCCATAACATGTTTCAATT
The DNA here is from genome assembly GCA_030737875.1 of Allium sativum. Taxonomy (NCBI): domain Eukaryota; kingdom Viridiplantae; phylum Streptophyta; class Magnoliopsida; order Asparagales; family Amaryllidaceae; genus Allium; species Allium sativum. The sequence continues at coordinate 51,420,728 of CM060927.1, forward strand.
ACATGTTTCCATCCAAAAGGTTTCTACCCTAAAGATAAGGTCGAGGAAATATACCTAAAAAGATAGATAAAAGCGCAACTTAAGGAAAAAGAAAGATCAAGGATGTACCCTCGAACAGAAAAGGGTAAGCAGTACGTATTCTAGCTTCAGTTTCCCAAGTCGCGTCTCCCTCGGCGTCGCTCCACTGGACTTTGACGAGCTTGACTTCGCGGTTGCGTAGCTTCTTCACTTCCGTCCCTAAGATGCGGGTTGGAACTTTTCTTATGGTTGCTTCGCGTTCCACTTCGGCCTCTTCGAGGATATTCGGCTCTACCACTTCAGCAGTCTCATGTAGACATTTTCGGAGATGTGAAACGTGAAAAACGTTGTGGACTCCGGCCAACTTCTCGGGCAGCTCTAATCTATAGGCCATTTTCCCAATCTTCTCTATGATAGGGAATGGCCCTACGAATCTTGGCGCTAGCTTTCCGGTGGTTCCAAAACGAACAACGTTTCTTAGTGGTGATACCTTGAGAAAAACTCTGTCTCCAACCTCGAATTCAAGGTCGGTTCTTCTCTTGTCGGCGTAGGACTTTTGTCTGTCTTGGGCTGTCTTCATCCTTCTTCGTATTAAGTCTACTTTCTCTGAAGTCTCTCGGATCATGTCTGGTCCAAGTATGAGCTTATCAGTAGACTCCCACCAACAAGTGGGCGATCGGCACGGTCTTCCATATAAAGCTTCGAAGGGCGCCATTCCGATGGTTGCTTGATAGCTGTTGTTGTAGGCAAACTCCACCAAAGGAAGGTGGTCTTCCCATGTCCCTCCGAAGTCAAGGACGCATAACCTTAGAAGGTCTTCCAAAACTCTGTTTACTCTCTCTGTTTGGCCGTCGGTTTGGGGATGATAGGCCGTGCTCAAGCATAACTGCGTTCCTACTGCTTCTTGCAGACTCCGCCAAAACTCGCTGGTGAAGATGGGGTCTCGGTCACTAACAATGCTAGATGGTATTCCATGGAGTCGAACGATTTCCCTAAGGTAAAGTGATGCTAGGGATGAGGCAGTTCTTTTACCTTTGACAGGTAAAAAGTGGGCGCTTTTAGTAAGCCTATCCACTATTACCCAAATGCTAGTGTTGCCTCTCCTAGACCTAGGCAGCCCATCGATGAAGTCCATTGAGATGCTATCCCATTTCCACTGTGGGACCTCCAGAGGATGCAGTAGTCCGCCAGGCTTTTTCTGTTCCGCCTTAACCTGTTGGCACACCATGCACTTAGAAACGAATTCTGCCACGTCCTTTTTCATGCCGTTCCAGAAGAAAGTCCTTTTTATGTCTTTGTACATCTTATCCCCGCCTGGATGTATCGTCATCTTGGAGTGATGTGCTTCCTCGAGAACCTTCTTTATTAAATCGTTTATCTGTGGGACGCATAGTCTTCCGTCTCGCCTTAGAAAACCCTTATCGTCGATGGAGTATCTGTTGAGGTGACTTGAAGTCTCGCCCCTAATTAGCCTATCAATTATTTCTACAAGCTGAGGGTCTTCGCGTTGTGCTGTCCCTACCGAATCCAATAAAGTTGGGCGCACTTCGAGAGATGCTAGCAAGCCTGGTACGAAATCGGAGGAGGGCCTAAAGTCGAAACTGGCTATAAACTCTAGGCTTTGTCTTTCAACAAACAACGGGCTTAGGGTCAATTTCTTTCGGCTCAACGCGTCTGCAACTACGTTGCCTTTGCCCGGAGTGTAGGAGATTTCGAAATCGTACGAGGCAAGAAACTCCATCCATCTTTGTTGCCTCAAGTTAAGATCCTTCTGCGAGAAAAGATATTTCAACGATTTATGGTCAGTGTAAAGTTCGAACTTCTCACCTAGGAGATAGTGTCGCCAAGACTTGAGTGCAAAGACGATGGCGGCTAACTCAAGATCGTGGGTTGGGTAGTTCTTTTCATGCACCTTCAACTGCCTCCCGCCATAAGCTACTACCCTTCCTTCTTGCATCAAGACGGCGCCTAGACCTGTCCCACATGCATCCGTATAAACAGTGAACACCTTGCTCCCATCTGGCAGCGTCAAAACTGGGGCTGTTGTAAGAGCCCTTTTTAGTCGTTGGAAAGCAAATTCGCAATCCAAGTCCCAATTGAACACTAGATTCTTCTTAGTCAATTTCGTGAGCGGAGCTGAGATTTTCGCAAAATCCCTTATGAATTTTCGATAGAAACCTACTAGTCCTAGAAAGCTTCGGACCTCAGTTGCATTCCTTGGTGTCTTCCAATCCTGTACCGCCACTACCTTAGCAGGGTCTACTGCTAACCCTTGTTTGGATACTATGTGCCCAAGGAACCTCACTTCTTCTCTCCAAAAGTGGCATTTGGAGAATTTGGCTTTTAGTTGATGGACTCGCAAAGTTTCCATGATCGCCCTTAAGTGCTGAGCATGTTCCTCTTCACTCTTAGAGAAGATAAGGATATCATCTACGAAGACCACTACGAATTTGTTGAGGAAATCTCTAAATACCCTACTCATTAGGTCCACGAAGTACGCAGGTGCATTTGTCAAGCCGAAAGGCATGACAAGCCATTCAAAGAAGCCGTCTGGGGTTCTGAAAGCCGTTTTATCGATGCTATCTTCAGCCACCCTTAGCTGATGAAAACCGGTTGCTAAATCGAGTTGGGAGAAAACAGACGCTCCTACCAGTTGGTCAAATAAATCGTCAATTCTAGGGAGAGGGTGCCTATTCTTTTTCGTTAGCTTGTTAAGCTCCCTATAGTCAACACATAGACGGAGTGAACCATCCGCCTTTGTAGCGAACACCACTGGAGCGCCCCATTCTGAAATGCTCCTCCTAATGAACCCCTTTTCTAGAAGCTCTTTAATCTGTTTACTGAGCTCTTTCCTTTCTCGTGGAGCCATATGTCTAACGGGCAACGCAACGGGCTTTGCATTATCTACAAGATATATGCGGAAGTCTATTTCCCGCTTCGGAGGCAAGCCCTTCACCTCTTCGAAGACATCCGGATATTCCCGGACCACTCTAACTGATTGCAAATTTTCAACAGAGGCATCTAGCGATTCAAGATAACTAAGCATAACCGCATACGAGGGATTACAAGAAATTCCAAAGTATTACCGAGCTGGGTTAGGAGCCTAACAACCCTTTTCTCACAATCAAGGATGGCCCCATTACTGGACAGCCAATCCATACCCAAAATCAAACCATACCCCGAAAAGCCCAAAACAAAGGCACTACATTGAAATTCAACACTTAGGATAGAAATTTTCAAATCCAAACAGATCATAGACAAATGTGCTGGGCCCCCAATTGGGTTTGAAACAATTAAGGGGTCCTCTACCATACTAGTTTTTAGGTTCAGAGATTCTACTAAAGCAGACGAGATAAAGGAGTGTGATGCGCCAGAATCAAATAAAGTGCGAACGGGGTGATCATAAAGATAAACTACACTTTCTACAGAAGTGTTTGTACCTCGCTGTTGCAAAGGTGGCGCTTCTAGCACATGGACCTGTGCCCCTGGGGTGGATCCAGCCCCCTGCCCCTGCCCTCGTTTCCTTGGGCAGTCCTTAGCCCTGTGGCCTGTCTGACCGCATGAAAAGCACCCACCATTTTCCTTGGCCTTCTTTTTCCGGCAGTCCTTAACTAAGTGCCCCACTTTGCCACAAAAATTACACTTCCTCTTCTCTTTGTTGCCTTTCCCGCCTTTCTTAAAGTCCGTCTTCTTAGGCTGCAAACCCTCTTTCTTCCCTTGAGAGCTTTCTGCCTTTGTCTCCTTCTTGCTCTTATCCTCCTCATTCAGCAATGCCATTTGCACCAATCTTTCATACGTGGCTCCCATGGGTATATGGGTCATGGCCAAACTATGTAATGGCTCATTTAACCCCTTGACGAAACGGAGAGCCTTCTTGTGCGGGGTGTTGACTAGGTCAAGCCCAAACCTAGCCAGCTCATCGAATTGATTCACATACTCTCTGACAGTCTTGTCTCCTTGCTTAAGAAATAAGAATTTTTCCAACTGCAAACTTCTTTCCGCATCAGAGAGAAATTTGGTCTCAAACCTTGCCCTAAAGTCCTCCCATGTCTCCACTGGTCTTTCAGCATTAGTGACTTCCCACCAGTAGGAAGCCTCGCCCTTCAATAGCCACACCGCCAATTGAACTTTTTGTCTATCTTCTACCTCAAAGATGATGAACATGTCTTCAGTTTCTTTCAGCCAATTCCTAGCTGCTACGAAGGACTCAGTTCCATGGAAATCCCTTCCTCCCATAGCTTTAAAATCTTTACATATCTTAGCGAATGTGTTTCCTCGTGGAGGAGGTGGAGGAAAAGGTGCTGCTGCAGCTGGATGATTTCCTTCCGCTGGGGGAGGAGGAACGGTAGGACCTGGCTGAGTGGCCCTTGCTTCTAAGAACCGTCTAAACCAACCAGGTATTGGCACCCCTTCAGGCAAGTTAAGTTCTTGGGACATGCTGAAACAAAAAGGATAGATTCAAAACGAAGGATAAGAGATAGTTCCTATGGCTTTGGGGAGTGGACTTTGCCTTTTTTTAAAATGAAATAACATTTTCCTTTTAAAAATGCTTCTTTAAATTTCCTTTTTGAAAATAATTTTTCAAAACTTTTTATCTTATATGGTAAACCTATGCTCTGATACCAAGTGAAACACCCCACCTCCTGTTAGGGTCACTCTCAAAGGGAATGCCCTAATTTTGGTGGAGGTTTATAGGTACAAGTCACAGATATACAAGACAGATATAAGAACACATATTTGTAAATAGCGGAAGAACAACAACAAACTTTTATTTCATAAAGTCAAATACGTGTTACAACAACATCCTTTCCAAAAACATAACATAACCCTTTCATAATCTGTCTTGAGTACATTATTTAAAGAAGCATAAATAAAACATAGATAAACTGCAAAAGCCCCATAGTGGTTGTCCCAAGCCATAGTTCAAAAACGGAAAGTCCAAGCAATACATTTCTCTTCTTCAAGCTGGATGTTGAGGTAGGTCAAGCTGCTGTGTTCCCTCCCTGAGGACCTGGGGGGGAAACGGAAGAAAGAAGACGAAAGAAAAGTAGAGTCAGACATAAAGCCTGAGTAAGTCTAGTACTATTTTGTCTATGAATAAAGAACTGAGTATGATAAGTATAAACAGGAAGTGGGCAAACACTATAAACTTGGTTAAGTTGTCTAGGGTCGAATATACTATCGTACCCCATATTAATCTCTGAACCCATATAAACTAGTTTCCAACTGGCACCCATAATCAGGGTGGTGTGATCCATTCTATGATGATCGGCTCCTACTCGCAAAGTTACATGTGTCTTACGGCCCCCGATGTCTGTAGTTACCTATGCTGGTCCCACCATGGGGTGTATCAAGTCCCATAGTGACAACCCGACACAACCTTAGAGTGCACAGGTATGCTACTGGTGTCCAGTGCCTTATTTTTCTGCGCCGGAGTGTGTGCACGCCCGCACTCCGTTAGAACCTACACTGCTACACCACCGCCGTCGATTTGACCTCTTACAATCAGCCCAGTAATCGTGCCCCCACCCTGCCTAGTTTCAGGGTATCATGATACCTTTGTAGGGTTACTGCGAAAAGGGTCCTCCGCTACTAGGTTTTCTATCTCTAGCCAACATGCTAAGTTGGTTAAGTGTTTCCTAACCTAACCCCACCAGTCCGTTTAGTTTAGCATGTTCCATTTTGATTAAGTCTTTAGTTCACTTAATCCTATCAAACCTGACTCAGCCTTAATTGTCTTATTAAGGCCCGGACCTCTCACATTAGACAGGTATTGTTGTGGCTGCCTGTTGCCGGTTGGTTCCGGGCAGTCTTACGCCACAACTCAGTCTAACCTCGGGTCCTTGCTGGGCTCCATGTTTAACCTCCCACATTGGATAGGTATTGTTGTGACTACTGGACAGCCGGGCGATTCCGGGCAGGTTTACATCACAACTCAATCCAACCTCGGGTTAAACACATCGTATTCTCTACATTTACATATCTTGTCATTCTTCTTTATTTCTTATATGTAAATATTTGCGGCCCATTATTAAGTTAATGGTGTAAAGGTTACACCAATCATGGGCCCAACCCATTCTTGAATTTGGGCCCTTTTACTTTAGTTTTCATTCATTAAATTAATTTAGCCCAACGTTATTTACCCCCGTTTTCTACACGTCAGTTTATGTATATTGGGCTTAGCCTTTTAAAGCCCAATTTAGCCATGCGAAAGGGGAGGCTTATGGCGTAATTACATACACAAAGAGGGGAAGGTGAGCGCATGAACTTGCAATATGACGTTGGAAATACATACTAGAAACTGGTGTACTTGCATAGTGGTAACATAGGTGACATGAATCAAAGCATGTGAACTTGCATAGGTTTAACTGCAACATGAACCTATATTCTTATTTATGCATAATGTCAAACATAAGCATGGCATAAATATTTCTAGCATAAGCATGGCATGATGTCGAACATAAGCATGGCATAATATCAAACACAAGCATGGCATAGGTATAGTTAAATTTGTTCATGGCATAAATATAAACAAGTCATGTTCATAAGGTTTCTACATGTTTACAAAGGGGATACTTTGTTACTAACACAAAAGCATAGTTCAACTTAATCATGATTTAAGTCTAATCACATAACGACGGTATAAATATACTTATGCATAAATATTCCTAATCATGGTGTTTGCTTTAAACTTGCAAAAAGGGATTTTTGAGTCTAACCTAGCCATGTCTCACATATGTCATCATATAATTCTTCTAAACAAGATTGACTTATTCATGGATTTCAATTATGCCAAATATCATTCATAGCCTAGCCATATTCACAAGTTTTGCAAAAACATGACTTAATACATGGATTATGGTGTCAAAATTCCAACGTAGTTTCATATGAACTATAACAACCAAATTTGCAAATTGATTTATGCACAAAAATATACATCATGATGGCATAATAACAAAGCCTCAAACTTGCATTAATTTCAATCAACTACATACATGTAGGTTTAATCATAGGTCACATAATTTGCGAGTATTCCAAACGTATATTTGCATAGAACTACCGCATGTAGTTCTTTATAATATCCAAACGTATATAAGAACGCACAAATATGAATTTCATTGCCACAATTCAAGCATACGAATCAATACAGTTGTTTATTCATACCAAAGTAATACTCTACTTACAATGGTTGCGGCGAATTCTCTAATTAAGAGATATGATTCCTTTGTTGAATTGATTAGCTTTAGGTTGCTTGAATTGCTTTAGGCTTTAGAACTTCCTCTCTAATCCTCTCTCTAGTTGGCGGCTACCTCTAGTCGTTCCTCAACAACATGGCGGCTATGTCTTTAATTTGAATGAATAGATTAGGGTTTAGTCTAGGGTTGTTTATATAGAGGTTAGGAATTGATTAGGACCATTGATGTTGCTAGGTTAGATCGTAGCCATTCATTAGATAGAGAGACCAATTAGAACCCGCCACCTAGCCCTAATGACAAAGCAGACCACAGAAATTCGACCAAACACAGACCTGGCCAGCCAGGTTGACTGGGCTCGACCAGGTCGACACCCCTGTCGACAGGGCTGTCGACAGCCCTGTCGACATGGGTAGCCCAGGTCGACAGCCCAGTCGACCTGGGTGGCCCAGGCGGGTGTTCTTCCACCCTGGCCCAATGGGCCCCACTTCGGAATATTTAATTATTTAATTCTGTTTGAATTTCAAATTTAATTCAAAACTTCCGAAGGCCATATCTTCTTCATACGGACTCCGTTTTTCGAAAACTCGGACTCTATTTCGCGTATTTTTCCGAGACGAACGCAATGGCGTATCCCGTTTCCCTTAGTTCTTTGATTTCAAATTAATTATACTTTAATTTATGAATTTCACAGTTATAGAATTTTCGGGGTGTTACATAATCTACTCTAAAGGAAGGTTAAAAATCAATGTTGTTTAAACATTGTTAAAATAAGCCCAAATAATTACACTTAGTTTTGATTTTGAACCATTTATATCAAAAGGATTTGTCACTTAAAACCTATCATTTCCATAATTTAAACATTATTACTTATCCAAAAGGATAACAAATTAAATTTAAATACTTTGATAAACTTAAAAAAACGTTAATCTTCTTGAAGGAGGATTCATAATATTACATACAACATTAATCCTATAGATATTTTCTCCAATGGAAATAAATCAGATTTAAAATCTATTTATATAATTCATAACACATAAACTATCCCATAAAATAACGAATAACATTTAAGATTTTCTATAATAAATGAATCAAATATTTTCAAAACCTTTATTAATTAACTAGTTAAGCTCAAAGCCCTTTATTAAACCAGTTAATCATTCTTTACCATTTTTATTGCAAGGCCGATCAGTTTTTATAGTGATCCAAAACCTTTTTTGTTATAATGAATAATTAATATAGTTATTGCAGGAGGTAGACAGTTTGTCCACTGACTGCAAGTGATTTTTAGAGTGGACGTCCACATAAATGGTTTTTAGGGTGGACCGACCACTACACTAACACCACACAGGGTGTACCATTACATTACAGGTTCCCATGGAAGAACCAAAGGAAAACTAGACATTTACAGTTGCCAAGGTAATCATAAATATCTCCAGGCAGGGAGAAAAATTACTTTGACAAATTACATACACACTCACAAAACAAACTGCAGCAGAAACGAACTACAACATATCTCATATATACTTTGAAAAAACCAAAAAGGAAATTCACTTGAACCACAACTAGTCTTCTATGCAAATGACATGAAGACGTTCAACCTTACAATCCAACACCCAGAGCTATGAAGCCGAGACCATCAATCGAGTTAGCCAAAAAAAAAAAAAAACAGCATGATGACACCCGCCATTGCATAAGACGATAACTCGGGGAAGAGTAGAAAGTCAAAGAAAAGACACGACACCCACAAAAGCCTGTGAAACCCAGTAGAAAAGCTATCGCCTAGTTTGCTGAAATAAAAGGTAGCACTATAATGTGGAACAACCTGACCATCAACTTCGAAAAACTAAACATAAGCCAAAGGAGTGCAAATCCTGCAAACAACCCAAAAAAACTCCCAAACTAAGGTGGATGAAAACCACAAGAAAATAGACCTCACATATTACACAAAACCACATCACAAATTGGAAAACCAGATAATAACTTTACCGTACCCCGCCAGGTGATAATTGTTGACGTTGGGAATCGGTCACACATGCCAATACCCGATGATTTATGGGCAAATCCACTAATCCAAACACAGAGTGCAGAAAAGAAAATAACACTGAGTTTTATAGTGGTTTTTGCCTATGTCCACTCTTGGGAAACTTTAAATACTATACTTTACAAAGGTACAAGTATAATCCTTCTTCCTTTTCTTATGTTTACAAGGTAATGAGGTAGGAATAGAAAAGGCTTTTCTTCTTCTTCACCAAGTTCGAAAGTCCAATTCCTATACATGAAAGTCCAAGGATTTGAAGATTCTATGTTCAAAAGCATCTATGTGCCAAAATGTTCCAAATAGCTCCAATGCCCCCATATGTCCAAAAGAGCAAGCCAAGTGTCAAATTGATGAAGAGATTCTTCTATTTGAAGTTCACATGTCCCAAAGAGCATCCAAAGTTCATAAATCCACTTAGGAAGCCGTTAAAGAGCTCCAAGCCAAGCTTTCTCGCTTGCAAAAATGAAATAGCCAAAAGATCTCAAATAACCCAAGTGTTGGGCTTTTTGTAGGAGAGAGGACATAAAAATTCATATACTTGAAATTTCGTATCCCAAGATCGGTATGGATCCGAGGAACAGTACCGAACCTGAGAGATAGCTAATCGGTTGTGCTTTTTATCGAAGCACTCTTCTCATATCCAAAACCAAACTTCTTATTTCGTAGTATGAAATTTCCTTTCGTACTCAAAATGCCATAGCTTAATTTCAAAAGCCAAGTCACGAAGGCGAAAATCCAACTCCAACACCAGATACGAAAAAAGGATTTCGTTCTCCATGACTTGGAGTATTTGACAAGCTAAATGCGAGATACTAAACCATGTTTCCTATTCCCATCCTTGCACAACTTCATGAGTGCTAACCCACAATTTGTATCCCCACTCTCATACTTGGGGATACAAAAATCTAGATACGAAAAACTCTAAAACTGGAATAAGGAGGTGCATCGATCTCGAATGCTTGCCGATCCCAATACAAAATGTTAATTCTGTATTGCCAACACCTTAGTTCCATGCCGAAGATGAAATCTGAATATGAAATCCCAAAAGTACAGGGATAAGAAATGCCTAATTGAAGTGGAGTACGAAATTTCCACTGTGAAGAATTACTGATCCAGGGAGTCGTATTGCGAGTACCGCCTGAGACTTAAGCAAATTTCTAGAGTTTTCTGAGCACTTCGCGACTTCGACCAAATTTCTACGAGCTTCCATGAGTTCATACTCAAGTTTCAAGCACTTAGAAAATCAGAAATATGTTGTGTGATTGCCTTGTCAAAAAGACGGGTCAACACTTACCCCCCCAAAACATGTCTTTCATGGGGAAGGAATACATGTTTTGAATAATCTAGAAACCCATAAATCCATGAGCTGAGGTTTGTGAGAAGTACGAATAGAACTCTAATAGCCAATGAAATGTATTTAGATGGAAAACCATGATACCAAAGCCAATGGAACTCGAAGACCACTTTGGATCATACCACGAGAGATAACCAAAATCAAAATAACCAAGATTCAGGAAATGAAAGAAACCGGAAATCTAGAAACCAAAATAGTCAATAATCAGATAAATGAAGGATCGGATAGATATGATACCCAGAGTTAACAAATGTGGTATAGTCCATATCAACAAAAATTAAATGAATCGTTCTGCCAATTCCTGACAGAACGACCTGAAACTAAACGATTCTCGCCACAAGTCCAGGTGGCCTTGCCAAGACTTAACAAAACAACGAGAATAACCAGATGAGTTGCTTGCCAAGACTTGACAAAGCAACCCAAAACCAAATGGTTAACACCTTGCCTACCACTATACTGAGGGCCTTACCAAGTCCTGACAAGACGCCTATCCCTCCCCAAGCAACGTCCTCTCTTAGGGGAAATATTAACGGGAATCCACAGTTCCATGATATGAGTTCATCTTATCATTCTCTAACGTTAGAACCCACAGTTCATCGATTTGAGTTCATCCTTTCACTCTTCAGTGATGGAACCCATATTTCGTGAGTTCATCCTACCACTTTTTAGTGATGGAACTCATTAATACAAACTTATACTATCACTCTCCTATAACGGAGTCTGTAGTTCCTCGATATGATCTCTTCTTGTCGCTCTTCGACGACGAAACCCATAGTTCACTGATGCAGATTCATCTATTCATGTTTGGTGAATGGAATCCATGATAGATGTCTACCAGTCCTCTTGCTACTGCCCGGTGGAAGGGACTATTAGACATATCACATGAACCTATCTAATCGCGATCCAATGATAGGAGCTCGTGGTTAAATTCAACTCTTCGGTTGAAGCAAAGACATTACTAGTTTTCATTTGCCACCAAGGGATATTTAAAGCAGGTGCATAAGGAAAAAACACAAACAAAAGGGAATCATCTAAGATGAAGCCTCTTCGGGCTTCATAACCCAGCATCCACTCTACGGGGCCGTCGGTTCTATCATTGTCACCCCTATCATGAGATGATCATTTATTCTCTGGACCGAGTCTCTCCTAGATTTTGAACTACAGACAGTTGCCTGCACTCGGGCGTCAATGCGTTAGTACCGACATAGTCCAGGAGATTTCCACTCCTGACTTGTTCTCTATTAGATCTTGGATGTATCCACACTCTGATGTAGCATGCCAATCCAAATCGAGGAATAGACAGTATTTTGGAGACCTTATGGGTTCTCTAGAAGCTGGTTTCCAATATGAGATAAACCCTACGTATTCGGGTAAATCTTTTCCAGAGATGGATTCAATTTTGGGTAGAGGGGTTACTTCAGCCCCTTCCACCTTTTCATGGAGTCATCCCGCTCGTCTTACACTTTCTTATTCCCAGTCTCCCGCTAGACTCCGGCTTTAAGCGTTTCTTGATCATTTAGAACATTAGCCTCAATACTGCTTTGTGCCTGTGCATTTTCCTCGTGCAAATACCTATCAACTTCAAAATAAAACTCGTCGAGATCCCCTAAAGGATCCTCATCAAACTAGTTTTAAATGCATATTTTTCGGCCACTCCGGACATGAACACCATCTGGAAAAATCACGGTTTCAGCTTATCCATTAAAGCCAATACTGTATTGAGTCTTTCTGGGAAATTTCGCAAAGTCTTTCCACACCTTTGCTTGATCATCGCCAGTGTCATCACATTCTTAAGATGAGCTATATGAAATCTGAACTGCCCCTTGAATCTATCCACGACTTCATTCGAAAAGCCTATCGATTCGACGTTGAGCTGCCTAAACCAAAGCGCAGTCATATCTATGAGCAATGCTGAAAAACAATTTGCCATGAGCTCGGGAGGTTCCTTTAGCATATCCATGTGCTTGATATAGCATGCTCGATGTGCGGTAGGACCTGATCACCCTTTATATGCCGTTAAGAAGAAAATTTAAAGTCTATGGATGCTCTTGCATCTCAGATGCCAAAAGGAAAAGGACTTCGAGTCACATCCTTATACCCTTGGCTGGGCATTCCGCCTCCATTTACACGCCGTATAGTTTCAGCTAGGCGGTCTCCTTCTGAAGCGAGTTGAAAAGTCTCATCCCTACGCCTTGGAAGGAATTAGAGAATGTATGGTTCAGGTTGTACTTCAGCGATCCTCCCAGCTAAATTCTTGTGCCTCTCCACGGTGTTAAAATCCAAATTAACCACTGGTTGATTTCCAACTGGAACTTCCAGCTCAATCCTAACCTGACAAGCCACAACGGGCATAATGGTAGCTCCCGAAACTGTGGGAACGCTCCCATCCAAACCAGCGTGCATCGACGCTTTAGCAACATTTGCAATGTTTCCGGTTCCAAAACCCAAAACCAAAGCCTCTTGAACATTGCTTCCTTCGGGATTGGGGGGTGCTGCCACGGAGTCTAGCCCATCCGGTAAAGACTCACGGATTGATGTCCACATGGGGTTAGTCTTTCGTAATTTCCCCTTAGTGCAAAGTTAAACCTTGAGGAACATTCGCACTTGTTCCCGCAATATTCCCTAGGCCTAACGGTCTTTCGAAACCTTAGATCCTATCCATGAAAGCATTCATGGCATCTTATTGCTTTCGAAAGAGTTCTTCTTGTTGTTCTAAAAAATAAGTCAATTCCCTAGCCAAATCCTTGACCATGGCATCCATATCCTCTTAAGTCAAGTAGTTCGAGGGATTTCCAGTAGAAGAAACCTCATGGCTTTCCTCTACTCCCGCTCCTTTTGAATGAGATAAAGCGATCTATTTCCATTTGACCATCATTAGAACTACGAACAGTCCTTATCCTTAGCAATCCAAAAAATTGTTTTTGTACCCTACCTCATGTGCCAAAATGTTGACGTAGGGAATTGGTCACACACGCCAACATATGATGATTTGTGGGTCACACAACTAATCCAACACATAGTGCGAAAAAGCAAATAACACCAAGGTTTATAGTGGTTCGGCAAGTTGTGTATACGTCCACTTTGAGGTGCTTTAAATATTATAATTTACAAAGTTACAAGTACGGTTCTTATTCCTCTTCTCATGTTTACAAGGTAATGAGGTGAGAATAGGAAAGACTTTGCTTCTTTTCCACTAAGTCCAATTCCTACACCCAACAGTCCAAGGATATGAAGCTTCTTTGCTCAAAAGCTTTTATGTTCAAGCGATGCCGAAATGTTCCAAATAGCTCCAATGTCCCCATATTTCCATAAGAATAAGCCAAGTGTCAAAATGATGAAAAGAGTCATCTAAGTGAAGTTCTTAAGTCCAAGAGAGCATCCAATATTCATAAATCCACTTATGATGCCATTAAAGTGTTCCAAGCTAAGCTTTATAGCATGTAGGAATGAAATGGCCAAAAGATCCGGTAATAGTCCAAGTGCTGGGCTATTTATACGCGAGAAGATACGAGAATTCGTATCCCAAAAATTTCATCTCTCGAGATCGGTATCGTCTGAGGATCATTACCGAACCCGAGAGATAATCAATTGGTTGTGCTTCTTTTCGAAGCATTCTCCAATTCAAAACAAAGCTTCGTATTGTAGAGTATGAAACTTCCTTTTGTACTCAAAATGCCTTAGCTTAATTTCAAATGCCATGTCATGAAGGGAAAATCCCAAATCCAACACCAGATACGAAATAAGAATTTTATACTCCAAGACTTAGAGTATTTTCCAAGCCAAATGAAAGATACAAAACCATGTTTCGTATTCCCATCCTTGCAAAACTTCACGAGTGCTAACCCATAATTTGTATCCCCACTCTCATACTTAGGGATATGAAAATCTCGAATATGAACAAACTTCAAAACCAGAAGAAGGAGATGCATCAATTTTGAATGCTTGCCAACCCAAATACGCATTGGTCATTTCATATTGCCAACGCCTTAGTTCCATGACGAAGTTGAAATGTTGAACACGAAATCCAAAAAGTGCAGGGATGCAAAAAGCCAAAGTGAAGTGGAGTATGAAATTTCCACTATGAAGAGATGTCGATCCCAGGATTAATATTGCGAACACTGATCCCGGGACTTAACCATATTTCCATAATTTTCTGAGAACTTTACGACTTTGAGCAAATTGCTGCGAGCTTTCCTGAATTCGTACTCAAGTTTCGAGCATTTACAAAACCATAAATTTGTTGTGCGATTTCTTTATCAAAAAGGCAGATCAACAATAACAGACATAATTTCAGGCACAGTTAGGAGATTGAAAGGAAGAGCGGTAACATGAAGAGATCTATGCTTCTGAGAAAGATCCAAGCTCTAGTAGATCATCAGGACCGAAGGATTGAGCGGAAAAGTCAAATCATGAAGTATATCTGAGATTTAGGAAGTAGTGTTTAAGTGGAGTGCTATGACAGGCATGATGAAAACCATATCTGATGGGGAGGAGACGGTGAAATGAAGAGCAATGGGTTGGAAGGGTAGAGAGTAAGAATGAAGTGGTGACGAAGGAGATCTAGGTGCCATTTCCAAGTTTTAGCAAAAGATTTTTTGAACTAAATCAATTAAATTAGTTAAATTAATTTTTATTAAATCAATTAAATTGATTCAGTTTCAGTAAATCACTAAATTAATTCAATTTCATTAAATTAATTCAGTCTCGTTAAATTAATTCAATTTCATTTTAAAATCAACTTAACAAAAATAAATCAATCAAATCCAAATTTTATTAGCAAAAATAAGTGAAACATAACTAAGGCATTGATCTTTAAAATAATTATTGACACTAAACATCATCGATAAAAATGTTAATTAAATTTAAATAAATCATTAGTTAAATGATGATTAAATTTCACTTAATCATTAACTAAAACGATAATAAATTTCAACTAATCATTAATTAGAATAATTAACTAAATTTAGATTTCGATAACTATAATAAATAATAAAATTCAATTATCATTTATTAAGATAAATAATCAAATTTCAATTTAATAACTAAATGCGCAATTAAACCTAGATTCGAACAACAGATAAATTTGTAATTATCATCAACTAACATGATAGTTTAATCCAAATATCCATCCATGGAAACTCAAGCTTAAGTTTAACAGTGTTTTCACCAAAAAATGGCTCAAACACCAAGGGTACGTGAATCGTACTTCACCAATATGGTTAGAAAGTAAATGGAGTCGGACTCAATGAAAATTGAGAGTAAAAATATAAGGAAAGCAAAAGGAGACAAGGTATTAGGGTTGTTTAGCCCTAAGCTAGGCCTACATCCACTATGGAGATGGTTTGCATTATCATGATAATGATTAAAAAGCATATAATCTCTCTCTTTTCATACATCTTCTCATTCTCTCGATATATTTTCATCCTCACATACAAATCTCGCTTGAATTCATGAAACTCAATGGAGGAATGGTGGAATCCGCGGAGGAGAAGGATGGATGAGTAATAAAGCAGGTGGGTGTCTCTGACCTCTTTTTGCTTATAAGATCCCAATGGACGCCATGGCCAAATGAATGGAGATCCTTCAAGTGGAAATGATGATGATGGTTGAGAATGCTTAAGAAAGGATGGAGGAAAGAATTTTGCAGCACTTCGTGGTGGTCAGAACTCGATCCCCTTTTTGCTGGGAGCCAAGGCCTATTTATAGGTGTGCTTCCATGAAGAAATGATCTAGAAATCATATATGTAGACTTCAGGTCGCTTGTCCCATTAATTACGAACGTGCCACCGCTTAGCTGTAGCCAACTGGTGACAGTTATATTCAGTTGTCTTGGAAGGGGGGCGAGCGACTTCATAGGGGCGAGCGACTGCATAGGTCTGAGCACATTAAATGGGTGGACAGGCAATGAGTGTACAGGCGACTTGTCAAAGCTTTCTGTATCTGATGGTAGATGGGCGACCGATCATAACTTGTAGAGCATGCATATAACTGATCGCTCTGGAGTTGATATCTATCGGGTCGGTAGGCGGCATGTGATTGTAACATTAGTGAATGATTGAGGAATGAGCGAACAGCTGAGGTTTCGATCCATGAGCGGACATGGGATGTATGCGTGATTCCTTGCATCTTTGTGTCCCCCGCTATGTACGATCGATCGGGGTAACGTGGACGAACGACTGTAGAACAGAGTACGCGACTAGAACCAATTCTTCTCTTCGTCTTGTACGACCAATTTCTTTGATACAAGAATGAGCGACTTCCTTAATGTGGGTGATCTTTGAAGGATGTACGGGCCTCGCCATCCTTAGACAGTACCATCCTTGAGCTGACTTGGCGCGTGCAGTCCCTCTGTATGATTGTATTATGCTGTATGACCGATCCTTATTGTGTTGAGTGGATGACTCGACTAGTTATGATGTATGTGACCTTCGTTGTCGCATTTAACCTTAAGTTGGCGCTTGATCTTTTTTTTGTGTGATTGTTCCTTGCTCTTCACAAACTTTTTGGGTGAACTAGACTGGAGTGGACTATGCGCGACCGATCTCAATGACGCTTGACCCGTGGACCAGCATATGTATAAGGGATAAACATTTACCCCTCGAAGTTTATAATTTTGATTTTGTAAAAAATAACAGGCTTCGAAATAACTGATCATGACATAGTTGGGTATATTAAATCAGGTTTACCAAGGAACGGTTGCGCAGAGCTCAGGATCGTTAAGGTAAAGATATCTAGGATTGTTCTTTATCGTGAGCGAGAGGCCTAAGTCACTCACACTATTTCCTTTGAGTCGAAATATCATCATAATCGGTCAAATCATGGGGACGCGGGTAAGCCAGCTGGATTTGATGGGCCACTTATACTTGCGTAATCGAATATTGGGCTCACGTGGCGAGAATGATCTAGGTGTGTGTCTTTTAATCTTCCCTGTCATTTTCTTACTCCTTTATTTAATTCACTATTATTTCCTTGATAAAGCACATTGGTAACAACTACTTCATTTTCTAAAAATCCTAATTTCTATTTCGACTTCCTTTCAATTAGATACTCTCAGCCAAAAAACCCCATACCCCTTCCTATCATCAATCTGTGAAGCGCAGGTTTGTTATTCTTGCTGATGTTTGTTCCTCTTCTGAACAGATAACATACACTTTAATAGGAAATAAGTTCTTTTTATGCTTTCCGAAACCCTTATGATCATTAGATACAATTTGGGTTGTTGTTGATCTTTTGTGATGACAATAGTTGGAATTTTTGGACTGGATCTGGGTTGTTTTGTGCATGCATTGGTCTGAGAACACTTAACTCTGATATTCCTTTTTTCTTCTGATTCTGAATTTCATACATATGATATGTTTACTGAAATGTTTAAAATAAGCTCACAACAATTCCTGACCTTGTGACCATGTATCAATAATTTGTCCCTAGTTATCTGTTTTACACATATGATGTTCGACGAAATGCTTAAAACATGCAGCCTTGATTTTTCCATTATGATCCATTCTTCTAGTTTGACCCCCATGGTTGCCCAAGTGTGTTTGACAGAAGGACATTCCCCTCCCTTTCTTTGAAATTAATCTTGAGTGGTCCTGACTTGGTTAAATATAAGCAACCTTTTGAGTGAAGCATGCGAGGATAACATGAACTTGTTTTGCGTGACCAGGGTTGGGGGGACCGGTTGTTTGTGATTCTTCTTTTGATTACATAGCTCGTTTAACCTTGACTGACCCTTTAAATCCCTGTATTGCACAATCATTTACTAGTTCGCTTATACAGGATGGATTCATCTCCGGAGCGACGTCTGCTGGAAAGGTTCTTTGACTTGGATGTTCAGATAACCGACGTTCAATCGACTGGTCAACCGTCGGTGAACTCTCCCCTTAGTCCCACTCATGCCAAACTTCAAATGATCATTAATAGGCCATGTCATGCCCCTATGCCATGCAATCCTAGGCTTGCTAAATGATTCAAAGGATGGAGCTTGCAAGGAATATCTTCTAATGTGGACATATCTCCCTCTGATCATCAAACTTTTTCCTGTGATATGATTGCTGTGCAGGGTCAAATGCTTGCCCGTTTTGAGACTTCTATGTATCATTTTGGTAAGAAGATGGATCTGCTCAAGGATCATTCTGCAAAACAAATGAGTAGTTGGAAGACACTGGCTTGCGATCTCCAAAAGCTTCATAGGGACAATCTCGAGCGTATTTCTGCCTTAGAGGATGACAAGGTGAAGTTGATTCAAGCTCTTAGGTCCAGGGATAGTGTGGTTGCTTCTTTTCTCCGGGAGATGTCGTGTTTGCAGTTCCAAAACGCAAAGAGTCCTTGGTTGATGAACCTCTATCCTGCTCTACTCAGGTTAAGATGAAGGTTGGCAGGCCCAGGAAGAACAAGGATCTGTAGCTCTTCTATCTTTCCTTTGGTTATTTCTTTTGCAAACTATGTTTTTAGATTGGTTGTATAACCGAGTGCCGATCCTCGCACTTGACTTTTATGTTGGTTTGTGTCGCGACTTGTGCTTATTTTGGTGACTCTGTGACTGGTTTGGGACGCTGTGATGCTTCTACGCCCTGTTTTGTTAGTACAAAATGTTGCTCTTGCTTGTTATGCTATGGTATTTCATCTTGTTTGGCATTATTTTCTGTTTGTACCTTGCGCTACAATTCTCATTGACGACCGTACGGTAATATCGCATTTACGGTGTGTAACCTTAATGCTACCGACTCGCTTTTCGATGTTATATTTGTTTGTTATAACTTCATTAGATTGGACGCGATCAGCTTCTTAGAATTTAGTTAACTGATTATACGTCGCTTTTCTTTCTTTTTGGTGGTCGTTCATTTATTTGTACGTTCACCAATCTGGTAACCCAAATCCTTCAGAGATTTAGTTTAAATGTATGTTTTTGGTTTTTGATATATTTAACAATATTTCTCGTCAACTCAGTGACCCGAGTCCTTCGAAGAATCGGTTAAACACATATTCGTAAATATATACATTTTGTTGTTGTTTTTTAGAATGTATTCAACCCCATATCTCACTGACTCGTTGACCCAAGCCCTTCGGAGACTGATTTTGAATACGTGCCCCAAGGGGAGGACTTTGGTTTTAAGTTTTGATCCATTCTAGGTCCTGTTTGATCTGATTATTTTAGAATCACACAAGACCTAAATTAGATACCCACTTTCGGCTAGGATTTCTGTTACCCCCTTTCGGCTTGGATTTCTTTTACCCCCTTTCTGCTAGGATTTTTGTTACCCCCTTTCAGCTAGGATTTCTGTTTGTGCTGGTCCTTCCAGTATGTTTGCCGGTCCTTCCGGCACTAGAATTGGTGATTCCAATCCTAGGTTTGTTGGTCCTTCCGAATTTATGCTTCACCCCGGGAGGTGGACACTAATTCATCTTATCAAGCTTTAGTTCGATTTGAAAAATGCATGTCCTGCACCTGACAAGGTGCCTCTTTTGGGACTGGCAATCTTTTATCCGTGGGACAAATTTGACTGTTTCTAACTTTGCATTATTTTTGCAATTTGACACCAATTATTTTGCTAGATGCTTATTGAGGATTTGATGTTTTTGTGATGAAAGATGCAGCTTTCTAATTTGTCATCCACTCATTGCCTAGTTTGAATGATGCTCAGGCACTCAATGTTTTTGAATTGTTTCGGCCGGGATATGCTTGGGAAGTTTCCAACTATGGTTGGATTTTGAGAGATTTACTGTCCTTGTTTGCCTACATAAAAGAAGTCAACTTTTTCGCAGAAGTTTGCAAATATATGATTCGTGTAAGAAAATGGAGTTTCTCACTCATGTTTTTTTATATGTACATAGATCGAATGCAAAATTTCTTGCAAATATTCACAGCTTTACAATAGAATTGAATCAAGGCATTATAGAAAATAACAGTGGATGTGTTTGTTATTCCAAGCTCAAGGAATTTGGACTCCATCTGTGGTGGTCAATTTGAAAGTACCGTCCCGAAGTTTTTGGTTTATAACATAGGGCCCTTCCCAATTCGGTCCAAAAACCCCGGTTCCGGTTATTACTTTCTTCAGCAAGGTCTCCGATCTCAAAAGTCCTGTGTTTGACCTTTGAATTGAAATGCCTAGCCACTCTACTCTGATGTGAAGCCACCCTGAGTTCTGCCTCCTTTCTTTTTTCCTCGAGTTGGTCGAGGGCCTCAAGTTGTAGCCTCTCATTTTCCTCCTGGTTGAAGTGAATCCTCCTATGGGTGGGAACTTCCAGTTCAACAGGGATCATGGCTTCAGAGCCGAAAGCTAAGGAAAAAGGAATGTGCCCAGTCGCAGTTTTATGAGTGGTACGGTATGCCCATAGTGCTAGTGAAACCCATCTGCCCAACCACCTTTGGATTTCTCTAATCACTTCTTCATGGTCGATTTAATGATCTTGTTTACCGCTTCCACTTGCCCGTTTGCTTGTGGATGAGCAACCGCAGAAAAACTTTTCTGAATTTTATACTTGGCACAGAAATTTTGGAATTCTTCGCTCTCAAATTGGGTTCCGTTGTCTGTGATTATTTTTTATGGCACTCCGAACCAACAAATGATATTTTTCAAGACAAAGTTAATAACTTTCTTTGAGGTTATAGTTGCCAATGGTTCTGCTTCAGCCCATTTTGTAAAACAATCAACAACGACAATGGCATATTTAAAACCAGATTTGGCAGTGGGGAGTGCTCCTCTAAGGTCGATGCCCCAGATGGCAAATGACCATGGGCTGACCATTTGAGTTATAACTATTAATGGCATCCTTGGAATTTTTGCAAACCTCTGACATCTATCGCATTTTAAGTATATGCTACGGAGCCCTTATTTATGTTTAGCCAGAAATAACTGTATCGCAGAATTTTCTTGGCCAATGTCTGGCCACCAGTATGACCTCCGCATTCACCCCCATGTAATTCTATCATGATTGCTTTCGATTCCTTTTTTGTGACACAATGAAGTAAGGGCGTAGAAAATCCACGTTTGTATAGCCGTCCATCCTAAATGAGATACATAGGGCTTTTTGTGACAAACCCAATTTCGACAGACCAATTTTTTTCCAAAATTCCAATTTATTGAAACTCGGATTGATTTGCTCTAGTATCCTACAAAAAAGATAGAGACATAAAACATGTCAGAGCTCAGAAATTATCTCATAGCGGAATGGATAAAACATAATATAATCAAAATATAACCTTTCCATATTAATATTACTGCTTAACCAGTATCCAAGGCTATCATGTCTCTGCCACAAATCTAACCTGCGAGTAGGTTATGAGGAGGGGGTCAGAACACAAGTTCTGGTGACTGGATTTAAACTATACACTTTGGATAATCCTACATACATCATTCAATCATGTTATCATATTTATTAGGTTACTAGGATTATCAGTACTCAAGGCTTACACACACGTCGTACCCATTTACTTCCCAGTGGATAAACCTAATATAGTGTATATGTAGCTACCCCCAATATTGAGGTATACCCCATGGTACCCCACTCGCACGATCACCACCGTAACACCATCGAAATATATGCAGTCCCTCATCCTACGTCGTAGTGACATACGGATAACAATATTACGTTCCGCATATATCTGTCATTATTATGCAACACAAACGTACGGACTGCCACCTTTGTTCGAATCCGAATTCATACCAGAGTAATGCCCTCAAGCCTACGATACACCACCCAGAGCTGACATGCATGTATCTAGACTGTCCACCATACGTATCTTCAAATGTAGCTCGATACCTCAATCGCACATCCTCTAATGTGCACCGAGTTCCATGGCAGGACGACACAGGAAACACGGAGCTCGGTTGGGAGCTATTCCATATCTGTACAGGCCCATCTTTAAAGAGCCTCTATATACAGATATACCTAGGGCCTGCTTTCACAGTGGCTATGGCCCTACCTCGGCCCCTTCCTCAACTAGTAAAGACTACAAGAGCTAAGCGACTGCCCCTAATAACAAACAATCTAAACATCAATTTGGCATCTCCCCTCAAACCCTTACCCCGATATTGAAGGGTGAATGGTATCTTGGGTTTAGCTCTAGTCTTTTCGGATCCCACTGGTTGCCGATGATGGGTATCCGACGATCTACTATCCTTGTTGGTCGTGACCCTCTACCTCCCCGTTGAGGCAACCGCCGAATCACCCTGTTGTCACCGCGTCACAGCATTCTGACTGCATAGCTACTTCTGAAGTCAAGGCCCACCCACCTAGTAGCTACGCGCAGAACCAACCTCTGCGAGCACAGCCTAAGACATCTGTCACCACACAGAGAACTACTAGGAGCACCATACGTACCTTAGGAAGTCGCGTGCTTCCCCTTCTAGTCATTTGGAGCCGTAAGAACAATCAGATGAATGTGCACTCCCTTCGTGCCTTATAACACCTCGATGATATACCCTGTTGGGTTATTCACCCTCAAACGTACGGGCTGGTCCAAGCGCCTCACTTTACTATGTTGTTAGACACTATGTCTAAACAATCTTTTACGCGCTTGCTTTTCCTTACCAGGTTACCTTTTAACTTGGTTATTCCCATTCACATTGAATTCTTATTCAAATTACCAAGTTTCACTTGCTTATTAATTTCAGTTATAACTTAACCCATTTAAGTTTATTAATAAACCCACAACATCTTATTTTCCAGATTGTGGCCCAAGGTCTGTAATCCAAAATCTCTTTTATATTCTTGTTTGATTTCACAATAACATGTTCTACTTAATATGTTATTAAGTATCTCTTAGTTCACATGTTTTCCAATCACCATGTCACTTACCACTTATGATTAAATATAACTTTTTGCATTTCATAAGTTTTCCTCATTCTTCTTATTTAATCATAATTCCATTTCCACCGTCTTTACAACTTATCGTTGTTTATTTATTAACTTAGTTCAATTAACTAAGGCCCATTAATAAGTTTCTCTACCCATTATTATAACCTATGTTAAAATTTCCTCTTGTCCCTAGGACAAGCCTAACCATTCTTATCAACGGGTTTCAGACTTCCAAGCTTACAGGTTAATTTATAATTAAGTACAACTTCTTATATTTCCCCCTTTTTCTTAACTGGTTTCAGGTTTTCCCCTTTTCTGATTACTTAATTGACAATTAAGTGTCCCTTATCTCATTTCACCAGTTATTCAATTTACTTATTAGTTTATTATAACCTAAGTTATATTCCCCACTTGTCCCTAGGACAAGTCTACCTATTTTACAACATTTTCATTAATGTTATTTATTTATAATAGGTGATTATCATTCCCCTTTTAAACCATTTACTGTTGTAAGCCATTATTCTTCATTTACTGCAATATATATTCCTTATTCTATTTAAGGAAAATACTTCATGTACCTTATCAATTTGATAGAAGGAATCAATGATTTATTTTCATAACGTACTCCCATCTAAATTTGTGATAGCAAGTAATTTCTTTACTTTTCTTACTTTATTTACTGTGGCTTACTTGCAACCACGTTCTCAGAAATAGGTCATTTAGGGAAATACATCACTTTTCCTTCGCATTACACTAACTCAGTCCACTACATCCCTTCCTTTCTTATTTTCTGAGTTAGACATTTAATTACTATTATTGCTATTTATTCATATCTAGTTATATACATATATTTATATATATGTACATACATATGCCTAGACCTCTCACATTAAGCCTGCACTTGTGGACGCTGGATTTGTTGGGCGGGTCCGGGCAGACTTCTACCATAAGTCGACTTAACCTCGTGCCTTAGCACCATTTTTAGTTATGCACTTAGACCTCTCACATTAGATTTTCCACTTGTGAATGTTGGATATGCCGGGCGGGTCCAGGCAGACTTCTATCACAAGTGCAATATAACCTCGTGTCTAAGGCGTTATAGTTCCAAATTATTGTGTATTTAGGCATGTTCATATTTTAATAGTTATCCCTTTTCTTCCATGTAAATTTTTGGCATATTATCCTTTTCATATGTTTACTGTAATCAAATTTACATGTTGTCAAGTTATGCCTATATTTTGGCGCATGTCCTTTTTAACATGTATTTAATTCTAATTTTTGACATGTAAGCATTTAACCGGGTAATTGTTCAAATCTAACAGGTTACATGTCAATTACTCAATAGTATGCCGCAAGTAAATCATGTAATTTCAATAAATGAATTGGCTATTCATATCCTAACAAGTTTATTTTCTCCAACATGTAAACATTCAATACTTTAGCCAATTCAACATAGGAATTTCATGGCATATTCATATTAACATTTCAACTCATTACAACAGCAATTTATAATTAATCTGGTACTTTCACAATTAATAAAAGGGAATGCTAAATGATTATGTACCATTATCTAAAATAATACGACTTAAATCAACTCACCTTGTAAGCTTTCCAAATCCTGGATCTGGTCCAGATCTAATCTTCCATGATTTTCCCCCTAATTGAATTCAGAACCTAATAATCATGGATTTACTATTTTTACTAAAAGAGAAAGGGAAAAGAAAGAGGAGAAAAAATTGAATAGATTGGATCTGGAACGTTACCTTGCTTTCATGATTCAATAATCTTTTTATCAATGTTGATTCACTCTTCCAGATCTTTATTCATAATTTTCCTAGGCTAATATTTTAACGTTCAGAATAGATTTGAGAAGAGAGAGAGTGTAATGGCAGAGCTCCGGCATAGCTACCGAATTATGAGATTTAGGGTTAGGTCTAGGGTCTTATTTATAGGAATATTGGAGCAACCAGGACCCAGGTGTTTCAACTCTAGAGAATACTGATCGGAAGGTGGTTCCATACCTAGTCATGCTGGAAATTCAAACTCCAGTACGATCCATATGTTTTTAGTTGTATACCAGCTATTTTAGAATGTGAGATGCAAGCTTTACTTCTATATTCCTATTTTATTTGTGGTTTGATAAACATTATTATAATACCAGTGGATTTTGATATAAAAAGTAATTTTGTTATCGTAAGGTAAAAACACGTACAATATTTATGTATGGCCGTGTCATACGAGAGTTCCATTCTTTTAAACGGTTTTCTAAAGTTAAGCGAGTTGTTTATATTGAGTTTTATCACTGAAAGTATTCCTGACTGATCCGGGTTGATTTTGCATTGCTTCAAAATGTGCTCGGGTCAGACCGAGCATATTTTCCAAGTAAGATTTTGCTTGGAGTTACAGAAAAGGAGATGGATTCGAGAAGTATTCCCATATTTACTGGTATTAATTTATTTTCCGCTGTATGTGGTGTATTGATCAGATTTTATTGTCTGATCTAGTTGTGTACTCTGATATTGTAATTATATATATATATACACACACAGTTTTCTCTTTGTATATAGAGTATTGCTATATTATAATTTATTCGTTTTGTTGTGAGATTCTATTCTACTTTGTTTTTGTAGTGTTAATGTTCTTCTTTTTCTTCTATTCTAACATTTCTTTCTTCTTCCTACCCTTTAACTTCTATTCCCTAACTATCCGCTTTCCTGTGCCTTTTTAATTGGACATGAATGTCGGCTTAAACGGTACGGAAAAGTTGGGTTGTCACATTTGGTATAAGAGCAGAAGATTAAGTAATAACCTTGGTTCTGTGGCGTAACACAACAAAGATAGGATTAGTAATACCATAAATTGAGTTTGAGTGTATATATATGAGAGAGCATTCTTGTTAGTGTTATAAATTGTTTTATATTATGTTGTTTGATTTATTGAGTGGTTTATGAACTCAAGTCGATAAGATGCACAATTGCATCGGTAGGTGTTTCTAAATTCTTAAACAGAGCAATTCGATACGGTATTGTTTTTAAGTGGGTAAATGAAATAATTTTACCCAGAATTATATTTTTATATAAAAGAATAATTTTTTGAGATTATTGATGTGGTTGGTTGTTATTATTATAATCTAATGATATTGTATTATTGAGATGGTTATAATAACCAAATGGAATTTGTATAAGAACAGAATATACAAATAAGCTAAAATAAATTGGATTCAGGTGAGAATTGAGAATTTAAACCCCGGATGTTCAAAAATATTTTTTGAAGTATTATAAAGTAATATACCATTACTCTAAATTGTTTTTTCGAATAAAAATCATTCTAAAATGGATTTTGAAATATTAAGCACTCAGCTCACTTCTGTCGCCGCAAAATAATTCTGATAATGGACTGCAGCATCATTAGTATTTATTTCTGAGTTTCAAAAGTGATGGATTGCTACCATAGTAAATTTGCTAACGGAAATTAGTTTGAGGAAACAAGTTTTAAAAATTCAAATGTTTTGAATTTGCAAATGGTTAGAAATGTTTGCATATATATTTATATTATTATTTTAAAAGAGCTTGAAATAAAAGCCGAGAATTTGATTTCTAAATTTAAATTAAACTTGTGTAAGTTAAATGGATTGAAATGGTAAAAGTAAATCAAATTATTAAAAAAATAAGCTTGGTTAAATGAAATGGAATGATTTTAAGGAAACTAAGTTGTTAGCTTATCAACTGAAAGTGAATAAATTGATTTAGAATCAATTTGGATGGATGCGAATGCATTGTGTGTGGAATATGAATTGAATGTAAAAACATTGATTGGAAAATATGAGTTTGTTCATAATTAAAGAAATGGATGATTGTTTAAATTTCATATAATTGAGTATTACGTGTTCCAATTGAATAAGTATAGGTACATGGAGCTGTATGGCTTTGTTTTGCTTGTATTTAATTGCATAACTATGAAGCGAGTTCGCTTTATAACACTTTTATAAGGCACACCTACAAAAAATACAAAATTTGGTATATGAATTTTGTTTTTCGACCATGTGGATTGATGTATACAATTTATCTCTTTTGCTATATTGCGAAAGTCCCTCCGTACAGGGGAGACTCTACCAAAAAATTCGGGATTTTAATGTGTTAGAAAATTTTGAATTTTTTGTTAACAGAAATTAATTAGTGTTTTGATTGAAACTAATTAGACCAGTTGGAACTAGAAGTTCAAAAAGCGGAATGGAAGATTTTAACTAAGTAGATTTTTGAAAAGCTAATGAGTTTGAAGCATGTTTTTCCTACCTTATAATTTTGGGGACAAAATGCTTTTAAAGGGGGAGGAATGTAATGACCTGGATTTTTAACCGTTGAGTTTGAACATTTAAAATTGGTTTAGATGTTGATTTGGAAATTTAAATAACTAGAATTATATGATTTTGAGTTATTACTTCAATTTGAATAATATAATAATAAATTTAGTCCCAAAATAATTAAGAATAGGTTAGATTTGAGGTATAGTGTGAATTGGATGATTTATTAAGACCCAATTATTCCATATTTGAATCATAATAAGGAATTTATTAATTTAACGAAGTTTGAACGTATAAATTTGATTTAATTTAATTAAAAATAGGCTCGCAGCGCCGCGATAAATTATAGTTTTATGATTTGAACTTCAATTGAGTGCACAAAATTCAATATAAGTCGGAATTCTTTGAAATAAGAATCTTTCGGATCTATAGGATTATAGTTTTCTAATAGAAGAGAAAATTTGAAATTTCACATTGTAGATTTTAAGTTATGTTAAAATCAAATTTTCAGAAAAATCGCAGTATAATCATTTGTAAACTATAACATTTCTTAAATAAAATGAAAGGATTTTAGATAAATCGGATATTGATTTACTTGGAATTTAAAACGATGAGTTTAAAATTCAAATTAGTTTATTACAAAGCTATACAAATACTAATTGAAAATATATGGTAATAACAATTTATTATCAATGGGTTTGATAATTTTGAAATGGATTTATAATTTATCGATTTAATTTAACAGCTAAGAATAGTCAATTTTCAAACGATCTCGGATTTCAATGAAACCAATTTTATAAAATTCATAATGATTAATTATTATAAGATTTCCAATTTCAAGTCAATTGGAGTTATTATTTGATCGTGCGCAATAAAAACGCGTATCGATTCACATTTGGATTTAAAATAGGAGTTTTTCAAACGATCTCGAAATTTGACGAAACCAGTTCCATCGTGTCTGTTATATTAAGTTATTGTAGGATTTCAATTTTCATATCGATCGGAGCTCATATGCAATCGTTTAAGTGTGAAATTTTAGATGTAAGTTTCGTGTAAATAAAATAACCTTAATCCTTACTATATCTATTCACAAAACTTCTCCATCTTCATCCCATGGTCAATGAAAAAATAACACTGCCTCATATGAATTATTCAAAAAATCAAAACAAATCCAATACCTAACGGAATTTCGAGTAATTTTGGATTCATTGAAATCCTGAGATCAGCAACTTCTCATATTTTTTAAGAGGTATGGTTCAATTCCTATGCTCGAAATATTTCCACCGTGAGCCTATAGTTGGATTTTTGGTGTAATACATTCATTTATTTACAAACAGAATATTGTTTTCGAGTTCATGAGGGGATTTTGTATATTAAAGTGATTTTTTAAAGGGTTTGAGGTTGGAAATTTTCGCAACCTATAGCTAAAGGGGTTAGAGACGCATTCAGGTGAGATGGTACGAGTGCGAGATGGGTAGTTGGAAATGGAAGAGGATGTGAAAGGGAGGAGAATGGTGTTGATTTCATGGGTTTTAGCAAAGAAATGAGGGAGATGGAAGGGAAGGAAGCAACATTTCACTGATAGAGGCGTTCTTGAGTTCAAACAGGACAAAAGAGGGATGATGGTGTGATTAAAAAGAGGATTAAGGTTAATTAGTTTATAGTTCATTAGTTAATGACATTAAATTTTGTATTAAACTTGCAAAAATCATAACTTGTTCATACATTATCAGAATCGAACAAAAACAATTCCATTGGAATCGCGTGGATGAACACTACACATACGAGCTGGAATGAAGTGCTTTGGAGCTTACTAGAATTTTGTTTAATTTTAAACGATCGTTTAAAATTAAATGAAACGATGTTGAAATCGTCAATCAGAAATAAATTGTGAGTTAACTCTCACACCTTATGGAATTCTATGATGTGATTAAATTCATCTAATTAGAACTCATTGTTGATAGTATAAATTGGATGTTTGGATGTTTATTGTTTTGTTTTTGACTGTTGATTGACATTATTTATATTCCCATTATTTTAAATGCACTAGATTAAAATTATCTATTTCATATGCATTATTAAACGATATTATAAACTGTGTTGTAGGGAAATACAGGTCGGAGGGATCCAACTGGATTCCTCAAATTTGTTGTATGTTACTTGTTTTTCATATTATTTATATATGAACTGTTTAACCCAAGTGACATTGAAATTCTGTTTGGATGTTGGTTGTTGAATTGAATTCAACGTTGCTATGTTTTTAATCAATAAACAATATTAATTAAGTGATTGGCAGCATATGACCTAAATCCATTTTTTAAGACATCGATTAGCCGTCAAGCGAATTGGCGAAGTTTAAGTTATGAAAATTATTCTTACAACTGAAATATGGCTTTAAATTCTATTTTACATAAGTTTTACAAATAAATCAATATTTTATAAATTGGGTTTGTAAAGTAATTATAAATGCTTTATATAGAAAATTTCTGCATTATAAATAGGTTTTATAAGAAATGAAGTCAGAAATTGACCCAAGGGTTAATAATTTGGGATAATTGTTTTTAAGAAACAATTAATTGTGAAGTTGTTAAATTAATTATATTATTAATTAATTTAAGAGAAAGGATTAGAAGAAATCAGTTAATAAGTTAACTGATGTTTCCAAGTTGACCAAGTTAACTGTTTGAATTGAAATAGGTTATTAGCTTAATTTGATTTAAATTAATCTAATGGAAATGGTGTTGGCAAATAATTGTCTAAAATTAACGAATGATTGCAAAACTTAAGTAATCTTTTAATTAACTGGGTATAAATGTAATTAACGAGTTGTTTATTATTAATAAAGATAATTCTTATTTTAATAACCTTTTAAAAAAGAACAACTATTTAATATTAGTTAATAATGAAGTAAACTACTTTTACTTCAGTTAATGATGAAATTAATTAATTATTATTTTAGTAATAACTAAATGGATTACCCTTTTTAATTGAAATCATTTAAGATGGTAATCTAATTTGAAATAGGTTTTTAATTGGAAATTTTTAAAAGGGTTTTATAATAGACCTTATAATAAACCCAAGTTTTATAAAAGAGATCTAGAGTTAACGAAATGATTCTAAACAAATGTTTACTTAATAACTAAATTAAGTACATTGATTGGAATTGATAGAAGATTTCTAGATAGAAAAGCAAGATACTTAATAAGATTGATAAATGGATTTTTGTTCAAACCCAAGTTGTAAATAGATGGCATTAAAAAGGTTTTAAACTATAGGGTGTATTTTTCAAAAAAATTACTTAATAAATGGATTAAGTAACAATGGTTATGTTTGAATTGAGAATTTTCGAATGTAAGAATGGTTTATAAAACCATAGTTTAAATAGAATAGTAAATGAGATTTGTGTGATTAACATCGGCTTTTGAATTACATACCTTTAACTATTTCAAGATTAGAACATTATGGATCATGTTCTGAGAGGTAAGTAAAATACCCCAACTTGAACTACTTCATGATTATTTGCGGATTGGTACATGTTTGTAATAGTAAAGATGTTGGAAATAAGTTATTTCTATAAGAAGGATATTGCAACTTTATTTGTGAAGATTTGGAATGTAATAAAATTGTTGGGATTATAATAAACAATGTATTACTTAACAATGTTAACCTAGATATGAAGTGTGATTATATTTATACCATTTGGGTTAAATATATAACATTATTTTATAAGAATTGAAAAGAAATGGTTTTGGGAATAATACACTTATTCCACGAAAATAAGTAAATGGCTGGGATTTTTGAGATAATGAAAACAAGAGGTTAAACGGGTTTGAAATGGAGGTGGATATTGGAAATTTTAATTATTATTTCCATAAACGTAATGATAAACTTCAATGTATAAAGTTTTGAAGTTATATGAAATGGTTTGGGGTTATATAATAAGAATATGTCATGTGACATTATTCTGGGCCACATATAAGATTGGTAATTAGATTCATACCATTTGGTTTAGTGAATAAAGCGATATTTCCAAAATAAAGGAAATAAATGGGAATTTTATGAATATATAACAATATTTCCAAAGTAGAGGAAATCAAAATGGGTTTTGTGAAAATATGGCGATATTTTCAAGGAAAAGGAGATAAAGAGGTGGGTTTGTGAATATGCGTATTCCAAAGAGTTAAGTTTATGGTTAACGTTTTCAAAGTGACGAAAGCAGAATTGTTAAGATAAGTATAAAATTGATTTTAAATCAATGAAATGATTCTAATGAATAGATTTAAAAAAAAGGGTCCGAGCTGCTGATGTTCTTGACTATATTGTTTTGATTTGATAGTTAAAAACCAGACTATCAATAAATATTACTTTTTAACTTTTGACGTGTTAGGTCGAGGAGACTGGGAACTGGACCCAAAACCACATCGTACCAAAGTTACGTTCGAAAAACTAACTTGTAGGGTTGCTTATGAGAAGATTTGAAGACATAAATTTTTGGAGTGAGACGGAACTCGCTGATGTCACTAGTTTAATATCAGGATTAAACTTGTAGCAATATACCCTTACATTCGGAGGTATCTTCGGTTTCATTCAGTCCTAGAACGAACTTGTATGGACGAATGTCTGACAGATTATTTTCTAGAATCATGTACGTTGATTTTTACAAATATACCAAGTACGGTGGCGGAGAAAATAACTTCTTTTACCTTTACACCCAACGTATATTCGTGCAAATCAACTAGTGATTGGATGGATCTGACAATATGGCATTCAAAGTTGAATGTGATGTTTCTAGAAAGGTAATCGTGACCTCAAGCCTCATCAACCGGGAAATGACTGAAATCGGGCAGGGAACATGGCTATGTGAGTCATACACATTAGGGTATGTCATCACCCGATCTAGAGAAACCAGTTGTCCCTATTTTGTATAATTCAAAATTATAGGTTATGGATCCCATCCATGGTGTTGATATATTCGGCACACTCAAGTTGATCGAGTACCCGGTCATGTGTGGCCGGTTGCAAGTTGTTCTTGTTGAACCCCAGTGTTTCATCTGTAAAGAACATTGATCAGAAGGTAGTTCCATACCTAGTCGCGTTGGAAATCCAAAACCCGATACAAGCCGTACATTTTTAGTTGTATACCAACTATATTGGAAAGTGAGATGCAAGCTTTCCAACTATATTTCTACTTTATTTGTGGTTTTATAGACGTTATTATAATACCACTGGATTTTGATATAAAAAGTGATTTGGTTAACATAAGATAAAAACACGTGAAATGTTTATGTATGGTCGTGTCTTACGGGAGTTCCATTCTTTTAAAGAGTTTTCTAAAGTTAAGCAAGTTGTTTACTATAACAACCCGGAATTTTGACAATAGAATTGTTATTTAATTAGATTCTTAAAAATAGGAATTTCTGCAAACGATGGAATTTGATCATGAAACTTTAACCGATGCGTTCGTCTCGGAATTCTGGTCAACTTTCATGTTTGGAGTTTTGCGAACGGAGTCCGTATGAAAAAGTTACGGATGAAATACAAAAAACCGACGGAAATAAACAAATAAAATAATTAATATATATATATATCTTTCCCGCTTCGATCAACCCAGTGACGGCTAGGTTTTGTAGGGCAATTTCCTTATATTATGTAATATAAAAGAACGAATGTTTATTTAAATAAATCTAATAGTTCATGGCCAATTCTACTCAAATAAATAAAGAGGTGAGGCCTCATTCTTTTCCACACAAATATGTAGGCAGTAGCAAAGCTTTGCCATTTCCCTTTCTCTTCCAATCAAATTTCTTAATCAAAATTATATTCATATCTAACCAATCAAATATAAATCGTATAGAATTGAAAGGGGTCATCAGATCTAAATGGAAAAAGAACATGAACAGATGGTTAAGCTGTTCTACATCAAATCCTCCCCTTTTTTCCTATTTTCTTGCATATCTACATATCTGAAAGTATCACCTTTTCAAATTAATTGAAGATTTATAAGAATTTGGGAATTGTAGGCCTAAAAGGTTATTCAGATTTCAGATTTGGATGTTTTCAGGTGAATGGGAAATTTACATACAAAGTTATAATAGCTATTTATCTCGTTTGAATTAGATCTCAAAATATATGCCTCTTATCATCAGATCTGTTCATAATATTATTGAATTTGAATTGGCACCTATCAGATCTGTTAATAAATATTGTCAAAAGTTGGATATTGTGGTTAGTAATAATATATATTTTAGGTTTACTTACAATTTTTATACGTATTGCCTACAATTATGTTGGAAATTATATTGCGGTTGTTGTAAAACAGTGAAGATTTGGAAATCTGTAATGACCCGAAAATTTCCGTATCCTTTGAGTTGACTAATAACACAACACGTCCAACCCAAATTGCACGGAAACACGAATCATTATTAGAAAGAAATTAGAGGATGAGAAATAGAAATAAAGAAATATTAGAATAGAAGAAAACGAAGACCACAAACTCACAGCGGAACGAATAAAATATATTAGATAACATAACTTTTGAAATACAAATCAGTAATTGTATATACATACCATCATCAGAGCACAACCGTTATTCCCGGAACAGTTATAAACTCCTGTTTCCAGATA
Source organism: Allium sativum (assembly GCA_030737875.1). Classification (NCBI taxonomy): domain Eukaryota; kingdom Viridiplantae; phylum Streptophyta; class Magnoliopsida; order Asparagales; family Amaryllidaceae; genus Allium; species Allium sativum. Next base: position 51,455,056 of record CM060927.1, read on the forward strand.
CAACATAGTACACAGCGGAAAATATGATAGTCTATAACTAACAGGTGAGGCCTCTTGCTTCAAACTCCTCCAAGTGAATCTGAAAAATCCCGACTACTTGACTGCTCGTACAAATTTGGGCACCCAAGAGTTGGGAAAAATAAACAAAATAACTCTGGGTCAGTCATGGGACTGGTGTGAGTAAACTCCAACCATTGGTATAACTTTAAAATCCTTTCGAAAGAAATGATAATCGTAAGACCGATCCATACATAAACACGGATGGTTTTTACCTTACGATAACCCAAAACATTTTGATATCAAAATCTGGTGATATTATAATAGTGTCTAAGTCAAATAAATAGAATCTAGCGGATCGCTTGCATCTCACGCTCCATATATAATATAAAATCGAAAACCGCAGGGCGCTTATTGGAGACTGGATTTCCAACATGACAAGGTATGGAACCACCTTCCGATAGTGTATCTCTTGAGGCGAATACACTGGGTTCAACAAGAACTTCTTGCAACCCGGCCCACACATGACCGACCACTCATTTTGCTTGAGTGTATCGAATGTATATCACCAACGGTTGGGATCAGCAACCGTTTCCCGAAAGGGACAACATCGATAGATTAAAGAAGCAAATGGAATCTATCTAGATAGGTGATTATACATCCTAGTGGGAGCGACCCATATAGCCATGCTGCCTGCCCGATTTTTGTCAAATTCCCGGTTGTGAGGCTTGAGGTTTGAATTATCTTCCATAACATCTGGCCAACATTCACTTTGAATGCCACATCGTCAGATCCATCGGAAATCACTAATTGATTCCCACAAAAATACTCAGATTGTTAGGCTAAAGAAGTTTCCCTTCTTTGCCACCAACTTCGTACATTTGAAGGAATCAACGTACGTAATCCCTTTGGAAATACTCTGTCAGACACTCGTCATTACAAGTTGTCCTGGGTCTAGACAAACCGAAGGCACCGTTCTATTAATCCATCTTGGGCAATTTCTACCTAGGGTTAATAGAAGAACCCTTGCATTTTACTCCGTCTTCAATTATTTTCAGCATAAGTTGATTCATAACTCTTATGCCAATACGGGGTGGTTTTCAGATAGTAAACCTGATCCCGGTCTCTCCATATTGACAACAGAGGTATAAAATAAATCAAAACTTTGATAGTCGGTGATTTAACTATCAAAGAAACATCCATACAATCCACGGTCCTATTTCCAATTGGAAATTCTACCGATCAACCATTAAACAACACTGGCCCTTTTTTTAATTAATTCCTTATTATATTATCGATTCCAAATTCCCATTTTCCCTTTTCAAAATTCTTTCAAACTTCAATTGTCTTTCTCGATCATTGGAAAACATTTCCAATATCATAATTCCTTTATTCGAGAAAATAACTCTTATTTCAGTTAGAAAACATTTCAAAATTCCTTTAAATTGGTGCGATGTTATAAAACATCATTATTATAACACAAACCATTAATCATTTATTAACTAACCATATTGTTAACCAATCTTCACTATCGAACCTTAACCATTCATCAATCATGAAGTCAGTCAAGTGGGGGTATATTAACCTCTCAGACCTTAAATAAACAACATTCTCAACTTTGAAATAATCAAAGCTCACAACTTTAAACAAAATCTCGCTTGCGCGACTTTCAGATTCAATCTAAGAACCCACTTCTTTTACAGAAAAATATTGATTATAACGGTAGCGTTATAATTGCTGTTTCCAAATATTTGATTTATAAAACAATACTTTTAACAACAGCATTACAATTTGCTGCCTAGAATTTATAGAACATCTATTATAACAATAGCGTTAAGATCGCTATTTAGATTTACAAATCATTTGTTATAACGGCAGCATTAAAATCGCTGTTTAGGTTTACATAACATTTATGATAACAGTAGCATTATAGTCGCTACATTCTATTTTCCATTACTAATATTGGTTTCAAAACCAATTTCCACTTTCCAATATAAAAATCAACCTTGAATTTATATTTTACTTCGTCCCAAGATAATATTTTTACTAATTTATAAACTTCGTTTGTAAACAACTTCTTGTTTTATTTATTTAAACAACTTTCTATATTTAAGTCTTTTCGAAATTTAAATTTCTATTTTGAAAAATAATTTCCTTTTTACATCTCAATTTACTTTCTACATTCGAAAACATTTACGGTATTTAAATACCAAAATTCCAAGGCCAGTGTAATTCAAACACAACATAATGAGCCATAGATTATATATCACAACATATAATATAATAAACGATAAACAGTAATGTAAATGTTGAGGAATCCAGTTGGATTCCACTAACCAGTTTTCCAGCGTCCACAGATGTTAATCACATCAATAATATAAATTTCATATCCATATGAAATATCATGGTGAACAGAATTATTAAACGATCAATGGTATAACTAATTCAACCAATTTTATCAGCCATTCATCCAAACAACCATCACACAGTATAAAATTACTATAAATAAATTTAAAACTCGTTTATATAAAAACATAAACGAAGTAGAGTTAGTGAGTTTACTCACCTTGTTTGCAGTTGACGATGCTGCTGTTGTTTTGATAAAATCAAACGAACGTCTGATTTTATCACGATATTCTGGTAGCTCAGTTCCTTGCCACGTCAGTTCCACATGAAGACCTCATCGCAAAAATTCCGATGTGTCTAGTTTTTATCGGATTCTGTTTACATATGTAGAAGTTATAATCATTAGTGTTATATGAACTTTAGTCAATAAAATCAATTTCTTAAACGAGATTTTTATAAACTAATTACTTTGTATCCAAAGTAAACGGCTGATACTCCTGCTTCTTCGTTCCCCATGTACTCTGCTTCTTCTTATTCAACATAACACACCCAACATCTCGTAATCTTCTTCTGTAAACCACGACTTCACCTCACCACTCCCCTTTTTCTTCACAAATTCCGAAACTCAAACCTCCTTCCTTTAAATTAAACACACATGTTGTTAGTACGTCTCTTCACCGGCTTAGACCACATTTTTGTTTTAAACATCCCACCTCCTTCTTCATCAACTTACCCAGTTGAACAACAGAAACCCACGCCTGCCTTGAATTCCCATTACTACAAGTTTCCTTCCATTCTTTCTATTTGGTTTTTCAGTGTTGGCTTGCACAACTTTATTCCGTTACCAAAATTAAACCTAAATCATCATTTAACTATTTGCTGGTCAAGAAGACATCGTGATTTCCAGGAACAAGCAACATGATTTCTCTACCATTTCTCACCAACTGCCTCCTTCCTCTTCCAATCTCATTCTCCAATTCATTGGAAATAAAACAAGAATCTCCTCCGGTATGAATTAACGTTTACTACTCACTCCTCCTTCCCAGACCAAAGAACAAAACCGGACTTCCCAAATATTCATTTACTTTGTATTTACCAGATCACCTGCCACTTTTAATTCTTTGATTACCGTGGTTAACAGTAATCCCCCTTCGTTAATTACAAATAAAGTGGTATGCTTCTTCCTTTTTCATTCATTCAGTTAAATAATGTTTCACCCATTACCACAAACCATGTTATTACCTTTAATTTATGTCATTAACGAAATCGAATTCCCTTGTAAACCACACGGTTTCTTACTTACAAGCAAAAAGGTCTCGACTTTCCTTCTGCTCCAGGTGGACAAAGAACGCAATGTGCTCTTCCCCTCTACAGACCATAATCTCCAATTACGACACTATCCCTCAGCTTCTTGTCATGATCCCTACCCCGATGTCACCCCAAAATGGAACTCGATCCCTTCACTGCAAATTCCGTCTCTCACTTCCCAGTAAAACAACCTTATCTGTTTAAACTCCTTAAGCTTCCCTCCCTCCTTCATGAATTAGAACAACACCACAATGAAGCAACCCTCTGCTCACATTCAATCACCTCAACCCACCATGCTAAACCCGCACCACTCCCTTCGACCGTGACTTGTGAAGATCGCTACAATAACCTGCGAGCAGAAAAATCACCGAACCCTTCTCAAATCGGCAGCTTAGTTGCGGTTTTAACCCATAAATCCAATATGCTATTGATTTCGTAAATCAAAACTTCTTTTTCCTTTGAAGATTGAATGGATTCCTGCTGTAAGAAAATCGTTCCAGAGCTCGAGGACGAACTGAGCCATGTGATCACCAGTCTGCAGCTCTTTCTCATACGACTTAAATGAATCCAAAGCCGAGATTTTTCGTTTTAGTTTTTTTCTAATTTTAATTGATTTATGAAGTTTCGGAAGTTGCTTTGTCTGAAGATGAAAAGAAATAATGGAGATGCCAAGTACCAGTATTTAAAAAGAAACAACGTGGGAGGCACGGTATGTAAAAGCGTGAAGGGCACGGTTTTAGTTGGCTTGACATGCACGGTTTCAATTCCTTGGCGTGCACGGGTGATCAGCGTGGTCTCCACGTACTTAACGAAGTCAGGTTGAATGCTTTCAGTTACAATCTTGCCGTATGTAATTGTATTTTGGTTCAACTCTTCATGTTGCTCGACGAGACTATGTAGTGGTCATAATTATGGCATATATAACTAGTAATATCATCAAAGTTTATATTTGTGATGAAAAATGTTTTTACTCATTTAAGTGAACATGTAGGATAAAGATTTCGTTTATGTTCGAGCCGCTACAGACAGAAGTAAGAATACGGTCGTGTCCAGCGAGGTACCACGATCCCAAAAATATAATAATATCGGTAGTTTAACTTATATTATGAAATCCCAAAATATTGATATAGGGTGCAAAATACTCCAAATAAAAAGTTACTTATTTAACTAATTAAAAATTACAGTAAAATTCTAAAAATTAAATTATAACTACGTCTAAAAGGGCTTGTCCAAATTTAAGACCGATATTTAAATATATTAAATAAACCGTTATGGTCTATATGCGATTCCATAGCGACTTTCTAAAAATTTGATTTGGACATAACTTTTTATTCCCGCTATGAAATCTGGATTTTTCACATTCGTTGGAACGATATTTTCAAACAGATTCAAATGTTTCTTGTTTCGCTAAAATCCGATTTATTTTGAATCCTGTACATTCATTTGAAATTTGAAATCGAATATTACGAACTACCGCGACCATTTCGAGTTCGTTTTAAATTTAATTATAAATTATATGTTTAAATATCGTTTTATTAAATAATTTCTTATAAATAAAAAATTTAAATATTCAGAATTCAATGGCTGAAAATCCGGGTCGTTACAAAATCGGTCCCAATAACATTGTTAGATGTTGTTTTCTTCCCAATCTCTAGTTTCAGCGTTAAAAAGATAAATTATGTGATTTTGATTAAAAAGATGCAATGTTGAATTATGTGATTTTAACTAAAAAAAAGACACATGCCTATTTGTGTTCAATATTGTTAAGGTTTTGGTTTAATTATTGTAAATATGTCGTTTTCCTCTTTTTGAATAAAAAGACATTATTTTGAATTCACAAGAAATATGACAAACAGATTGAAAAAGGTAAAAATTTCCAAATGTACATATAAATATAAATGTATATATATGTGCGTAGTTTGCATCAACTATACCAAAATATACATGACATACATACATACATATATATATATATATGTCTTGTGATTTTGAAATATGTCTATTCCATTTATCAGGCATAATTTACAATAATTATAAATAACGGTCTTTTTGTAGGTTTGGAACCTTTAGGCAAGATTGAATGTAAAATGGATGGTTTGGTTATTAATGAAACCAAAATTTTTAAATCTAATTGTTACTACCAAAATGATCTTAGCACAAGTTGACAGTGAAGGGATGTTGAATGAATATAAGGAACGGATGAAGAATTCAAGAGCAACTCAGGCCGATGCCCTTCTGAAAAGAAGGAGCCCGAAACCTACAGAGCGCCAGCAAAGGTTCATCCGACATGATCTACCCGACAAGAATTAACCAACATAACGCCATCACATCAGAAGAGGAAGAGTATCGGCTCAGAGCATAAAGATGGTCCTTAACCGACTCCTAAAAATGGCTCCATAGATGACGAAGGGTTTACCTTCGTAAGTAATGTGGATATCACCGGAAGCTACCTTCCAGGGATTCAAACCGGAAGGCTAAACCAAGACTCAAGCAAGGATACAGGCTACTCGTACTAATCCACTTAGTACCTGAACCATCAACGGTTCTAAATCGGCGGATGTACACGTACATCGTGAGGGCGGGCCCCTCTAAGTACCCATAATAAAGCCGAAAGCCTACATCCGAAAACTTGCGCCAAAGGACCGCCACTTGGAGGCACCCACCGAGAAATTCGAAATTCCTCCGCAATCCGTCTCGGCAAAAAACTCCTTTCCACCTTGGGGAGGCCCCAATTCACCCGGGACCCTCGCTTTGAAGACCGTAACCGGCACCACGAGGATGACCGACGGCCAAATGCCCGAGACCAAGGAAAATAGCGGCCGACAGGAATCATTCAGGCCCAACACCCTACTGATAGAAGGACCCAGGATTCTCTATAAATAGAACCCCAGAAATTCCATAAAGGGGGACGTACTTTTTATTTCTCAATTTAGTTTCTTTCTTCTCAAGAGGAGAAAATCATCAATTCTTGTAATATACCTGCAATCTATAAATGGAGAATTCCGGGTTCCATACACCTTACGATTTGGTAATCTTGTAGTGTCAAAATGATGAAATAGGGAGTTAACACTAACCTTTCTGACGAGGAGATCAACCAAGGTGCTCCGGTAGCGAAGGAAGAGGGCTTTGTGGAAACATGAAGTCCCGTTCACCTCGCCTTAAATGGCCACCATGGTTGGTCCATATTCTCATGCTGAGCCTAACGCTTCCCAAACATTGATGTAACGAAATCGTATATGAATTCCTAACCCGATCTCTTCGTGATTCAGACTCTCCTCTTGGTAAGATCCAACACGAGGGATTCATCAGAGTTAACGAATGTTGTGATGCTTTCATCCATGAACTCAAGGGAGGCGTTAGCCTATTTTCTTCTTATTAGAATACACAATGTGATCGTCATGGCACAGAAGCCACCCATTCCAGATCTAGGATTATTTCCTGGAGACTCTGAGTCGTGACCATGACAAATCTCGTGAATGCATACATTACATTCTGTAATCCGGGTGTTGACCGAAAATGTCGTTAATAATGTCATTTGGCACCAATGCATTAAGAAACTCTTAAAATTATCTATAAGCATACAATACTGATTAGTATTGCTTATATATATACAACATTATATATATTATTTTATGTATAAACCATTACATTGTTGAGCTTAAACAGTATTGTATATATACATCGGACACGGATTCCTAACCCGATCCCTATTGTGATTCAGGCTCCTCTCTTGGGCAGATCTGACACGAAGGAATCATCGGAGTTAGCGATGCCTTCATCCTTGAAATCAAGGGAAATGTTAGCCTTTTTTATTCTTATTGGAATACATAATGTCATCGTCATGGCTTAGAAGCTCATCAATTCCATGAATCCTAACCACATCAACTTAAATAACTTTCCCAAGGTTAAATCGAAATACCATTGTGCAATACGTGTAGTATTCATCCTCCGGGGGTAAGGTTAATGGCCATTAGGTTTAAAAATTCTGATTTCTCGAGGAAGGTGATTCAGCTTAAAGTCACAAGCTTAGGATTATATCCTAGAGACTCTGAGTCGTGACGACGACAAATCTCATGAACGCATACATTACATACTGTAATCCGGATGTTAACGAAAAATGTTGTTAACATTTTGGCGCTAGAAGGAGGGCCTGAACCTCCGACCTTGTGGTTAATTTGTTCAAATTAATTGGGTTAGTTTATTGTTCGATGATGAAATAGAAACAATGAAGTCGAAGAGATTGGAGGAACGAAACAAAGAGCTGGATCCCAACGCCACCCTTGAAGGAAATGAGGGCCCATCACTTAACCCAAATAATAACGAGAAAGAAGCCACGCCCAATCCACAACAACCACCAGACTCAAATGCCATGGACGGTAATGTCGCAAGAATCTCGGTCTTGGAAAGACGACTTCAAGAAATGCAGGCTCAAGTCAATGCTTCCCAGACATAAAAGTCCTCAAGGCTCACTAGATCTAGTCAGAGAGAGATGAATGAATCTCCAAAAAGGAAGGCTCCCATTCAATAGTCAGGAGTAAAAGGGAAGCCTAAGGCAAATTCTTCCAAGAAAAAGAAGTCTCATTTGACGGGAGTAGATCATCAATGGAATCAGTGCGAGCAGGAACAGTCTGCGAGCTCCACCTCTGAAGGCTATGATCCCAAAAGAGAAAATTATGACCACACGGAAGCTTACATCAGAGATGTCACTCAACAAGGGGTAGAGAACCCAGGATGACAAGGTTAATGACAATGAAAGAGTAGTAATATTCATCGATGAGATTATGAATACCATAATACCATCAAGAGTCAAAGTTCCCACCATAAAATATCCGGGAACGACTGACCCCGATGATCATCTGATGGCTTTCGACAGCCAGATGGATCTTTACAATGCTTCCGAAGCCGTCAGGTGCCGCCTCTTCCCTGTGACCTTCCAAGGGACAGTGGCGAAGTGGTATTGCCAGTATAGGGAAAACACCATTTACTCATGGAAACAATTCTACTATGAATTATTCGCACAGTTCTGCATTTGCAAAGATCCAACCGTAGACTATACGGTCATTGCCAACATCAAACAGAGACAAGGGGAGTCTCTAGGGGACTATCTGAAAAGCTTCAACATCGAGGCCTTAAAGGCCAAGGATATGAATGATCGCAACAAGCTGATCGCCGTACACTCAGGGTTGATTGAGAACACCCCCTTCTGGAAGGAGTTATATATACACGGCTGCAAAGACTTGCAAGATTTCCATTTCCAAGCCGACAAGTTTATCCGCATGGATGAACTGTACTTCACGAAGAGGAAGTTTGGGACTCGAGGCGAAGGAGGAAGGTCAAACTTCGGATGAAAACTCTCGGAAGGGAATCAGAAGAGGTCGAGGTGGGAAGACTCTAACACCAACTTGGTTGCCTTGAACAAGCCCATCTCGTATGTGTATGCTATTGCAAAAGAAAGGGTCAACAACTTCCCCGTCTCGTTGAAAGCCAAAAATTGCCCCGAACCTCATGCCGGTGGTAAATACTGCGAGTTCCATAAAACCAACGGGCACAAGACAAACGAGTGCAAGGAATTGGACGGGATTATCCAGAAACTAATCCGAGAGGGACACCTGAAGGAACTTGTTTTAAATAAAGCAGTACCAGCTCAACGTGCAGGAGGATAGCAGAAGGTCTCGGTAAACATGATAGGAGTCACTACGGGGGAGAACAACCTGGATTTGGGGCCTCCTGTAAACCGACCAAATCAATGTGATCGATGGGGGGCCACCCTGCCGGAAGCTTTCCGAAGGCCAGAAACCAATATGTGAAGGAAGTCTTAGAGGGAATCTTCTCTATCCAAGAAGAGCCATCATTGAAGAGCGCACGTTATGCCCTAAAAATGCATAACCTCGTGGTCTCTCCGGAAGAAATGAAGAAAGGGGCCCGTCACCCACATAACGACCCCCTTATGGTAACGGTGCAGATAGGGCTTTCGGTCGTTTCTAAAATATTGGTGGATATCGGAAGCACCGTCAATGTCATCTTCAAGCACGCCTTTGATCAGATGGGAATTTCTGAGAAGAAACTAGAGCCTAAGAACGAACTAATTTCCGGATTCAACAACAAGGGGTCAACTCCGGTGTGTCAAATCAACCTTTTGGTTCAAGTGGGGTTGTCCCCTCTTCACAGGACTTTCGAAACTCTCTACGTCGTGATTGATCAGCCATCCTATTACAACGCCTTCTTTGGACGACCGACTTTAGAGGAGATGGATGCCTTCGTTTCTTCCAAATATCTCATGTTAAAATTTCTGACCAAACACGGATGGGGTATCATCAGCGGAGAACAGTTTAGCTCCCGCGAGTTGTACATCGCGATGGTTGAAAAACACAAAAGGGAGTATTCTTCGTATTTTGATTCTTCTACTATTTTTATTCCTTCATATGAGGGATTATTACATCCCTCATTCGAAGCTAAGATAAAAATAAATAAGGCTGATAAACGCACTAATGGTAGGTACGCTTCTTTGAAAAGGAAGAGGAAATGGTCCGATGAGGTAAACTCAACTGAAGAAGGAGAAATCATCATAGATTTGGACTCTAGAGGAGACATCGAAAGGAAAAAACCAATAGCAGAAGTAAACATTGATTCGAAAGATAAATCGAAGGTCAACAACATAGGGAAAAGGCTAATGAAACCTCTCTGAAGCGACTTAATCCATTTCCTACAGCTCAACAAAGATGTTTTCTCCTGGACCCATCCAGACATGGTTGGTATCGACCCTTCAATTATGAGCCACACCTTAAACATCAACCCTTTGATCACCCCGGTTCGATAAAAGAAGAGACAATATAACAGAGACCGGATAGAGGCCTTGAAGGAGGAAGTTAAAAGGTTGGAAACTAACGGGTTTATCCAAGAGATCTTTTACCCAAAATGGTTAGCCAATCCCGTGCTAGTGAAGAAGTCCAATGGGAAGTGAAGGACGCGTGTTGATTACACGGATTTAAACAAAGCTTGTCCGAAAGATTGTTACCCTCTCCCGCGGATCGATCAATTGGTTGATGCCACGAGTGGACATAAGATGCTATCCCTTATGGACGCTTATCCGAGGTACAACCAAATCTCGATGCACAAACCCGACGAGGAACATACAAGCTTTATCACCGATTGGGGAAAATTTTGTTATAAAGTAATGCCCTTCAGTTTAAGGAATGCAGGGGCAACATACCAAAGACTGGTAAACAGGATGTTCCAAGAGCAGATAGGGCGCAATATGGAAGTATATGTGGATGGCATGCTAGTGAAGTCCACCAAAACAGAGGATCATTTAAAGGATCTAGAAGAAATGTTTTGTGTCTTGATAATTTACCAGATGCAGCTAAACCCTCAAAAGTGCTCCTTTGGAGTTCAATCGGGGAATTGGAATATGTGTTAAGCGAGCGAGGAATTGAAGCTATCCCCGACCAAATACAAGACATTAAGGACATGGAGGAACCTAAAACCAGCAAGGAAGTCATGATCCTAAATGGGAAGGTAGCGGCACTCAGCAGGTTCATTCCTAAGGCCACCGATAAATGTGTTCATTTCTCCAATGTCATAAAGAAAAAGAAGAATTTTGAATGGAACTAAGAGTGTATGAAGGCATTCCAGGAATTAAAAGTTTATATGGGAACGCCTCCGGCTTTGTCCAGTCCCGAGAAGGGAGAAAATCTGTAACTATACATGGCTGTCTCCGAACATGCAGTAAGCTAAGTCCTGATAAGAGAGAATAATGGGACTCAACATCCTATCTATTATGTTAGCCAAAGGTTAAAGGACGTAGAAACTCAATACCTTGTCATAGAGAAACTAGCATACTGCTTAATCCTTACCGCATGAAAGCTCGGAGGTTATTTCACTACAACAAAATGACCCTATTACAACGGTGGAACACCGTTGTAATAGGGTTTTTACAACGGTGGGCAAACCGTCGTGTCTTAAGAAGTTGTAATAGCCTAATATCTTTTACAACTTTTCTGCACTGTTGCAAGACCGTTGTAATATGTATATTTTACAACTTTTTTCCACCGTTGTAATAAGTTTATTACAACAGTTATGCACCGTTGTTGTTTTAATTTTTACATTTTATTACAATTTTTATATTTTACAATTGTAATATATCCACAAATTATATACATATTACTAATAAAAGAATTCATTGCAGAACATATTATCTACAAAACTGAAAATATCAAACAAACTTAAACCATGAACCAAAACAATATATTATTAATTTCAAACTCATCATTTTTTTTTACATAATACATTGACAAAACTGAAGATACAAAGACTTTATAACAGTTCTAACTTTCTTCTGCTCCTGTTAATCTCCTTGTGCTCCTTTTTCTCCTTAATATCCGTTCCTAAGAAAGAAACTATCAAACTGTTAGTGCTGCAGTATAGATTTATGCATGTAACAAAAATTGGAAAAATGTGAGTGCACAAAATAAACAGCTAATACAATGCATTCAAACCATTATATACGTAAATAACCTGACCATTATATACAATGCATGTAACGTTGGATGATTCATTTTGTTATATACAATGCACTGAAAAGCTTTGCCGTGGCAAAGCTATGCAGTGCAATCACTTTGCCGTGGCAAAGCTTTGCAGTGCAAAGCTTGTTGCGGCAAAGCTTTGCACTGCTACTTGCAGTGCAAAGATTTGCTGCAGCAAAGCTTTGCACAGCAAAGCTTTGCGGCAGCAAAGCTTTGGCAAAGCTTTGCACAGTGTGCAAAGCTTTGCCGCAGCAAAGCTTTGCACTGTAAATAGCAGTGCAAAGCTTTGTCGCGGCAAGCTTGCACTGCAAAGCATTGCCGCGGCAAAGCTATGCACTGCAAAGCTTTGCCGCGGCAAAGCTATGCACTGCAATCACTGCATAGCTTTGCACTGCAAAGCTTTGCCGCAGCAAAGCTTTGGCAAAGCTTTTACATAGCAAAGCTTTGCACTGCAAATAGCAGTGCAAAGCTTTGCCGCAGCAAAGCTTTGGCAAAGCTTTTGCACAGCAAAGCTTTGCACTGCAAATAGCAGTGCAAAGCTTTGCAATGCAAAGCTTAGGCAAAGCTTTGCAAGCTTAGGCAAAGCTTTGCAAGCTTAGGCAAAGCTTTGCAGTGCAATCACTGCATAGCTATGCCGCAGCAAAGCTTTTTTGCATATTCATCAAGTTTATAAGCAAAATAGCCTCCTGTGCCTAGAATTAGAACACAAAATGCACAGACAAACCAAAATAAAACTTGCAAGAACAGATCACAATAATCCCAAGCAGCAAAACCATAGAACCACAAGGCTGCAAAACCATAGAACCACAACAAACCCTTCGAAACTTCCTCAAAACCAACAACCAACTAACAGTTCCTCAAATTCCTCGATAACTCAATAAACCAATTCCAAAATCCACTCAACAAGCAAAGAACCCATCGAAAAAAGCAAAATAGACATACCGTAGCAGTGCAAAGCTTAATTCGTATCACACCCAATACGAAATCATATCTGAAATCAGACAATCTGATGGTCGAACTATAGATCTAACCCAATACGAGCCCCATGGTTCTGAAATCACATGAATCGAAATATAGATCTAACCCAAATTAAACAAACAAAATATTACAGCTAATTTAAAACGAGTAAAAAGGAGAAACTTAGCTTAATTCGAGATCGCTCGTCGTGAAGGCTCGGGGGTTGGCTGGCGATGGCCGAACTGGTGGTCTATGGGGGTTTAGGGTTGATGGCGAATCATTGAGGAGGTCGAAGGGGTAGTTGCGAAGTCGGTTATCTCGTGTTACGGAGGAAGCAAAAGGGGATCTAGGGTTTTTCTTCAATTCGGTTTTGAGAAATTTGTGAGGCGGCTTGAGTGAATGAAGGGGGTTACGATGGAATTAGGGTTATAAGGGATGGCGGGTCGGGTACGTTTGGTTGGGCCGACGGATCATAAGGGTAAATATACTTATTAATAGTATTAGATATTACTTTTTGTTATTAGTTATTACCTATTAATGTTACATATTAAATATTACTTATAAATGAAATATTAAATGTTAAATATTGATCATCAAACATTTGATGTTAAATATTAAATTATAAATAATGACGTGTATAAGTTATTATCAAGAAAAACCAATTATAAAAACCCTTTATTACAAATGTCGAGAAAAATCAATTTTTATAAATTTGTTATTGCAATTGTCGTCTATCGAACGTTGCAAATATTTAGTTAATTGTAATATGGTGATTAATTTTGAATTATTAAATATTTTGTTACATATTGATTATTTATTAAATTTATTTTTTATAGTTATTATTAGTTAATAATTATTAAATTAAAAAATTACGTTCATCATAGATTATAAATTAATTGGTACATCTTAAAAAAAACATACTTGAACCTCACACGCAAATACATGTGAACTCCAGACAGATGAATTATTTGTAAATTATTAATTAATTAAGTAATATTTATTTGTTTACTTATTATTGATTATTAATTATTACTTACTAATTAGTTATTAATTAAATGTTAATTATTAATTAGGATTATTTCATATTAACAATAGTTATTATTTAACTTTTACTTATTTCTACTTAGTTATAATCGAGTAATAACTATTAAAAGCTTATAATGTATATGTCACCTAAATATTAATTAATAAGCAGTTAACATTAACTATTAAACATTAATTACCACTTATTAACTATTTAATAAATATTATTGATTCCTAAGTTTATTATTAATTATTAATTATTATTAAATATTAATATAATTAGTTATTAAATATAGATATTATAAACATGAAGTTTGTAATGGGCATCTATTACAACTAACAAAACAAAAAGTTGTTAAAAATATGTTTATTACAACTTTAGGGAATACCACCATTGTAAAAAACCATTTATTACAACGGTGCTTTTACCACCGTTGTAAAAAACCATTTATTACAACGGTGTCTTTACCACCGTTGTAAAAAACCATTTATTACAACGGTGCGTTTACCACCGTTGTAAAAAACCATTTATTACAACGGTGCTTTTACCACCGTTGTAAAATTAAAGTTGTAATATGGTGTTTTTGTTGTAGTGTTTCCAGGCTCACGCTACTTTAGTTTTAACTAGCTTCCCGATCAAACAAGTGTTCAGCAAACCGGAAACCTCAGGGAGGCTAATTAAATGGGGTATTGAGCTTAGCCATTACGAAATTGAGTTCCACCCTAGGGCAGCAATCAAAGGGAAAGCTCTCGCAAATTTCGTGAACGACTGCACGAACTTCATTTCAGAACAGTCAATTAAAGAAAATGACTTAAAGACCAAATGGCAACTCTTTGTAGATGGAGCTTCCAACGAGCACGGAGCAGGGGCAGGTTACGTTATAATCACCCCTGACGGACACCGCTTGCACTATGCCATGAAGTTAGGATTCCCGACAACCAACAATGTGGCTGAGTACGAATCCATGATAGCTGGTTTGAATCTGGACTACAGTTGAAGATACCGAGGATAGAATTCTTCAACGATTCACAATTAATGGTAAACAAAATAAAACAGACATATCAAACCAAGGACAAGTGGCCCATCCTATACATGAAGGGGGTATTAAAGATTCTTTCCCTATTTGAGGGCTTCTCGGTTCATCGAATACCCCGCGGGGAGAATACCCAGGCGGATTCACTAGCCAAATTAGCCAGCTCCCAAGGAGCCCCCGAAACCCGAATAGTGCCGGTGGGATATCAAGAAATGCCCAGCATCGAATAGGAAGAATCGGAAGTGGGAAAAGAGTTATTAGTTTTGACCATATCCCAAGCCTTAAGAAGAGGAGATGGAGAAAACCAAGAAGGAAACTCCGAGAGGGAATACCCCATAACGGAAGCGCCACCAACTAGAAACTACGTGGGTGACTCCCATAGTGGACTACCTCCTAAGAGGGACGTTACCCCTTAATAAGCAAGACGCAAGAAAGATAAAAAAACCAAGCTCCCACATTCGTGACCATAGACGACGTAGTTTATAAAAAGAGTCATTTACGACCTTATTTTAGGTGTGTAAGTTTCGAAGATGAACTTAGCCTATTAAAAGAAGCTCATGAAGGATGGTATGGGGATCATTCCAGTGGGGTTAAGCTGGCCAAAAGGGTAATGCGACAACCTTATTATTCGCCGCGGATGGTTAGTCAAGAGGTTGAGTACGTTAAGAGATGTGATAATTGTTAGAAGTACTCTGAGGTGCCACGACTTCCTCCCAGCGACCTAACCACTATAAGCCCCCGGCCTTTCGATATATGGGGGATTGATTTAATTGGGCCCTTACCACTTGCCAAGGGTGGAGCTAAACATGCCGTAGTAGCTATCGACTACTTCACCATGTGGGTGGAGGTGGAACCTCTTCCGACTAACACATCCCAAAAGGTATTAAGATTCGTAATAAAAAAATATCGTTACCCGCTTCGGAATCCATCATAAGATCATATCGGACAATGGAACAAAATTCAAGAGCGAAGAGTTCACCCGATTCTATGAGAAAAATGGAATCATCAAAAGTTTCTCCTTAGTAGCCCACCCGAAAGCTAACGAAGTTGTGTAAGCCGCAAATAAGACCATTAAGACAATCCTTAAGAAACGCCTAAATCAGGCTAAAGGAAATTGGGCAGAGGAGTTGCCTCTAGTGCTATGGGCATATAGAACTTCTACCAAAACAGCTACGGGACCCACCCCTTTTTCACTGACATATGGATGCGAAGCTATGCTTCCGGCTGAGGCCGAAATTCCATTACAATTCAAAGGAATCACTAGACTTGATACAGGGACTAAGGGATGAGGCTGCAATCAGAACCACCGAATACTAAAGAAGGATCACAAAATATTACAATTCAAAGGTCAAAGCTAGAACCTTCACTAAAGGTGAATTAGTACTGCGAAGAGTAATGGCTAACACCAAGAACCCAATAGATGGTCCTCTCGGTCCAAATTGGGAAGGACCCCTAATTGTCCATCAAGAAGTCATACCCGATACATATCGGCTATGCAGGCCCAACGGTGATCTTGTTCCAAGAACATGGAACTCGGAACATTTGAGGCCATATTTCCCAACCATAAAAGAATAAAGGACGAGATTATCCTTCCAAGAAATCGCCATACAACCAAGGGCATGGAAACCCTCCCAGTAACTCGAGAGAAACCCATAAGGGGTCGAGCTGAAAAAAGGACTGAATCCCTCATCATCGCCAAATTGGCCGGGATGAGGCATCCCCCAGAGGGGGATGATTATGTTAGTCTTTCTCCATGCCCAAACTAGAGGTGGCAGGGTTAAAGCATCGAAAGCGTAAGCCGTCGTTTCGCACCAGAGATGGTCGTGGCGGTGCATCTAAAACGTAGCACGCCCTGCCTCTGCTAGCAGAAGAGTATGCCCTGCCTCTGCTAGAACTAAGCACATCCTACCTCTGCTCATAGAAGAGCACGTCCTACCTCTGCTTATGTTCCGCGTTACCCGCAGAATGGGACGCAAACCCCTATAATCGCCTACGATGGTCAGGATAGGGCACCCCTCGGAGGGGGTGGCGTATAAGCCTCTATCAGAGCCTACGATGGTCTCTATAGAGCATCAAAAGAGTAAACCTTAGTTTTGTGACAACGATAGCCCCATCTAAGTTTCTAAGATCTTATCCTCACCTACGATGGTCAAGATTAGCTGCCTCCTTGTTATGACCCGGTTTTTACACATATCACTGACACGAATATAAATTGATCGTAAGTATCGTATTTACAAATACGAGTTAAAATCCATTTTTTTTAATATTTCAAAACATATCAAAAGGTTTAATTGCATTTCTTTTACATGTATAACAGCACTTACATGTGCATATATCACAACATTTACTAAAAAC
The DNA here is from genome assembly GCA_030737875.1 of Allium sativum. Taxonomy (NCBI): domain Eukaryota; kingdom Viridiplantae; phylum Streptophyta; class Magnoliopsida; order Asparagales; family Amaryllidaceae; genus Allium; species Allium sativum. The sequence continues at coordinate 51,472,598 of CM060927.1, forward strand.
CCATTTTTACACATTCAGGTGTGATAGCATGTATTTGATAACGTTTATTTAAATTTATTTACACATGTATGTAGAAAAACACTTATACATAGCAAGTTTTTAATTCCATTTTATTTTACATGTTTTGTTCATTTTTTTCAAAAGATTTAGAATTTGAGTTTTTGCCAATTCTTAATTTGAAAACTTTTGACGCTTGAATTAAAACATGCCAAAACCCTTTTTGTTGTCAAAGCAAGTGAAAAGGCAAGTTTACATACACATAAACCAAAACATGAAAGAGCCATTCCATTTGCAAACATGTTTCATGAACCAAATTCAAGATACAACCTACACTAGTAGTAAGCTAGTAAAGGGGATCTAAAGAAATATTTGTCACATGGCAAATCATTTTGGTATCAATGTATTTTCAGTTCAAATCTTTTTCTTTTTACACAAGATTTTTTGAAATGGCCTTTTGCTTTTGCATTTTCAAAACCATGTCCATTTGATCATAAAACATGTACCTTAAATCTTGCCAAATCTTGTGTATTTAAACCTTAGATGTACCTATACTAGATCCATTCTAATACTTAGATTTTCTATGATTTTCCTATGTTAAATCATCACATGCCAAGATCAAAAGAGTACAAGAATTTTCAGTTTTTGTATCGCCTTGGAAGGAAAGTAAAAATACTTTATATTTTGTTGTTAAATCGATTATCATGAGAAAGATTTTGGGTTAGAAACCCCATGGAAAGTTGAACATATTTGATACTAAAATGGAGATTTTAAATTGCTTAAACCAAGAAAAGATTGTAAAGAACATGTATGGTACGTTAGTATTTATTGGTGATAATTCATAAGAACCAATAGGAAACAGGGGTGGCTGTGCAAGGGGTTTTTTAGGGGTGATGGTGGCTGAGATAAGCCATGTGAAAGAGGAGGTGTTGTTTTGATTTGGTAAGAGGAAGAGATTTTGTTGAGTTGTCAATCATTTGTCACTATTCGTATCTGAAAACAGTTTTTTAATGCACCATATTTTAATGATTTCCACCACTATATAAAGGCCATAAGCATACACATCCTCCTCACACAAACACAAGAGCATTTGAATCAAATCAGTAAAGGAAAAGCCAAGGGTTTCATACTTGAAAGGTGAGTAAACTTTTCAAAATCTCCATCCTGTATTTTCTGTTTTAGACTGTTAACTTGAATGGAAGTTGTTTCGCTTTGGTTGTTGAATACGAACTTGGTTGAATCACCTTCTTTACTTGATCAAAGAGTTAGGAGTAGATACTTTAATTCATTGATGATATTTTGGTTCAGAACATTATATTGACAGGATAACAAATCCTGTTGTTGTTTGCCAGTCCTAGATAGAATAAACTAAGGATTTTCAAATCAGTGAAACCTAGGATAGGAGATGTAAATACACTTCTATTTTAGTTTTAAACCACGACATTACTACCAACATTGTCTAGAAATAAGGAAAACTATTGCTTGTTGTACACAGAACATGAGAAAAACAGAAATAACAGTAGTTCTTTGTAACCCAAACCACACAATGGAATTTCAAACATATTAAAACCCTGATTTGATTGTGTAAATGCACTAGTGGTATGAAATGATGATTTTTAATAGGTAAATCATAATTTTTAAATATGTGGATTGTGAGAAATAAGGAGATGGTCGGAAAAGCAACTTCACGAAATTCCGGCGAACGGTTCAACGAAAACTAATGGCGGTTGGCTAGAAGGTGTAGGAGGGGTTCTAGATTGAGGGAAAAATACCAAAAGAATTTTCTAATTCATAGATTTTGGGAACGAAGCAAAAATAGGTTAAAAATAAGTTTTTGGGTGCTTTGTCTTCTTCGACGAACTGCTCTTCGTCGCCGACGGGATAGGGGTGCGGTCATGGGGAGATCGCGGCGTCAGGTGATGGTGGTGGCGTGGCAAGAAGGGAAGGACGATCAAAAGCCAGAGGTGGGAGCGGTGGAGACTTTCTTCGATGAACCCATCTTCAGCAATTGACGTCGAATAGTGAAAACACTGTACAAACACTGGTGGTCGGATCAGATGGTGTTGGCGAGGTCCGGGGAAGATTTGCGACATGTTAGGGTGCTCACGGTGGATCAATGGAGGCTCAAGTGTTGGTGCACGTGCACATACACGGGTGTGGTACTGGGGAAGATGGCAAGTGTTACTACCAGGTGGTAGTGCCTTGGAGCATGGGGTTTTCATTGTGATCGGGAGTAAAATCAAGAGAACTGGAGGGTGGTACTTTAGCTGATTTTGGCACTTTGGTAAGTGGTCAGAAACATGGTACTTTTCCTGCGCGTGAGAGCTGGGGTATGATCGGGACAGAAATCACATGGTCCAGAACGTGGTACTTTGATCACTTGGCACTTTGGTAAATAAAAGTGGTACTTTGCAAAACCGTGGTGACTGGGGCCGATTTCATGAGCGCACACTGGGGTTTTTAAACCGGTACTTTACCAAAGTGGTACTTTCGTGATTTATGTTTTTAAAAGAAGATTTTGAATATAAATTTAATTTAAACCAGTTTTTAAATTTAATAATGATTTAAATAAAATAGGAAAATAAATATTTAAATAAAAATAATTTTTTTATTTAAATTATCAAATAAGGAAAAAGGGAGTGAATCAGGATAAAAATGTTGTTTTTGTCAAGGGCTGAAATTTAAATATAGAAACTGAAATTTTAAATTAAATTATAAATTTAATTTAAAATGAGAATTAGAAATAATTTTCTAATGAGATATTTAAACTGTAAAGTCAACAAAAAGAAGTCGATCAACTGTAGAAGGTCGGATATGATTTTGACAGAAGTCAAGCAGTTCACACAGAAGTTATAATTTTGTTAAATTATAAACTCAGTTTACAATTTAAATTTAGAATTTATTCTCTAATGAAATATTTAGATTTTTAACAAATAAAGAAATGAGAAACCGTATGCAACACATACGCTAGATTTGTCAGTTCAAACTGTGGTCTAAATTCTCTGATACGAGTAACTGGGCAAGTACAGTTCTGAACTTTATAAAATAAGAACTGTAAATTATATTTTTAATCGGGTGTAGAGTGATAAATTAAAAAGAGAAACTTTATTGGTATATAAAAAGAAGGAGTAGATCGAGTATAAGATATAAAAGGGAAATTTGACGAAACAATACAAAGTGTAAAAGTTGTAAAATAAATTATAATTCATTTGTGAATAATCAGATTAAGAAATAATTATGAGGAATAATTTTCTTAAGAAAAATATAAAGTTTTATTTCTTAAAGGTGACAAACAAGATGGGAAGAAAAACCGTGTGCAACGCACACACTAAAACTGTTTATTTGTAAGACATGATAAAAATACCAGATATAGGCCAGATGATCATATGCTGTGCAGTTTGACTGTAATTAGATTATAATCTTGTTATATTTATAATTAAAGGAAAAATGTTTGCTAATAATTTCAAAGAAAACGAAATAAATATTCCGCTTTGATTTGATTATACGCCGCGCGTCAGAGATTTTTAAATTGAAGACGGCGTTATACAAGGGCTATTTTTGAATAGTGCCTTCGGTTTGTCCAATCCCAGGACAACTTGTATGGACGAATGTCCGACAAAGTATTTCCAAAGGGATCACGTACGTTGTTTTCTTCAAACATACCAGTTGCTGGCACAGAAGGGAAACTTCTTTAGCCTGACAACCAGAGTATTTTTTATGGAAACCAATTAGTGATTTCCGATGGATTTGACGATGTGGCATTCAAAGAAATCAAACTATGATGATGAAAAGGTAAGTCTAGCCTCACACCCAGGAAATGACAAAAATCGGGCAGGTAGCATGGCTATGTGGGTCACCCCCATTAGGGTGAATAATCACCTATCTAGAGAAATTCCTTTTACTTCTTTAATCTATTTCGATGTTGTCCCTTTTCGGGAAACAGTGGTTTGAGCCCAACCGTTGGTGATATACATTCGATACACTCAAGAGAAATGAGTGGTCGGTCATGTGTGGGTCGGGTTGCAAGACATTCTTGTTGAACCCAGTGTATTCGCCTTTAGAGATACACGATCGGAAGGTGGTCCTATACCTTGTCATAGTTGGAAATCCAATTTCCATAAGCGCCAAGCGGTTTTTATTTGTATACTATATAGGAGAATGTGAGATGCAAGCATTCTTCTAGATTCTAATTTATTTGTGAAAAACACCTAGACACTATGATAATAATCTGATTTAAAGTATACAAAGTGTTTTGATCTCATAAGATAAAAACCCGTTCCATATTTACGGCATGGTCTTATGAGATATTTTTATTTGTTTAAACTGTTTACTATACCAGTCCCCTGACTGACCCGGAGTTTATTTTTCTGTGTTTCCCATAAACTCTTGGGTATTCATAACACTTGTTATGAATAGACAAGTGAATCAGGATTGGGTAAAACTTGAGAAGCTGGATGGAGACTTTCTGTATGTTGGTCCACTTATCTTATCTACTGTATAATTATAAGTCTGCAGTTTGGATATTAATGGCATGTATAATTAAAGATGTACTATGAATAGCTTGTATCACTAGATTCAGTATGCTCTGATGTAATATGTACTACTGTGTAATATTATGAAGTATCATCTTTTGTAAAAATTCCGCTATGAGATTCTGATGTTTTCTGTGATTTTATCTTCTATCTATTTTTATGCTTAATAATGGCATGACTTCTGATGTGTTCGGAAGTTGGGTCGTTACACTCCTCGAGGGAGGTCGGGTAAGTCCTTGGGCCCTCTTTGTGGATAAGCTACCCAAGCGCTCCGGACGCACAGGCCCAAAGAGTGGCCGACAAAGCACGTACATCCTCTGCTTTGACATCAAAAGCCCAAGGGGAGGCTCAAGAAGCACGTACAACCTCTGCTTCCCAAATCAAATCCGAAGGGGGTACTTACTTCATTAATACCAAAAGGTTCCTGGTCCTTAATCTTAATATACCCGAATCTGGGTGGATTCGGCTCTTCATTAATACTAGAAGGGTTTCCGATCTTCAATCTGTAAAGCACTCGAATTTGGGTGGATTCGGCTCTACATTAATGCCGGAAGGGTTCCCGGTCCTTAATCTTAAAATACCCGAATATGCGTGGATTCGTCACTTCATTAATACCGGAAGGGTTCCCAGTCTTTAATCTTTAAATACCCGAATCTAATTGGATTCGGCTCTTCATTAATGCTGGAAGGGTTCCCGGTCCTAAATCTTAAAATACCCGGATCTGGGTAGATTCGGCTCTCCATTAATATCGGAAGGGTTCCCGGTTTTCAATCTTTAAAATACCTGAATCTGGGTAGATTCGGATCTTCATTAATGCCGGAAGGGTTCCCGGTCCTTAATCTTAAAATACCCGAATCTGGGCAGATTTGGCTCTCCATTAATACCGGAATGGTTCCCAGTCTTCAATCTTTAAAATACCTGAATCTAGGTGAATTCGGCTCTTTATTAATGCCAGAAGGGTTCCCGGTCCTTAATCTTAAAATATCCGAATCTGGGTGGATTCAGCTCTTCATTAATACCGGAAGGGTTCCCGGTCTTCAATCTTTAAAATACCCGAATCTAGGTGGATTCGGATCTTCATTAATACCGGAAGGGATTCCGGTCCTTAATCTTTAAAATACCTGAATCTGGGTAGATTCGGCTCTTCATTAATACCGGAAGGGTTTCCGGTCCTTAATCTTTAAAATACCCGAATCTGGGTAGATTCGGCTCTCCATTAATGCCGGAAGGGTTCCCGATCCTAAATCCCAAAATACCCGAATCTGGGTGAATTCTGCTCTTCATTAATGCCAGAACGGTTCCCAATCTCCAATCTTTAAGTACCTGAATCTGGATGAATTCGGCTCCTTAATCTTAACAAGTCCGAGTCTGGGTAGTGTTCGACTCAACATCATTATTGGAAAAAAAATTCAATCTTCCATCAAGGCCTGAATCTAGGTAAATTCATTCCTCCACAAGGCGCCGAAAGAAAATCTGTTCGGTAGGACCCATGGCGTAACTTTGCATTGATAAACAACTCACAAACAAATAGGAGAAAGCCCATAAAAAGAAGTTTGACATGGAAAGTCGAAGACACCCCTTCACTGGGGGACAAATGTTACTACCAAAATGATCTTAGCAAAGGTTGACAGTGAAGGAATGTCGAATGAATATAAGGAAGGGATGAAGAATTCGAGAGGAACTTAGGCCGATACCCCTCTGAAAAGAAGGGGCCTGAAACCTACAGAGCGTCAGCAAAGGTTCATCCAACAAGGTCTACCCACCACGAATTAACCGACGTAACTCCAATACATCAGAAGAGGAAGAGTATCGGGTCAGAGCATAAAGATGGTCCGTAACCGACTCCTGAAAATGGCTCCATACATGACGAAGGGGTTACCTTCGTAAGTAACATGGGTATCACCGGAGGCTACCTTCCAGGGAGTCGAACCGAAAGGCTAAACCAAGACTCAAGCAAGCATTCATGCTACTTATACTAATCGATCTAATACCTGAACCATCAACGGTTCTAAAATGGCGGATGTACACATGCACCGTGAGGGCGGGCCACTCTAAGTACCCACAATAAAGCCGAAAGCCTACATCTGTAAACTCGCGCCAAAGGACCGACACTTGGAGGCACCCACCGAGAAATTGGAAACACCTCCGCAATCAGTCGTGGCAGCAAACTCCTTTCCACCTTGGGGAGGCCCCAATTCACCTGGGACCCTAGCGTCGAAGACCGTAACCGGCCTCATAAGGATGACCGACAGCCAGATGCCCCAGACCAAGGAAAATAGCGGCCGATAGGAATCATTCAGGCCCAACACCCTACTGATAGAATGTAACACCCCGCATTTTTAATGTAATTAAAAATGTCCATATGCATGATGGTGATGTGTAGTTTAAATCAATACATACGATGTAGAGAAGAAAATTTATACGGTAACATTGTAGGTAGCAGAAAAGATAATAAAATAAATATACTTAATCTGATTATCAGGAATTAAGTAAAACGAACATCACTATTGCGTTCGCCTCGAAATTATGATTCAGATGGACACCAAGTTTGCATAAATTGGATAACGTATGAAGAAGTTATAAGCAATAGAAGTTTGTATATGCGTAAGAATATGCATATGTACATATAACCATCCCATTAATTCAAACCATTTTGAATTCAGCCAAAATTGGATTGAGCGGGAAATTTCCCACTCAGATGTGTCGACCCCTCTTAAGGGGGGTCAACATAGGTGTCGACCCCCCTTAAGGGGAGTCGACATAGGAGTTGACCCCCCTATAGGGTGTCGACCCCCATAAACAGATCAGGGCTCTGTTCGTTTGTGCGCTTCTGGACAGATTTGTGTCTTCATTCGTTGACCTACCAGCTATATAATGGACACTAGACACATTGTTTTATTCATCCAATTTGACGATGAAGTGCTGCTTCAACATAGATTTCTCTAGTCTTTTTCTTCTTTAGCCTATTAGAGGAATTCAAACCTGGAGGTTTGGGATTCTACTTTAGCAATCCCTCTTTCTCTTTTAGTTGCAAAGAATCTATGCAGATTTTAAAATCTCCTAACAAAGTAAGGTAATCCCTTGATCTGATCTACTATTCAATTTACTTCTTAGTTCCTCTCTTTCTCATTCGAACAAAAAGAATTTGTAACGACACGGATTTCGCTCGGACCTAATCAATCGCTAAATCGACCAAGATCATTCGAATCCCGCATACGCCAACTCTGGGCATACAACACATCAGAACAAATAACAGAAGACTTTTATAAACATCATAATAATGTTACATCAGAGTACAGAATATCAGAGTATATTGAAATATAATCAATACAGCGGAAGATGATTTTACCATAAATGTAATACAATGCACAGCGGAAATATATAAATAACACAGCGGAAGACTAACAATGCTCTGGAGCTTTAAGCTTCAATCCAGAATCCTGCTCATATATCTGCAATATAAACTACTCGACTGCCCATGTGGAAAATAGGGGCACCCGAGTTTTCAAGGGAAAAGCAAACTACAGGTCAGTCATGGGACTGGTGTGAGAAACTCTAAACAGTTATAACCTTATATAAATCATACTGCATATCACGGGACCACGCCGCTAATGCGGAACGGGTTTACCCCCATGAATTTCAGTGTATAAACAACAGTCAATATAGATATATGGATCTACTATGCATCAATCAACATGAAATATCCCAATCTACCCACTTAGATTTTCCAAATCCAATTCAATTTACAGAAATTATTCCTTTGGATTTTCTTCCCGATTTCTTATTTCAAATCATTTGAAATACCTATCTAACTTTCTATATCAAAGTAGATTTCACTTCGGGATCTCAAATCAAATCGTTTGGAAATATGAATTCCAAAACATAATAATGCATAAAAACAAGTATGCAACCAAATATCGTGCTCCCCATCGACAAGGCAAAGGGTACGCACCTCGCAACTCGATATATAAATGTGCACCTACCCCACATAGGAGCAGGCTACACCAACGATGCACCTACCCCACACAGGAGTAGGCTACACCGACCTCTCACCCATACTTTTAGTCTCAGGGTTACCCGAATCTTTAGCCACACACTAAATCATTTCATATCCCGAAGTAGGGAAAATCATTTCACAACATAATAATCATAAGTACTTTCGAAATATAGTACTTCACATCAGTAATTCACACATATGATCAGTACTATTAATCACATAACCTTTGAGCTCGTACGTCTCAAAGAAGGGTGTTAAGAAAGAGAATAAATTCTCCGCCACCAAACAGATACATCATTAATATCAACTAATCGAATATGCGATGAACCACAATGTAACATATAATACATTTCTAAATCATTTTAGAAATCATCGGGTTTTGGGCCTCGAAATCCTTTCTGTTTTATAAAACATTTTTATAAAACATCCCCTGTCCAAAATCGGGAATACATTTTTTTCACTTAAGAAAAATATATATATCATTTCACAATCATTCATTAAATTTGAAATGAACCCACATCGCTAAACACCTTATCGTCAAATCGTGAAGTGTTTCACAAGGTGTTAGCACATAGATATCTTTACCCAACCCCATGCTAAATGTAAAAGCATATTCTGCTCATAAACTGGTCGAGCACCATCCACACAGTCAATCAATCAATAAGAATCAATATCAACGATCAATTAGCCCAATCCATATCAACAACCAAGTACATTTGATTCAATCTCGTTTTGGCAATTTATTTATTACCATAAATTCATTCACAATCTAATTAAAATTTATTCAAACTTCGATTGGTTTCTATCTCTAAAATCATTTCTTATTGATTGCTCAACTTTCTGGAAATTAATCCTGCTTTAACACGGGTTAAAGAACTAATGTCTTTTAAACACAGTTCACGATAAACCCCAAATCCAATTCTAATTCAATTCCAATTATATATATTAGAAATTATGATTATTTAAAACCCCTTTCAAATCCAATTTATTTATTTAAAAATAATTGGGTTTTAAATTTAGTTCAAAACCAGTTTATTTCGATAAAAATCTATTTTTATCTTTTCAAATATGGAATTTTTCATCCCAGTTCTTCCCAAATCATTTCGTATGATTTTACACAAATTATTGATATTTTTAATAATTTTATCAAGGCCCGTACAGTCGATTTCCACCAACGACCATCGAACTGCAATTACAGCGACCTTTTCTAAATTTGATTTGGACATATCTCCAAATCCAACCGTTAGATTTCAAATTTCTAATATTAGCTAGAAAACCCTTTACGATATGAACCCAACGATTCCGGTTTTAGGAGAATCCGACGGTCGTATCTCCCGTAATGTCAATTCGAAGTCAATGGTCGAAATTCGCGAACTGCCGCAGCGCGGCGCGTTCTATTCATGCCATTATATTATCTATATAATATATATAATATATACTTCGTCGATTTCCTTTTTAAAACGTATTTCATAAATCGTTTTAAATTCGTTTTCAAAACGATTTCAACTTCATTTCAAATTCAAATCAAAATTGAATTTTTTCCAATATAAATTCGTTTTAAATTCATTTCAAATTGATCTCAATTCAAATTCGATTCTATTCAACTTCAATTCGAATTCATTTCTATTCAATTTCAATTCGAATTCATTTCTATTCAATTTCAATTCGAATTCATTTCTATTCAATTTCAATTCGAATTCATTTCTATATTCAATTCAATTCGGATTCATTTCATATATATCGTTTTCACATTTCATATATATATCGTTTTCGCATTTTAATATATACGATATTTTCACTTTCAATATATACGATATTTTCACTTTCAATATATACGATATTTTCACTTTCAATATATACGATATTTTCACTTTCGATATATATAATATTTTCACTTTAAATATATATATGATATTTTCACTTCACATCACGATCAATTTATTTCATTTCACATCACGATCAATTTTCACATAGAATACAATCAAACAAGTCGTCCATGGTCTGTGGACGACGGGGAGCAGTTCATATATGCAGTTATGAAATAAATAACTATATAAGAAAATTTATAGTGAGAGAATACTCACCTTGATCGGACTTAGAAATCATTGAATAACGATTATTTTAATATAATTAAACCGACGTTTAATTATATCAAGAATCCCAATTGCTTCAGTTTCCCTTCTGGTCTACTCTATGTTGTAGTGCTCATCTGCAGGATTCAAACACCCCCAACCTCGTCAAATTCTGATCTCGTTTGCACATGTTATTAACAATAAAAGTTATTAACAAGTCGTCCATTTCCTGGTCAGAAAATCCCTCCCCCGTTCATCACCATGGCCACCGAACCTCGATCCAAGGTCACCGTGCTGTAGCGCTAGCCCCCCTCTACCAGCGTTGGCCACCACAGCAACTTCGGTGGGCCCCCTAATTCTGAAATCGAGCTCCGACACGTTGCCATTGGGGCAAAAATTTGAGCGATCCTGGCAACTATAACCCATCATCACCCTACGAAATTAAAGTCCTCGAAGACCTCTTCGATGTAGTGTTTAAAGATTCGAACGAACTTGAGTGTGTTCGGAGAGATTAAGGGAACAATTTAGAATGGTTTTGATCGTTCATGAAAAGGATGGCGGCTGGCATTGTGAATGGAAGATAGGGTTTAGCTTTGAAAGGTCATATATATAGTATATTATATATTTTAATATTTAATTATTTCCTAACAGGGAATTTCACGTCCGAACTCCAAATCGAACCAAACGACTATCGCCCCTAGCTAAATACCCCCATTCCGAATACAATGGGATATGTTTCGTAGGCCCATTCGACTGTTTGAGTCAGTTTTCATTCAATTTAAAATATATAACATTCAATATTCGATTTGTACGTACATTTCAATTTGCCAGGGCCACAAACTGATTCGAAAAATTCCAGAAAAATTATTTCTAGTTTCGTATTGACGATACGGTCCTAACAAAACTATTTTCGTCAAATTCTGAGACCGTTTGAAAAATGGCCATTTTCCGGTCGATTAAAATTGACTAAAACTGACAAAAACACGTTTTCTTTTGCCACACTCACATACTGGTTCAGAAAATTATGAGCTTTGGAACCTAGCAATAATTCGATGTCCCGGACCCAACAAAAGTGGTTTCGTTGAATTCCGAGGTCGTTTGCAAAATGGCTATTTTCATGGCCTTTATATATATATTAAAATATATATAAATTCCACAGCGACTTTTCTGAATTTTAAACTGGAGATATCTTTCAACTTTTAAAGTGATATCTCAGTCCCTTAGCCTCGTTGGAAAGATATGATTCAACAGATTCAAATATTTCTTGCTTCGTTCAAATCCGATTTATTTTGAATCCTGTGTATTCATTTGAATTTTGAAATCGAATTTTCGAACTGCCGCGCCATTTTCAATTCCTTTTATATATATATATTTATTTATTTATTTTCTAACGATGACATATATAACTACATACGTTCGATTTTATTCAAAATGAATTCCTCGTAGTTTTTATTTAAAATAATCCATTTTAAATATTCAAAATTCGCTAAAATTGCCAAAATAAAAAAAATTAACTGGCTCGCATTTTCCGGGTTGTTACATTCTCCCCCACTTAAAACTTTTCGTCCCCGAAAAGGAACGAAGCCGAAAGTTGTTTAACTAATCAACTCAACTTTCACTGTTTTCGTTACGGCTTAAGTTTTTCAACTTTTCAGTTTCAAAGAACTTTTCAAAAATTTGGCTAACACCCTAAATTTCCGAAATTTTTTGCCATAACCTCCCCTGCACCGGGGACTTCGGGATATTTCATATAGCCTCCCATGGCCTTCTTCAACTCAAAAGAAAAAGAAAAAGCCAAGCAACTAGCCAATCGGCTCATAAAATCATCATCACCCAAACAAAACAGTAAATTATGGTAAACATGTACCTATTTGTCGGGCAAACAATTTTATTCTTCTGCTCTAGCCTCCTTGCTATGATTTGTTCAATGTAAGTACATGTATATGCAAGCAAATGCGACCAATTTTCAATACAGTTCGATATTCGGTTCAATTAGGCTAAGTGGTTCAAAATTTCAAACAAATAGACAAACAACACAACCAGCAGTCAATTAGTGGATTATCGTTTCAAATTCATAATTTTGATAGATATACAGAAAATCATGTTTTTGATGCCAAATCACAACAATAAATCTATCTAGTTTTGGTTCTCACACCAGTCTAATGGAAATATATAGACATCACACCTTTGAAACTCGAACACAAAGACTGATGATGTCGCGACATCACCAGAATTGTCCCCGGGCGACTAGAGTGTGATTCTATATCCATCCAGTATATTAAAACTTCGAATATACATTCATGATGCGTATATGCAAAATAATCATATACTAGATTGTCCAAATTCAAAATAAATAAATATTCAAATACATATAAAACGATTTAAATTTCGAAACAAAATTGTTTTCATTTGAAAAATATACTCTTCACACTCGTTCTAGGATACTACTGATCCTATCTCTAACGAGTCATTCTAATTGGATATTACTAATCCAATATCTGATGAATTCTTTCGTTTGGTTCTAATGTGTCTTGTTCTCGAGCTCTGTAAACCAAAGCTCTGATACCACTCTATAACGACACGGATTTCGCTTGGACCTAATCGATCGCTAAATCGACCAAGACCATTCGAATCCCGCATACGCCAACTCTGGGCATACAACACATCAGAACAAATAACAGAAGACTTTTATAAACATCATAATAATGTTACATCAGAGTACAGAATATCAGAGTATATCGAAATATAATCAATACAGCGGAAGATGATTTTACCATAAATGTAATACAATGCACAGCGGAAATATATAAATAACACAGCGGAAGACTAACGATGCTCTGGACGCAGCTTTAAGCTTCAATCCAGAATCCTGCTCATATATCTGCAACATAAACTACTCGACTGCCCGTGCGGGAAATAGGGGCACTCGAGTTTGCAAGGGAAAAGCAAACTACAGGTCAGTCATGTGACTGGTGTGAGAAACTCTAAACAGTTATAACCTTATATAAATCATACGGCATATCACGGGACCACGCCGCTAACGCGGAACGGGTTTACCCCCATGAATGTCAGTGTATAAACAACAGTCAATATAGATATATGGATCTACTATGCATCAATCAACATGAAATATCCCAATCTACCCACTTAGATTAATCACTACACTTAGATTTTCCAAATCCAATTCAATTTACAGAAATTATTCCTTTGGATTTTCTTCCCGATTTCTTATTTCAAATCATTTGAAATGCCTATCTAACTTTCTATATCAAAGTAGATTTCACTTCGGGATCTCAAATCAAATCGTTTGGAAATATGAATTCCAAAACATAATAATGCATACAAACAAGTATGCAACCAAATATCGTGCTCCCCATCGACAAGGCAAAGGGTACGCACCTCGCAACTCGATATATAAATGTGCACCTACCCCACATAGGAGCAGGCTACACCGACGATGCACCTACCCCACACAGGAGTAGGCTACACCAAACTCTCACCCATACTTTTAGTCTCAGGGTTACCCGAATCTTTAGCAACACACTAAATCATTTCATATCCCGAAGTAGGGAAAATCATTTCACAACACAATAATCACAAGTACTTTCAAAATATAGTACTTCACATCAGTAATTCACACATATGATCAGTCACTATTAATCACATAACCTTTGAGCTCGTACGTCTCAAAGAAGGGTGTTAAGCAAGAGAATAAATTCTCTGCCACCAAACAGATACATCATCAATAGCAACTAATCGAATATGCGATGAACCACAATGTAACATATAATACATTTCTAAATCATTTTAGAAATCATCGGGTTTTGGGCCTCGAAATCCTTTCTGTTTTATAAAACATTTTTATAAAACATCCCCTGTCCAAAATCGGGAATACATTTCTGTTCACCTAAGAAAAAAATATATATATATCATTTCACAATCATTCATTAAATTTGAAATGAACCCACATCGCTAAACACCTTATCGTCAAATCGTGAAGTGTTTCACAAGGTGTTAGAACACAGATATCTTTACCCAACCCCATGCTAAATGTAAAAGCATATTCTGCTCATAAACTGGTCGAGCACCATCCACACAGTCAATCAATCAATAAGAATCAATATCAATGATCAATTAGCCCAATCCATATCAACTACCAAGTACATTTGATTCAATCTCGTTTTGGCAATTTATTTATTACCATAAATTCATTCACAATCTAATTAAAGATTTATTCAAACTTCGATTGGTTTCTATCTCTAAAATCATTTCCTATTGATTGTTCAACTTTCTGGAAATTAATCCTTCTTTAACGCGGGTTAAAGAACTAATGTCTTTTAAACACAGTTCACGACAAACCCCAAATCCAATTCTAATTCAATTCCAATTAAATATATTAGAAATTATGATTATTTAAAACCCCTTTCAAATCCAATTTATTTATTTAAAAATAATTGGGTTTTAAATTTAGTTCATAACTAGTTTATTTCGATAAAAATCTATTTTTGTCTTTTCAAATATGGAATTTTTCATCCCAGTTCTTCCCAAATCATTTCGTATGATTTTACACAAATTATTGATATTTTTAATAATTTTATCAAGGCCCGTACAGTCGATTTCCACCAACAGCCGTCGAACTGCACTTACAACGACCTTTTCTAAATTTGATTTGGACATATCTCCAAATCCAACCGTTAGATTTCAAATTTCTAATATTCTTTAGAAAGCTCTTTTCGATACGAACCCAACGGTTTCGGTTTTAGGAGAATCCGACGGTCGGATCTCCCGTAATGTCAATTCGAAGTCAATGGTCGAAATTCGCGAACTGCCGCAGCGCGGCGCGTTCTATTCATGCCATTATATTATATATATAATATATATAATATATACTTCATCGATTTCCTTTTTAAAACGTATTTCATAATTCGTTTTCAAAACGATTTCAACTTCATTTCAAATTCAAACCAAAATTGAATTTTTTTCAATATAAATTAGTTTTAAATTCATTTCAAATTGATCTCAATTCAAATTCGATTCTATTCAACTTCAATTCGAATTCATTTCTATTCAATTTCAATACGTATTCATTTCTATTCAATTTCAATTCGAATTCATTTCTATTCAATTTCAATTCGAATTCATTTCTATATACAATTAAATTCGGATTCATTTCATATATATCGTTTTCACATTTCATATTAATATCGTTTTCACATTTCATATATATACCGTTTTCATTTCATATATATGTAATATTTTCACTTTCAATACATACGATATTTTCACTTTCAATATATACGATATTTTCACTTTAAATATATACGATATTTTCACTTTCAATATATACAATATTTTCACTTTCAATATATATAATATTTTCACTTTAAATATATATGATATTTTCACTTCACATCACGATCAATTTATTTCATTTCACATCACGATCAATTTTCACATAGAATACAATCAAACAAGCCGTCCATGGTCTGTGGACGACGGGGAGCAGTTCATATATGCAGTTATGAAATAAATAACTATATAAGAAAATTTATAGTGAGAGAATTCTCACCTTGATCGGACTTAGAAATCGTTGAATAACGATTATTTTAATATAATTAAACCGACGTTCATTTATATCAAGAATCCCAATTGCTTCAGTTTCCCTTCTGGTCTACTCTATGTTGTAGTGCTCATCTGCAGGATTCAAACACCCCCAACCTCGTCAAATTCTGATCTCGTTTGCACATGTTATTAACAATAAAAGTTTGTCACAAATTAAATGATCATGAATATAATTAATTGCTTAATTAAATAGCTAATTACATTGAAAATAATCTGGGCCGCTCATCTCCCTTTCTTCCTCATTCTAAACTGTGCCGCCGCAACCCATTTCCTGGTCAGAAAATCCCTCCGCCGTTCATCACCATGGCCACCGAACCTCGATCCAAGGTCACCGTGCTGTAGCGCTAGCCCCCCCTCTACCAGTGTTGGCCACCACAGCAACTTCGGTGGGCCCCCTAATTCCTAAATCGAGCTCCGACACGCTGCCATTGGGGCAAAAATTTGAGCGATCCTGGCAACTTTAACCCATCATCACCCTACGAAATTAAAGTCCTCAAAGACCTCTTTGATGTAGTGTTTAAAGATTCGAACGAACTTGAGTGTGTTGGGAGAGATTAAGGGAACATATTAGAATGGTTTTGATCGTTCATGAAGAGGATGGCGGCTGGCATTGTGAACGGAAGATAGGGTTTAGCTTTGAAAGGTCATATATATAGTATATTATATATTTTAGTATTTAATTATTTCCTAACAGGGAATTTCACGTCCGATCTCCAAATCGAACCAAACGACTATCGCCCCTAGCTAAATACCCCCATTTCGAACACAATGGGATATGTTTCGTAGGCCCATTCGATTGTTTGAGTCAGTTTTCATTCAATTTAAAATATATAACATTCAATATTCGATTTGAACGTACATTTCAATTTTCCAGGGCCACAAACTGATTCGAAAAATTCCAGAAAAATTATTTCTAGTTTCATATTGACGATACGGTCCTAACAAAACTAGTTTCGTCAAATTCTGAGACCGTTTGAAAAATGGCCATTTTCCGATCGATCAAAATTGACTAAAACTGACAAAACACGTTTTCTTTTGCCACGCTCACATACTAGTTCAGAAAATTATGAACTTTGGAACCTAGCAATAATTTGACGTCCGGGATCCAACAAAAGTGGTTTCGTCGAATTCCGAGGTCGTTTGCAAATTGGCTATTTTCGGGGCCTTTATATATATTAAAATATATATAAATTCCACAGCGACTTTTCTAAATTTTAAACTGGACATATCTTTCAACTTTTAAAGTGATATCTCAGTCCCTTAGCCTCGTTGGAAAGATATGATTCAACAGATTCAAATATTTCTTGTTTCGTTCAAATCCGATTTATTTTGAATCCTGTATATTCATTTGAATTTTGAAATCGAATTTTCGAACTGCCATGCCATTTTCAATTCCTTTTATATATATATATATATTTATTTTCTAACGATGACATATATAACTATATACGTTCGATTCTATTCAAAATAAATTCCTTGTAGTTTTTACTTAAAATAATCCATTTTAAATATTCAAAATTCGCTAAAATTGCCAAAATAAAAATTTTAAACTGGCTCGCATTTTCCGGGTTGTTACAGAATTAATTGAAAATTCACAATTTTTAGGCTTTGAAATCGAGTTAAAGCAGGAATGAAAAACTATGAATGATAGAACGGATCAGATCTAAAGATCTTTGGAAAGCATGCTGGTGAGTGGGTTTAAATTACCCTTTTGAATAATTGTATGCATATCGTTTAACAATTCCCTAAAATAAAAATGATTAAATCAATTAAAAATCTTGTGGTTTTTACTTTTGCCTATCATGTTCTACTTCCCGTTCCTTTTTATTTTTATAGACTAGGCTAACTTCGAGCCTAGTCCAGATCTCGTCAAAAGGCATGCATACGAACAATGTTTATAGTGATGAAAGAATGTTTGGGAAATTGAAACAACTTGTATGGTAGATTTTGGGCAAAACTTGTGATTGGGGAATTGTTATATAACCTATAAAATACCGGAAATTGGGAATGTCAATAATTTGTCATATAACTGTAGATATTAATCTGAGACATTAATGAAAATATATGCAAATTAAGTTGGAGCAAGTAGGTATGTTCAGAACAAAGATTATGGGAAAAAAGGGAAAAAGGTTAGTATGAGCGTAAATCAATTGTGTATAAATTAGATTATTGGCATAACTACAAAGTAAGTTTAGTTATTATTCAGATTTGAACAAATAGAAGTCATGACTTGTGATGAATTGAAACTAGAACCGTGCCTAGTTGTAAGATAAACAATTCGGATTATGTTTATCCTTGTGACTAATCTGAAAATCACATATGCCTATGAGACTATTGCGATAAAAATTGAACCTATCATGTTGTATAATAAATTGGTGATGAACTTATCATGTTGTATATTAATTTGGTGGTTCTTTTATGTTATGTTATATGCAAATCCATAAGCTAAGTCATGTTCATATATGTTTGTATGTCTAGATCTACATGCGTATACGTTTAGATCAATGTTAATTGGATCCAACTAAAATGCAAGTTCACAATTATATGCTAAATTAAATTTAGGTTGTTCAATGCCAAATTTAAATTACAAGCTATTGGCATAGATTGTCACATAATCATGTAAATGGTTAGTAGCATGAAATGGTATAATTTGTATACCTAGAATTATGGACATGATTTAAATGGTAAGTGGGACATGACTTGAATAATAACACTTATGGATAATTTACATATAAACATGAATGGTAAATATGTGAATTAAATAAAAAGACGAACATGCCTAACTTGAGATTAGACCGAGTTGTGGTGTAAGACTGCCCGGAACCGCCCGACACAATCCAGCAACCACACCAACAGGTCTAATGTGAGAGGTTAGCGCATCATGCCCAAGAAAAATCTGAGATTAGAATAAGTTTGCGGTAGAAGTCTGCCCGGACCCGCCCGGCACATCCAGCAACCGCAAACAACAATTCTAATGTGAGAGATTAAAGCATTAATGAATGAATTAATGATAATAAACAAGACATGCTCATAATGGTAAGGTTAAGTAACATATGAATAGGCGACACTTAACCAATAAAACATGATGAATGAGTAGGGTTAAGTTAATAAGAAACATTTAACCAATACAACATGATGAATGAGTAGGGTTAAGTTAATAAGAAACACTTAACCTATACAACATAATGAATGAGTTGGGTTAAGTAAATAAGAAACACTTAACCAATACAACAAGATGAATGAGTAGGGTTAAGTAAATAAAAAACACTTAACCAATATAACATGTTGAATGAGTGAAGTTAAGTTAATAAGAAACACTTAACCAATATAACATGATGTTTGGGTGGGTCAAGTTAACATGAACGGACAACACTTAACCAATATTACATGAACAAAGTAGGGTTAAGACAAGCTTAACCAATAATACCTATTGACTTGATAAGTGGGAGGGTTAAGTAAACCTTGGTAGGTAGGTAATAGTAGTATATATAGGCCCACAAACTTAACCATTAAATAAACATGCTTGAATCAATAGAAGAGGTTAAGTACATATCGGGTTGGTGGGTAATATCTGTGTACATAGGCCCACAAACTTAACCAATACAACATGTTAATTAAACAGATGGATGGGGTTAAGTCAAATTGGTAACACTTAACCATTATAACATGTTGATTAGGAAACCCTAGTGACAGGGACCCATTTCAGCAGTAACCCACATAGATGTATCATGGTACCCTGAACTAGGCAGGGTGGGGCACGATTACTGGGCTGATTATAAGCGGTCAAAACAACGGCGGGTGGTGCGTCAGTGTAGGTTCCGACGGAGTACGGGCGTGCATGTACTCCAGAGTGGGAAAAGCAGTCACTGGGCATTAGTAGTTATACACCGTGCATCTTGAATGGTGTCGGGTCACCACCATAGGGATTGATACACCCCATGGTGGGACCAGCACAGGTATCTACAAACAAGCGGGGCCGGATGACACAAGTAATAAATACATGCGAGTAGAAGCCGATCGATAATGGGATCATTTTATTATGAGTGCATGAGGCTAGTAGTTGCAGAGAAATAAAAATGTGTACGATATCATATTCAGTTTATCTTACCTCACCTTATCTTATGTTATCTTGTTACTGTGGTATTACGGAAGAGACCGTGCAAGTGGGGGTACCACGGGGTGTACCTCAGTCGGGGGTAGCGACATATACATTGTATTAGGTTAATATACTAAGGAGTAGATGGGTACGACGTGTGTGTGAAAGCCTTGAGTGCTAATAACACTAATAACCTAATAAGAGAGAAAATGTAATTGAACGGTATATGTAGGATTATTCAAGAAGTGTAGTTTAATTTCATTCACACAGAACTTATGTTCTGACCCCCTCCTCATAACATTCGCAGGTTAGGTTCATGACAAAGACCGTATAGCTTTGGATACTGGTTTAGCAGTATTATTATTAAGGTAAAGCTATAGCTTAATTACATTATATTTTATTCCTTCCGTTGTGAGATGTTTTCCAAACTCTGACATGTTTTATGTCTCTGTCTTTTCTGCAGGATACCAGGACAAACCAACTCGGTTTCGATGGATTGGATTTTTGAAAAAAATCGGTCTGTCGGAACATGGGTTGTTACATAGAAGGACCCCGGATTCTCTATAAATAGAACCCCAGGAACTCCATAAAGGGGGACGTACTTTTTATTTCTCAATTTATTTCCTTTCTTCTCAAGAGGAGCAAATCATCAAATCTTGTGATATATCTGCAAACTATCAGTGGAGAATTCGAGTCTCACACATCTTACGATTTGATAATCGTGTAGTGTCATAGTGATGAAATAGGGAGTTAACACTAACCTTTCTGATGAGGAGATCAACCAAGGCGCCCCGGCGGCAGAGGGAGAGGGCTTTATGGTAACACGAAGTTTCCTTCTCCTTGCCCTAACGGTCTACCATGATTGATCCATATTCTCATGCTGAGCCTAACGCTTCCCGTACATTGATGTAAGGAGATCGTCCATGAATTCCTAACCCGATCCCTGTCGTGATTTAGGCTCCTCTCTTGGGCTGATCTGACACGGAGGAATCATTGGAGTTAACAAATATTGCGATGCCTTCATCCTTGAACTCAAGGGAAACGTTAGCCTGTTTTCTTCTTATTGGAATACATAATGTCGTCGTCATGGCTTAGAAGCTCATCAATTCCATGAATCATAACCACATCAAGTTAAATAACTTTCCTAGGGTCAAGTCGAAATACCATCGTGCAATACATGTAGTATTCACCCTCCAGGGGAAAGGTTAATGGCCATTAGGTTTAAAAATTCTTATGCCTTGAGGAAGGTGATTCAGCTTAAAGTCACAGGCCTAGGAATATATCCTGGAGACTCTGAGTCATGACGACGACAATTTCATGAACGCATACATTACATACTGTAACCCGGGTGTTGACGAAAAATGTCGTTAACACTAACAATAAATAATAATAATATAGAAAGATAACCACGTTGACCGCACACACACACATATATTTATATGTATACATATATATATACATATCATCCGTCCGAATCTACGTAAAACGACAAAATATACATATATTGAATGTTAGAACGATATTCATTTATGGAATCATACATGTTAATGTATTCCATATTAAAATAACGTATTTGTGGTGACCATTGTAGCAATTAATGTGACTGGTTGTTATAAATAGGACCACAAATAAATAAATAACCATTGTAAGCAATGATGATTTGGGGAAAGTAAACTTAATAGGGAAATTAAGTAAAATGGTTACAATTCTTAAGATATATTAGGATTAATGTTGTAAACCCCAATTAGGGAATTTAATTTAAAATACATCTAGACACGAGGTTAGGCTCAACTTGTGGTAGAAGTTTGCCCGGAACCAACTGGAAAATAAAGCATCCACAGGTGGTCAGCTTAATGCGAGTGGTCTAGAGCATAAATATAACTGTACAAAGACACGAGGTTAAGTTCAACTTGTGGTAGAAGTCTTTCTGGAACCAACTGGCAAATCCAACATCCACAAGTGGTCAACTTAATATGGAAGGTCGGTGCTATATATACAACAATCAATAAATAAATAAGATTAGTAATGTCTATTGGGGTACAACAAATAGATATATTCGAGACTATTAAAATAAAGATATCCATTGTGAATTAATGCCCTAGGAAAATTATGGTCATTAGCTCATAAATGGCATTTTTTATAATCAATGGTAATAAAAAAAGGAAATTAAATATTAATTATTGTCGTAGGAAAATTTGACCGTTATGGTTATAAAGGGCAATAAACATATGAATAGAAATAAATGAAATAAAAGGGGGATAAACGGATATTGATGGTTAGTTAAATTACTAAGTCCAATTAGGGAAAATGATAAATTAAATATCCTAGGGCAAGGAGGATATAACTTTCCTTATTTATACTAGTTAATATAGAACTTATAATTAAAAGTTAGAATTGGACTTAGTAGGTTAATGATGTGAAACATTATTAACCATAGTAAACCGTGACAATAATTTATTGTGTACGTATGGTATTTTCGTAAAGTGAAACTAAATAGGAATGGCTCAATAACTCAGCCCACTTCATTCTCATAAGAAGGGGTATTAAAAGCTAATTAGGTACGAACTTAATAATCTTCACGTATAGTCCGCTTCCTTGGATCTTAAGTGGTTTGGGTCGGGGAGTCCACCTGAGAGTAGGTCTTTCAGTTTAGGGGTCTAAAATGGCGTGTGTGTGGGGACCACACAAACATGGAACTTAAAAATGTCAGATATGGGTGCCTATCCTATGGGAAGTAGTAAGCGACTAAGAAGATCATCCAATAAGGTCAGGTAAATGGTATAGCGAGCAATAAGATATCATCTCTCACATTAGTCGGGCAAGGGTATATGGGTGAATGACAAAAGCCTTAACTAGTAGGGCCCGTAGCTAGTGCCCTCTAGCTTACATTAACGTTGAATAAATCATCGAGGAACATTAACCAATAGATCCGCCTAAGGTCTTAAATGATCATGGAGAATCCGCTTCTATGTATTATTAATAGTGAGGCGTTAAATAATAAGGGATGGTCGAATGAAAAAAATTGTATATATAGAAACTCTGTAATTAGGGGTCTACCCCCGATTAAATAACTAGCCATGTTCTGGTATAAAGGCTTCACAAATATGTGTGTAAACACTCTATCTCGGTATCATATTTTGGAAATACAACCTTGGGAAGGGTAGCTAGAGTCGTGCTTAAATATTTACAAGGTTTTGATAGAATCACTAACCATGGTAGGCATACATCTTGGGTTGAACCAAATGGGATACAATTGTGTATTATAATCTGTGTTGTACATTTCTTGTTCACCGGAATCTTGTTGTTTTGACCCCCTCCTCGTTACAACCACTCAGGTTTTCTAGAGAAGGTCGGGTTCTAACAGGTGTTTAAGTCTGGCTTTTGGTTCTCATTCTCGCTCAAGCTCGGTATTGGCAAAGTGACTTACTTTAAAAAGGTAGTTACTTGATTTAATACTAGTTTATCTTATTCTATTTTTGTTGTGAGTTTTCTTATCGTACTTCGATTATGCTCATGATCATTTATTTGTAGTGACCAATTTTACATGCTCCATGCATGGATTTGTTCGAGTTTCAATTTTTGTCGAAATTTGGGCATAGAAAAGTGTGGGGTGTTACATTTGGTATCAGAGCATAAGTTTTACGATCAGAGGAAGTAGTTAAATTAGGACTCGTGAGAGAACGTAATTCGATTTTCTTTTCTGTTTTTCTTTGTCTTTTTTACTCTTCTTAAATTTATTTCACGATGAATTAGTTGTGGGCCTAATTAAATAAAATGGGCTTTAAGCAACCAAGAGTTGAAATATGTTTAATTTGGGTTTCTAGCCAATTTTGTCTTACCCTATAGTACGTTGGCGATCTCGCCGTGAAGAGCATGAGGACGAAATATGTTGAGGTCCGTTGATTCGAGTTTGTAGACTGGATAAAAATCTAGCTGCAACCGAGATAGTCGCGATGTCTGGTTTTTGGTTTCGTTGGTAGTTCCGGTTAAGACCATTCCTCGATACAAAATGGGAAAGGCTCACGATAATATGTCGTATCCATCAGAAATATAATTACGAGGTATATCCATTCGTTACTTCATTGAATTTCCAAATCTACCTTTATTGAAATATTCTTTTGAGTTCTTGGACTTATGTCCTAAGAAATTTATTTCTCTTAAACTATTTAGAAAAATAAAATGGGTTTTGTAAGTTTTGAAATACGGTTTCGAAAAATGGTTTTATAACGACGTAGTTTTATAAAGATATGGTTTTTAAATTTTAACCTATTCGTGTTTCAAAATTATTGGGGCTTAGTGTAATTTTAATAAATATACTCCGATTGGTATGAAGTAAGGAATAAGAAATGACAAGGAATATGCCACTAAACTTAAGACTAATAAATATTTATTCCTTGTGATTTTTAGTATCCCTCTTTCTATATATATTGGATTATTTATTGAAATTATCACAACTAATCCTTGATATTTTAAGGTTCCGACATTTTTGAACATTAAAAGGTTTTTCAATTTATAATACGAACTGAACTAATAATAATATTAAGTCGTATTTAAAGGAATGAAACCATTGGTTTATAATAAATTTCAATTTTGGAAAAGTTTTAAATTTTTCTTCGAAAAGGATAAGAAAAAAATCTTACTCCGGATTTTTGAGGTATATGATTTTGAATCATTTAATTTTATGTCAACTAGTTAAGGGTAAAATCCGTTTTGATTTTATTTCAGATTTTTAGTTGATTTCATGTTTTAAGTATGTTTGTTGTGTAGTCGCAGCATCATTGTTGAGATTGTAAATCTTTGGAGATGGTTCAGAGTTTGAATGCAGTCTTTGGTACCGCCGTAATGAGGATAATTGTTTTCGGGTTACGTCAAATCTTAAAAGATGATGCGGGACGATTAATATTTTAATCCGTCCTAATAAGGTAAAGGTTCAATCTTTTTCCAAAGCCCATTTAATATTTGACATTTACCGTTATGCAAGAATGGTCGACTAGTTAATGAGTTTTGCTGCAACTTGAACCTAGGACTCAACCGTAAAAGTTGAGTCCAAATAACCCCCATAACTTCTTTCTTTCATCCTTCCTTCCTCATCTAGCCGAAACACTTCTCTATTATTCTTCTCTTCCTTTGTCGTCGCCTCGCCTCCTCCTTTTTAGCGCTTGTTTGCGCATTAGATCTTATTTCAGTAATACTCCAAAATCTAACTTCTTCTCTCCGACCATTTCTTAGTCCATAA
The DNA here is from genome assembly GCA_030737875.1 of Allium sativum. Classification (NCBI taxonomy): domain Eukaryota; kingdom Viridiplantae; phylum Streptophyta; class Magnoliopsida; order Asparagales; family Amaryllidaceae; genus Allium; species Allium sativum. The sequence continues at coordinate 51,498,150 of CM060927.1, forward strand.
TACCTACTTGCATTACCAGATCTTTATAGCACCATTTAAGTCTCATCCTTAGGGAGATATCATTTGGTTGGATCAGAATGAGCAAAAGATATCACCGTTTTAGGGCTAAGAAATTTTTTCGTGGTAATTGGACTTGCACCCGTCCATTTCTTCGAGATCTTAGAATAGGATTATTGTTTGTGCTACATCCGCCTTTTTTATATCTTGTTTGAATAGATTTTATAAGGGCGATCGTCGTTTCAGAGATGAAGATTAAGCCATCTTTGGATGGTTTTTCTAAGGAGAATCGCAATGAGATTTTAGAGGAATCCGTGTTTTAAGCGGACTTGAAGGGTCTTCTGTTTGACCAGCTTTGGAGATTTTGCAGCAAATCTCTTTTCTTAATGTCGGGCTTTGAGTTTGGGAATATATGTTCGAACAGCCCATGAAGACGTGTGATCCATTTAGCACATCCTTCTGTAAATGAGAAGTTATGAATAGATTTTTCACACGATGCGGAAATTAATCTTTTGCTTGATCGATGGCATAACCATCATTTAGTGTCACATCATATTTGATTCAACTTGTTTTTCTTGTATGTTGTCTCATGGAGTTACTTTCTATAATTTCACCTATCTGTTTTGCCTTTAGACAATATTGGGTGGATCTCCATAAGAAGAAGTTTTGTGGTAGGTTTCTCTTCTCATCGCAAATTCTCTTTGAGAAGAGGTGGTGATGTGGGAACCTCGTACAACACCAGCAATGTCTACAACATGAGACTGAGCATTTTGCTACCATGATATGGTTAATTAAAGATTATCAAAATTGGTTTGAGCTCCACCCGCGGAGCAAGACATCTCGTTGTTTATAGCCATTGTTTCGGAAGTTTTAGTGTTGTTGCTTTGTCGCCGTCTTTGTTGTTTTCCCTTTCTAGCATCAGGTTCTTGGCTTGGTGGTGATTCGTGCTTGTAACTGTTAGTGTTGTTTAAATCGCATGACTCGGGTTAATGAGATTTCTATGTCTGGAATTTTTATGTCATTCACGCATGCCTATTTAATATGATATCTCGTTTTTCTTATCTAAACTAACAGTTGTCCTAGAGTTGGAAAAATAGAATTTTGTGTTGGATAAATTTTAGCAAAGGACCGGTTTTGCGTTGTTTTCGTCATGGGTATAGAAATAAATAAATCGCCATTCCTTGTTAAGCTAAAATTTATGTTGGCCTTTTATTTTGTGTGTGTGTGTGATTTCGGTTTTCGCATTTTGGCGCGACCGACTTCCTTTTTCGCCAACATGTGACTTGAATCATTTAAGTTTCCGCAAAATACAATTTTTTTTTAACTTTTGGAAAACATTGTTTATATAAAAAAAGAGAAGAAGAACTTTTTATCATTTTTATAGGAAAATGAAACGGCTTTGAAATGGATTTTTTGAAAAAAAAACATTAGAAGTTTTGTAGTGGAAATTTACTTTTATGGAAAAAATCGATTTTTGGTCACATGAACGGCGTAAGGAAGATTATTGGATGCTTTGTGTGTGCGTTTTAGCGGTTCAATAGGACCGACAATACGATAAAAAAGTTAACGACAACAAGAAAAAGGATGTTTCGGCTATGGGAACGTTGTTTCCATACTTGGTCAATGATGCGTTCGAGTTATTAATTAACTCGTTTTACATTTTTAGAACTTGTTTTAAGCCTCCTTTACAATCTACAGATGAATTTTTTTAGAGTATTTGAGTAGCTAAGGTGAAAATTCCACTGTAGGGCGGGAAATGGAATATTTGTAAGTAGAAGAAACGTTGAAATTCTTCGCTTTGACTACCTTTTTCCGGTTTAGGAGAAATAAATAAGGGAACGATTAGATTGCGTGACGCTTTGGATGGTAGGGTCTGGATGCAAAAGTGTTTGCTTCACACTTCTATTCATAGTTGTGTGAAGGTTATGGATGAAAATGGACTTTAAAAATTTGCGTTCATATAGAACTGTCAGTATATTTAGGATGTTTTGCATCATGTTTAAAAAAAATTCAATGCATACATATAGAGGGACCAATTTAGAATTGTCTTGCATGCATATTTTATAGTTGAAATGTATTATGTACACCTTGCACATACACGTAGTTGCAAAGTGGATGTACAAAAATTGGTTGTGTAGAATACGATAACTAGGTGTCAGAGTTTTGGGACGAAATTTTTTTAAGGGGGGAACAATGTAACAACCCAGAATTTTGACAATAGATTAGTTATTTAATTAGATTCTCAAAAATAGGAATTTTTGTACACGTTGAAATTTAACCACTAAACTTTAACTGATGCGTTCGTCGTGGAATTCCAATCAACTTTCTTGTTTGGAGTTTTGTGAACAGAGTTCGTGTGAAAAAATTATGGACGAAATACAAAAAACGGACGGAAATAAATAAATAGAATATTTAATATATATCTTTCCCTCTTTGACCAGCCCAGTGACAGCTAGGTTTTGAGGGGCAATTTTGTTATATTATAAAGTATAAATGGACGAATGTTTATTTAAATAAATCTAACAGTTCATGGCCAATTCCACTCAAATAAATAAAGGGGTGAGGCCTCATTCTTTTCTACACAAATATGTTGGCAGCAGCGAAGCTCTGCCATTTCCCTTTCTCTTTCAATCAAATTTCTTAATCAAAATTATATTCATATATAATCAATCAAATATAAATCACATAGAATTGAAAGGGATCATCAGATCTAAATGGAAAAGAACATGAACTAACGGCTAAGCTATTCTACATCAAATCCTCCCCTCTTTTCCTATTTTCTTGCATGTCTACATATCTAAAAGGATCCCCTTTTCAAATTAATTGAAGATTCATAAGAATTTGAGAATTATAGGCCTAAAAGGTTATTTAGATTTCAGATTTGGATGCTTTCAGGTGAGTAGGAAATTTACATACAAAGTTATAATAGCCTATTTATCTCGTTTGAATTAGATCTCAAAATATATGCCTATTATCATCAGATCTTTTCATAATATTATTGAATTTGAATTGACACCTATCAGATCTGTTAATAAATATTGTCAAAAGTAGGAAATTGTGAATTGTGGTTAGGAATAATACAAATTGGAGGTTTACTTAAATTGTTTATACATATTACCTACAATTGTGTTGGAAATTATATTGTGGTTGTTGTAAAACACTGAAAATTTGGAAATCAGTCCCAAAAACATTGTTTAGAAGTAGTTTTCTTCCCAATCTCTAGTTTCAGTGTTAAAAAGATAAATTATGTGGTTTTGATTAAAAAAAATGCAATGTTGATTTATGTGATTTTAATTTATAAAAAGACACATGCTATTTGTGTTCAATGTTGTTGAGGTTTTGGTTTAATTGTTGTAAATATGTAGTTTTCCTTTTAGTGAACAAAAAGACATTATTTTGAGTTCACAAGGAATATGAAAAATAGATTGAAAAAGGGAAAAGTTGTGCAAATGTACGTATAAATATAAATGTACATATTTGTGCGTAGTTTGCATCAACTATTCGAAAATATACATTATATATATATATATATATATTTCTTATGATTTTGAAATATGTCTTCCATTTATCATGCATAATTTACGATAATTATAACAAACCGTCATTTAGTAAGATTTGGAACCTTTAGGAAAATTGAATGCAAAAAAGGAAGGTTTAATTATTAATATAGCCAAATTTTTAAATCAACAATAAATAATAATAATAATAATAATCATCTTTACTAATAATCGGAATAGGTTTGGTGTCACACTTTTTTGGTGTACACGCAAACTACCGAAAATGCCCTTTACTAAAAACAAACACATACGATAAAAGGAATTAAATCAAGAAAGAAACGGAAAGTAACTAAAGTTAAATAGCAATATTCCATTAATTAGCCATGCGCATCATTAATGACATCAATAGAGAAGTAAATGAGAATAACGTTAAAATTTGAAAGTAGAAAATTAAATATGGAAGGGTAACGTAAATGGAATTAAATCACGCGTATGTTTGAATTCGAAAATAAATACGCATCGTAAATGGAAAAATCACGCGTATGTATGGAAATATTTATTTCAAGAGTATGTGCACGCGTGTTAAGAATGGATTTTTTTTCAATAAAACTAGAAATAGAAATAAATGTTTTGAATAACGATCACATGAATTAACATGCATGAATTAGAAACAGAAGAAAATTAATGCATAGTAATGAAAATAGGAAAATAAAAAGAAACTATCGAGCAAACAAATATGCAGAAAAATAAAATGGGCAAGAAATATACCAGACCATGTACTAACGACATATTTTTATTTTGTTGAATGACTCCGCGCGTGCCATCACCACGCGCGAAGCGCGTGCCTATACGTCTCGTAATAAAGAAAGATAACTACGCTGACCGCGTGAATATATATATATATCATTCGTCTAAATCTACATAAAACGACAAAATATACATTATATTGAATGTTTGAATGATATTCATTTATGGAATCATAGATGCAAATGTAATCCATATTAAATTAATATATTTGTGGTGACCATTGTAGCAATTAATGTGATGGGTTGCTATAAACAGGACCACAAATTAATAAATAACCATTGTAAGCAATGATGATTTGGGGAAAGTAAACTTAATAGGGAAATTAAGTAAAATGGTTACAATTCTTAAGATATATTAGGATTAATGTTGTAAACCCCAATTAAGGAATTTAATTTAAAATGCATCTAGACACGAGGTTAGGCTCAACTTGTGGTAGAAGTCTGCATAGAACCGACCGGCAAATAAAGCATCCACAGGTGGTCAGCTTAATGTGAGGGTCTAGAGCGCAAATATAACTATACAAAGACACAAGGTTAAATTCAACTTGTGGTAGAAGTCTGTCCGGAACCGACCCACAAATCCAACATCCACAAGTGGTCAACTTAATGTGGAAGGTCGTTGCACAAATATACATATATATACAACAAACAATAAATAAATAAGATTATAATGTGTTGGGGTACAATAAATAGATATATTCGGGACTGATAAGATAAGGACATCCATTGTGAATTGATACCCTAGAAAAATTATGGTCGTTAGGCTCATAAATGGCATTAATTATAATCAATGGTAATAAAAAGGACATTAAATATTAATTGTTGCCTTAGGAAAATATGACTGTTATGGTTATAAAGGGAAATACACATATGATCAGAAATAAATGAAATAAAAAGGGGATAAACGGGTACTGATGGTTGTTTAAATTACTAAGTCCAATTAGGGAAAATGATCAAATAAATATCCTAAGGTAAGTAGGATATAACCTTTCTTATTTATACTAGTTAATATAGAACTTATAATTAAAAGTTAGAATTGGACTTAGTAGGTTAATGATGTGAAACATTATTAACCATAGAACCCGCGACGATAATCATGTACGTATGGTATTTTCGTAAAGTGAAACTAGACGGTAATGACTCAATAAATCAGCCCACTTCATTCCCATTAGAAGAGGTATTAAAGGCTAACTAGGTACAAATTTAATATTCTTCGCGTGTAGTCCGCTTCCTTGGTCGAGGAGTCCATCTGGGAGTAGGACTTTAAGTTTAGAATTCTTAAATGGTGTGTGTGTAGGGCCTAGCTGAACCTGAAAACTTAAAAATGTCATATATGGCTACCCATCCTATGGGATGTAGTAAGCGACTAAGGAGATCATCTAATAAGATCAGCTAGATGGTATAGCGAGCGATAAGATACTATCTCTCACCTTAGCAGGGTAAGGGTATATACGTGAATGATGGAAGCCTTAACTAGTAGGACCCATTGTTAGTGCCCTCTAGTTTACATTAACGCTGAATAAATCATCGAGGAGTATTATGTGACCAACAGATCCGCCTAGTATCTTAAGTGATCATGGGGAATCCACCCTATCTATTATTAATAGTGCAACGTTAAATAATAAAGGATGAGCGAACGAATATATATATATATATAGAGAGAGAGAGAGAGAGAGAGAGAGAGAAACTTCGTAATTAGGGGTCTACCCTCGATTAAATAATCAACCATTGTTCTGGTATAAAGACTTCACAAACATGTGGATAAATGTTCTATCTCGGTATCATATTTTTGAAATACTACCTTGAGAAGGGTAGCTAGAATCGTGCGTAAATATTTACAAGGTTAGGCTAGAATCACTAACCTTGGTAGGCATACATCTTGGGTTGAGCCAAACGGGATACATCTATGTATTATAATTTGTGTTGTACATTTCCTGTTCACTAGAATCTTATCGTTCTGACCCCCCTCCTCTTTACAACCACCCAGGTTTTCTAGAGTAGGTCGGGTTCTCATAGGTGTTTAACTTTGGATTTCGGATCTCGTTCTCTCCCATGCTCGGTATTGGCAAAGCGGCTTACTTTAAAAAGGTAGTTACTTGAGTTAATACTTGTTTATCCTATTATGTTTCTGCTGTGAGTTTTCTAATCATACTCTGATTATGCTCATGCTCATTTATTTGCAGGTACCGGATTTACATGCTCCATGCTTGGATGTGTTCGAGTTTCATTTTTTGTCGAAATTTACGCATAGAAAAGTGTGGGTTGTTACATTTACGTTGAGATTTATCGCTGAAAGTACTCCAAACAGATCTAGTTTGATTTTGCTTTGCTTTAAAATGTGCTCGGGTCAAACTGAGTTTATTTTCCATGTTAGATTTTTCTTGGAGCTTCAGAAGAGGAGCTAGAGTCGAGATGTATTCCAATACTTTCTGATATTAACTTATTTTCTACTGTGTATGCTGTATTGATCATATTTTATAGTCTGATCTTGTTGGGTACTCTGATATTGTAATTATATATACACACTTTTCTCTTTGTGTGTGTTGACCCACTTTTTGGCAAAAGATGTCATGACTCAATGGATCGAAGCCCAATGTCAAATGACCCGTCGATCGAACCCAACAGGCGGCCTTTTTCTTATAAAGCCCAGGCGGTCGATCCTTTCTTTAGAAAGCCCGAATAAAAGATGACCTGAGTTGCTTCCCTCGAGCAGCAGCATCTCATTCCCTGAAAGTATCGCTCTCCCAGACCGACTAAGTCAAATACTTCCCTTAAAGTTGGATCGATCGATATCTCTGGATCTACGTGGAAATATCCAGACAAGTCATTCATGTAGCCCGGTTCTCAAGGCATTAAAGGCGGTCAACCACTTCCTGCCAAAGCTCTAATTTTGATACACCTCATCTCGAGTGCCACGTAATCCACCATTTCCATGGATACTATTAATCAGCAGCAGACGGGGTCCCACCGGTGCAACTATTTCAAATGATCGAGCTCCATGTGTCCAAGATCCGCAAAAGAGGCAAGCCACGTTGCAGCTCCCTCAGCGCCTCTCATCACCTATAAATACCTCCATGCTCAAAATAGAAAGAGACTTTTCTAGATCTTATTTTCTCCACTTCAACTTTTGGTCAAGAGCTCCCTCTCTCAAGCTCAAACTCCACGGCTAACTCCAAAAAATAGCCAATTTTCCCTCTTTCTTCAAATAGGAAAAGTGTTGTACTTGTAATAAAAAAAATCAATATATATAAAGTGGACGTACGCACCATCTTTACCGAACCACTATAAAAAGTCTTGTGTGTCCCCTGTTTTCTTTACTTTATCGTACTCTATGATTATTATCTGTGTGTTCTACGCATGATTGGGGGTTGACTGTCACTAGTGGCCAACTTTTGACGTCAACATTGTACAGAGTACTAATATATTATATTTTATTCGTTCCGCTGTGAGATTATATTCTACTCTGAATTTGTAGTGTTAATGTTCTTCTTTTTCTTTTATTCCAACATTTCTTTCTTCTTCACACTCTCTAACATCTTTCCCCTAACTATCTGCTTTCCTATATCTTTATAGCTGGACATGTGTGGTTAAATGTCGACTTAAACAGTACGGAAAAGTTGGGTCGTTACAGCAGAACTTGTCATATGTCGTGGTTGCTCACATATAAAGCATTTTCTCTTTAGGCACTACATCTTGCAATCTCTAGGATAATGCCCAACTCCACCACAAGTATGGCACCTTCGAACTTTCTGGATCTGAGTTGTCTGAGGTCCTTTACCTTTTGCAATCACTAGCATAAAGCTCAATCTATAGAATAGAGAAACCAACAACTACAGGTGGACATGTAGGAATTCGAAGTGATTTATCTTGCACACTCTTTTAGGTTCCCCAGGTACCTATCAGAGCTTGCAGCATCTACGATACTAGATGGGGATTGCATTGCTTGAAATCTCATATTTGGGGTATTATCGTTCTGTGCAAGAGAAAGATAAATATTTAGAATCAAAAGAAAAGAATCGAAAAAAATCTATTTTGGATTGAGGTACTTTTATAAATCACTTTATACTTTTCAAAATGCTTTTCTTTTTATAACACTAAATTTGTAAATTATTCTACTTCAAAAAAATCAATTTTTAGGAATCCTTAACTTTAGGCACCAATACCAAATATAAAACCACAATCCCCTTAACATACCACTAACTAGTCATGTCATTGAATGTAGAGCATCCAGGTAAGAATAAAGACTTAGAGAGACTAAGATCATAAGATAATTTATAGTGTAAATATTTTAGAATAATAAAAGCATTTCATAAATTCATAACATTAAAGTTCCCTTATTCAAAAACCATCAAACCACAAGATGTTTACAAATTTCATCTTATGAAATCAAAATCGTGTCAAAGAGCATCCATAAAAAAACTCTCAAAATTGATACGAACAAAATCAAATGACAATATAAAATGAAGCAAATGCATGAAGAAAGTGTAGGGCCCGAAAGATGAACTCCCAACTGTTCGAGTCAAGTGCTGCCCTGTGAGCTTAATGGAGAAAATGTAGAAGAGTCTGGATTAGACAAAGAAGTTAGGTGAATAAAAAGTGATTACTAGAAAGATGATAATCAAGAGATTATAGACTTAAGAACATTTCTAACTGTTATAAGGATTTGATGTTTGTGCTCTACTTAGGGCGATTACTAAGGTTATTTGTTTGCACTGTGAATCTTTCTACAAAAATAAAGTAATGTCTAAGAATGATTCACAATTCTACCATGATCGTCCCACACTCTCTATCATGAGGCTAACATGGAAGTTGATGTCCATTACACTAAATCGGAATTCATCCAGATGTGAATCGTTAGAATATGTCACTGTAGTTGTTGTGGTCTCTTATTTACCGCTCTGAAGTTGACGACGTATTCATTTAGATTGACATATATCTACTAGCGCTAAGAACTCACAGTGTCTTATTTACTACTCCGATGCCTGCATGCTCGATCAACGTTAGTACACATTGTATGTAGTTCTTTTCTCTATGTGCCACTAATTTATAGCTTTGGTGTGTGTCCGATTGCCGTTAGTATGAGCCACAAACAATAATCAAGTTGTGCTTCCACCTCACTCCTATGTGATCAAATCTTAAACTATTGGCCACTTATTTACTGCTCCTGTGATTTCTATTCGTCGTTAGAAGGAGTCCCCATCTATGCTACGAAAAACTATAGGTCATTTATTTACTATTCTGACAAATGTCGCGTTCGTTATTAGTATGGACCCCAGCTATGCTGCAAAATTATTATTATGATATTCTAATCTCTTATGTCTTTTATTGTTTTATGATAATTAGTGTTTGAAAGGCTGTATCTATCTATCATGAGCTAATATCATAATAATTCTACGATTTTTCTCCTTTTCTCTATTATATCAAAATATTAAAATTTATTATTTTTCTATTTACAGGTTTACATAAATTATATGCTTGTTTGGCCTTTCTATAAATTTTGCATTTTCTATTTGAATATATATTACATTAAATTTCTATCTTCACATAATTTAAAAGGGATTTAAAAGTACTTTTAAATCTAAAAACTATAGAAATATAAATTACTTTGCACATGTAAAAGAAATGGTAAATAATTTTAAATAAACAATAAATTTAAAATAAACTATACTAAACTATAAAAAATAAACATTAAAAATAAACTGTAAAATAAAATGAAAATTAATTATTTTTTTTTTTAAATCTAAAAACAATAAATTTTCACTCACTTATGGTCATGTGCTAATGTCCTGTAGCCTTCCTATATCCCTTCTTTGGATATTCTAAATTTATTGTTATTATTGCCTTCAAAGAAAATATTAATTTAGGTCTCAACCTCTAAAAATTGAGAGGGAAACCTAGGAAGAGAGGAAGTAGAATGTGTGGAATGAGAGTGCTAAGCTAGGTTCTATTTATAGGTCTGTTGAGTGATCTAGGACCTCTGGATCATCCGGATTTAGTCTGGGACTGCCATGTCTTAGACCCAAATTCGATCATCAATTTAAAATTCAAAAGCTCGGGATTTAATAATATCATATCATTTTTCTTTGTTCGTACCTAGTCTGATTTACGATCATGTACCAAGCATGGGACGAACCCTCCTCCCCCGCCCTGGGGTCGACCGGCTAGGGGAGGCGGTTGACCTATGTCGTAAAAAAAAATTCAAAATTCTGAACTTATAAACTTATGTATTACTAATAAATTCCGACAATTGAATTCTCATATATTTCCTCTGTATTAGCTCGGATTAGAACAAAGTATATGTGGAAATCATCTAGAAACCTAGCGATCGACTCAATGGTGAAACTTTCATATCCAGATCCATACATACATACATACATATATATATATATATTCTTATTTATTTATTCTTTAATTAATATTGTTATTAAAATATTTGTGTGTTACATTTGGAATAACCGGCTATAACAGTACGTCAACAAACTGATTATAGTGGTATTAATGGAGAAACTACCATCCGTAGTGACTGCTTCAGGAAATAACTAGGGACTTTGTTTAAGACCCGCAATCTCATTATTTAAATGGATGAGGGATAGGTTGTTCCCTCATGCTCTCATTTTTCTTACTTTGGATAATTAGGATAATTACAGCATATCACTTTTGCTTGCACAAAACACAGATTGGTATATAGTTATGCTCTAAGTTTGATGTATGTGACTATAACTTAGGTTAAAAATAACCTCGGATCACTTACATGCATATAGGGTCGAGGTTGGACCCTAGGCACACTCTAAGGTGGATGTCCAGGATAACTATTAAGGTTAATTATATTTTCTTTGATTTAGACAGTGGAATTTTAAAATTCTGCCAGGGAGTGATGATTAATTTGGATTGTCTTAGAGCCACCATTCAGATGGGATTGAAGAGTGAATGGATGGACTTGTATGGATTTGGTTGCCTTAGAGCTACCGTCCAAAGAGGTGGGGTCAGAGTGAAAGAAGTAAGTCACTTCACTAGAGAGCAACTAGATGGACCCACTATTGCTGAGTCCCTTTTACCGAAGGGTAAGTGTCCTCGTCAAAGAGTCGGTGGATTAGGCTTAATAAGAACTAGGGGAGGTCAAAGATAGGTTCCCTTACTAGAAAGTAAGTAGATAGGACTACTCAATCGTTGAGTCTCCTTTCCAAAGAGCAAGTGGATGAGACTCATCTTGTACCCACCAATGGTTACAAAAAAGAAAAAAAAAAGCAAAATGGAAAATGCATTTCAATTTGTTCAAGGATGCGTTTGCGGGGAACGGTAAGAGCATGGCATTTGAGCGTGACACTGTTGTGGACGGGGAATGCGTTTTTTTGCTACGAACGGGGTATTTGAGCGTGATATTTGAACAGGGTATTAATTTGTTAATTTATTTGTTTTGAATTAATTAAATATTAATCGCACAAAAGAAAACGACTGCATTTCATTACACGAACAGAAATACAACAACTGCACTGAAAATAAAACAAGTACATGAAAAACCAAAAAGTACGACGATGCGGTAATCTGCTCAACTCCGCTAAAATAAAATCACGTATATCATCGTCGGTAAGATCCTTGGCAATCTCCACATTCCGCGGATGAAAATTGTCATAATCTCCCATCGTTGAACATTTGCTACTCCTTGAACAATTTGAAGCAACGGGTAGTAAGGTCCGACAAGCGGAGGGTCACAAAAAAAGGGCTCGAACTGCCACGCTCTATGTGTCTGCGCCTAGAGGGCTGACCAGAAGATGGCCGCCAGTAGCTATCTAGCCGGAATAGTAACCGGCATCGGCAGCGGTGAAAAAAGCAGCTGGCGCGTGTGAAGGTGCAACAACAGGAATCAGATACGCACAAGCAGGCGTACGCAAACAACCGCCAAATAACATGTCCTGCTCTCGGAACTTCATAGGCGGATTTCTTCTGAATCGTCTGTATGGTCTGCCATCGTCGCCAGACCACCAGTCATCAGGATCGTCCAACCTAAGTTTATCCCAATCGTGAAACGACCGTTTCATATTATCCCACTTATTTTTAATCTGGGTTTCTATGTAATCCATATTGAAACGGGCGTTCAAAGACGGCGCGACCGACCTATAAAAGCTGCTGACATCAGTTGTCCGCTCTTCCAAATGCACTATACAAACATCAATAAAAGCAGACTCTTGTTCTTTTGTCCAATTAGTGAACAATTGGGAAGTAGCAAAGACAGAACCGTCAGACATACTGCAAAACAGAAAAAAGTAAAAAAATCCGAAAAAAACATATGTTATAGAATAAAGAAAATTAAATATAACGGCATAAAAAAACTGTTTCGAATCTTCGAACATCGCCATAGAAATTGAAAAATGAGAAATGGAGGGGGTTGTGCTGGTTGGGGTGAGGGAATATGAAGGGGATGGCTGAATTTATAGAAAAGGAGAGGAAACGTTGGAATTGAACCGTTCGTGTCGGACGCGTTGGACCCCAACGGTTCATTCTAAACGTTGGAACGGTGTCACGTATCCGAAATATCGGACGTCAACGGTTCATTCTTCGACGTTCGAGAATTGTTAATTCTGAACGTTGGAACGGAGCCATGCGTCGGGCGCAAGCGCAACCTGAACGTGAAACCATTTCTTTGTGAACGGTACCTAACTTTAGCCAGCGTGTGAGGCTGAGATGTTGAGACGTTGAGCACGACATGCATATGTGTAGTTAGTTGCCAAAGTCTCTGGAGGTGTAAAATGTTTTCAATAATGATCCAGATAGAATGATAATGACCAATTCGGTGCACCATTAATGGGATGAAGCAACAAGACAAGAGGACGAAACCGTACAATGTATAACATGGATGTTATAGTGAAACGCACCATGAAACATTTTCCAAATTGCAATTATTGAAGGCTGAGCATGACACCATCAAATTTATGCACATGCATGGTTTGTTAACAAGTATAGGGATTGGACTCAGATCTTCACGAAAAATGAACTTAGTCGTCATTCTTTTTACCTAATATGTCATGAATTTACTAATTACCAGAGATGTAGATCTTTCATTCAACGTAAATGGAGGAGCAAACCACTTAACGAAACTAACTTGATCTACATATATCCTTGCATTTTCCTGAAACACTTATGTGGAAAAATAAAACATGCATTAGCATCCGTCAATATTTCAAAAGCAGCATTCATATCTACATCTAAGAATATTTTTGGATATCTGAAAATTTCCGTATCTGCTTTGACGTATATGGATACCCAAAAGTACCCGCATCCGGGGACATGATCTTTTTTGTGTCAGTGGTTGAAAATAATAACCAATTGTATGGTTATTTAAAGTAATTTATAATTGTTTATAATTTAAGAATCACTTGTAGTATGAACATAAAAATGGATATTTTTTATTTTACGGCGGACGGGTATTTTTCGGATATGGATAATGTCGTATCCGTAATTGTATCCGGAAACGTTTTTCAATATCTAATATTCATATTCGTTTTTCGAATATCGCATATCTTTTGTGTTTTCAGCTGCGGATAAAAACAGATTTTTGAATACACATTGACGGCCCTAGAGTGTTCATGGCAACATCTATTATAGTAGCTGTAATATATTGTTGTTACATGTTAGTAAATATTTTGCAACGTGAGATTGACTGTAAATCCAACTTTTGGATCCGTTCTAATAAATGTGATCCACTCCTGATGCTTTGTACATATAACTAGGACCAGTGAAAGCTTTTAATAACTCATGCTTAAATGTTAGTTTAACCTTTATTCTAGAAACTGCCGCAAAATGAGTCAGTAAGCCTAGCACGTCTAACGCATATATTATATACACATGTATATACATACACTGTATGCAAAGTACAAGAGCAGCTAGCCAGTAGCCATTAACCATAGGTATGATAAGAAAAGAAAATAATATCAAATGGTGAGATAAATATATACAGTACTAATATACTTACTGGTCTAGTTTAGGGGTCTAGTTGGACAGGCCTAGGCTAAGTGCACATGATACGTGCATGGGATAAAGTGATATTATAACTTACTTCTGTTGCCTTTGGCTCCTCCCATGTATTGTAGCTTAGGATGAGATACTCGTAAAATGAGATGCAACTTCCTATGTTCTTTGCTACCGTTGATTTTTTTTTTTTTTCCACTGCATGCATGTTATTGTAATATTCGAATTTGATTCAGCAAGAAAGGATCATGATGCCAAGTGTAATTGGGTTCGATTTCACTTCGGGAGTCGGCCCGTTGAGCTGGCCAGTCTGAGTAACTGAGCAGCATGGCTCGCGTTTCTAGTCAAGTCTTTCGGTCAACTTCTTGACCGCTGCCCTGTTCAATAACATGTGGGTTTGTTACCCCTCCCCACATGTTTAGTGTAATCAAACAGGTATGTGCGGACACGTGTAGTGTTACCACACACCGAACTGCTGCATCATTGTATCTCTAAACACCAAAAATTTATACAAAATCATGCAGTATACAATCTGCGATACAATGAATAACCATCATTCGTTACTCCACGATTTTCAACCCTAAGAGAATCTGACTTAATGATTTAGATTTTGTGTATCTCAATTGTATTTAATTTTGTGTCACACCGTTCATGTCTATTGTTTGTAGTAAAAAAAATTATCACGTGCATACGCTAAAATCATCAGCTATTTACATGGTGCTCGCGAATCGAGATATATGCATTATGAGAGTATTTACTACATCAAATTTAAAAGAAATTTGATCAGTAGTACTGCAAACAGTGCACCTGTATGTCAACTGATTTTCAACGTACATTCTCATATCTTTTTTCTACTTTTTGCTCTGCTTATTTAATTATAAATAAATGGTTTAAAGTAATTTGTATTTTAATTCACGGTTTTAATAAGTTAATCCACCATTTTACTTTAATAAGTTAATCCACAACTATTTTGTAAGTTAATCCACAAGTGGATTAACTTAAAGATTTGCTATAACAATCAATTTTGTGCTTCTTCTTTCACAATTCTGCGTTATTTCACAATTATTTGTGTTGAATTGTCCCTTCTGTTTGATAAAGTAGTAACAAATAAATATGTAGCACTTGAATTCAGCAAAGAAGCAATCAATTAAATACAATTAGTTCACTAATTATCTTTGAACATGATCAGACATGATGTGGTAGTAGATGATTATGAAAATAAAAACTATGATCAAGATTCCAGTAGATAAGTTCGCATCAAATGTTTTCAAATAACTTAATATTTTGAAGATACATCACCAATTGCACCGGACAATAACAGTAAATAAGAACTAAAATCAAATTCAAGATCTACATATTAGACAAATAGAAAGTAATTAAACAGTACTAACAAATCAATAAAAGAGAAAATTGTATATTATAATTGTTTGGGAGTACAAGTACTTATGGGGTCTAGATAGTGAATGTTATCCAAACAACCTATGCTCCTATTACAATATTTGAATAAAATGATATTCTACTGATGTACAGTTTTGTAAGATTTCAGAAAATAACTAACTACAATTATATGTGATAATCGTGATGTTAAACAAAAAAATACAATTTTGTACACAATTAATCAAACTTCAGAAAACAAATTAAATAAACTACTTACTGTTATTACATTGAATTACCCCGCTTAAGCTTGGATTTAGATGTTAGGATTCCAGAAATAAGAAGACGACAAAAAACACTGAGAAGAAGACTGAGAAAAAGAGAAAATAAGTACGTTTTTTTGTGGAAATACTGATTAAAATCTAAATTTTAGTAAAAATCAATGATCCTACAAAATAGGGTAAATTAACTTACTAATATTGTGAATTAGAATAAAAATTGACATGGTTTAAAAGGCTGTTAAATAGGAATGACCCGAAACATGCCTATTTAACAGATCGGAGCAGCAAAGCTTACAGGGAGTGTTGCATTCTTCATTCCACTAGCTACAGTGAATTATGTTTTTGATTCCCGAAACCATCTCAAAATCTGTTATACTACCATGGATACAAGCAAATTATTAGGTGTAATAGAAGTTTGCTAGTACATATGTTTGACAGAATGTTTTAAGTATGAGATTGAGGGGAGCCCAACACAGGGTATCAAAATGTTGTAACAGTATATGGAAGATTCATAGAGCTATAATAGAAATAATCAATGTATGTTGCAGGCATTGTCTTTCATTTTTGTAAAGAGGAAGTACTGAAAAGTTTAACATGTGCATGAAATTGCAATATACGTTATGCAAGCAATGACCATGGCGATATCTAAATAAGCTGGAATCATATGTTCAACTCAATCCATTCACTTCCCAAAAAAAAGGTGCAAAATGAAATGAATTAAAATCTCGTAAAGCAAAAAAGCAGAGAGGATAGAATAATTATCATGGAATATAGAAGAAAAAGGCAACAAAACGCGTTCCAGAAGGCTCTCATGCAATAAGCAAAGCTGTTACTACTAAAAAAAATGCTAAACTAAACACTGAAAGTATAAGTCTATTAAGTACACAATTTCAGTATCTACATTATCTATAAAGACTTATTAAAATCCAATTATTTCAATCACGGTTTCTCAAGTCTAAAAAATATTTGAGATTGCGCATCCAATTTTAAAAATTGAGTTGTAGTTACTAATCGGTCTTGAATTAAAAATATATTTTTTATTTTTGTATATTAACAAAACAAAATTGAATGTATATAGTTTGGCATTTCATAATAAAACATTTATATCTGCCTTTCAGAAACAAAAATGTACACGGATCATGTTGGGGTTTTGTGCGCAACGGAAGTTTTGACAAAACACCCAAAAACAAAATGAATCTTTTTCACCCAATCACTTAAAGATGAATGTGATTGAATAACAAACAACAACACAAAAAAATATCGGAAATATGAACACACGATATTCCACCCAACCACCCTCTTTATTGATTCACCAAAATATTGTTTACAACCGATCTCAACTATCGTTAAACAAACACAACTTGAATCAATAATCTTATTGAGAAATAGGTAGAGAATATCTAATGGCTAAACAATTTGAGGAGAAAGATAATGAAGAACAATGGCAAATTTTTCCACCACATAATGATGATATCATGTAGCCTTTTATAGAGTAACTTGTCACCCAAATTATCCTCATATATCTCAAATATATCCTCATATATCACAAATATCTATTTGGATAAGCACCAAATAATCCTTGCCTTCACTTTCAAATATCCCATAAAAGTAGCAACAAATATCTCCACCAAAAATAGATCCACATAGAAAATTTGTTGCCTACAATTGTGATTTGCGTATCACAAATCTCAACACTCCACCTTGATACCAAATCACAACATCTCCTCCACTCAACACTAGCCAACTTAGCTCTCACTTTCAACCTTCTTTTCTCAATTAACATCATTACAAACCTCCACCATCGCCCACTAATGGTGCACCTCCCTCATCCGTGCACCACACCAATAGCGATCTTCAAAAGCGTTTGTAATACCACAAAGACCTCCATCTTGTCTTTGTGGATTTCACAACTTGACATCCGTCTTCCGCTTGACATGATCTCTTCATCTCCGGGATCCCTCGAGCATCATCAACATCTAGACCCTTGTCGATACCATGATCCTCCACCTTAGGACCATCAGCAGTGACCATATTAACCTCTCCACCTTGCTGTGGACTAGGTTCTTCAACCGTCACCCGCCTTCCACTGTTGACCACTGAACCGACCAAACTATAAAGGTTCCCCTCCTCCAAAACTCCTCGCATCATCACACGACCACCCTTCTTCACTCTCAAAACTCCACCTCGAGTCTCATAAGTGCAACCGCGGCGATCTAACTGACCGAGAGATATGAGGTTATGCGAACAAGTGGGTATGTGCCTCACACCGGCAACTTCTCTCTCCACTCCATCATGCATCCGAAACCTAACAGCTCCAACTCCACAAATTGGTAGCTCTACTCCATTGGCCGTCTTTATCATGCCAACACTCTTCTCATACGAAGAAAAACTTTTCACATCTCGACATATGTGAAAACTGGCTCCTGAATCCATCTTCCAAGGCTCCACAACACTAAGTAGGACATCACATGAAGAATTGCCTTCGGTACCTTCAGCAAAGCCTGCCTGTGCCTCATCACTATTATTATCACCTTGCGCCTTCTTCTTCTTCATATCTCGTATATATGAATAGCAATCATTGCGCTTGTGGCCTTTCTTACCACAATAATGACAAAAGATAGCACCTTTCTTCTTCCTTGTATCTTTACCCGAGTCCCTTGCTACCATTGCCTCAGTTTGAACCGATTTCAACTCCGACCCTTTTCTCCTTAGCTCCTCATTCAAAAGACTGCTTCGAACCGTTTCCAAAGAGATAGTTCTATTAGCATTGTAATTACTCAATGAAACAACCAAAGTCTCCCAGCTTTCCGAAAGAGAACTCATCAACAAAAGAGCCTACAACTCATCATCAAAATTGACCTTCATGTTTGCCAATTGATTGATGACATCTTGAAACTCGTTCAAATGCTCTGCAACAGACTTCTCCTCATCCAATCGAAGTTGCACCAACTTTCGAACCAGAAAAGCCTTGCTTGTAGCACTCTTTGACTCATTCAGCGATACTAATTTGTCCCACAACGCCTTTGCGGATTCACAACTAGCCACATGGTGGAACACAAAATCATCCAAATATTGGCGAATCAACGCAATTGCCTTTTTGTCTATTTTCTTCCACTTTCCCTCATCCATATTCGAGGGCTTCTCCCCATTTCCATCAATGGGATCATGCAAATCATTGAGATATAGAACGTCCTCCATCTTCGGCTTCCATATACCCCAATTCCTCCCATTCAAAATAGCCATCTTCGACAACGTCATCATCTCTGACATCAAAAAATCAATTTTTTTCAAACAAAAAAATCAATTTTTTTTTCAATCCAACAAACACTCCAAGCTATGCGGTGATCTGAGCTCTGATACCAACTGTTGGGGTTTTGTGCGCAGCGGAAGTTTTGACAAAACACCCAAAAACAAAATGAATCTTTTTCACCCAATCACTTGAAGATGAATGTGATTGAATAACAAGCAACAACACAAAAAAATATCGGAAATATGAACACACGATATTCCACCCAACCACCCTCTTTATTGATTCACCAAAATATTGTTTACAACCGATCTCAACTATCGTTAAACAAACACAACTTAAATCAATAACCTTATTGAGAAATAGGTAGAGAATATCTAATGGCTAAACAATTTGAGGAGAAAGATAATGAAGAACAATGGCAAATATTTCCACCACATAATGAAGATATCATGTAGGCCTTTTATAGAGTAACTTGTCACCCAAATTATCCTCATATATCTCAAATATATCCTCATATATCTCAAATATCTATTTGGATAAGCACCAAATAATCCTTGCCTTCACTTTCAAATATCCCATAAAAGTAGCAACAAATATCTCCACCAAAAATGGATCCACATAGAAAATTTGTTGCCTACAATTGTGATTTGCGTATCACAAATCTCAACAGATCAGGTCCAGTTAATAACTAAATAGGCAGTTCACAATTCATTACATTTCCAAGTACACTATTCAAGATTCATTACATAATCAAATATATTGTTACTATTGTTCAAGATTCATTACATAATCGAATATACAGTTAATAAACAACTAAAATATACATGTTAGTCAACATTGAAAATATATGCACTTCCTCTTTAGAAGAAAGCTGAAGCACAACAAACCCACACCCTTCACGTGAAAGAACAAACCCACATCCATGCCATTCATTTCTGCCCCATGATCTAAAAATTGAAAGCCCGTTTTAAGATTCTCCACATCAGTCACCGGGAAGCTGAGGTTACTTCGGACTAGTTTGAATCTTTAGCAGGATTTTTTAAAAACAAATACATTTAAGTCCTCTTGCTTGGACCAGCGTTAATTCATAACTTTCCACAAGCTGTGCTGATTTTCAGTATGCAAAAGGAACCCGATGGAATGGTGAAAACGAAGGCAATCATTATACTTCTGGTGAAAAATTAGCAGGAGGATATGCCATTTCATGTGCTTTCAAAAGATCATACATGCTCGTTCTGCACCGATTTCACTCAAGTTGCCTGTTAACATTTTACTTTTATTGTTCAGGCATGGACTGCTACATAAATATATTCATGTATTTCATGCTAGACATTGATGTACCTAAATTAGTAGAAACATTGTGGTTAATGTAGTTGACTTTCTAGATAATAACGAAAGATTTAAGGGTTACAATAACTCACATAATGATCTGAAGGCGGATTTTCAAAGTTGAATAGATCTAGATCGGGGTGTAAGAAATAAACTTGGTTTTTAAGGAAACATTTGATTATGTTGTAAATTCAATTCTAGTTTTTAGGAAAGGCCAAAATAAATGATAATACATTTAGAGCTATCAAATATGTAATAGAATTATCTAGATAATGGTTTATTAAGGCAAACCTATAAATTAGAGGATCTAGGAAAAGAAGAGTCTAGAATATTTTCCATGTTATATATAGAGACTCTCTCATTTGTTGTATCAAACAGAATAAAAGAATGTATCAAGCAAGGAAATAAGCATCAATAAAAGGATATATTTTTTCAAGTATAAATTTTCTTTCTTATATTCTCTCCCTCTTTCTCCTGAAATAAATATTCAACAAAGTTGTATCAGAGCTTGTTGAAAATCCTAAATGATGGCGAATAATAGCATTCCCATACCAATTCCAATGCATATCAAGACTAACTATGATAATTGGAATTTAAGGATGATGGCCTTACTTGGAGGATATGATCTATGGGAGATAGTTGAGAAAGACTATACCGAACAAGAAGGCAAAGATAGTCTATCTCAACCTCAAAGAGATAAATTGAGAAACACAAGGACGAGAGACAAGATGACTCACTGTCTAATTTATCAAGCACTGGATGATGACATTTCTGAAAAAGTTTCAAGATTAAAGTCAACAAATAATGCATGGGAGAAGCTACAGATATCGTACAAGGGAGCTGATCAAGTCAAAAAGGTGTGTCTTCAAACTTTAAGAGGAGAATTGGATCTTTACATATGAAAGAAGGTGAACTTGTTTCTGATTATTTCTCAAGAGTTTTAGTTGTTACTAATATTCTAAAAAGAAATAGTGAGAAATTAGATGATGTCAGAATCATTGAGAAGATTCTTAGATCATTAGATCCATAGTTTGAACATATTGTCGCCATCATTGAAGAAACAAAAAACATGGAGACCATAGCTATAGAGGAGCTTTTAGGATCATTGCAAGCTTATGAAGAAAAGAAAACGAAGGAAGATACCATGGAGCATGTTATCAAGACACGGATTAATTCAGAAAAGGAAGAAAATAATCAAAACCAAGAAAGATCAGATTGTGGTCAAGAACAAGGAAGAGATTGTGGATATGGATAAAGTTGCAGGCCTAACAATGAAAACAACCACAACAAAAATAATCAAAGAGGAGAAAGCACAACTAGAGGTCGTGAGAGAGGCAATTCAAATTCAAGGAATGACAAGTCATGGATCAAATGCTATAATTGCGACAAATTTGGAAGTTATACTTCTGAATGTAGAGCTCCAAGAAATAATAAAGTTTAAGGGAAGACTATTTACGTTGAAGAAAGAAGTACAAAAGATGGTGCTTTATTACTAGCCTACAAAGAAAATGAAGAAGAGGAGGAGAAGAAGATTGTTGATAAGGAAGAAAAGATCGGAACAATACAAGAAAACACTGATTTTGCAGCGGACGAATCTGTCGCTAAACACGTATTAGCGACGAATTTGTGACGAATAACACTGGTCGGAAAATTTAACGTCGGTATTTTAGTGACCATTTTGTGATGGAATATAACGTCAATTCTCTGACACTTTATCGTCATTTGTCAATATATTTTAATTTAGTTTTAAAAAATCACCGACATTTTACCGATGGATATATATTTATTTAATATATATTTTAAAAAAATCCGTCGGAGATCCCTTGATAAACAGCAAGGGATTAGAAACGGATAATTTCAACTTTTGCTTCAGCTTAGATATCTGTCGGGGATTCGTCACAAATGCTAATATTTTAGCAAGGCTATTGGTGATAGTTGTTTTCATTTTCGAAGGCAATCACACGCAGATTTGCAAAACCCACCAATTGCAATACATTCTTTTATTACTGCAAATGCCAAATAGAACTGTAACAATAAAAAAAATTAATTGCAATTGATAAATATATTTAATAATACTGCATATCATAAACTGAAATAAACAAATAAAAAATTTATTTCAATAGAATTTTAATAGTACAAAAATTTTCCAACTTTTCATACACTATACATATATAACAATTTCTATTCTCATACAACACACTTATGCAATTGCTCAAACCGGAGTTTCTCTACATTAGGTAGCTCAAATTCCCCATCTTCTAAATTCCGTTAATCAGGTCGAAGTCTTGAATCGGTTGGAGGCAATTTAGCCGAAAGGCATGGAGTTAACTCATTTAGTGATATGGCAAAAGGAGTAAGATTGTATCTCATTTGAGTAACAGATTTGTCTCTTTATCATAGTAACGTTGCTTCCGACATAGGAGTAAGAAATTTGATCCCAAACAAATCATATAACATATGGCAAACATGCAATTACCCATTTACCAGCTCACCTGAATTTAACCACATAAAAACTGAAATAAAAGCATGGAAACATGAGTTGGGGATGAGAAGATGAACCTGAGCTAATTTATTTGTCCACTTGATTAATTTTTACCATCAGTGTAATTAGAGATGCTTAAGATTTCAAAAAAGCATAATACATGGCTTCATCCCATTCTCCCATCAACATCGCTACATTATTGCCAGTTCTATTGTCTTGCACAAATCCATGAACTTAGAACAAAATAAGTGAGATAAATCATCAAAGGTGCTCCAAAAATTTGTGCTTCATTATTGAAACATAGTTTATGCTAGGGTACCTGATAGGGATTACGATCGATGATGGACTGTTCTTTAAATTTGAGTTTACAAGAGTACTGGCCACTGCCCTTTATGCACATAGTACCGTAGTGATCGCTGTAGATTTTTCCAAGTATAATATTGTAAATAGAAGTGGTCACTTTACTCCACTGAAACATTTCGCCATCTTCAAACTGGAGTGTCAATACACCTATAAGATCAAGTTGTATTGAACGACCCCAAAACTTCCCTTTTAAATCTCCCCAGAATTTCCATCCCCTACCTTCACAATGATAAGCTACTATCATTGGATGGTGACTCACCTAGATTTAAACTTCATAGTTAGATGGATATCCACAAATAAACAAATAAATGTATTCCTTTGTTACGACATGGAGTTCATACCACTATTGTAGAGAAGTTTTTCTACAAAGCTAAAACCATATAATATCAAGTGTTGAGCAAATAACAGTTTAACCTTTAACAATACGATATTCAATTCGAAAACAAATCCAGAATTTTATCATAATAAATAATTCATTTTATTGGATTGACAGAATATAAATTAGTATCAAGATTGATATCCAATAACAAATTTTAAATTGTTTTTCGAATCTAAATCAAACATAAGATCTTGTTCTTTTGAAACAATTTACATCAGAACAAAATATGATATTATGTCTTGAATTCATCCATATCACTGTTCTCAACACATAATTGTTATAAAACACAAACAAGTAAGAAAATTAAAACATTGTTTCATATCCAAATCCCTGTATGTTTTCCAATAAAACATTTTTATTATCAGATTAGAACTGTTTACTATAAACATATCAATATACTGTTTTTAGACCAAATCTATATTTTTCATGATTTGAATATCTAATATCCAGTAAACAGAATTAATATCTCATATTAATTACGATTTAAATTAAACAATTTTAATTTCAAAATTAAATCCAATTTATCATCCCTGACTTATTCCTGAAACTGCCGTGTAAATAAAGATTTAAACACGAACAAATAACATCAAAATTAGTTCAATCTATAAATTTCTTGCATAACCTATACTCTAATATCATTGTTGGGTTTTGGTGTTCTAATTGAAACCCTAATTTGAACGGTTTAACAATTAAACTTAGGATCTTCGCAAGAAACAATAAATTAAAACTGAATTGGTTTAGGATTTTACCTGCCGGGTCGAATTTCCATAGAAATCATATGATCTTGAATCAAAATAACATCGCAACATCGAATCAAAAGCACGACACACCGCCGCCACCTCTAGAGAAGATCCACAAGCGTTGATCTCGAAGTTGTCAAACAAATTCGAGAGAGGGTAATTGGTACTAGCCAAATTTTGGGGATCTAGGGTTTTATCATACTCTCGTGTATTTCTGGAATAATAATTAAAAGAAGCCGTCAGCCCCAATTTTATACCATTACAAAATGAGATATGTGGTAAAACCTATTGACCCGGTCATAAAAGAAATATTCAACTTTTGATCACCTTTTATTTCGAATGGTTTTTGCCCTTTTCAACGTTCATTTGTGTGACCCTATAGGTTATCTTAATGTTGGCAACAATCTAAACAATATTTAAATTGTAAACAATGAGTGGCATCTGGTAATACATCGCTGTTACCCAAGTTATAATAATATCAATAATTCGATACAATTCTTTCCGTGACCAGTGTATCAATGTAATATAATCATTTTAACCAGTATATCCAGGATTAACTTCGAGGCATGGAACACATCACCCTCTTTATAATTTAATCCGTTTATCTTGATTAATGAGTAGACTGTTTAAACAAATCAATATTTGAGCACTACCATGCATTTCATAGTCTCACTCAATTAAGAGGCCCATGGATATCACTACGAATATATCGTAGGGTTAAATTCCATCTAGATCATTTATATTTTTCATTCGATTCGAGGTGTATCCAATAATTACTGTTATCGTTGCTCTGTTACTAGTAACTTTAGATGATATCAAAACATAAATATCCTCAAATAAAATTATAATGATTTCAAGTCTGAGGACCATTACATCACTGTCATTATGAGAATAACTTATGATACTGTTACTTATATTCCATGTAGTTATCTCACGGCGGGTCAGCTCAATACGCTATTCTCCAACACGTATTTATATCTTGACTTTAATATCACGTATATTAACGATCAATGAGATGTGATCATCAGTCAATCAATATATTAGTCTCAACGCTTTATTGTTGTCCTATATAAACAATAAAACTCGACTAGTGACATTTAAGAATTATAATACTTATCATATTATATAATCTCAAATTCAAGTCTTATTTGAATTATATAATTTCGTATTATAGTTCTAAGGACTTCTATTATATTAATATTTATATTACGCAGTAAATATAATATAATAGAATATTATTTATTCCAAATAAAATAGTATCTCATCAAATGGATTGCCTCTAGGGCATAAACTCTAACAGTCACATGCGTAAATTTGATCATCAGTCTCAAATTCAAAAGCTTTGGATTTAATAATATTGCATCTTTTTTCTTTGTTGGTACCTGGTTAGATTTACAATCATGTACCAAGTGTGGGCCGAACTCCGCCCCTCCCCCTCCTGAGGCGGTCGACCGACAAGGGAAGGCGGTTGACCCATGTACTAATTTTGTTTTCAAAGTTCTAAATTTACAACTTTATGTATTACTTATCAATTCTGCAATTAAATTCTCTAATATATTATCCTTATTAGCTCGTATTAAAGCAAATTATGGAAATCGTCCAGGAACTTGCTACGTACTCGTAACTCAACTGTGAAACTTTCATATTCAAATTCAGGCATTTATATATTTTTTCTTATTAAATTAATTTTAAAATTAGCCATATTATTAAAATATCATTGTTTTACTTTTGGAATAACCAGCTGCAATTACATGTCAGCAACTCGACTATAATAGTGTGGATGGAGAAACTACCTTCCACGGTGAATGCCTCGAGGAATAATTAGGGACTCGGTTTAAGACTCACAATCTCATTATTGGAATCGATGAGTGGTAGGTTCGTCTCTCACACTCTCTTTTTCCCTCTTTAGATAATTAGGATAATTACAGCATATCGCTTTTACTTGCACAAAACATAGATTGGTCTGTACGTAGTAATGCTTTAAGTTCGATGTGACAACTTTAATTTAAAATAATCCCAGATCACTTACATGTATATAAGATTCGGTTTGGACCCTAGGCACAATCTGAGGTGGATGTCCATGATAACTATTAGGGTTATTTTTATTTGCTTTAATTTGGACTGTGGAATTTTAAAATTGTACCCGAGAGTGATGACTAATTTGGATTGCCTTAGAGTCACCATTTGGATGGGATTGGAGAGTGAATGGATGAGCTTGTATGGATTTCGTCGTCTTAGTGCTATTGTCCAAAGAGGTGAGGTAAGTGTGAGAGGAGTAAGGGTCCGTTTGATTTTGAACAGAAAGGGGTATTTGGAAGGGTTATTTTGAAGGGGTATTTGAAGGGGAATTGTTGCGAACGGAGAATGTGTTTTTTTTTATGAAAGAGGCATTTTGGAAGAGGTATTATTTTATTGTTTTTGTATATATTATTTTTCATTGTTTATGTTTATGTGTGTTTTTTGTTGAACAAAATAGTAGAATGCAGAATTCAAATTACATAATTATGAAAAATAATTGCAGAATTTAAAATGCTAATATAAAATATAGAATACAATGAAACTTTTTAATGCATTCCCATGACAACTAGTTCGTTTCATATTTTGTCTCGTACAACCGCCATGATGAATGTTGTTCTGGTTCTTTGAACGGATTCTCGATCTCTGTTTCCGTGATTCGATATACTGTAATATTCTTCGAGATATTCTTCTAACACTAAATCAGGGTCGTCATCATGCGGCATAAAATATGGACTGTCAGCGTTGTATTTTCTGATGTAGTTGTGAATAGCCTTTTGGCAGTAACAATTTGTACTTGAACATACTATGGATACGTCTGCATGTTACGTAAGATGAAAAAAAATTCTTCCAAATACCAAATGTTCTTTCAATTGTCATACGCAAACTAGGGTGAAAGTTGTTGAAAAATTCATTTTCTAACTTTAGTTCGTTCTATGTGTCATTAAAGTCTGGTTTATGATATCTCACGGATCGGTAGGGAGTTATATATCCTTCCACTAGTGGATATCTTGAATCCACTAAATAATACTGTTCGGTAGGAGGATGAGTGAAATTAAGATCGGGATTATTTATAGCTTCTCGAAATACTTTAGCACCGTGCGAAGTTCCTTCCCATCCCGCTCTTACAAATGTAAAAGTTAACTCAAACGCACAAACAACCATAATATTTTGTGTAGCAGATCCTTTTCTCCCTACAAAACGTTGCATGTCTTCTTGACCCACGTGAGCTATCACATGTGTCCCATTAATAGCCCCAATACAGTTTTAAAGAAAGGATAATATCGGGGTGAAGAACGAATTTGTTCTGAGATTCGATTAAACTAGGTGTCGGCTGGTCTAATAATATCGACTACCAATAAGAGAACTAAATCCAAAACTTCATGAAAAATGACACAAATCTTACCATTTGATCGTTGAAACCACTCAGCAACCTGCCTTGTAGGGAGGGCCAATGCAATAGTACATAGGAATACAGCCAACGTTTCTTTGACCGTTATGTGCATTGAGCCTTCCAATCCGTGATTTGCTAACTGTTCACACAAGGATCTGAAACATAACCGCTTCATTCGAAAATTGCTATGACAACGATCTGCGTGTCCTGATAGTATTTCATGTGCCCAAACAAGGCCGGAACTTACAGAATTATGTATTTTGCTCCTTTCTCGTGTTTGATTAGCCATAATTTCTTGAATATCTAGCAAATCTTCCAAATCAGATTCATCACTATCTGCCATTATATTTGATCTAGAATACTACAGAAATGGAGAACTGGAGGAAAACGAAAAGTCAGTTTGGTAATGTAGTGTTGAAATGGGAGGGATATATATAGGGAGAGGGAAAAGAGAAGGGAAAAAAATATCTGTCGAGTCGGAAGCGTCTAAAGCGTCCAACGCAAAAGCTAGGTTTCTAGTCGTTCGTCTTGAAGGGGCAAATGCGTGGGTCCCATTATTAACGCATTAGACGCATCCGACGCAGACGTGAACGTAAACTGCCTAATTGGAAAATCAAACGGTTCCTAAGTCACTTCACTAGAGAGCAACTAGATGAGCTCACTGTTGTTGGGTCTCCTTACCGAAGGGTAGGTGTTCTACAGTCAGAGAGTCGATGGATTGGGCTTAATAAGAACTAGGGGAGGTCAAGGGATATGTTCCCTTGCTAGAAAGTAAGTAGATAGGATTACTCAATCGTTGAGTCCTCTCTTTCCAAGGAGCAAGCGGACCAGACTCATCTTGTAACCACCAATCGTTATATATATCTCTTTCCATTTCAATATCATTTCTTAGTGGGAAGAGAGAGAATAAATGGAGAAATGTGTAACGACCCGTATTCTACGCATCATAGGATCGTAGGATATATATTTCTTTCATATACGAAGTCGTATGGTCATGTAACTTTGGGAGACGATTATTGGGGTCATTTCCCATGTTCATGATTTTTCCCGATTTTTAAATGACCATTTTACCCCTAGTTGGCACTGTTTTGGCCATAACTTTTGACTGGAAAGGAATTTTGACCTGAAACCACTTCCATTGGCTCCAGATGATGATTTACAATTCCGTAGAGTGGTCATATTAGCCAAACGGACTCACTGTTTGGGAGATATGGCTGAAACAAGTTTCAGATGGTGAAAAACAGCTTAATTGGGCTTAACCGGGTGATTAGCAGCTAGGCCCAGAGGGGAATTTCGGGTTTAGAGGCATAGGAGGGCTGATTAGGGTTAGAAAATCACTTTCATTTCAGTTTTGAGCCGCCACAAACCTTCTTGAGACCCTAGTAATGGCTTCCATCCTCTAAAACCACTCCAAAACACATTTTAGTGAAGATTAAACCTAAACTACATCAAAGCAAGGCCAAATAGTAACAAAGCAAGGTTGGAGCTGCTGCTATATACAGGGATTCGACCCAAACAGAGAGTATTTCGGATTTGATGTTTTATTTTGTGGCAAAGGTGAGTGATTTGCATAGTTTTTGCACTAATTACGGTAATTAAGGGTAATTAGTGAAGATTAGCGAATTCATACACTAATAAATTCTGGAAAAATGTTTAGAAATTCATAAATAATATTTTATACCTCTGTTAGAAATTTGGTTCGATTTGATTAAGTTTTGTTAACCCTATGATTAGATTTGCTTAAACATGCTTAAGGGAAAATAAGGGGTTTTGGGCATATTTGATCCATTTTAACATGTAAATTCATTGTTTTGGTGTTTGTGGTTAGTTTGCTATGTTGTTATGACTGTCTGACATGATATGTGATTGATTAGTATAGTTAGATTTGTCGAAAACGTCGTCGAATGGCGTAAACAAGTTGCTGGAAAAAGTTGCAGAAAGTTGTGCAGGGCTTCGGATCGGATCGGATGAGGGCTCGGATCGGATATGTGAACTGGGCAAGAAACCCGACCCGAACTGGAGTCTGGCACATAAGAGACTTGGCAAAAAGGAAGGCCACGCCAACTGAACTGGGATCGGATCGGATTAAGAAGGACGGATCGGAGCAGAAGCATGAAGATGGATCAGATAGGAGCATGTGAAGGATGAGGAGGCGGATCGGAGCGGAAGCATGAACTGGAGGGGAATGGCACCCGACCCGAACCGAGGAGAGACACTCGACCCGAACCAATGGAAGACACTCGACCCGAACCGATGGCTAGAGGAAGAACCCGACCCGACCCTGTCTTGATCGATAACCCGAGATGCAAAGGTAGTCCAATATGGGAAGTTAGGGCTCAGGATCCAGTTGGGAACCGATGAGTTCACTTCATGATTGGGCTTTGCTGCGGGACGCGTGCCAAGGGGCAGTCGATGTTTATGACTTTGGATCACTATGTATGGGAAGTATGTGAACGGATTCAGGGCTGAAATGACCTAGGTACGACTAAAGGGCTATAGACCAATGAAGTGGGGTCATTTGTAAAGATTTGGTCATGACTCCATGTGGTAAGCTTGGT
Organism: Allium sativum; assembly: GCA_030737875.1. Classification (NCBI taxonomy): domain Eukaryota; kingdom Viridiplantae; phylum Streptophyta; class Magnoliopsida; order Asparagales; family Amaryllidaceae; genus Allium; species Allium sativum. The sequence continues at coordinate 51,528,578 of CM060927.1, forward strand.
AGTAGCAGTAGTTGTACAAGTCGAACTCCGTCACTACTTCAATGGGTCTAGTGATTGACAGTGGTGGACATCGTATGCTTTACGCACAGAGTGAGAGAGGTGAGGATGGTTGCTATGGATGATTTGTTTGCTATCATTATGACATGCACACCCCACCCCCGTATTCTTTACACTATTTATTATGGCACCTTAGGGTACTGTACGGTATGTGGTACTAACTCTTTGGTTGCAGGTCCAGGTTCATGTATGGTTTAGTATACCTGTTATTATTCTGTTTAGATGCTTATCGCTCATACCAGGCTTTATGTCTGACCCAGAGTTTTATGTCTCCTCTTATTACTCTGGGTGCTCACACGAGCAGACTAGAGACATGTTAGCCGGTGATGCACGGGTAGATGATCCGGAGACGAGCAGGAGGCTTCCACGTAATATATATAGTATTCTCCCTGTGTTGTTGAAGATCACTGCTTGGGCATTGGTGGTGCATCTTCTACTTTAGCTTTCTTTTGTTAGAGACAGTAAATTTGAAAAGTTGTAATAAGCTGTATTTGGATTTCCGCTGCTCTGACGTTGATGTTGGTTTTAGTTATCAGCTTATACACTGTCTCACCTGTTTTATGTCAAGTATTTTGTTATTATATTTTATTCCATGCGCTGTGAGACATTCTACAGGTTCCTCGTTTAGTTAATTCCCTTCTTTCCTTTCTTCTGACGACCGTCTCGTGCTAATCGGGCATGTGTACAGCGCACTTTCGGAGGAAATGCAGGCTGGTGCGGGGTGGGCCGTCACACTTGGTATCCGAGCTCTAGGTTGCGTAGTTAACCTAGGGAAGTTATCAAGGAGAGATAATATACGTATACGAGAGAGCGTATTTGTGATTATTTTGGTTTTTTAAAAGCTATATATATACTATCACTAGTATAAGGATGAAGTCGTACTGCACTAGCACCACTATGGAGTCGTTAATCGTTTCCTTTTTCAGATTGACGATGAGCCGATATACTAGAGGTGCTGGTAGGGGAGCCAATAATGGGAATGCTGCTGACATGAGGACGATGTTTACTGACCTCATGAGAGAGATGCTTAGAGATGTACAGAGGGCAGCTCCCAATGGTGGAAATGGTGGTGGTCCAATAGTGCAGGCGCCAAGAGTCGACTTCGCCAAGCTGAATAAGGATTATACTAGCCTTGGTGGGAAGTCGTTCCACGGAACGGAGTCGGCCACGGATGTTCAGGATTGGTTGGATAGTTGCGAACGTATCTTCGAGGATTTGGGTATCGAGGATGCGATGAAGAGAAAGCTAGCGTCCCGTCAGCTGCAAGGGCGGGCAATGAATTGGTGGAATACTATAAAGGCAGCTACTCCCGAAGATCAGATTACTTGGGAGCAGTTTAAAGCTCGCTTTAGCGAGAAGTTCATTCCAGCTGCTCAGAAATCAGTGCTGTTTAAGAAATTCTTGGAGCTCAAGCAGAATGGTAGAGCTGTCTCGGAGTTTATTACTGAATTTGACACTTTGTCGAAGTATAGGTTATCTCTTATTGATACTGCCGAAAAGAAGAATGAGAAATTCATAACTGGTTGGATCAGTACTCGGGGGAAAGGCTTATTAACCACATCGATGAGACGTTTGAATCGATTGTGGGGAAAGCATTAAGATCAGAAAGTCTCTACCCTAAGCCGAAGACTGAGGGTGCATTCGCAGATGAGCCAAAGCCACAAGCAAGTGGTGGAGGCAAGGGTGGTTCCCAGAATAAGAGAAAGCAGAATCAGGCTAAGGATGACCAGAAGAAAATGAATAAGCAAGATGTTGAGTGCTTCAGCTGTGGTAAGAAGGGCCATTATGCTAGTAATTGTCGGGCCAAGCCAGCGGATAGGAAGTGCTTCAGCTGTGGCCAAATGGGACATCACAAGGACAAGTGTCCGCAACCCCCTAAAGAAAAGCAAATGGTGAAAGCCTACGCTCTTAATGCTATTCCTTCTTCGTCGAATGCCCCAACTGCGGAGGAGAAGGGAAGGAATGTCGTCGTTCAAGGTATGCTTTCTGTTTATGATGTTCCTGTTAGAGTTTTGTTTGATACCGGAGCTTCCAGTTCTTTCATATCTAGTGACCTGGTAGATAGGTTGGGATTGGAGCCCGAGATTGTCAATAGACCTTTAGTAGTGACGAACCCGATTGGTGGTTCGACTAGCCTTAGCATGATTTGTCGTAATGTGGTCCTATCGAGTCATGGATGCATGTTTGTTTGTGATTGCTTTGTTTTGGGCTTTACTGGGTTTGGCATTATTTTGGGAGTAGATTGGCTCCGAAGATACGGGGTGGTGGTAGACTGTGAGGGCTTTTTTGTGACAGCTAGATCGGATGATGGGCGGAGGATAGTGTTTGGTGGTCTACCCAGTGAGGGGGTATTGGCTAGTTTTCTAAACTCCCTCGATATTCCGCATAGTGAGTTGTCAGGTTTGCCCGTAGTTGACCAGTATCCGGTTGTTTTCGAAGAAGTGACCGGGCTTCCACCACACCGAGAGATTGAGTTCCGTATTGACTTGGTAAGAGATGCCAGACCTATAGTGATGCCACTTCGTCGTATGGCACCAAGAGAGCAGCGAGATCTCGAGGTGCAAGTCAGCGATCTTTTGAAGAAGGGATTTATCAGAAGGAGTGTTTCTGAATGGGGAGCACCAGTTGTGTTTGCTACCAAGGCGGATGGTTCCCTTCGTTTGTGTGTAGACTACCGCGAGTTGAATAAAGTGACGAAGAAGAACAAGTATCCTCTGCCGTGGATAGATGATTTGTTCGATCAGTTGAGTGGCACGAGAGTATTTTCTCAATTGGATCTCGCGACAGGTTTTCATCAGCTTAGAGTGGAAGCTGAGAGTATAGCTAAAACGACATTTCGAACCCCGTCTGGATTTTATGAGTGGTTGGTCATGCCATTCGGACTGACCAATGCCCCAGCATATTTTGTGGATCTTATGAATAGGATATTCAGAGATCAGTTGAATAAGTTTGTCTTTGTGTTCGTTGATGATATTTTGGTTTATTCGAGGACAGAGGAAGAACACAAGGAACATTTAAGAGTAGTGATGGAGGTGTTGAGAAAACACCAATTGAAAGCAAAGTTTTCTAAGTGTCACTCCTGGAGGAGGGAAGTGAGGTTCTTGGGCCATGTTGTATCAGAGAATGGTATTGCCGTGGACCCGGCGAAGGTGGCTACGGTACAGGATTGGCCTACGCCCAAGAATGCAACAGATGTAAGAAGTTTCTTGGGATTAGATGGATATTATCGTAAGTTTATCCAAGGTTTCTCCAAGATAGCAGCACCATTGACCCAGTTGACTAAGAAGAATCAAGCTTTTGTCTGGGATGAAAGGTGCGAGAATGCATTCAAGAGTCTAAAGGACAAGTTGACAAGCGCACCAGTGTTAGTCATTCCTAAGGGGAATGAAGAGATGACGGTATACACAGATGCCTGTGGTACCGGACTGGGTGCTGTATTGATGCAGGGCGGTAGGGTTGTAGCTTATGCAAGTCGGCAATTGAAACCGCACGAGAGAAGATACCCTACCCATGATTTGGAATTGGCAGCGATCGTGTTCGCGTTGAAGATGTGGAGACACTATCTTTTGGGAGAAAGATTTGAGTTGTTCACATATCATAAGTCGTTGAAGTATCTCTTCTCCCAGAAGGATCTAAATCTCCGGCAACAAAGGTGGTTAGAATTCTTGGCTTCCTATGATTTTGACATCGCATATACACCGGGAAAGGGCAATGCGGTGGCTGATGCATTGAGTAGGAGACATGCCAACTTAGGGGCTATATTTCTAGAATGGAAGCAACTGGAGTACATCGTTGGGTTTGATTTCAGACCAAAGTGCGAATTGGATCCAGAAATGTTAGCAAGTTTGACGATCAGACCCACTTTGATTGAGCGGATCGGCTCTAGTCAGAGGGACGATCCTAACCTATTGGAAATCATCTCCAAGTTAGAGATGAGTATCGATGAGGAGATGAACAAGTATGGGCTTGATCGAGAAAGATGGCTTCGAAAGAATGGAAGACTAGTTGTTCCCAACGTGAATGGTTTGAGAGATGAAGTGCTTAGGGAATGTCATCACTCTGAATTGACTATACACCCCGGTGGTGATAAGATGTATCGAGACATGAAGCAGACTTACTACTGGGAAGGGATGAAAAGAGACGTTGGGAAGTTTATATCCAAGTGCACGAATTGCCAGCTAGTTAAAGCCGAGCAAAAGAAGCCTAGTGGTTTGTTGCAACCATTAGAAATTCCCTTATGGAAATGGGAGCAAGTCTCGATGGATTTCATTGATGGTTTACCAAGGACTAAATCGGGACATGATAGCATTTGGGTAATTGTGGATTGATTGACCAAGAGTACAAGATTTATACTAGTCAAATCGACCAGAACGACAGCTAAGTTAGCAGAACTGTATATGAAGTGGGTAGTGAGATTTCATGGAGTACCTAAAAGCATTGTGAGCGACCGAGACCCGTTGTTCACTAGTGGGTTTTGGAAGAGCTTACAAGAGGCTCTAGGATCAGAGTTACATCTCAGTACCGCATATCATCCTCAGACCGACGGTCAGACGGAGAGGGTGAATCGTATTTTGGAAGACCTCTTGAGGGCATGTATATTGGATTTTGGTGGATCATGGGATGACCATTTGCATCTAGTAGAGTTTGCATATAATAATAGCTACCAATCCAGTATCGGTATGGCTCCGTTTGAAGCTTTGTACGGAAGACCGTGCAACTCACCATCATGTTGGGTAGAGACTGGCGAGAAGTTTATGCTTGGACCAGATGTGGTGAGGGAAACTTCAGATAAGATCAAGATCATTCAACAACGAATGAAGGCTGCCCAAGATAGGCAGAAGAGTTATGCTGATAAGAGGAGAAGAGACCTAAAATTCTCCGTTGGTGACTTGGTGTTTGTCAAGGTTTCTCCGTTGAAGAGCATAATACGATTTGGCAGGAGAGGCAAGTTGGCACTAAGATTTGTTGGCCCATTCCCTGTTCTTGAACTAGTCGGGAATTTGGCATACAGAATTGACCTACCGGAGAAGATGGCGGGAGTTCAAGACGTATTTCATGTTTCCCAACTAAGGAAGTTCGTTCACGACTCAGATATGACTATTTCACCTGATCAGTTATAGGACTTCGAAGTAGAACCCGAGGCGGTTGAGAACCGCAAGCCGGCCCGTATTGTCGAGCACGACATAAAGCAACTTCGAAGGAAGGCGGTGAAGCTAGTCAAGGTCCAGTGGGGCGAGGACGAGAATGATTGTACTTGGGAGACAGAGGAGAACATTAGGAAGACACACCCAGAACTCTTTGCCTGGTAAGATTTTAACTTCGATTTAGTTTTCCGCATGCTAGGATAGGTTTGTTTGCTTGTTTTGCATGTTCGATTGTTGTATGTGGTTGTTTGGCATGCGGGATCCTTTGTATGTGTAGGGTTAAGGAATTTCGGTGGCGAAATTTCTTAAGGGGGGGAGAGTGTAACGACCCGTATTCTACGCATCAAAGGATCGTACGATATTTATTTCTTTCACATACGAAGTCGTATGGTCATGTAACTTTGGGAGACGACTATTGGGGTCATTTCTCATGTTCATGATTTTTCCCGATTTTTAAATGACCATTTTACCCCTAGCTGGCACTGTTTTGGCCATAACTTTTGACTGGAAAGGAATTTTGACCTGAAACCACTTCCATTGGCTTTGGATGATGATTTACAATTCCGTAGAGTGGTCACATTAGCCAAACGGACTCACCGTTTGGGAGATATGGCTGAAACAAGTTTCAGATGGTGAAAAACAGCTTAATTGGGCTTAACCGGGTGATTAGCAGCTAGGTCCAGAGGGGAATTTCGGGTTTAGAGGCATAAGAGGGCTGATTAGGGTTAGGAAATTACTTTCATTTCAATTTTGAGCCGCCACAAACCTTCTTGAGACCCTAGTAATGGCTTCCATCCTCTAAAACCACTCCAAAACACATTTTAGTGAAGATTAAACCTAACTACATCAAAGCAAGGCCAAATAGCAACAAAGCAAGGTTGGAGCTGCTGCTATATACAGGGATTCGACCCAAACAGAGAGTATTTCAGATTTGGTGTTTTATTTTGTGGCAAAGGTGAGTGATTTGCATAGTTTTTGCACTAATTACGGTAATTAAGGGTAATTAGTGAAGATTAGCGAATTCATACACTAATAAATTCTGGAAAAATGTTTAGAAATTCATAAATAATATTTTACACCTCTGTTAGAAATTTGGTTCGATTTGATTAAGTTTTGTTAACCCTATGATTAGATTTGCTTAAACATGCTTAAGGGAAAATAAGGGGTTTTGGGCATATTTGATACATTTTAACATGTAAATTCATTGTTTTGGTGTTTGTGGTTAGTTTGCTATGTTGTTATGACTGTCTGACATGATTTTTGATTGATTAGTATAGTTAGATTTGTCGAAAACGTCGTCGAATGGCGTAAACAAGTTGCTGGAAAAAGTTGTAGAAAGTTGTGCAGGGCTTCGGATCGAATCGGATGAGGGCTCGGATCAGATATGTGAACTGGGCAAGAAACCCGACCCGAACTGGAGTCTGGCACATAAGAGACTTGGCAAAAAGGAAGGCCACGCCAACTGAACTGGGATCGGATCGGATTAAGGAGGACGGATCGGAGCAGAAGCATGAAGATGGATCGGATAGGAGCATGTGAAGGATGAGGAGGCGGATCGGAGTGGAAGCATGAACTGGAGGGGAATGGCACCCGACCCGAACCGAGGAGAGACACTCGACCCGAACCGATGGAAGACACTCGACCCGAACCGATGGCTAGAGGAAGAACCCGACCCGACCCTGTCTTGATCGATAACCCGAGATGCAAAGGTAGTCCAATATGGGAAGTTAGGGCTCAGGATCCAGTTGGGAACCGATGAGTTCACTTCATGATTGGGCTTTGCTGCGGGACGCGTGCCAAGGGGCAGTCGATGTTTATGACTTTGGATCACTATGTATGGGAAGTATGTGAACGGATTCAGGGCTGAAATGGCCTAGGTACGACTAAAGGGCTATAGACCAATGAAGTGGGGTCATTTGTAAAGATTTGGTCATGACTTCATGTGGTAAGCTTGGTAGTAGCAGTAGTTGTACAAGTCGAACTCCGTCACTACTTCAATGGGTCTAGTGATTGACAGTGGTGGACATCGTATGCTTTACGCACAGAGTGAGAGAGGTGAGGATGGTTGCTATGGATGATTTGTTTGCTATCATTATGACATGCACACCCCACCCCCGTATTCTTTACACTATTTATTACGGCACCTTAGGGTACTGTACGGTATGTGGTACTAACTCTTTGGTTGCAGGTCCAGGTTCAGGTATGGTTTAGTATACCTGTTATTATTCAGTTTAGATGCTTATCGCTCATACCAGGCTTTATGTCTGACCCAGAGTTTTATGTCTCCGCTTATTACTCTGGGTGCTCACACGAGCAGACTAGAGACAAGTTAGCTGGTGATGCACGGGTAGATGATCCGGAGACGAGCAGGAGGATTCCACGTAATATATATAGTATTCTCCCTGTGTTGTTGGAGATCACTGCTTGGGCATTGGTGGTGCATCTTCTACTTTAGCTTTCTTTTGTTAGAGACAGTAAATTTGAAAAGTTGTAATAAGCTGTATTTGGATTTCCGCTGCTCTGACGTTGATGTTGGTTTTAGTTATCAGCTTATACACTGTCTCACCTGTTTTATGTCAAGTATTTTGTTATTATATTTTATTTCATGCGCTGTGAGACATTCTACAGGTTCCTCGTTTAGTTAATTCCCTTCTTTCCTTTCTTCTGACGACCGTCTCGTGCTAGTCGGGCATGTGTACAGCGCACTTTCGGAGGAAATGCAGGCTGGGGCGGGGCGGGCCGTCACAAAATGGGTAGTGGAAATTGAGGGGGACAGTTCACGTGCAACATAAAAGGTGTGGCGGAACCCTTACATATATATATATATATATATATATATATATATATATATATATATATATATATATATAAGAAGGGTTCCGCTACACCTCTTGTATTGCACGTGAACTCTCCCACTTAATCTTCACCATCCATTTCCCCACTCATTAATATTGAAATGAGAAAAAAAACAATGAGTGGCGGAATGAGTGATGGAGATTAAGGGGGAGAGTTAACGTGCAATATAAGAGGTGTAGCGGAACCCTCCTCTCTCTCTCTCTCTATATACATATATATGTATATATGTATATATATATATGTATATATGTATATATGTATGTATATATATATATATATATATATATAGAGAGAGAGAGAGAGAGAGAGAGAGAGGCAGGTTCGAGAGCACCCCAAACAGTGCAGCACCCCAAATACCCTTCAATCTCCACCAAGTATTTCCCCTTCTCTCTCCTTCTACTCACTCTCTCACTTCCCACTCACATTGTTTGATATAAACGGATGGTGGAAATCAAAGGGCATTTGTGAGCAATCGGGGGCACCACTGTTTGTGAGCAAGCTCAATTATTCACCGTTCAGACATTTATTCAAACCGTTAAATTTAAACACCAAATATATTATTGTACGGATGTCGGAGCAAACTCAAATATATATATATATATATATATATATATATATAAGAAGGGTTCCGCTACACCTCTTGTATTGCACGTGAACTCTCCCACTTAATCTTCACCATCCATTTCCCCACTCATTAATATTGAAATGAGAAAAAAAACAATGAGTGGCGGAATGAGTGATGGAGATTAAGGGGGAGAGTTAACGTGCAATATAAGAGGTGTAGCGGAACCCTCCTCTCTCTCTCTCTATATATACATATATATATATATATATATATATATATATATATATATATATAGAGAGAGAGAGAGAGAGAGAGAGAGAGGCAGGTTCGAGAGCACCCCAAACAGTGCAGCACCCCAAATACCCTTCAATCTCCACCAAGTATTTCCCCTTCTCTCTCCTTCTACTCACTCTCTCACTTCCCACTCACATTGTTTGATATAAACGGATGGTGGAAATCAAAGGGCATTTGTGAGCAATCGGGGGCACCACTGTTTGTGAGCAAGCTCAATTATTCACCGTTCAGACATTTATTCAAACCGTTAAATTTAAACACCAAATATATTATTGTACGGATGTCGGAGCAAACTCAAATTTTGGATATGTCCTTAAATATATGTGGATTGAACATCTACAAATTCTCGTTCGATTTGGATCGCCGTAGCTCACGGACCGGCAGGGGTGCTCACAAACAGGGGTGCCCCCGATCGCTCCTTATATATATATATATATATATATATATATATATATATATATATATATATATATATATAAGTGCATTTCAATTTGTTTAGCTTTAGCTAGCGTGTGAGGCTGAGACGTTGAGCTGACCAACTACGATATGTATGTCTGTAGTTAGCTGCCGAAGCCTGTAAAGGTGGTACCAAATTTTTATAATGTTCCAAATATAATGATAAAGACTAATTATTCGGTGCACCATTAATAATCGGATGAAGCAACACGACAACAGGACGAAACCTTACAATGTATAACGTGGATGTCATATATAGTGAAACTTACCATAAAACATTTTCCAAATTGCTATTATTAAAGGCTGAGCATCGATCACACCATCAAAGTCAAATTTATTCACATGCAATGGTTTGTTTATATGTATAGAGATTGGACTCAGATCTTCCCAAAAATGAACTTAGTTGTCATTCCCTTTACCTAATATAAAAAAGATGTCATGAAGTTACTAGTTACTAGAGATATAGATCTTGAGATTTGTAGCCGTTTCATGTCATTCAATGTAAATGGAGCAAGACCACCTAACGAAATTCAAGTGATGTAAACGGATACAAATGAATACAGATACAAAAAGTCGTCATTTTGTATATCCTTACGTTTTCTTAAAACACATACATGTTCACTAGCTTGTAAACGGATACAAATGAATACGGATAGTGTTGTATTTGAATTCGTTTTCAAAAAGTAAAATCCGCATCCTATTGGTATCCACCAATATTTCAAAAGCAATATTCATATTCGAATCCGTGAATATTTTCGAATATCTAAAAATATCTTTATCCGTTTTGGCGTATATGGGTATCTCAAAATATCCGCATTCGTCAAAATAAACATGATTTTTTTTTTTTTTTGTATTGATGGCTGAAAATAATAATTAACCAGCTTCATGGTTATTTAAATTGATTTAAAAGTAGTTTATTGTTTAAGAATTACGTATAATCTGAAAATAAAAATGTATATTTTTGATTCCATAACTAAAGGATATTTTTTGAATACGGATAGTGTTATATCCATATTTGTATCCGAAAACATTTTAAAGTATCGAGTATTTTTATTTGTTTTCGAGTATCGGACATTTTTCGTGTTTTCATATATGCATACAGATGAATTTTGAATTTTTTTAGATATTCACTGACCGCATTACGCGCTCATGGCAACGTCTATTCTAGTAACAAAAATATTTTGTTGTTTTTTGAGTTATTTTGTAATGTGAGATGGATTGTAAGTCCAACTTTTGGATCCATTCTAATAATTAAAATGTGAGCCACTCTCCTGATAGTACAGATAACTAAGACCAATGAAAGCCATTAATAACTCATGTTTAAATAAATGTTAGTTTAACATTTAATTTAGAAGGGTCCATTTATTTGTGCCCCACTCCCCAGCACAATTGTTTTTTACCCTCTCGTAATAACAAAAAAAAAAATTAGTGTCATTTTTATTCAATAATTGATTTTTCTTTATTGTGTGTCTCTACTTGTATTAACTGTATGCATGAATCTTCTTCTTCTTTCTTTCTTCTTCTTCTTCTTCTTCTTCTTCTTTTTTTTTTTTTTTTTTTTTTTTTTTTTTGTGGTGGTGGATGTGATGTTGTCAATGGATTACACACTTTATCAATAAAAATGAAAACCAATAGGGAGAAAATGACAACATGCAATGCAAACATGGAAATTATAAAAATTTAGTAAGCCAAGTAAAGTACAAGGGTAGCTGGTCAGTAGTAGTAAGCCCAAGTAAAGTACAGGGGTAGCTGGTCAGTAGGCAGTAACCAAAGGTGACAAGAAAAAATAGCAAATGATGATATAATATATTTACTGGCCTAGTTAGGGTCTAGTTGGACAGGCCTAGAGCCTAAATGCACATGATACGTGCATGGGATAAAGTGATATATTATAACTTATTAGTGACTACGTGCAGTGCAATGAGTCAACTTCTTATGTTGTTTGTTACGTTTGAATTTTAGCTAAACTTGATATATTGATATTGTGATATTCGAATTTGATTCAGTGGCGAAGCATCGTGCCAAGCATAAAAATCGGGTTCGATTTTAACTTTGGGAGCCGGCCCCTTTTCTGATTTTCATCATTGGTTACTCTTTGATTTTATCTAAGTTAAGGATTTAAAATTTGTGCTTCTTAATTTGTATTTAATTTTATGTTATACACTGTTCATGCCTATTGTTTATGGTCAAAAAGATTATGATGGTTTTACTATTTTGACTGGTTTCCCCTGAACAAATTTAAAAGAAATTTTATCCATGACCGCTAAATGCAATAAAAATTTTCTCTATACAGTAAATGACAATTACAGATTAGCCCTTGCTAATATTAAATGATCTGATGACTCATTATTGTAGTAGACAGCTGAACGGCACCATTTTTCAGGAAAGACACTGATAGTGATTACTGAATGAAGGAAATTTTTACTGCATTTAGCAAGGACACAGAAAATAAGTGAAGTATATTACAGTAAATTAGACCAATTTTTGATTACTGCATAACAGTACATTGATTTTAAAATATATGCAAATGAGGCCCCAATGCCTGTTTAACAGATCCAAGCAGCAAAGCCTATTGGGAGTAGTACTGCTGCATTCTTCATTCCACTACATGAATAAATTTTGTTTTTGATTCCCCAAACCGTCTCAAAATCTGTTATACTACCATGGATCGAAGCAAATTATTAGGTGTAATAGTAGAAGTTTGCTAATTGATATGTTTGACAGAACACAGGGTATCAAAATGCCGTAACAGTGTATAGAAGATTCACAGAACTATATTAGAAATAATCGATGTATGCTGCAGGCATTGTCCATCATTTTGCAAAGAGGAAGTGCTGAAAAGTTTAACATGTGCATGAAAAATTCCATACGTTATGCAAGCAATAATAATCATGGCTATGGGTGCGGTCTTAACCAACGGGACGGGACATTTGAACGGGGCATTTAAGCGGAGTATTTGAGCGTGGTATTGTAGCGAACGGGGAATGTGTTTTTAGCGGCGAACGAGGTATTTGAACGGGGTATTTGAACGTGATATTTTTAAAATAAGATATAAATAGATTTGATTAGACAAATACGACTACAAATACAGATACACAATTTCTAATACAGATACAAGTACAAGTACAGTTACAGATACAAAGACAAATTAGCGCAGACCAGCAGAAACTAACCGATCTCTAATGTTATCTCAACTAATGCCATTTCTTGGTTTCCATCTGGGTGTACACGTTCAGTGCCTCTATTCGTCGTATTTCTCATACTGTAATATTCCGCCATGTAGTGATCGGGGATTAGTTCAGAATTATCATCAAACGCCATAAAATCAGGATCACCGCTATTATATCTGCGTATGAAATTGTGTAAGGCCATTGTAGATACGACAACTTTCACTTGAGTGTTGAACCGAAACATAGGCATCTTGTTGAGAATGGTAAATTTCTTTTTCCAAATGCCAAATGTTCTTTCGACGACCATCCGTAGACTCGAACGATAGTAATTAAACACTTCATTGGCTGACTTTGGTTGATTCGTGGTATCACGAAAATGCGGAATATGGTACCGCATATTTCGGTATGGCGGTAAATATCCAGTCTGAAGTGAATAGCCCGAATCAACCGAATAATATTGTCCAGTTGGAGGGCTAGGAAAGTTAGAGCTTCTATCGTTTGTAACAGCATTAAAAATTCTACTATCATATGCAGTTCCTTCTCAACCCGCCATAACATACGTAAACTGTAAATCGAAATCACAAACCGCTAATATATTTTTAGTTGCAAAATCCTTTCTTCCGATATAAGGGATAATTTGATCAGCGGGTAAATGTGCAGATACATGTGTACCATCTATAGCGCCAATACAGTTTCTGAAATATGGATAATTCCGGGTTGAATTTCTGATGTAAGGTGGAACAGTAGTAAATTGTTGCTCTCCTGGCTTTATTACATCCGCAGCGAGTATTTGAAAAACGTTTAGGACATCATGAAAACAAATGGAAATTGTGCTACCTGATCGTTGAAATCTTTCTTGAAGTTGTCTATTTGAAAGCCCAGTAGCCATTGCATAAATGAAAATTCCAACCATTTCGACGACACAAATTTCCGGTCTGGAAGCGAGACCATGATGTTGCAGTTTTTCACATAATACGTGAAAGCAAAGTCTTTTCATCCGGAAATTATTTTGACATCGGTTTTGATGACCATTCAAAATTTCGTTGATCCAAGATAAGTCAGTGAACTCCGAAGTATTAATCCGCGTCATATGATTTCTCGTTTCAGCCCGAAGCAGATATACCTCGTAGAGATCAATCATATCATCGTAATCGGAGGATGAATCGGAGTTAGACATTAATCGAAAAAGTAGAAAGAGTTGAAGTTGTTGAAGGAGTATTATGAAAGGTGTTAAAGGTAGAGGAGGTGATTTATAGAGAGGAATGAGAGTTGAAAATAAAGCCTTTGGCGTCCGACGCGTCGGACGCCAACGACTTGATTTTCAACTTCCAGCCAGCGTTTCATTTGGCAGTGGAAATTAGTGCTCGCGTCGGACGCGACAAACAAAAATTTTCAGCATGCCTACAATTGACTGCGAACGAACGCACCCTATATCTATACGTAAGCAGGAATCCGATGTTCAACTTGATCCATTCTTCACTTCCCAAGAAAAGGAGCAAATTGAAATGAATTAAAATCCCACAAAGCAAAAAAGCACAGAGGATAGAATAATCATCATGGAATACAGAAGAAAAAGGCAACAAACCGCATTCCACAAGGCTTCCATGCAATAAGCACAGCTGTTATACGACAATTAATAATCAGAATTTTACAATATGAGCCTCTCTTCTATATGCTACGTCTATGTATTACACTGAACATTAAAGTTAAATCATGCATGAAAAATAAGTTATCCATGAAAAACAAACAAATGGCGACTTAACAAAACGCTCTTTAAACGTATCCACGTGTGCATATATTAATGTGTCGTATCGACATCTCGTGCACTCTTACTCCAATTTTCTATATGCTGCTACCATTGCCAAACTAACGGTTTTAATTCTTTCTCCCGATCAGATACAACCACCGTTCGACATCAATTATCCTTGAAACCCGAATCAATACGGTTTAAATCTCAATACTGCCTGAAGTACAAATTAAAACGTCAAACCACTAGCTCAACTATTCATATTAACTAGTGTGTTAACCTATATGTTGCATGCACGCGTTCTTATTCAAGCGTATGGGTTTCGGGTACGGGGCGAAATTCCAGACCCGCACCGGGTCTACGGGCGGGTACGGAGCGAAATTCCAGACCCGCAACGGGTCTACGGGACGGATCTGGGGCGGGGTTTATAAAGTCCGGGTCGGGTCTGGAGCACGAGAAACCCGCCCCATTGACGTGCATGGGATAAAGTGATATCATACTAACTTCTATTGCCTTTGGCTCCTTCCATATACTATAGCTTATGATGAGATACTCTTAAAATGAGATGCAACTTCCCATGATGTTTGCTACCGTCGATTTTTTTTTTCCTCTGCATGTTATTGTATTACTTGAATTTGATTTAGGGTCCATTTGATTTTGAACAGAAAGAGTTATTTGGAGGGGGAATAAGAAAGGGGTATTTGAAGGAGAATTATTACGAACGGGGAATGCGTTTTTTTATGAAAGGAGCAAATTGGAAGGGGCAAAGTTATTATTTTATTGTTTTTGTATTTATTATTTTATTGTTTATGTTTGTGTGTGTTTATTGTTTTTGTTTGTGTTTGTGTGCGTTTAGCCTTCATGTTCTTTAGTCATCCCAAGCATGCATGGAGCTGCTAAGTCTTCCCAATAGCATGCGGCTGTAATTCCCAAGAATGCATGGTGCTGCTAACGACATTTCTCTTGCGTCGGACGCGACATCTGACGCGTCAGTTGCGTCCGACGCGAAAGCAAAACTTTGAACCGTTTAGTTGTAAGGGGCAAATGGTGTGGACCCCATATCAACGCGTCCGACGCATCCGATGCGTCTGACGCGGACGCGAACATTAACTGGACAGTTCGAAAATCGAACGGTATCTCAGTGAGAAAGGATCATGATGTCAAGCGTAATGGGGTTCGATTTCACTTGGGGAGTCGGGCCGTTTCCTGATGGATTAGTTACCCAGCTGAGCTGGCCAGTCTGAGTAACTGAGCAGCATGGTCGCGTTTCCAGTCAACTCTTTCGGTCAACTTCTTGACCGCTATTCTGTACTTGTTAACATGTGGCTTTGTTACCCACTTGTTCATGTTTAGTGTAATTAAACAGGTATGTGCCGGACACGTGTAGTGTTACTACACACCGAGCTGCTGCATGATTATAAGTCTACACACAAAAATATCCACTAACGTGTGATGCAATAAATACCCATCCTTGGTTACTCCCTGAATTTCAAAGATTTTAGATTTTGTTATCTCAGTATGTATTTAATTTTGTATCACGTCGTTCGTGTCTATTGTTTGTGATCAAAAGAATTATTATATGCATACGCTAATATAACTATTTATAATTTATGTGATGCTCACGTATCGACATAAGTGCACTTGAGTATACTCTATGTTTCCCATAAACAAATTTAAAAGAAATTCAACCGATCGGAGCAGCAAAGCTTACGGGGAGTGTTGGATTCTTCATTCCACTACATCAATAAATTTTGTTTTTGATTCCCCAAACCGTCTCAAAATCTGTTATACTACCATGGATCGAAGCAAATTATTTGGTCAGTAATAGAAGTTTGCTAGTTAGTTATGATTGACAGAATGTTTTAACTTTTAAGTATGAGGGGAGACCAACAAAGAGTAACAAAATGCCGTAACAGTATAACAACAGAGTGTGGAAGATTCATAGAACTATACCATAGAAATAATCGATGTATGTTTGCAGTCATTATTGTCTATCATTTTGCAAAGAGGAAGTACTGGAAAGTTGAATATGTTCACGAAATTACATATGTTATGCGAGTAATAATCTCATGGAATCCTATTTTTATTTTCAAACGCTTCAACTCAATCCGTTCACTTCCCAAAAAAAGGTGCAAAATGAATGAATTAAAATCTCGTAAAGCAAAAAAGCACAGTGGACAGAATAATTATGATCAAGGAATACAGAAGAAAAAGGCAACAAACCGCGTTCCAAAAGGCTTCCATGCAATAAGCGAAGCTGTTAATTATACGACAATTAATAATCAGAATTAATTTTACAATATGAGCCTCTCTTCTATATAATACGTTTATATATTACACTGAACATTAAAGTTAAATCATGCATGAAAAATAAGTTATCCATGAAGAACAAACAAATAGGGACTTAACAAAACGCTCTTTAAACGTATCCACGTGTGCATATATTAATGTGTCGTATCGACATCCCGTGCACTCTTACTCCAATTTTCTATATGCTGCTACCATTGCCAAACCAACGGTTTTAATTCTTTCTCCCGATCAGATACAACCACTGTTCGACATCAATTATTCTCGAAACTCGAATCAATACGGTTTAAATCTCAATACTGCCTGAAGTACAAATTAAAACTTCAAACCACTAGCTCAACTACTCATATTAACCAGTGTGTTGCATGCACGCATTCTTATTCAAACATACTATTTATATTCTCTTTAGTGCAAAAAATTATATTTTATCAAGAAATATACCATAAATATATCATGATATACAATTTGACTTATATTTCACATTCAACTCAACTATTTACATATCTTTGTAAAAATTAATGCTTCAATGCAGGAAAATCATAAATCAAAATTGTTAACATTTTATATATGAATATTTTTATGTTTTTTTTTTTTTTTTTGGCGACATAGATAATTTGTGCTATATGATCATGTGTGCAAGTAAATAGGTAACTTTACAATTTTGCTATTATGATTGTTATGTGTATCAAATTATCATCTTTTTAATGGATTTTATAAATTGATAAGTGATTGTTGCATAATTGAATTTATTTAAATATTTTGAATTAATGATCTACGTAACCAATTAAGTAAAATTAGTGGAAGGTTAAAATAAAGTTTGTGAAAATTCAGAATAGATTTATATATATATTTGTAACTACATGTCAACTTCTATTCACTATTTAGTTGTCATTTTAAAAAAAAAAAATCCTTTTAATTAATCGTTGTTTTTATACTATTGTGGCAGGGTCATGCTTATAATTTAGGTAATTATAAAGTAATATTATTTAGAATTTAGTTGAGGTATGAGTTGACATGGTTGATAACATGTTACAAGTGAGAATGTTTGTAATAATATATATATATATATATATATATATATATATATATATATATATATATATATATGTGTGTGTGTGTGTGTGTGTGCGTGTGTGTGTGTGTGTGTGTGTGTAAACATGTACATCGTAATTTTGTAAAAAATAAATTTATTTTTTATGTTATCCAATGCACATTTTTTTTTTAATATACATGAATTAGAAATTAGAAGTGTTATTATTATTGTATACAATTTATATTGTATGATTTAAACATCTTTATATATCCAAAATATATAAGCAATAATTTAACATTTTCCCTTATATATATAGATATTGTAAATTTTAAAATTCTTGTATTTTTTTGGACTTATTAGATGGATAAATGAATATTGGTTAATCATTTTTACTTAAATAGTTTGAATTTTATATTAGACGATTTACTAGAAATGAGGACTTAGAATGTAAAACAAATACGTAATAATTCCTAATTATTAATTAAATTAGGCATTTGAAATTAATAGGATTTTACTGTGCAATGCATGATAAATTCGTTTTTGATATAATATACAATGAATAACATAATGTTATTAATGTATATGATTTACATCATACGTTTGCATCTAAATGATTTTTTTAACCAGTTTACTATTGCCCCCATCACATACATTAAAATTTCAGTTTTTAGGTCTATCAATAAATAATAGTTTTTTTTGGAAGGCCGACTGATTTTTAAGGTGACCGCAAACACTTTTATTAAGAGAAAGAAACTGGTACTCTGCATATGCACAGAGTAACGTATCTGGTTTGAAGTGTCCAGCCACTATCAAAACAACAAAATAGCAAAAAATACCAACATTACTGCATACAAAGGATAATACTAGATAAAAACTTGAGAGGAGCAAGTGTGGGTCGGGGAGTCATATAACGCTTATAGATCCATGACCATAGAGCCAAGTCATCCACTTCGAAGGAGCCAATCAACGGCTTCATCCCCTTCATCAAAGAAAAAACCGATATAAGGAGTCATACTATGCTGATATGTCCAAAAGCGAAGAGCCAAATCATTGTTAGTTGCCAAAATATGATTTTGATCCCATGAAGAATTCTTCAAGAGTGCTTCATTGTTTTCTCCAACTTCACCGTCGGTTCTAATAATCAATTTGCCATCGTCAGGTGTGTAGAAATATCGACTACGTTCTTCCACTTTGTCATCAATAAAAATGAAGAAAACATCATCGGTGTCATAATGCATTCCAGAGGGAGAATGTACCCAAGCATTTTCATGCTCATTCCAATAAATGTCAGGATCAGGAGGAACATCAGGTAAAATAAATGTAGGCACGTCCACCTCAGGTTCATCCACTACCTCGGCTTGAGCAAACAAACCGACCAGTAGGGACCCAAACTCGTTTAGGAAGCATAGGCAAGGGAGTCATAACTGGGAGTGGCATAGTTTCGACATGCGTGCAGGCATCAAAGCAATGACCAAAAGATTTGCATGTTGAGCATATGTCAGGTTTCCATCTATACTTGACGTCCACATGATGAACTCGATTGTCTAGTTTAACTTTGATCTTAGTAGGCAGTGGTTTATCAGGGGTTATCTCAATCGGGGCCCTAGCATATACTAAGTTTCTTCTTGCAACAGTATTAACATCAAAGCATTTGAGTTTGCCAATATGACAAGCGAACCAGTTAAGGCCAAGAGTGGTTGTAGCACTGAGGGGATGTGTGAACTGTGCCCAGACAGGAATGGATAGGACCTGTTCACATACTCGATCAATCGAAGCACTCCAAGGTGTCACAATAAATGGTCTTCCTTCAATGATAGATGGCACTGCTTCAATTACACATAGCCTCTCAGCTGCAGTGGAGAACTTAAAGTAGTATAAGCCATCAACATAGAATTTTCCATGAGTTAGGACATGTCATACGCATATCTACCGTTAGAGGATTTAAGTCCAAAAAGAAACCAACAATATGTTCATACCAGAAATTTGCAGCTTCATCATGAATTGCCAATGGAGGGACAAATCCAGCTTCATCATATTCTATTTTGAAATCCACCAGCATGTATTTCCCCGCAACACGAGGAAGAGAATCAAATAAAGACGGCCAAATCTTGGTTGCGTTTGGGCTTGAGTTCGTCACTTCTGGTACACAAACAAGTTCAGTAAAAGAGGGACTTTGGCTATTGTTGTTAGAAGTTAGGGAGTACGGGGAGTATTGATGAGCAGGGAAATGTGGAGATTTTTCCAGGTTGGTAGAGGAGTTCTGTCGAACAGGTGGAGGGCACTGGATAACTAGGCTAGCTTCAGCACCAGGGGAGCCAAAACCACTCACGCCGACACTAACAATCTGCTGTCGGTCATCACGATCAGCATTCTGTCCCAAAAACGGAGACTTTCGCAATACAGAACCCAAATCAACATATTGTAGCGACTTACCATCGTTTACTGGTAATGAAGGACCAGCAGCTTTAATATCCGAGATAAGTTTGTTGAGAAGATGATTCTTTGGTAATGTAAAGACTGATCTCACCGGAGTAGAAGCAACGACATCTAGCTCATCATTAGCGCGGCTACTAGATCTGGTTGTAATCGAAGAGGGGATTGGTTTGGATTTCCTTTTCTTGGCCATGAGGTAGGAGGAAGAAGACCGGAAGAGAGGAAGTGGTTAATGGGTGGCGGCGCAAGAGGAAAGGGGAGATTGTTGTTCCGCTATTTTGTATTGTTATGCAATAATGAAATAAACAGTTAGTATTTTAGAATCTTATTAATAAATAATAGTTGATTATGTTTATCAATTAATTTAAATTTTGGATTATGTAATTACGTTAAACGTACGGACTTTGATGTGAAATATTGTGAAAAAACCATGAAGAATTGTAATATATATATATACATATATATTGAAAATTGGTTCGCTTTTATTGCAAAAACCAATCACATACTTTGCTTATATGTCTCACCAAAACCTTATCCCCCTAACCTAAATGGGTGTCACATAAGGGAAAAGAGTATAACATGCTAACGCCATATATTCACATTACAATAACAACAAAGCCATATATCCATATAACCAGCTCACACATCTCTACTAAACTCTCATACATAATTAGCTCAGAAACAAATCAGAAAATTAACAACATTAACCAGTATCGAGCATATCAATTCCCTACCCCCTTAGAAAATCAAAATTCTGCTGCGAAAACTTAGTTCTTGAACCATTGTCTTTCACTAAATAGTAAATTTCCCTTTCAATCATCATAAGCTTAATCTCTTTATTAACCCTGTGGCTATTAAAAGAGTGTGTATATATGTAATATTGTTGACGATAAAATATGTCGTAAACACCCAAGATTCTTAATTACTTAAGAATTATAGTTTTGCGTGGAAATATAAGTGCAAAAAGCAGTCAATAACACAAGAGATTTATAGTGGTTGAGTCCCGTAAGGAGCCTACATCCACTTTGGAAGAGTCGCTGATATTTTATTGATAATAAAGAGTTACAAGCTTAGGACTATCTCATGACATCATTTTATAAACATTTCCAAGTATTTCGATGTCATAATTATCATATCAGATATTAGGAAAAAGACACTTTTGTCCTTCTTCTTCCTCAAAGCATGGATGTCATAAAAGAGGTCACTTGGAGCTCTCAAGAGATGTCGAATCAGCCAAAATCCAACCCTTTTTAAGTGTGAGCTTGGTGGTATTTCTAGTGGAGTGGTTAGGTGGGAGTAGGTAGGAGTAGGGGACCACAACAGTAAATCTTGGACCACTAGAGTGCAAGACCCCAGAAACTCGGATCCCCTCCATCTCTCCTAGGAAACTCATACCCCCTCACTAGGGTATGAATATTGTACCCCGTGGGCACGTTGAATTCTAGAGTGAATGAGGCGAGGCTAGAGGGGCTCGAGACTTAGGGGCTCGAGATGATGGATATAACATATTTTTGAGAGGCCGTGAGGCTCTGGTTTGCATGACCTTTCCCGGCTTGCTTCCTTAGCTTTTTGGCAATATTTCGGGCTTTTGCATCACATGATGTGTTGAATCGAGCGTGTCTTGTGTACTTTTGGGAGCCGGACCAAAAGACCAGTTAATATTTTCCCTTCAAAGTACGTCTTGTTTTGACATGATGTGCTTTGAGTCGGTTGAAATATTTTGTTGAATCGTCGAATTCCTGTGAGCTTATGAAAATAAACGTTAGTTGTTGAGTCTCATTTACATCGTAATGTAAACGAATCTTTGTCGGTATGATGTTGTGATATATGTTATTGTGCACGCGTGTGTATATTAAATCAATGCATATAAATTTATCTATGTGTACATATGTATATAGAAACACATGATTCTTATTATATTTATTTTAAGAGACGCGTATCCGCATTTGGGATATGAGAATTTCATACCCCAAGCGGGGATATAAAATCTCATACCCAGAAATCTCGTACCCCAGCGGGGTACGAAATTTTGTACCGCACTGGGATATGAGGATTCTGTTTCACTGTCGAACACGAAGAGTCAGTGGGCTCGGCCCATGCCCCTTGCTTCCCCTATAAATTTGAGCTCCCCCATTCCTTCTTCTGCTTTTACATCTCTGCGCAACGAGGCCGAGCATGAGCTTTGACGATTTACGCTTAACAAAAAGGTAGGGTATAAAGAGACTTCAACTCCGCTGCTTGTATCCGAATTTCAAGGCCAAGTGTAATGGCGGCTCCGATTCATGAGGGTCATGCATGGAATTCGGATCGAGCTCGAGGTTGGTCAGATCCAAAGGACCTAATGGTGGGCCTCTGAGGACCGATTTTGGGCTTGGAATCAGATTTAGCAATGACGCTCAAGAATTTTACACTGCCTCGCATTCTTGTGTTTGGGTTTGGTTCGAGGCTTTGGAGGAAAGGAGGGTTTGTAGAAGAAAGAGGAAGGGGAGACGAATTATTGGCCGGAGTAGTGGAAATTCGTAGTCCTCAGAGGGGTACAAATTTTTGCATCCCTCAGATAGGTACGTATTTTCATACCCCTTATGGTGGGCATGAAATTTCGTACCCCCAGTAGGGGGTACGAGATTTTGGACCCCTTAAAGGGGGTACAAAATTTGGTACCCCTTATAGGGGGTACGAGATTTCGTGTTTTAAAGGGGTACGGAGTTCTTTCTGGCCTCAACACTTCTAGTCCACCTTAGTTGTACTTCGTTTTCCTTGTTCGAGACTCGAACTCTGTACAACTTTCCCTTGGGTTCGTTTTGCACTTGCGGCACTACATGACTGGGTCGAAACCCAGTATAACCATAATCAAATATATGACTCATCCCGACACATAGGAATAGAGCATATATACTTGTAATGTGACTGAACTTATAAAGTGGTTGGACATGTTTCATCGATTCCAATTGTAATGTAGTTGCGATTCAATGTGAACTCAGTAATGTTGGTTGACTACGGCTAAAGTCACTATCTTTAGAGGCTTGTGATCATCGTCGTGCCCCAAGTTTATGAATTATAAACTGTATTAGCATGGTACTGCACACATATGTTAGTTTGCACTGACACGAGGGGTACAGGTTATACAACTACAAAGCCTAACGCTAGTATGTTGAAAGTATAGCTAGAAACGAAGACAATGCCTATGACAGAGTAAACTTCGGAAATTGAGGCTTCATTACATTCGTCACATACATCTGATTCAACTAGCGATGTTAGTTCGAAGGGAAGCGAGCTCTAGACTTCTGGACAGTCCACTACTTCTCAGGTGGCAAGTTTGCCGGAAGTGTCTGTTTGTAGGGCGCAACCGGAGGAACTACAACTGTTGGTCGGGCAGGAGGAAGTAGAGCATGTAGATGTCGTAGAGGGAAGTACATTGATGGCGCTGAACATGTTAGCAAACAAGTTTGTACTCGAGAACCAGGCGGATTCAGTGTCATCACATATGGATGCAATGACGGTAAGGCACATGACATTACAGTTGCACATTTTCGAAGGAGATGTTCTCACGCTCGGTCAGGACGGTAAGGGTCATGCACTATCAGAGGGGTACATTTCCTGGAACAAGCAGGTATGTGCTACTGGGTGCGCCCCCAACTAACAGCTTTATTCGAGATATGTTGCACTACTTTCTCCTTGCATCATCGCAACTTCATCTAAATGCGTACACCTTCCTTTTCGGTACCTACATCCTCTACAGGAATTATTTGCAGTTAGAACCCATAAGAGAGGACATCCAATATTCATTTCAGTTGAAAAGGCTAACTAACATCTTGCATTCCCAATATGTGCTCGAAGCTTCGCCCAGCACTAAGTTCTTTGTCGGGAAAAGGCCTAAGCTGACTATGTACCAGCTTGATTGGTTCTTTGTGCGCTGTCCTCCTGGATTTGCGAGGAGGTGGTTGGAAGGAAGTAAGTATTCTCCACTGTCCTAAGTTTGAAAGTCGCGGAACCGATTACTTAGTGCTGACTTTGTTCTTATATAGAAGGGAATCCTAAGGCGTCCAGGGACACTGTATATCAATAGCGCCTCGAGTCTTTGTGGGCTATCTCGGTCGAGTCACGCTCCACCACGTGCTTTCTAAAACAGGACCAACTCCGTCATGTAGGATTGCTTCCTCACAAAATTAGGCCAGTCATCGTCGGGCGTGGAATGAAAGGGGAGACCGGGAAAGAAGCAGGTTCTCTGAGTCGAAAAAGGAAGGTGCCCCCGCAAGGCCTAAGCCGCATAAAGCTGCGAAGAATCAAGAGGTGATTGGCAGAGGCGAGATTGGCGACGAAGAGGCAGTTGCCGGGGGCTATGGACCCGTCGAGTGCTCCTATTTTGCCCACGACAGATGGGGCAAGGGTAGGAGAATGGACCAGGTCGCATTCTCCTGCAACTCCCTCTGAGACCGCCGCCTCCCTCGAGGAAGAGGGTCAGTTTGACGATCTTAACAAACTTCCGCTAGAAATGTTTTCCTGGCCTAGCGCCACAAATATGGAAGAACTAGCCATAACTGCGGAGGGCGTCATTCCTTTGGGCGGACCATCATCTGGTCTGTTGAGAGAACACTTATCATACACATTCACATATACTGCATGACACCGCATTTGTTTGTATGTGTAGGGTATTTGAGTTTAAATATTAAATTGTTCCTTTGGCAGGTGATATGGCTAGAGGACGACGAGGCCAAGGCTATGGGTACGGAGGTTGCCGACTCCCGAGAAACACTTTTCTTGATGGATTTAGAAGAGAGACTAACTTGTTTGGTGAATCTTCGCCTTTATATGATCGTGGCAGCGAATACTTTCATAGAGAATGACCTCGACGATCCCCAACTCCCCCACCTCCAATTCGCTCATCTAAGATTGACTCCATATTTGATGTAGCGGGCTCAAGACATCAATCGTTGACAGCTCCCCTTCATACTGCAGCTTTAGCGCCTAACTATGCAACCAAAGGGAGAGAGTCGGAGTCTAGTCGCCATAAGAAGGAGTTGGCGAAGAAGAAGAAGCAGGATCTGGTGGTGTTTGAGACCCAGGAGCTTTCTGTGGAGTAGAGGAAAGCCCTTTTAAAGAAAAAATTCCCACAACACTATTTTGGTGGACTGGTATTCCTTCCCCATATCATCTCGATCTCTCGTGAAGGTACCATGGATGTGTTGATGCAGGTGAGGGCTGTGTATCTCCAGGCCAAAGAGCTTACTAATACTCCTTTCACCTTTCAGACTTGATTAGAAAGAAAAATGTAGAAATCCAAAGTCGGGGGTTGACCATCGATGCCGAACGGACCATCGTCCATACTTTGGCGAAGGAGATAGGTAAATCTACTTCCTGTGGTGTGACTTTTTCATTATTCGCAATTGTACACACGAATGCTTACCATTTATCATTATTGTTGAAACGGAGCTGATGGAGATGTGTGAGAAGCTGAAGAATGAGCCGAAGCATGTAGCTTCGATCTTCAAGGATACAGTGGCCTCACTAACAACCGAGAATACCGCCCATAAAAGGGATAAAACCGATCTGGTAGAAGTGAACTCCCAACTGGAGAAGGATGATGAAAGGGTATCCCGACTGTGAATGGGAAATGAGGACCTGAGGACAGAGAACGAGAGGTTGAAAGTTGAGAGCGAGGGGACTCGGAAGCTTCTGGAGGAGGTTGTGGAGCTGAGGAGACAACTGGAGGTGGCTAAGAAGGAGAAGGAGGAGGCCGACGCTAGTAGTAAGGATGTATTGAGCTCGGTGGAAGGGTTGAAAGCTAAGTATCTAAGTGAAGTAGAGAGCTTGAAGGGGGAGATTGAGGATACAGAGGCCGAGGTGGAGGCATCCTTAGAGGATCATATCCAAAATATGCATGTCAAGGCCTTAAAGTTTCATGGAATCTCGTAGGTTAGAGTTTACCCCCGGGTGCTGGCCCAAACTTGGGAAAGGTTAGAGTCGTCTGAGGCTTAGCTACATCAGGTGGATTTGGGAACTTTGAATGAGCATCAATTGATGATAAATCTCCTGACTGATGAGGAGCGTAATAAACTAGAAGAAGGACGGAGGTTGGTGCAGGAAGATGCAAAGTGGGAGAGGCTGACACTATAAGAAAACAGGCTATTTACGACGGCTGATTTGCGACGGCTTCAGACGGGCCGTCGACAGCCGTCGGAAGCCGTCGGAAATTTTCGTGATAAACTGACTACCGAACTTTTTCTTCCTCATTTCTTTTTCTCATCAATTTTTTCTGGCCACGGGTTTTAAAACCCTACCACCCAAAATCCGATTTTTTTGCCTTCAAATCTTGATTTCTTCGCGTAAGAGTCTCCTTGGCTTTCATTCAGATCTCTAGAGCAATCAGTTTAAGGTATAATCTCTTTTTTCCATAAAAATCCAATTTTTACCTAAATCTATATTTGCTTAGATTAGAAAATTAGGGTTATCTATTGATTGCAATTGGTTTAAATAGCGTTTTAGTGGGGTTATAGCATCTTATTATGTGCGTATTTCATTTGATATATTGAAATTGAAAATTTTATGTGCAATGTTTGGTTATTTATGCATATATCCCCCTAACTTGATTTTGACCATTGTAAAATTGTGGTTATTTGTGTATATGTGCACCGTTATGTACTTGTTATTCTCGTATATATTGCAAAAGCGGAAAATCTTACAAAAATTGTTTGAGTACATCTAACAAAACAAAAACCCTTTTTGTGATTTAAGTTATTTATGAAGCAACGATGCGGATTTAAGAGAACACATCAAAATAGGATAATATGCATGAAATCGATGCATTATATCTTTGAATATTACATGTATGAATAAACTTGTGAAGTAATATACAAAGCTAACTATTTTCAGTGTTGGAACAACCGTGTGGGAAGTATTTATCAAGTATTGGAACACTGATAAGGCAAAGGTAAGTGCACAAAATTATTTGTAACACTACAAGAAAAATACCCTATTGCAACTAGTTATTTGCAACAGGCGACAAATGATCGTTGCAGTAAATGATATTTAGCAACAGACCTACTATAGCAGTTGCAATAGATGAGATTTAGCAACATGCCATTTTTTCCTGTTGCGAAAAACATATTTTTAGCAACTGTGCTTCCCTTCCTGTTGCAAAAACATACTTTTAGCAACTGTGCTTCCGTAACAGTTGCAATAAACATATTATTTGCAACTATGCTTCCAAGCCAGTTGCGAATAAATATCTTTAGCAACTGTTTTCGCCACTTGCAATAACTGTATTTTTTACAACTGATAAAGCCTGTTGCGAAAAACATATTATTAAAAATCAGCATTAGCTTTTAATGATTAACATTTACTAATTAATTTTAAATAGTTACTATTGAATGATTAAATAATAGTAATTATATAATAATTAAGATTAACATTTAATAATTATTAATTAATAATAAATTTTAAGTATTATAAAGTGATATTTATAACTGATAATTAAATACTATGAATTAATACTTTAATAATAAATAAAAACGAAGTAATTATTTAATAATTAATATAACGTCTAATGATTAATAATAAATATGCAGTATCTAATAATTCTTAATAGTAGTTAAGCAATATATATGTATGATTAACATTTAATTATATTCACGAAATAATAAGTAATCGGTAATAATTAGTCAAAAAAGAGTTATATTTTAATAATTAATACGTACTAAACGTGTAATAATTAACATTAATAAGCAGTAACATATGGGTATAATTAACATTTAATAACTAATATTCAATTATAGATATTAAATAACAAACAATAATTAAAAAATAAGAAGTTAAATTTTTAATGATTAATAATTACTATTTATTAATGAATATTTAATATTTAATAAGTAATATTGAAACCAGTAATTAATAATTATTATATTTAATAATTATTAGTATAGCAGTACATTATGATAATAGCGTATGCCTGCTATAATGTTCAATGATTTATTATACTTGATAATAATTATAATATTATAATTTATATCTACAATGTTCAACGATTTATTATACTTGATAATAATTATAATTTATATATGTAACAACTTCCCTGGTCATCAAACAGTGCGAGTGCGAGTGCAACAGCTTCAATATCCAACCCGTTTCGATTTCTAGAAACTTCATATTAGAAAACCGTATTCCTACCTCCCTCGTCCCATACCAGCCGCCGAATTGAAAAATCCCTAAATCGCCTTTTCCTAAACCTAAATCGCCTTTTCCTCCATCAAAGACGTCGCAACAGCTCCTCTATCGAAGCCCGAGCTGCCTCGTTTTCGTATTGCCGAGCCCCGCTTCTCGCTCGTCACCTGCTGCTGGTGAGTTTTTAAACTCACGATTTATCTCGCCCTAAGTGTTTTAACTTTGAAGTGAACTAGAATATATTAGTCAATCCTTATTAAATATTGGCTGCATTTGTTGCTGCAAAGTTCTTGTTTTGGCTTTGATTGTCGCTAGAGTTATTTGGGGGTTCGAATTAATACATAAACCTGAGTGGGTTCGGGTATATCCTGATTGGCTTTAAGCTTGTAATTGTTTGGACAGTGAATTGTTACATATATTCACTTGTAGATACATGGTGAATACTTGAGTTATCTCTGCTTCTAAGTTTAACTGCACATCTTCATGATGAACTGAACCAATAGGTATAGTATTATATTCACTTGTAGATTGTGCACTCAAAGAAGTGATGAGTATTTGTAAATCTGATAGAAAACTAAAGAAAAAAAAATCAAGGGGGAACATATAGACCACCCATATTATCTTTTCATTAGTTGGCTCCTGTGCATAGAAATCAAATGGTCAGTAAGTATATCAAGACCAAAGGTAAGAGAAACTGGGAAAAGAAGAAAAAAAAAGGTGGTACAATGTATTTTACCAGTTTGTTCTTTCATCCATGCATAAACGCCTCTTCTAAATGCTCTATAAGATGTAACTATGAAACATGAAAAATGACATTTAAGTTTTACTTTCAACCCCTGGAAATATATGTCTATAAACCAAGACAATTTGGTCCTGTCTGTTTCCATTTTTAGCTTTTCATTTTAAAATTTCCAAGTCCATTTTCAATTAATAAATGCATAAACTACAGTCTGTTCTTGCACATGCAGTGAAATCCAATTACTCAACCATGGTTAGTGTGAAAATCCATCAAAACTAAAACTAAGCATCTTTATTTTATTACACAATAAACATGTTGTTTAACTTACAAAACTGCAAATGCTTTTGAAATAGCCTGTCCAATAACCATTTGCTCGATCAGCATATCTAATATAATGAATAAATACTATTTGCATAACATCATTGAGTGAATTTTTAATAGGACCCAACCTATTCAAACATTAAACTCACGGGAAGAAGTCATCTGTCTTGAGAGGCCAAGACTCATTGGCAGCATGTTTTGCATCTGTGTAAATAAAAGAGTTGAGTAAAGTGCGTGGACCTGTCCATCCTTGTAGTAAAGAAAAAAAACCTATGTTATAATTTACATTCTAGTAAGCTGTAAACTTAGAATGAAACCAAACAGCATCACAGCAGTCCTTTGATTTATGTGAAATTATTAAACCAAACAGTGTCATCAATTCATGTTCCAATGGATGTGCGTGCGCGCACATGTGTGAATGTGACACTAATATTCTTGAATTTGCAGTTTGGCCAATGATTTTAGTGTAGGCAAAAACTAGTGTGATTTACTATGATCAAACATAATAAAGATTTGGTTAAGATCGCAAGAAACAAAAGTCGATAATTGCCCCTGTCTTCAATACTTTTATAGTAAATCTATAGTATTTTACATTATTCAGCCATCAGGATTTAAACCGAAAGCACGATGAATTCATTTCCCTTGCAAATTGCAACACAGAAACATGAAAGTAAGCATGGTATTGAATATTAAACAACGTACAAATAGGTTTCCTCTACCTAGTTCAGATCATATGTCGTTTATTATCTTTTCCCCCTTCAACCCCCCCTCTTTTTTCCCCTCTTCCTTGTCCTCTTCTCCCCTTTCTAGAAATGACATCACATTCTTTATTTTATTCTTAATTTAGACAATTTAGTTTTGTATTTGTTTACTTGAAATCTCATTACTGGTTTAATATGATTATATATGTGTATATTCTTCTGTGTATGATTTATCTTTGCTTGAGACAAATGAATTTTTTGCCATCAGAATGAAAGCACCATTCGTAACTGTACTGTTTAGTAATTCACCTTAGATTTGTTTGTTAACGCTACTATTTGATGTGGTGCACTAAAAATATTTATATATTTGCAGGGTTATCTGTTGCTGTTTATAACCACTACAAGAGAATCTACCATGGATACCAACAGGAAGGGTTAGTTTTGTGCATGACTCTTCTACCTAGTTAATGTTGAGTAAGTTTGTAAGGTGCACCATATTACCATAGTCGGATAACTATATAACCCTGTCATATAAGTTTGTACTTTATAAGGTTCTAAAACTAATTTCAAATATGTTTTCTTTCAATTGATCGACAGTTGCTAGTAGACCCTAAGCTAACTCCTGAAATGTTTGAATTTGATCGGTTGAAAAAGGAGGATATGGGTACCCAAACTTCTGTAGTAATTGATGATACGAATCAGAAGAAGGATTCAAAACAGTTAGAGCCCTTGTCTGGAATTATTGATATAGATGATCAAAAGATTTTAACAGAGATATCTTGTAGATGTATACAAAACCAGCTGCCTTCTGAAACTATGCATGCTGTGATTCAGTTATGTGCATCACTGACCAAAGTTCACTCTGTCGCAGTCAGTTTCTTCGAAGCAGGGGGCCTTCTTGCTTTGTTTAGCTTACCAACTAGTAGCATGTTTTCTGGTTTTAACAATCCTGTTGCTACAGTTATTCATCACATCCTAGAAGATGCTCATACATTACAACAAATTATGGAGCTAGAAGTACGTCACTGCCTTGTCACAGCTGCAAATAGAAATGTGAATGTGGGGGTCACGCCTAGAATTTTTGTCCATAGTATGTCCTTCATCATCCAAAGGAATCCTGCTATATTTATGCAAGCTGCTCGAGCTGTTTGTGAAGTTCACTAATTTCAAACATAAACCTTCTATTCACTTTTTTGGGTTGAATATTCTAGCATAATTTTCAGGTCCCTTGGTGAACTTTTCACCAAAAGCAAAGACATGGAGGAGATTGAGTTGGAAAAAAGTAATGTACTCTTGATGGGTCCCACAGGCTCTGGTAAGATTTCCCTCAATCCTAAATGTTACTGATCAATTTATTAGGTTCCAATTATGTTATTTCCAATGTTTTAAAAAACGCGCCTGAGGCGCGCCTCGAGGCGAGGCGGAGGCTAAAACGCCTTAAGGCGTGCTTCGAAAGGCGTTTTGCTCCTGAGGCTTAAGCCTCAATGGTTTGAGGCGCAGGAATCGCAAAAAAACGCACGCCTCAATGGCTTGAGGCGCAGAAAGCGCAAAAAAAATTGAATTCTGCATTTGAACAGGAATCGAGTTTGATTCCTGTTATGGAATCGAGCTCGATAGCTCGATTCCATAACAGGAATCGAGCTCGATTCCAGAAGAATCGATTTCGATTCCAGAAGAATCGAACTCGATTCTGGAATCGATTTCGATTCCAGTATACTGGAATCGAGTTCGATTCCAGTATACTGGAATCGAGTTCGATTCCAGTAAACTGGAATTGAAACCGATTCCAGTGAGGAACACAAAGAGAGGGCTTTTTTTTGTTTTTGATTTTTTAACTGATGTGCCTTATTATTGTGCTGTCTAGAGCTATTGGCTAGTGGGTTAAAGATTAAGTATATGTGTTGCATGGAAGTGGATTAAAGATTTAGGTATATGCGTTACGCTTTTTTTTTACCTGAAAGGCTTACGCCTCAACGCGTCGAGGCTTACGCCTCAACGCGTCGAGGCTTACGCCTCGCCTTACGGACCCGAAAACGCCTCGCGTACGCCTTTTGCGTTTTAAAACATTGGTTATTTCCAAGTGCAGGGAAAACACTTATTGCAAAGACATCAGCTCGATTTGTGAATGTACCATTTGTTACTGCGGATGCAACAACCTTAACACAAGTAAGCTCATTATTTATGTTCTTACTCAAGTCCTACAGTAGATTCCTACCGCATATTAAAAATTTAAAATAATACGATTTATGATCATTTGGGTTTCTTAACAACCAGATGATACTAGATAGTGGAAAGTCGTACGTATATGTTGTTTGTATAAAAATGCATGTGGATATTTGGTACGGTCTAATTAGTATTGAGGTTATATACTACTTATACATCATGATTCTTTTTTCTGTTGTAGGTTGCATGCTGTCAAACTTTGGCTAACACTTTTTTTTATATAATGAGTTATACAGGCAGGCTATGTAGGAGAAGATGTTGAGTCTATATTGCTCAAATTACTTATGGTATGATGTACAATTTAAATGTAGCAATCAGTTATTTATGTAATACAAAGTGATCTCGTGGCTATAATGAACTAGGGCTCTCTAATTTGTTTAGCTTCCACATGTGTCTTGACTTATAAAAATATATTCTTAGCTACGTTCTAGGCAAATGATTTTAGTGTAGGCATAATTTTACCTTGCTATAATTGCATTTTATATTTTTTAGCAAATGATGTTGTGCATGTCCGGTTAGTAAAGACTGCAAGAACGATGGCTTTCCTTGCGACGGAGCAGGGTGCTAAGGTTTAGAATGAAAAGCTTTTCAAGAAGAGGGGCAAGCGCATTAAAGTGTTTGAACTATTGTATTAGTGTATGAGAGTAGAAATAGTGTGTTTGGAAAATGGTATAAAATATTATATTTGAAAAAAATGTGTTGCATGGAAGTAGAAATTGTTGTACATGAATGATGTATGAAAATTATAGAAATTTTTGTTATAATTGTTTGTAGTATTAAAACTTTGTTAAAATAATTTTTTTATTTCATTTTCTGATATACACTATTATTTAACGAATACATTTAATATGGAATATCTATAAACTGTATTTTTTATAATGATTTATGAATCTATTGCAACGGGCATATACTGTTGCAAAAGTATCTATTGCAACAACAAAAGTCCGTTGCAAAAAAGTATACTGCAACATCTTATTGCAACGGGCAAAAACTGTTGCGAAAAGGGACCGATCTTTTGCAACTTCGGCTATATAGACGGGCGCTGGCCTGTTGCAATAGGTCTACTGCAACAGATATGGCCTGTTGCAAAAAGTGTTTTTTGTTGTAGTGTAAATATCAAAAATATTTGATTGATAATGTCATTCTTTGCAGACCCGTCCCAACAACCTTCATACTTGCGCACATATTGTCTGTGATGCTAGTGATAATATTATCATGACATATTAACTACTTTACTTTATCTCTAGCTTAAAATAAACGAGCAATTAAATCATGTTCTACCAAATTTGATGATACGAGCTTGTCCAATTTTGTTTTCGCCAACTTCTTAATGTAGTCAACTAATGAACTCTTGGCAATAATTGCAGGGAGGCAAATTGGACGAATTTGAACCTCTCTTCGATTACAGTGCAGTCACCTCCTTTATGTAGTCATCGAAGGTAAACTCCTTTACTTATATCTTGGTGTTTTTGTTGGAATCTCAATTCCTTTTTCTTTTCTGTTAGTATTAATGCATATATATTATAGATGACGATGATGACCCAGTTCCTTTAACTATTTTGGATGGGCCTACGGGATAGAGATGCTTAAATTTTGATTTTAAGGTATATTTTTTTATTTTTTTGTGTTAAATATATTTTTAAGGTATGTTAATTCTGATTTTAAGGTACGCTTAAATTCTAGTTTTGTATGCGCGTATGCGAAAGCGACGCAAAATAGGCAGTGTGGATTTGGAAATCAAGTGGTAAACGATTTTTTTTATTAATATAATTCTTAGTTTAGAAATAAAATCATGTACCCTTACACAGTTGCTACAAATGTGAGTGAGGATTCAAACTGTCCACTTCATCATAATTCGTACAAAGTATGAGTTAGGATTTGGAAATCAAGCAGTTTTTTTGTGGTAGTGTATTTATTACTGGTATGTATATTGGTGTACTACATAGTGTGCACAAATTTATGTATTCTGTAGTTAATGGTTTAAGTTTATGGTGAAATTTTTGTGTTTTTGTTAATTGGTTGAGAGCTGATATGTTGGGTTATGTATTGATTGATTAGATAGTGGTTTTAGTGAACAAGTATAGTTAGAAGGCTAAATACGACTGAAATTTCAAAAAAAAAAATATGCAGGTTTTCCGACGGCCGTCGAAAGCCGTCGGAAACCGTTACAAACCGCCAAAAACCGTTGGAAATAAAAACTACGGGCTGTGTCGAAAACCATCGGAAAACCAGATTTTCGACGCCTCTAAAAGCGACGGCTATTTCCGACGGCTTCTGACGGCCGCCGACAGTTTTCAGCCGTCGAAAATAGTCTTTTTGCTTGTAGTGTGACTAAGCGTTCTGTTGAAATGGGAAAGTTCATAACTACTGAGAGCATAGTCGTCCCCGAGATATTTGCGGAGGGAAGTTCCTATCATCCATCAGTTCCAGCATCTGCCACAACTAGAGGTCCCACTATCCCAATTCATGCCTCAGCTGAGTATGATCCCGAGAATCCAGGGTTGGAAGTGGCTGGATTTATTTTGACCGCTACAGTGAGCACACTCCCTATCATACCCACACCATTTATTTTTGGAGGTAAATTTTCGTTATCGCGAATACTAGAAGATGACGTGATCACCAAATTCACGGACTAAATAGTTGTATTTTTACTATGCAGCTCCTCCCAAAGCTGATGTGACTCTGGGCCTTGCCCCCATGCTTCCCCAAACAATTGAGTCTGAATTGGGACTACAAGGAATACGATTTGGAGAGGAAAGCGGTCCTGTGGATACCTTCTCAGATGTTGACCTACGGTCCTTGTCTACCCAAATTTCGATAAAAATCAAAACTCAAACACATCTCATCACCACAGTCCTCTCAAAACCTAAAGAATGGATCTCATCACCAAATGAAATTGAGAAACCCACCTATTTAAAGTTGCAAAAAAGCAACATAGCCGAAGTAATCTTCAATTTGAAGAAGGCGGTAAGATACTCTTGGAGAGGCGATGAATAGGGTGGAAGGAAGTTTTTCATTACTTAGGATGGTTATGGATTTTTATGGTGAAAAGTATGTGGAGGACAAGGTTCAGTTTGTAAGAAGTAAAAGCGAAGAGGCGGAAGTAAAAGCGAAGTATTTATACGGGGAATCCCCCTCATGTATTCCACCAAGTATGAGATCGGCATTGTTGTAACATCCTGTATTTCTGTTAACACTAAAGTTGCTAATTCAAAAATAATAATAAATGTGTAAAGGGGAGATGTATCTAATGTGCATACAAATTTAATAATAAATGTGTAAAGGGGAGATGTATCTAATGCGCATACAAA
This sequence comes from Allium sativum, assembly GCA_030737875.1. NCBI lineage: Eukaryota > Viridiplantae > Streptophyta > Magnoliopsida > Asparagales > Amaryllidaceae > Allium > Allium sativum. The sequence goes on from CM060927.1 coordinate 51,564,092, forward strand.
TTTAATAATTAATGTGTAAAGGGGGGATGTATCTAATGTGCATACAAATTTAATAATAAATGTGTAAAGGGAAGATGTATCTAATGTGCATACAAATTTAATAATAAATGTTGATAATGTACATTAAGAAAGTAATTATGACATAATTTGAAATAGGAGTAATTTACAGCCCTTAAATTGTGAACATAATTGGCTTCTCTTTAGAACGGACGGCTTGTATTAACCTTGGCTTCATCGACGGCTAAAATTAACTTGCAACTCTATATAAACAACATAGCTCTCACAACCTAATTCACAGAAAAAAGAAGAAGGAGTCGTCATGCTGCTGAAGAGAGACTAGGAGTAGCCGTCAAATTAAGAGACGATTAAGAGTTGATTCAAAGCTTAAAACTACAACAAATAAATCAGAACAACGTCAACCTCAAAAAATAGCATCACCAAATTCAGAATTCAGAATCCTGAATACAAGATTCGTCATACGTTGTAAGTAGAGTACTATTCCGATATGAATAAAAATTGAGACTTGATTTGTGTAGAATGAAAATGGAATCGTACTTTAATTGTAACGATGCTAGTTCATAATTGTATGTTGTTCTGATTTTATTATAAATGGATTTGGGATGTTGTAGTATAATTAACATGATATTGGATTAATTGTACATTTGCAATGAAAAGTAACACCCCTTGCAAGTATACGATTCATGTTGGAAATTGACATTTATATGTTGTGGTTAATAAGAAGTTGTATATATTTTGTTACAACCAAGTTGAGACTTATGTAAACATAATTCACTGTTATGCCTACATGATCTAGATCTTTGTATATATATGCCTATGATCATTTCAAGTGTAGTTGGATCCATTTGGGTAACATGATTCATATAAGTTTATGTTGGAATAGGCCTCATAATTCAAGTTAAACTATACTTTTATATTAGTGACAAAAGTAAGCATCTTTGTGAATATATAGTGACTTTATGGAAATGACTAGTTTATGTTTAGTGTTATGCCTAAATAAAAATATGTTTTAGGCTTATGTTGTTATAAAAATCATATGCTAATACAAGTGACACCTAATTTAGTTAGGTTCATATTTTAAATGCAAGTTTACATAAATAGATTGAAACCCATGACTCATGTTTAGGTTCATGATTTATGTCAAAATTATATGCTATTACAATGCAAGTACACAAGCCCCTAATTTATGTTAGTTAAATCGCCATATTGCAAGTTCATGCACCACATAATTTATGTTAATTAAATCGCTATATTGCAAGTTCATGCACCACATAATTTATGTTAATTAAATTGCTATATTGCAAGTTCATGCACCACATAATTTATGTTAATTAAATCGCTATATTGCAAGTTCATGCACCACTAATTTATGTTAATTAAATCGCTATATTGCAAGTTCATGCACCACTAATTTATGTTAATTAAATCGCTATATTGCAATTTAATGCACCACATAATTTATGTTAGTTAAATCGCTATGTTGCAAGTTCAAGCGTTCACACACCCCTTTTATGTTACTTAGAATATATCATGTTCTAAGCCTCTTTTTTTTATGTTTCTAAGTTGGGCTGAAATGTTGAAGCCCAACATATGTTATAATATTGCGAACGTACAAACGGGGAAAATAACGCTGGGTTTAATTAAAATATATGTGTTGGCATGTTTGGCACATGCCAACGACTTGTAAAATTTAAGTGGTATAAATTATTATACCCAAGAATAACGAATTTGGATAATGGGCCACAAAACATTTACGTATAAAATTGAAAAGAGACAAATATGTAAACTTAGAAAATACGATATGCTTAACCTGAGGTTGGATTGAGTTGTGATGTAAACCTGCCCGGAACCGACCGGCTGTCCAGTAATCACAACAATACCTATCCAATGTGGGTGGTTAAGCATTGAGCCCAATAAAGACCCGAGGTTAGATATGAGTTGTGGTGTAAACCTGCCCGGAACCGACCGGCTGTCCAGTTACCACAACAATATCTGTCTAATGTGAGTTGTTGGTGTAAATTAAGGCTGAGCAGGATTGATAGGGTTAAGTCAATTGAATTAATGCTTAACCAAATTCAACATGTTAACTAAATTGGTGGGTAGGGTTAGGTTAATCTGGACACTTAACCAATTTAACATGTTGACTAGGGGAGTGGGTAAGGTTAAGCAAATGTTTAACCATTCTAACATGATTAAACTTGACTAGAGAGTGAGGTTAAGTTAATTAGAACACTTAATCATAGAAACATGTTAGTGTGACAAGTGATTGAGGTTAAGTTAATTAGAACACTTAACCATAGAAACATGTTAGTGAGACAAGTGATTGAGGTTAAGTTAATTAGAACACTTAACCATAGAAACATGTTAGTGAGATAAGTGATTGAGGTTAAGTTAATTAGAACACTTAACCATAGAAACATGTTAGTGAGACAAGTGATTGAGGTTAAGTTAATAGAACACTTAACCATAGAAACATGTTAGTGAGATAAGTGATTGGGGTTAAGTATATTAGAACACTTTACCATAGAAACATGTTAGTGAGGACAAGTGATTGAGGTTAAGTAAAATTAGAACTCTTAACCATGATAACAAGTTGATTTGACAAGTGGGTTAGGATTAAATAAGTTAGAAATACTTAACCAATATAACATGAATGATTAGAGTTAAGTAACAAGAACACTTAACCAGTGTAGTTTGACTTGTAGTAAAGTTAAACGTGAATGGACAACACTTAACCATTATAACCTGTTAATTAAACAAGTAGTAGGGTTAAGTTATATAAGGAGACACTTAACCATTGTAACAGGTTAGTTAAACAGATGGTGAGGTTAAGTTAACACAAGGAGACAACACTTAACCAGTATAATATGACAAAAGGGATGGGTTAAGTTAACTTGAATTGACTAATGACACTTAACCAACTTGATGAAGGAAAGAAAATAAGTAGTAAATCTTAGTAGAACACGAGAAGGAGCGTACGTCCGTCTGATTCTAGAAGGCTCCAACGAATTGGGTTACGAAGCCCGAGGCTTCGAGGGGACGTGAGGGTACTCTTGGTATCCCTCTGTGAGGCTGCAGATGATCCTCCTGGGCTCACAGAGGTTAAGGTCTGCGTTAGAAGAACCAAGGGTATGCCTTGGTTGCAAAATATGGCAACCTAAAGACTAGGATGGACCAGCGTGATTCGACGAGAAGACGGTAGCCCTGTGATAGCAACTCGTCGTCTACCTACCATCTTGAGTCAATCAAGATACGTGAAGCGGAAAGGCGGAGAACTCCAAAAGACCATTTACTTGCTATCTAGTTATGGTTGCGGATGGCCATAGGACAGTGGGGCATAGGGGGGCCTGCGCATAGTTCTCATTTTTCTAGGATGGCCTTTCATTAGTTGAGGGAGGGGTCGAGTGGGACCATAGCCACCAGAAAAAAAACAGACCTTAGCATCTGCATCGGCGGATATCTGAAAGCTCCCGACCGAGTTCCGTATTTCTAGAGTAGCCCTGACACGGAACTCGGGCCGCACATTACAGGACATGTGCATCTAGACAAGCGATAATGATTCGCGACACATACGTGGAAAAAGTCTAGGAACATATACCACTCTAGGTAGTGTGTCCTACACTAGAGGGCATCGTTCGGAAGATAGCGTAAATCCTAGATTAGATCTAGGTCAGAAACAATAAATGTACGCCTGAAGGCAACAAAAATTACAGGGATTGGGATCACGTTATCATTACTAGTTGGGACACTAGTTAGGTGGTGCAGAGATTAGTATGGGGTACGATAGTATATTCGGTTCGGGATAACTTAACTTAGTTTAGGGTGCTTTCCCATTTCTAGCATATACTTATCATGCTCTTTTTCTTATCCATAGACTGAATAGTCACTAGACTTACTCAGACTTTATGTCTGACTCTACTTTTCTTTCATCTTCTTTTCTTCCGTTCCCCCCCTAGGTAGTTGAGGAGGGAATAGTTCAGCTCAGGTTAGATTGGACCGCTGCTCTTCCCAAGCTAGAAGATTCTTGGACAAAGTGCTTTGGACTCTCCTTTTCGCTGTTATGGCTGGCTTATGCTACATTGGGGAATATAAATGTATTTTTATGCTTCTTTATTTTGTAAGACAGATGATACTCTGATATTGGAAAACAATTGTTGTACAAACTATCTTATCAATAAAGTAAAGTTTTGTTTTCCCTGTTTAATTTCTGTCTGTCTTGTAATTTATCTGCATCTTTTACCCTAAATGCTCCACAGAACTTAGTGCATTCCCTTTGTGAGCGACACTAACGGATGTGGGGTGTTACACATGGTATCAGAGCTGAAGGTTACCGGATCAAGTAAAAGATTTGAAAAAATATATATTATTTTCAAACAGTTTTAAAAGAAGCATTTTCAAAAGAAAAGTTTTGTTTTAAAGGCATATTCCCCAAAAGCCATACGCACTATCTTCTGATACTCTGTTTGAATTCTTGTCCCCTTCTTTCTTGAGTCTCTGGGGCTCTTGGCTTTCTGGGAGGTAACCTCATCGAAGGGCGAAGTAGTGCCCGACTTCCATCTATAACCGTAGTAGTTTCACCTACGGCTAGTTTTCTTTCAAGATTAGTAGGGTTTTCTGTACAATGGAGGCAACTTTCGAGAGATTTGTCAACATGATTACACACGAAAGACGATGAGGAGTTTGGCTAAGGAGCACAACCCAAGGATGAGGAATTCATGGATGTAGACTTGGCTCACGAAGGAGGAAGGGGTTATAAAACCTAAGACAAAAGGAAGTATCTTTACTATGGCAGAATAGGGCATATAATTAAGAACAAAGGACAAGATTTTCAGAAGGGCAAGTACATGCTTTCACCACTAAGCGTACCTAGGAGAAAGGTAGTAAAGTTCTGTTGGAAGAGTCTAGCTTTTCTGTTTGTACTCTTTCTTTTGGTTTTAGCACTTCGCATTTGTTCATATTTGCTTCCATAGTTGAGTCTCTGCACCTTAGTACTTGTATAGTAAAAGATCCCAACTAGTGCTCAAGTGTTTGGTTGTTTTTGCTTAGATCATCTCACGTAGATCGTCCAAATTCGGAGGAGACATTCCTCGGGTGCTTGTCTGATATTGGTTTAGGCCTTTGGGGCTTGTACTTGAGGGATGTCGAGTTCGACTAGGATGGTTTGCTTGAGAGATGAATAGTTGTGGCAGGCGCTCTATATAGAGAAGGACTAACCTTAAGAGAGGTAAAAAGTACATAGTGACCTTTTGACCCTCATAGTTATGGCATGATGGATAAGCTAAGAGGAGAGACCTCTGATCATCCTAGTATATACACTCAGTATCATGGTTGACATTTGTTTATTTTGGAAATGGAGGTCAAGAAACTTCGCAATCGTGAAGTTGAATCTGTTAAGGTACAGTTGAGTAAAGCTCAAGAAGACGTGATACGGGAGATTGAAGATAAGGCATACGCGCCTCATACCCTTTTTCTTAAGGGTACATCCTTGATTCCTTTTTTTTAGGAATTCTATGCATACTAATTTCTAGCTTTTAAGGTATATCCTCTAGGACGTATCATCGATCCTTAGATAGAAACCCTTTTGGATGTAAACATTTATTTGAAACATGTTATGGTTAATGGTTGCGAATGGTTGCTGGTGGTTGCTCGTGAATGCATATACACACGTATTAGGCACTAGATCAGCTCAGACGCCTTCATATTTCATTTACATATATGTATTTGTTTATGAATTGAACTTAATGTGCTATCATATGGATGTTGCATTTGAGTGAACGGTTGTGCACTCATATAGAAATAATATGTACCATTAGGATTTGCATACATATTGGACGCATGGCACTAACATGATTTGCATTAAGGAGGTCAACTGAATCAGTAGACCGCCTGATTTTGCATTAGATAAGGACATATACACACACACTATGCATATGAACATAAAAGCATTAAAAGCCTTTAAGGACAATGGATGCCTGTGTTTGATGGCTTACTAGATGGACGATTGGAAGGTAGGATATGCATTCTCCTAGACTTGAAGATTTCGGGGACGAAATCCTTTAAGGAGGGGAGAATATAACACCCCGTATTTCTGTTAACACTAAAGTTGCTAATTCAAAAATAATAATAAATGTGTAAAGGGAAGATGTATCTAATATGCATACAAATTTAATAATAAATGTGTAAAGGGGGGATGTATCTAATGTGCATACAAATTTAATAATAAATGTGTAAAGGGGGGATGTATCTAATGTGCATACAAATTTAATAATAAATGTGTAAAGGGGAGATGTATCTAATGTGCATACAAATTTAACAATAAATGTTGATAATGTACATTAAGAAAGTAATTATGACATAATTTGAAATAGGAGTAATTTACAGCCCTTAAATTGTGAACATAATTGGCTTCTCGTTAGAATGGACGGCTTGTATTAACCTTGGCTTTATCGACGGCTCAAATTAACTTGCAACTCTATATAAACAACATAGCTCTCACAACCTAATTCACAGGAAAAAAAAAGAAGGAGCCGTCATGCTGCTAAAGAGAGACTAGGAGTAGCCATCAAATTACGAGACGATTAAGAGTTGATTCAAATCTTAAAACTACAATAAATAAATCAAAACAACGTCAACCTCAAAGGATAGCATCACCAAATTCAGAATTCAGAATCCTGAATATAAGATTCGTCATACGTTGTAAGTAGAGTACTATTCCGATATGAATAAAAATTGAGACTTGATTTGTGTAGAATGAAAATGGAATCGTACTTTAATTGTAACGATGCTAGTTCATAATTGTATGTTGTTCTGATTTTATTATAAATGGATTTAGGATGTTGTAGTATAATTAACATGATATTGGATTAATTGTACATTTGCAATGAAAAGTAACACCCCTTGCAAGTATACGATTCATGTTGGAAATTGACATTTATATGTTGTGGTTAATAAGAAGTTGTATATATTTTGTTACAATCAAGTTGAGACTTATGTAAACATAATTCACTGTTATGCCTATTAGATCTTTGTATATATATGCCTATGATCATTTCAAGTGTAATTGGATCCATTTGGGTAACATGATTCATATAAGTTTATGTTGGAATAGGCCTCATAATTCAAGTTAAACTATACTTTTGTATTAGTGACAAAAGTAAGCATCTTTGTGAACATATAGTGACTTTATGGAAATGACTAGTTTATGTTTAGTTTATGCCTAAATAAAAATATGTTTTAGGCTTATGTTGTTATAAAAATCATATGCTAATACAAGTGACACCTAATTTAGTTAGGTTCATATTTTAAATGCAAGTTTACATGAATAGATTGAAACCCATGACTCATGTTTAGGTTTATGATTTATGTCAAAATTATATGCTATTACAATGCAAGTACACAAGCCCCTAATTTATGTTAGTTAAATCGCCATATTGCAAGTTCATGCACCACATAATTTATGTTAATTAAATCGCTATATTGCAAGTTCATGCACCACATAATTTATGTTAATTAAATCGCTATATTGCAAGTTCATGCACCACATAATTTATGTTAATTAAATCGCTATATTGCAAGTTCATGCACCACATAATTTATGTTAATTAAATCGCTATATTGCAAGTTCATGCACCACTAATTTATGTTAATTAAACGGTTATATTGCAAGTTCATGCACCACTAATTTATGTTAATTAAATCGCTATATTGCAAGTTCATGCACCACATAATTTATGTTAGTTAAATCGCTATGTTGCAAGTTCAAGCGTTCACACACCCCTTTTATGTTACTTAGAATATATCATGTTCTAAGCCTCTTTTTTTTATGTTTCTAAGTTGGGCTGAAATGTTGAAGCCCAACATATGTTATAATATTGCGAACGTACAAACGGGGAAAATAATGCTGGGTTTAATTAAAATATATGTGTTGGCATGTTTGGCACATGCCAACGACTTGTGAAATTTAAGTGGTATAAATTATTATACCCAAGAATAACGAATTTGGATAATGAGCCACAAAACATTTACATATAAAATTGAAAAGAGACAAATATGTAAACTTAGAAAATACGATATGCTTAACCCGAGGTTGGATTGAGTTGTGATGTAAACCTGCCCGGAACCGACCGGCTGTCCAGTAATCACAACAATACCTATCCAATGTGGGTGGTTAAGCATTGAGCCCAATAAAGACCCGAGGTTAGACATGAGTTGTGGTGTAAACCTGCCCGGAACCGACCAACTGTTCAGTTACCACAACAACATCTGTCTAATGTGAGTGGTTGGTGCTTTAATTAATAAATTAAGGCTGAGTCAGGATTGGTAGGGTTAAGTCACTTGAATTAATACTTAACCAAATTCAACATGTTAACTAAATTGGTGGGTAGGGTTAGGTTAATCTGGACACTTAACCAATTTAACATGTTGACTAGGGGAGTGGGAAAGGCTAAGCGAATGTTTAACCATTCTAACATGATTAAACTGGACTAGAGAGTGAGGTTAAGTTAATTAGAACACTTAATCATAGAAACATGTTAGTGTGACAAGTGATTGAGGTTAAGTTAATTAGAACACTTAACCATAGAAACATGTTAGTGAGACAAGTGATTGAGGTTAAGTTAATTAGAACACTTAACCATAGAAACATGTTAGTGAGATAAGTGATTGAGGTTAAGTTAATTAGAACACTTAACCATAGAAACATGTTAGTGAGACAAGTGATTGAGGTTAAGTTAATAGAACACTTAACCATAGAAACATGTTAGTGAGATAAGTGATTGGGGTTAAGTATATTAGAACACTTTACCATAGAAACATGTTAGTGAGGACAAGTGATTGAGGTTAAGTAAAATTAGAACTCTTAACCATGATAACAAGTTGATTTGACAAGTGGGTTAGGATTAAATAAGTTAGAAATACTTAACCAATATAACATGAATGATTAGAGTTAAGTAACAAGAACACTTAACCAGTGTAGTTTGACTTGTAGTAAAGTTAAACGTGAATGGACAACACTTAACCATTATAACCTGTTAATTAAACAAGTAGTAGGGTTAAGTTATATAAGGAGACACTTAACCATTGTAACAGGTTAGTTAAATAGATGGTGAGGTTAAGTTAACACAAGGAGGCAACACTTAACCAGTATAATATGACAAAAGGGATGGGTTAAGTTAACTTGAATTGACTAATGACACTTAACCAACTTGATGAAGGAAAGAAACTAAGTAGTAAATCTTAGTAGAACACGAGAAGGAGTGTATGTCCGTCTGATTCTAGAAGGCTCCAACGAATTGGGTTACGAAGCCCGAGGCTTCGAGGGGACGTGAGGGTACTCTTGGTATCCCTCTGTGAGGCTGCAGATGATCCTCCTGGGCTCACAGAGGTTAAGGTCTGCGTTAGAAGAACCAAGGGTATGCCTTGGTTGCAAAATATGGCAACCTAAAGACTAGGATGGACCAACGTGATTCGGCGAGAAGACGGTAGCCCTGTGATAGCAACTCGTCGTCTACCTACCATCTTGAGTCAATCGAGATACGTGAAGCGGAAAGGCGGAGAACTCCAAAAGACCATTTACTTGCTATCTAGTTATGGTTGTGGATGGCCATAGGACAGTGGGGTATATGGGGGCCTGCGCATAGTTCTCATTTTTCAAGGATGGCCTTTCATTAGTTGAGGGAGGGGTCGAGTGGGACCATAGCTACTAGAAAAAAACAGACCTTAGCATCTGCATCGGCGGATATCTAAAAGCTCCCGACCGAGTTCCGTATTTCTAGAGTAGCCCTAACACGGAACTCGGGCCGCACATTACAGGACATGTGCATCTAGACAAGCGATAACGATTCGCGACACATACGTGGAAAAAGTCTAGAAACATATACCACTCTAGGTAGTGTGTCCTACACTAGAGGGCATCGTTTGGAAGATAGCGTAAATCCTAGATTAGATCTAGGTCAGAAACAATAAATGTACGCCTGAACGCAACAAAAATTACAGGGATTGGGATCACGTTATCATTACTAGTTGGGACACTAGTTAGGTGGTGCAGAGATTAGTATGGGGTACGATAGTATATTCAGTTCGGGATAACTTAACTTAGTTTAGGGTGCTTTCCCATTTCCAGCATATACTTATCATGCTCTTTTTCTTATCCATAGACTGAATAGTCACTAGACTTACTCAGGCTTTATGTCTGACTCTACTTTTCTTTCGTCATCTTTTCTTCCGTTTCCCCCCAGGTAGTTGAGGAGGGAATAGTTCAGCTCAGGTTAGATTGGACCGCTGCTCTTCCCAAGCTTGAAGATTCTTGGACATAGTGCTTTGGACTCTCCTTTTCGCTGTTATGGCTGGCTTATGCTACATTGGGGAATATAAATGTATTGTTATGCTTCTTTATTTTGTAAGACAGATGATACTCTGATATTGGAAAACAATTGTTGTACAAACTATCTTATCAGTGAAGTAAAGTTTTATTTTCCGCTGTTTAATTTCTGTCTGTCTTGTAATTTATCTGCATCTTTTACCCTAAATGCTCCACAGAACTTAGAGCATTCCTTTTGTGAGTGACACTAACGGATGTGGGGTGTTACAATTGTTCCCCTATAGGGGTTGGTACCGAACCATATTTCAAAAAACATGCATATGTGAGTGTGTTTTCATCCGCGTATACTCCAATATACCTACATATGTTCATATATATATATATATGTGTGTGTGTGTGTATGTGTGTGTGTGCGCGCGCGTGCGTGTATGCGCGCGCGCGTGTGTGTTCACGTATTTTATGTCGACGAAACAAATAGTGTATTGCACAATATCACGTAAGTGCTTGTGAGTGTATACACGACTTCGTCCAGCAATGTCCTATTTATACTCTGGTGTACTTAGGATTCGACGACTAGCAAGAAATTTCCTGGCTCGATAGAGGGTGAATGCATAAGTGTGAATTCCAAAAGTTAAATCCATTCTAGATTGCTAAAGTTTGACAACAAGAATAATATGCACAACTGAATCAAATTGAGCAGATTGCCAATAGGTTCAAATCATGCACTTATACCTCTAAGAATCTACCAAGCATCTCATTCAGTTAGAAACAACAAATCACTTGGCATGTATGACTCAGTGGAATGATAACGACCATTCGCGAAAAGAAATATGGGGTCCATTCCAACAATCAGACTTGTCTAACTTCAAAGCACGTCATGTTAGCCACATGATGTACTTTGGGGACAAATGTCACTTGGCTTATACATCCAAACTAATATGACTTGATGATTATCGAGGTAAATCACCAAAAGTGATGATCCAAAAGGTTCATACATCATTTACAGATAACATTATGAGACAATGGTCGAGGGAGCTCGACAAGACAACATCCATTAGCTCGCCAAATGAGGGATTGACCTAAATCTGTGAGGATCAGTATAACTATATTACGTAGTACTAGTTAAAAGATCAAGTTCATCCAATATCACTAACTTGTATCTTTCAAACGAAAAAGATAACTACCAAAAGCAACAACAGGACAGGAAGAAAAGTGTGGAAAGGAGTCACTAGAAAGATCGTCACTCTGGATCAACATGTAGAAAGATCGGTACTGAATCCTCCATAGGGGTCTGTACCAATCGTTAACTTAACACAATTGTGGGTTGGACTTTTCGATTTGACTTCATCTTTAGCCTTCGATTACTCTGAAGATATTTTTTATTGATCTTGTTTATAAATAGGAGCTATCTTGGAGAGAAACGGACCTTTTAGCTAACTGTTTTCTTAAGTTTTCTATAAGCTCTGTATCTCTTATATTATCCTAGGAATTTCGTATAGTCTACAATAATGCGATTAAAATTTTAAAGTAGATGTATGTCATTCAACGTCGAATCATTATAAACCGTTGAGCTCTTGGTCCCACTGCTTTTAAGTTGTTTAATTTCTCTTTCTGCATTTTTTCCTTTTCATTTTAGCTCTTATTTTAAGACTCTTGAGTGTTTGTGCCAATTTTTCAACAAACACCCCACAAACTCATTTTAGAAAGTAGTCACTAGTGTTATTTTTTATATGATTGAATTAACTTCTCTTTTTTGAAACTACGTCAGCATAAATTTCATTGTTTACTATCATATTTTGAAATAATGCCACGGTAAAATGAAAAAGGGAAAAAAATGGAGGCAGTATTTCAATTTATCAACTTTAGCCAGCGTTTGACGCTTAGGGTGCGTTTGAGGGTAACAGACAGTGGGGTATTTTAGAGGGGTATTTCAATTAGCGGAGAATACGTTTGTGGATTTTAAACAGACTATTTAGGCGGGCCATTTTAATTTTGTCTTTTAATGTAACTAATTTATAATTATTTCATTTATTATTTGTTTTTAATAAATAATATGTATCAATAATTTACATAAATAACTAAATAAATTGAAAAATTATAAATTACTTTTATCCAGTTCAAACTAATTTCATTACGTAGGGCACTTCGATATGATTGCAATGCAAAATACCATGTCTCAAATGGAACTTATTTGCACAAACTATTAATTTTTGAAATTTATAAAAATTAAAATTTATTAATTAAAATTCATAATGCATCAAATTCCAGCCTTTTTAAAGAGGCAAAATTTCTTATTTCTTAAGGTATCTTGAACTATGTGATTAACTGCAAATTAAACGTATCCATTTTCATACAACGTGAGTCATACTCAACGATCATAGCATTCGGCTAATTAATGAGAATGCGACCAAAATGAAAGTTGTTTATACACCATAATAAATCATGCTTAAAGTGTTAATTTAACGTTTATACTATAAACTAACACAATTAAAATGCGTCAGAAAGCAGGGGACGTCCGATATATAATATACATGGATATGGATGCAAACTGCAGTTCTAGCTAGCCAGTAGCCATTAGTGAGTAGAGGAGGATAAGGAAAGAAAATATCGAATCATGATATGATATATTTAGTGGGTTAGTAAGACAACCCTAGGCTAAGTGCACATGATACGTGCATGGGATAAAGTGACATTATAACTTGTATTGGATTGGCTCCCATGTATCATTATATTGTAGCATAGGAGACCTCCTAAAATGATATGCAATTTTGATTAAAAATAAACTCTGATGACTTACATGTATATAAGGTTCGGTTAGGACCCTTGGCACACTCTAAGGTGGATGTCTAGGATAACTATTAGGGTAACTTTTATTTGCTTTGATTTAGACAGTGGAATTTTAAAATTCAACCAGGGAGTGATGACTAATTTGGATTGCTTTAGAATCACCAATCAAACGAGATTAGAGAATGAATGAATATGGATTTGGTTGGCTTAGATGCAACTGGATGAGCTCATTGCTCACTTTTGTTGGGTGTCTTTACCAAATCCGAGTTTGTTCACACTTTTTAAGGAAGACGAACATAACTCTCAGACTTGATCGATGAAAATTGAAGAGTCGATATGAGTCTTCCTGATTTTCATCAATCACAGGCAGAAGTTATGTTCCCATTCCTTAAAAGAATGTGAGCAAACTCGTATTGGTCTTTACCCCAAGGGTAAGCGTCCTCGTTAGAGAGTCGGTGGATTGGGCTTATGAGAACTAGGGGAGGTCAAGGATAGGTTCCATTACTAGAAAGTAAGTAGACATGACTACTCAATTGATGAGTCGCCTTTCCAAAGAGCAAGTGGAAGAGACTCAACTTGTACCCACCAATGGTTATAAAAAAAAAGCAAAATGGAGAGAGTGCATTTCAAGTTGTTTAGCTTTAGCCAGGGTGTGACGCTGAGACGTTGAGCTGAGGAACTACCATGTACATATGTGTAGTTAGTTGCCTCAGTATGTGGAGGTGTAATAAATTTTCAGTAATGTTCCAAATAGAATGATAAAGACTAATTATTAGGTGGTGCAGCATTAGTAATCGGATGAAGCAACAGGACGAAACGTCGAAACCGTACAATGTATAACATGGACGTCACAGTGAAACGCACCATAAAACATTTTCCAAACTGCAATTATTAAAGGCTGAGCACGACATCAACAATTTTGCGCACATGCATATACATGGTTTGTTTATATGTATAGAGATTGGACTCAGATCTTCCCGGAAAATGAACTTAGTTGTCATTCTATGTTCACCTAATATAAAAACGTTGTCATGAAGTTACTAATTACTAGAGATGTACTAGATCTGCACCGAGCAAACCACTTAATGAAACTAACTTGATGTATGTATATCATTACATTTTCCAAAAACAATTACGTGTTCACTAAGCTGTAAACGCATGCGGATATTGCTGTATTTGAATCTGTATTTAAAAAATAAAATCTGCATCTATATATCTGTTTTGGTGCATACGGGCACCTGAAATTATTCGCGTCCATCAAATCAAACATGATTTTTTTTTTTTTTTTTTTTTTTTTTTTTTATTATCATCGATGGCCGAAAGTAATAACCAACTTTATGGTTATTTAAACCGATTCATAATTCAATTAAGAATCAAATATTATATGAACATCAAAATGAATTAATTTCTTTTATTCCATAGCAGGCGAGTATTTTTCAAATATAGGAAGTGTAATATCCATATTCGTATCTGAAAACGTTTAGTGAATATACCGGATATTCGTATTCGTTTTTCGAATATCGAATATATTTTATGTTTTCCAATACAGATAAAATTTAAATTTTCGAATACACATTGACGGCCCTAAAGAGTTCACAGCAATGACATCTATTCCAGTAATTGTAATATTTTGTTGTTACATGTTAGTAAATATTTTGCAACGTGGGATTGACAGTAAATCCAACTTTTGGATCCATTCTAATAATTAAAATGTGAGCCACTCTTCTGATAGTACAGATAACTAAGACCAATGCAAGCGTTTAATAACTCATGTAATTAAAATGTTAGTTTAACATTTAATTTAGAGAAACTACCACAGAATGCGTCAGTAAGCCAAGCACGTTGAACGCATATGTATATATGCAAAGTACAGGGGCAGCTAGTCAGTAGCCATTAACCATAGGTGATAAAGAAAAGAAAATATCATATGCATATGATATAATATACTTACTGCTCTAGTTTAGGTCTAGCTGGACAACCCTAGCCTAAGTGCACATGATACGTGCATGGGATAAAGTGAAATTATAACTTCTAGTCTTCTATTGCCTTGGCTCCCATATATTCTAGTAATTTCTAACTAATGATGAGATGATCTTGTAAAATGATGCAACTTTTCCTATGTTGTTTATTTGCTACGTACCGTTGAATTTTCCTTACACATATTAATATTATTGTAATATTTGAATTTGATTCAGTAGCCAATTGCAAGTATAATCGGGTTCTGTTTACCTTTGTGTGATATTTGAAATTTCGGATGGATTAGTTAGCCAGCTGAGCTGGCGCTGGCCAGTCTGAGTAGCTGAGCATGGCTCGCGTTTCCAGTTGAGTCTTTCAGTCGAACTTGTTGAGTGTTGACCGCTATTATGTAGTACTTGTTAACATGTGGCTTTGTTAAGTTACGCATCCCCATTTCTCTGTTCATGTTAGCGTCACCAACTATATATGTGTACGGACACGTGTAGTGTTGTAACCACACCCTGAACCACTGCATGGTGCAACCAAACTGAACTACTGCATGGTGCAACCAAACTGAACTACTGCATGCGTGTGTCCCTTTCTGTTTGTGTACATATTAGCTGTGATTTGTTCACGTGATTAGTTTGAACTTATTTGTTAGCCGATTCACTGAAGAAAGGCTGATCGGCGTAGTCTCTTGCAGTTTTAAACTTTTCGTACTAAAAATAGCATTTATATGTTTATAACGGTCAAGACTTCGCCATTATTAAAAAAAGCAGTTCATGTTCGGTTTAACATTCTGATTGTGCAGCTCATTTGTTCAGTTGAAACCATAAAATGAATGAAGTGAACAAGTCACGTCGTTGGTGATATATAGTCTTATGAGTCAATATTGCATTCTTTAATTCACTATAATAAATGTTTTTGATTCTCCAAACCGTCACAAAATCCATTATACCATGGACAAAAGCAAATTGTTAGGTGTAATAGAAGTTTGCTGGTAAATATGGTTGACAGAATGTTTTAAGTATGAGGGGAGCCCAACAGTACAGAGTATCAAAATGCCATAACAGTATATAACAACAGTGCATGGAAGATTCATAACTGCCATAGAAATAATTGGTATATGTTGTAGTCATTGTCGATTAATTATGGCCATATGTCCTAACGTATCTGAAAAACACAAAGGACGTACTAGCTAGAATGTTTAACATGTGCATGAAATTTGCAATATACGTTATGCAAGTAATAATCATGGATATGCCTATGCAAGCTGGAATTGGAATCCTATGTTCGTATGCTTCAGCCCAATCCGTTCACTTCGAAAAAGATGCAAAATGAAATGAATTCAAGTCTCATAAAGCTAAAAAGCACAAATAATGGAATAATTATCATGGAATGGAACACAAAAGAAAAAGGTAAAACCAAGCGTGTACCACAAAGCCTCCAAGCAATAAGCTATTATTACATGAGAATTAATATTAAGAATTTTACAATATAAAATGCTACGTTTATAACTTTGTATATATTACACTGAACATTGAAATTAAATCAGCATCTCGTGCGCTAGAACTCCATTTTTCATAGGACAATGCTAGGTTGTCAAGGTGGAAAACTGGGCAAAAGCTCAGAATTAGTGTGAAAATGAGAAGTTCAGAAGAGTATTTTGATAATATTGTGTCTCTGGTAATAATGGAATCATCCGAAAATTATGTCTCTTTTCTCGTTTTTTGACAAAATCAAAACCGGCTCTTGAAGCATTTTCGTTTTTCATATACTGCTGGCATTGCCAACCCAACGGTCTTTATTCTTTTTCCCAATTAGTTTCGATTTCAAATCAATTAGGGCATCTCCAGTGGATTCAACCCGTAATATTCAGGATGCTGAATATTACGAGTTGAATTCAACAAAAAACTCTAATGGTCAGGCGCCTATTTAATAGACGTCTGACTTCAGACGCCTATTTAATAGGCGCCTATTAAATATGCACCTGATACAAAAAAAAAAAAAAAAAAAAAAAAAAAAAAAAAAAAGTCGAACGAATATTTGGTCATCCTGGCGCCTAATTAGTAGGCTTCAGAATCCGGACGCCTACTAATTAGGCTCCTAGATCTGGACGCCTACTAATTAGGCGTCCGGATTCCCCTTAATTAATATTACTGAATTGGAACATAATATTAGCCTTAATATTAAGGCGTAATATGACCATTGAAGAGGCTTTGCTTAATATTAAGGCGTAATTTCTCATCACTGGAGTTGCCCTTAGATAATAGTAAAACATAACTTTTTAAAGCTCTCTTCATAGTTGTAGGAGTTTTTTTTTCTCTTCTTAATTCTCTCAAGATATTTTATTTTTGAATTAGTTTACCACTTTACACTTATTTACTATTTCTCTCACATTAGTTTACTTATGTCATTTTACATTTTGATATGGAAATTTTAAAATTTTCATAATCATTTATTAACAGTTTGAATCTAACATTTATATTTAAGTTCAAATATTTAAATTAATTAAAAACCCAAAATTTAAGTTCAAAATCATTTATTAATGGTTTGAAAGAGAGCTTCATAAAGATTTATATGCATACAAAGAAATGAAGAGGAAATAATTCTCATACATGATCATGAAGGACCCCACGTACCTTTCCACTTACTACACTTAGAAGCAAATGGACAAATAAGTGGATGTTAAAGCTTCAGAAAAATTTGATGATTGATTAATTATAATTTGATGATTGTTTGGTGGCCACACTTCCTGAAGGACATTTTTGGTAGCACGCTAAAAGTGAATTAAGGTTTTACTCATGTATAAACAACCCCTATATGTTGATGTAAAAAGGATCTTAGAATTTATTTTAGTATGGAATGGAGGCTCAAATCAAAACCTCTTTTTCTTTCATGGCTTCTTAGTCATTTTTTTTTGTAATCTCTCTTTTTAATGCAATTTTAATTAGTTGGTTTTTATTTACATGTTCTTTTCTTTTATGCAAGTAGCTTAGATTTATTTTATGCAATTAGAATAGATTTTTCTTTATTTAGTTCTCTATTTTTGTTGTTCTTCAATGTTGAAATCTATTTATGTTGAAATAATCACGCAAATGAGGAGTTAAACCCTTTAATTTAGGGGTGATGAAGCTCTCTAATCACGTAGATTCAACATAATTTATTTTTCATGCTCTCTATTTGTGCCTATTAAAGAATGATGTTTAATATATTTTGTTAATCATGCTTGGTTTGGATGATCTATGCCTCTAATTAATAGAGGATAGATCATGCTTGATTAAATGACACAACAAAATTTGTCTCTTCATCGATATATGATTTTGGCAAAAAGAGAAAGTGTTAATCAACATTTGATATTCCACATTACTAACTAATAGTAAATAGAATATTCTTAAAATTGATGTTGCTTTCTGCTTGTTGTCTTTTTTATGAGAATCGAATAGTGAATTAGATTTGTGCTATAGTTTGATGACTTATGTTATGCTAATTAATAGCATAAATATGTCATACTTATGATAAACACAATAATTAATCTCACTTATGACCAAACAAAAAGAGATCATAACTTCATCATGTTGATTTGTATGATCTAGAGAGTGAAAACACCTCTAAATTGCTCTTAACTAGTAGTTTCATTCTCAACTTAGTCATCAATTTTGTTAGATTTTAGTTAACACATTTTAAAATTTGGTTTAATTTGATTGAATAGAATTTAAAATTATTCCTTCTCCGTGGATCAATTCGTACTCGCATACGTACTACAATCGTACATCGTGCGCTTGCGGTTTATTATACTTGGCGACGCGTTTCTAATTCACATAATATCCGTCGTCGAACACTTATGTAGAAGCAAAAATGGTTAAGAAACTGTGACGACCCCAAACCCTCATCCCCGGCCCGGTGGTAAGGGTAATCTTTGGAATATAACACATAAACAGATAACCGCAGAACAGAAATATATAAATACACCAGATAATGTAACAAAATACACTGGATAAACATAATCATCAGAGTTACACAGTATACAGAACCATACTTAGTACAAAATACAGTTTCAGCTTTACATAAAATGTCTACAGCGGAATCAAAACATAATATGTACAACAGGAGCTGAACAACATAAAAAGAAAGAAGTGATATAATCCATCTTTAGCTCCATAGCTATCCAGAAAGAGCCTGCTAAAACCTAAATACAAGGCTGCCCGTGTAGAAATAGGGCACCTGAGTTTGCAAGTGAAACAAACTACGAGTCGGTCATGGGACTGGTATGAGAAATCTACTACTTAACTTATTTTATAATAAGGCCAATCACAGGACCACGCTGCTAACGCATAACGGGTTTACTCCATTGGATTGCCAGTGCTAAAAATAAGTGAATCATTAAAACATCGCAATGCTTTTTTTAAAAATGAAGCCATTATAAGACTCAGTTCCTATCACACAATGCAACGCAAACTGGAGGATAGTGTTTTACATTATAATGACCAAAATATGCTTGATACGTATAAAACAAAAGCATTTGGTATTATTATTAGTGGTTATATATTTCAAAAACAATTTCAATCATAAGTATCAATTATAGACGGTATGGGTACCATATATCATGTCGCCATATATAGGTATACAATCAAAACCGCACGATGTCGTACTTGGAAATTGAATTTCCGTCATGAACCAAGGCAAGGATCGTCCTTACCGCTTCGAGACTCTCTAACTCGAGCCTCAAGATCAGAACGCATCGACCCTTGGATCTTCAGGGCCGGTCCACACGGAGTGGATTAAAATGCCTGAACACTGCGTTTCCCCGCCCTATGGGGCGTAAAATGGTCATATCCTGATCAGACCATCGGCTCCGAAAAGACCGAAATAACCGAGGCGCCTCGCTATCAATCATCCACATAAGTATAACGTGGATGTCATATATAGTGAAACTCACCATAAAACATTTTCCAAATTTATGGTTATTTAAACCGCATCCTAAATATTTTTGGATATTTGAAAATTTCTAAATCCGATTTGGTGCATACGGATACCTGAAAGTATCCGCGTCCATCAAATCAAACATGATTTTTTTTTATCGGTGGCTGAAAATAATAACCAACTTTAATTATGGTTATTTAAACCAATTCATAATTGTTTATAATTTAAGAATCACGTATTAAATGAACATAAAAATAAATGTTTTTGATTCCATAGCAGACGAGTATTTTTCATATATGAGAAGTGTAATATCCATCTTCGTATCTGAAAACAACGTTTTGTGAATATATCGGATATTCATATTCATTTTTCGAATATCGAATATATTTTATGTTTTCCAATACAGATAAAATTTAAATTTTCGAATGCACGTTGACGGCCCTAAAGAGTTCACAGCAACGACATCTATTCCAGTAATTGTAATATTTAGTTATTACATGTTAGTAAATATTTTGCAATGTGAGATGGATTGTAAGTCCAACTTTTGGATCCATTCTAATAATTAAAATGTGAGCCACTCTCCTGATAGTACAGATAACTAAGACCAATGAATGCGTTTAATAACTCATGTTTAAATGTTAGTTTAACATTTAATTTAGAGAAATTACCACGGAATGCGTCAGTAAGGCAAGTACGTTGAACGCATATATATATATATATATATATATATATATATATATATATATATATATATATATATGCAAAGTAAAGAGGCAGGCATTAACCAAAGGTGATAATAAAAGAAAATATCTGATATAATATACTTACTGCTCTAGTTTTGGTCTAGTTGAACATCCCTAGCCTAAGTGCTCATGATTCATGCATGGGATAAGGTGATATTATAACTTCTAGTCTTCTATTGCTTGGCTCCCATGTATATTCTAATTTCTAACTAATGATGAGATCATCTCGTAAAATGATGCAAGTTTTCCTATGTTGTTTGCTACGTACCGTTGAATTTTCCTTATACATATCAATATTGTGATATTTGAATTTGATTCAGTAGCCAAGTAAGTATAATCGGGTTCTGTTTACCTTTGTGATATTTGAAATTTCTGATGGATTAGTTACCCAGCTGAGCTGGCGTTGGCTAGTCTGAGTAGCTGAGCATGGTTCGCGTTTCCAGTTGGGCCTTTCAGTCGAACTTGCTGAGTGTTGACTATGAGGAGTAACATTGCAATGTTAACTCTTTGTACCCGTTCTGTTAACTGGGCTTAGCCCTAAGCCCATTTTCTGTTTTTCATATTAGCCCACATCATGTATAAATATAAGTTTTACTGTGTACAAACATAATTGAAAATCAGTTGAATACAATCACAAAATCATTTCAGCTTACAATTTTATATGGTATCAGAGCTGTTGTGTGCAAACAAAATCAAGATTCGATCCAACAAATTGAGTACTCTATAAATCTATCGAAAGATAGATCATCCATCAGAAAAGTATCATCATTTGGATGCCTCTCATCCAAGACTTTCATCCTGTCATTTGAGAGTTGAGGCTGTGATCAAAGAAACTGTGCCTCGCTCACCTTACAGTGGCTGCATCATTTCTTTCAATATCACAACTTGGCGGCAAAATATTTTCAAGAACTCATTTCTCGATCAAAAGCTTTGAAGAAATCAATATCTGAATTTAAAAACCATCCTAGTCTACTAATCAGATATTCATAATATCAAAACTCCATCAAAATCCTCATCTTAGCAACACTGGTTATTTTCAAATTCAGATCAAAGAAATCTTTCAAAGAATTTCAATTCAAGAAAAACGAGTTCAGAAAAAATATTCACCTGTTCTTGGAGAATTCCCGCATTCCTTTCTGTAATTGTCACCTGGCATCACATTTAGAGAAAAATGGTTGAAACTAATCCACCAAACTCCCCAAGATCATCTGCCAGATCAAACCAGACTAGTGCTGAGAGCACTGAAGACCTCATTAAATCCATCATTAAGCCGCAAAGCAACATCATCTCAATCCAACTGGATGAATCCAATTATCTCTTATGGAAATTGCAAGTTGAAACAGCAGCAAAAGGATATGGTTTAGAAGACTATCTTTATGGATCACATACAGTTCCACCAAAATGTAACAGAGGTGCTGACAACAGTTTAATTCCTAATCAAGAACATGCATCATATCCAAGATAATCTTGTTAGTGCATGGTTAATGTCAATAGTAAGCTCATCTATTATGCCACAACTAATTGGCAGTAAGACATCTCATGATGTATGGACAGCTCTAGAAAGATCATTTATAAGTCAGTCTTCAGCAAGAGTGTTGCATTACAAAAAACAATTGCAGTCAATAAAGAAAGAAAACTCAAGTATGAATGAATATCTCATGAAGGTGAAAATTTATGTGATCAACTTGCATGCACTGGAAACAGAATAGAAGTAAAGGAGCAGGTGTTGTATATTGTTGGAGGATTAGAAGAAGAATATGAAGCTGTTGTTGCATTTATAACATCTATTGAACCTGCCCCTACTCTACAAAGTGTTTACTCTATGCTTCTTGCACATGAAGGTAGATTAATGCAAAAGAAAGATCAAATTACTGACTCCTCTGTCAATTATACTGTTATTGGCAAAAACAAGAATCAACAAAATACAAGAAATCAAAGTACTTACCAAAGGGGAGGCCAATCAAACAGAGGAAGAGGCAGAGCTGGGAGATGGAATCCCAATAACAGACCAAAGTGTCAGATTTGTGAAAAGATTGGACACACAGCAAACAAATGCTACTTCAGATTTGATAACAGCTTCAATGTGAACCAACAAGGAAATAACAGCAATAAAAACAACAATCCCAATGCTAACATGGTCAATACTCAAGCAGATGTCAAAAGCAATCAAGAATCTAATTCAAATTCTGCTACTACTGATGATATTCTAGACGAGTCATGGTATCCAGATTCAGGGGCTACACACCATGTCACAAGCAATTTAAACAACCTGAATCTTGGCAATCGTGAATACAAAGGTAAACAATCTCTAATTATGGGTAATGGCAACTCTATAGTTATTTCTCACACTGGACATGCTAGAATTAAGGGTGCTAAACAGATTTATCTAAATAATTTACTATGTGCACCACACAAAAGAAAAAACTTGATCAGCGTGTCACAGTGTGCCAAAGATAATAAAGTGTCATTTGAATTCTACCCAAATTACTGTGTTGTTAGGGACATGCTGACTAGAAACATTTTATTGCAGGGTAGGGAACAAAACGGCCTATACAAGTTTGATTCAAGAAATCTCAGACATACTGAGTTTAAAAGCAAGTGTTGTAATGTGACTGAATTAGATAAGAACAAAGAATGCATGATGTTTGACTTGTGGCATTATAAACTTGGATAACCAAGTTCAAAAATTATGAAAGTAATTTTACATAAAAATGACATCAATGTCGACATTCCAAAAGATTATGTGTGTACTTATTGCCAAATAGGAAAGAGTCATAAATTACCATTTCCAAATTCTGAAACTGAATATATAAACCCATTAGAACTAATTGCTGGTGATCTTTGGGGTCCAGCACCTATTAATACTGACTATGGGTACAATTACTATATCTCTTTTATTGATGCTCATTCAAGACATGTGTGGATTTACTTCATGAAATCAAAGTCAGATACTTGTAATATAGTAATGCAGTTTATATCCAATGTTGAAAATCAACTAAATCATAAAGTCAAAACTATACAAAGTGATGGGGGTAAGGAATTTTTATCACTAAAAAATTATTTTAGCAAAAAGGGTATCACTCATAGATTGACATGCCCTCACACTTCTGAACAAAATGGGCTGATCGAGAGAAAACACAGACATATTGTTGAAACTGGTCTCACACTGTTAGCACATGCATCAATGCCATTAAAGTTTTGGCCTGATGCATTTGCAACAGCAGTACATCTCATTAACAGATTGCCTACAAAGGTGCTTGATTTAAAATGTCCCATTGAGGTTTTAAATCAACTTAAACCTAATTATAATGATTTAAAAGTATTTGGATGTTTGTGTTTTCCTCACATCAGACCATTTAATAAGCATAAACTTGATTATAGATCCATTCCATGTACTTTTCTTGGGTATACTTCCAATCAAAAAGGTTACAAGTGTTTAAGCAATAATGGAAAAATTTATATATCCAGACATGTTATTTTTAATGAGAAAGTGTTTCCATTTAAGAGTGACACATGCAAAACTACAAGTAAGATTTATAATCCAAAGTTTTCTGTTCCTGAATTTCCTGAGCAAACAAGTGATATTGTGCATGTGCAACACTTTAACAATGGTACAACACACACAAAGTACACACACTATCAGTGCACCACAGCATTCAAATTCCAGAATAGAGACTATGAATGAAGAAGAAGACAATGCCAATGAAAACAATGATGATTCCTCACAAAACAGTGCAATACATGATGATAACAATGACCAAGAAAGCATTCAGTCTGAAGAAAACAGGGAAGAGCCTCAAACTAGAAATCAACATCACATGATGACAAGGGAAAAAAGTGGTATATTCAAACCAAAAATCTTTTGCACTGATTATAATGAGACTGAACCATCCACTTATCAACAAGCCAAATTGAATGATAAGTGGATATCAGCCATGAATGAAGAATTAGATGCCTTAAATAAAAAACAAACTTGGTGTCTTGTTCAACCACCCAAGGACAAAAATGTTATTGGGTGTAGATGGATATATAGAATTAAAAGACAGGCTGACGGTACAATTTCTAAATACAAGGCTAGACTAGTAGCAAAAGGATATTCACAACAGTGGGGAATTGATTTCAGGGAAACATTCTCACCAGTTGTGAAACCTACAACAATTAGAATTATATTGACAATAGCCTTGTATAGAAATTGGACCATCAAGCAACTTGATGTTAATAATGCTTTTTTAAATGGTGAATTGCAGGAAGAAGTCTATATGGAATTACCACCAGGACTCAAAGAAAAGACAAATGGAGAGATGGTGTGTAAATTAAACAAAGCTATTTATGGGCTAAAGCAAGCACCACGTGTTTGGTTCAATAAGCTGAAGATAACCTTGTCAAAGTTTGGATACAGTCCTACAAAATCAGACAATTCCCTATTCACAAAGTTTGCTGGTGATAAAGTTACCTATGTGTTGATCTATGTGGATGATTTTATAATTACAGGCAACTGTGAAACTGAAATCAAGACTATTACCCATCAACTCGACAATGAATTTTCTATCAAGGATCTGGGTGAACTATCCTATTTTTTAGGAATTGAAGTCAGCAGGAACAACAGCAATGAACTTCACTTGAGTCAAAAGAAATACATTGAAGAAATCCTAACCAAATCAAACATGGACAAGGCTAATCCTCTACCCACACCAATGATCACTAATTCTCACTTGAGTAAAGAAAAAGGTGAACCTATATGCAATGAAAAACTGTACAGAAGTATCATTGGAGCTCTACAATATGTAACTATAACCAGGCCTGACATAGCATATAGTGTTAACAAGGCCAGCCAATTCATGCAAAAACCTCTTAGTGATCACTGGAAGGCTGTAAAAAGAATCTTGAGGTATTTAAGAGGCACAATCAATCAGGGACTAATCCTAAGGACATTCAACAATTTGAATATTAATGCTTATGCATATGCTGATTGGGCCAATGACTATGATGATAGAAAGTCTACAAGTGGGTACTGTATATTTCTAGGCAAAAACCCTATATCTTGGTGTGCAAAGAAACAAAATACTGTTTCAAGGTCAAGTACAGAAGCAGAATATCGCAGTATTGCTAGTGCTACAGCTGAAATTATGTGGATTCAATCAATACTAAGTGAACTGAAAATTAACTCAGGTGCTAATGCAACAATATGGTGTGACAACATGAGTGCCATAGCACTAACAGCAAATCCTGTTCTACATTCTAGAACTAAGCACTTAGAACTAGATATTTACTTCGTTAGAAAATTAGTTCAAAAAGGAAAACTTCAAGTAAATCACGTACCTTCCACTTACCAAACGGCGGACATTCTGACAAAACCTCTATCAAGACCTAGATTTGAGACTCTGAGAAACAAGCTATGTGTTGCCGAGATCACAAATCCGAAGTCACAAAGCAGTGAACAAACCCTAACAACCAAATCGAGCAAATCCACAAGTATTAGACTCGATTCTGACACAAAATCGCAAATCCTAACCAAATCTAGAAGAAACTCTGATCAATCTCACAAAAAGTTCAGATCGGAAGCTGACCAAGGAGTATCCACTGCAAATAGCAAAGCAGAAAAAGCTCAAACTCAAATTAAAGTTAAGACTTGGAAGAGGAGACAGAAAAAGGGAGAAGATGATGTCGAAGTTGAAGAAAATTGCTGAGGAAAATGATTTGATATATCTCATTGCGGCGGCCATTCTTTTCTGAAGCAAACCCTAATTCGTGTAGTAGTGTTTGACGGGGGGTATGAGGAGTAACAATGCAATGTTAACTCTTTGTACCCGTTCTGTTAACTGGGCTTAGCCCTAAGCCCATTTTCTGTTTTTCATATTAGCCCACATCATGTATAAATATAAGTTTTACTGTGTACAAACATAATTGAAAATCAGTTGAATACAATCACAAAATCATTTCAGCTTACAATTTTATATTGACCGCTATTCTGTACGTGTTAACATGTGGGTTTATTACCAACTATATATGTACGGACACGTGTAGTGTAACCACACCCTGAACCACTGCATGCATGGTGCAACCAAACTGAACTACCGCGTGTGTTTTTTCTGTGTATCTACGTATTAGCCGTGATTTGTTCACGTGATTAGTTTAAACTTATTTGTTAGTCGATTCGATTAGTTTGAACTTATTTGTTAGCTGATTCACTGAACAAACTACCTAGACCAATCCGCTTAGCCTCTCGCAGTTTTAAATTTTTCGTGCTAAAAACAACATGCATGTGTTCATAATGATCAAGACTTCGTCGTTATTAAAAAATCACAGTTCATGTTTCGTTTAACATTTTGGTTATGCAGCTCATTCGTTCAGTTGAAACCATAAAAGAGAGAAGTGGACAAGTTACAAGTCACGTCGTTGGTGATAGTCTTATGAGTCGATATTGCATTCTTCAATTCACTATAATATATGTTTTTGATTCCCAAAACTGTCACAAAATCCATTATACCATGTACAAAAGAAAATTGTTAGGTGTAATAGAAGTTTGCTGGTAAATATGCTTGACAGAATTTATGTTTTAAGTGGAGGGGAGCCCAACAAAGAGTATAAAAATGCGTAACAGTATAACAACAGAGTGTGGAAGGTTCATAGAACTACCATAGAAATAATCGATGTATGTTGCAGTCATTGTCGATTAGGGCCATATGTCCTAACGTATCTGAAAAACACAAAGGACGTACTAGAAAATTTAACATGTGCATGAAATTGCAATATACGTTATGCAAGTAATGCTCTGCATGGCTACACCTGAACAAGCTGGAATCCTATGTTCATATGCTTCAACCCATTCCGTTCACTTATAAAAAGATGCAAAATGAAATGAATTCAAGTCTCATAAAGCTAAAAAGGACAAATAATGGAATAATTATCATGGAATGGAATACAATATAAAAAGGCAACCAAGAGCGTACCAGAAAGGCTCCATGCAATAAGCTATCATATGAGAATTAATACTAAGAATTTTACAATATAAGCCTCTCTTCTGTATGCTATGTTTGTAACTTTATATTATATGTATTACACTAAACATTGAAGTTAAATTATGCATGAAAAATAAGTTATCCGCGTGAGATAAGGATTCCAGCTAGTTTTCTTATTGCGCTATAACTCCATTTTTTAGATGCTGCTATAGCAGTGGAATCGGTTCAACATCAGAACTTTTGTTTGTTTTAATACTCTTTCTTCCTTGTCTTAATTAGTTGAATCACGGTTCTTTTTTTCTTTTTAATACTCTTTCTTCCTTGTCTTTTTATTTCACTTCCATTCATTTCTTTTATACTGATTAAAATAATAAAATAAATCAACATTGTAAAATTAATTTAAGCACCAAAATTTAAACACCAATCTTCAAAAGCGCGTTCTTTCACCATTGCATGTTCTTTCAAGATCACTACAAACTTTCCAAGTTCGCCAACCTAAATTATTGTGACGGCCCGGAAATTTCGCTCGATCTGAATCAGTCGTTAAACCGATCTAGACCGTTCGAAACCCCTGAACGTTTGAGAACAGGACAAATCAGAAAGCAGACGGAAGAACATTTCATTGTTATTACAACAATTCCATCAGAATACAAGAATATACAGAGTATAATTGAATAAATTACATTCGATAAATATCAGAGATTACAATAAATTACATAGCAGCGGAAAATAATACAAAGCACAACTGAAGGTGATATACGGATATAGAGCTTTCCGGATATCATTTCAGCTGTAACCAAGGATCCTGTGAATATAAATCTGCAAAACCAAAACTACTAGCTGCCCGTGCGGAAAATAGGGGCACCCAGAGTTTAGGTTAAAACAATAAACTCCAGGTCAGTCATGTGACTGGTGTGAGAACTAAAACAGTTATTTAAAACTTTACTTTAAAAGAGAGTAATTCAAGGGACCACGCCGTATAACACGGAACGGGTTTCCTGAAAGAGGCTATGCAGCGGTATATGATCGTGTAGTATGGAGAATATGATGTAGAATATATAATAGAATAGTAAGCAGTAAATCACACAGTCGATTTATACTGGTTCGGATCACCGTCCTACGTCCAGTCCCAGACTCCCTTCTGGAATTTCACTAACGCAACAACCCTCACTTCACCCGGAGGAATAGGTTCACAATTACCCGAACAGCCGAACGGGATTTCTTGCCTCAACTGCTGAAGAGGTCTTCACTAGTACAAAGATAAATGTTGACTTAGTGTGTTCTTGATAACACGAATTGTCAAATATTAAGTACACCCTTCCTATAGCCTTTCCTTGATGATAATCGTGAAGTATGTGAAGGATTATGGAAGTTTAAAAGTCTCGAGTATGAAATTAGATCACTTTAGAATTTAGAGAGCTTTTGTATAAGATAGAGAGAATTAGAATCAAAATCGGTTGTTGGAATAGTTAATCTTCCCTCTATTTATAGTATGTAGAAAGATGCATCTAATCATGAAAAGTTTTGCTCAAGAGTTATAAAGTAAATGGATGTATCTTTTTGTAGAAGTCGCATCCTTTCAGAATCAGACGTCTGAAAATAAAATTCAGATGTCTGTTTATTTTAAAAATCAAATCAGCAAGGAAATAGTGTATTTCGGGGGCATTTCAGACGTCTGAAATATATCAACCAGACGTCTGAATATTGTATTTAAAAACATTCTGTTTCAGCAAACAGACGTCTGAAAATTTCAGACCAGACGTCTGTTTTCTGTTATCAGACTATTCCTTGCTTAATTTATATAAGAGAAGCTATATACATATAAAATGTGTGTGTGTGATCATCAAGGAAGACTTTAACATTAATATCTAAGACTAACAGACCTTTATAACATATTTAATCTTCAATTATAGCTCTTGAATCTGTTATTGAGTATCTTCCTGCAAGACAAAGTTTAGTCGATAATAATATATATGTACATGTATAGTTGTCATAATCAAAACGCCATATAGCGAGATCCAACATTCTCCCCCTTTTTGATAATGACAACTGTATATGTAACTCCCCTGTCAATATGTCAATATGCATATATTATCATATATTTCTCTTTTTGATACCCATGTACCTACAGGTTAGCTTAGAGTTTTTTTTGGTATAATTGTGTAGTTGTTGTCATCAAAATCCAACAATAGAGTTTCTAACATTCTCCCCCTTTTTGATGATGACAACTATACAATTTAAAAATATATTCTTTCTATAACATCTTCCTCTTATAATATCTTCCTCTATCAATATACACATGAATTTCTCCCCCTTTGTCATTATCAAAATGAATGATGGAATGTAATAAATATCGCCGTCTTCTCTTTATTTCCTTCCTCTGAATGTCTGATATATGAATATTTCTCCCCCTAAGTATGTGACTATTATTTTCCCAAATTCTCTGATTTAGCTTTGAGCTCAGTTTTCAAAGATATTAGAGATACTGAAATACCCTCCTTTTTGTTGTGGTGTACCTGCAACAAATATTATATATATACTTTGGTACCCACTTTCTCTGTTAGGGTCCAGGGGTTAGAGAGAAGGTAACCATACCCAAGAGGGTGTAATGGAACCTTTAAAAATAAAATTTGCATTATTAACTACTGAATTAAAATAATCATCTATATATATTTCTCTGTTTTTCCAATTTACGGGAACCCAAATACTTAGATAATTTCTATTAATATTTCCTTTTGTACTTCTATTATAAATGTTTCTAGTCATAGAAGCATTTGAATTTCTATAGAAATTTGATCTTCGAGTTACACGTGCTTTAGTACTAGCAGTTAAATTTTTGTAATACATGAAAGCATATCTAGTACTAGTTCTATGATTAGTTTTAATATACCCTAAGCCGCTTTTATCGTGTAAAGGTCTAGAGCAAGATAAAATATCATTTAAATCATTTTGACCTTTATTAAATTTTGCGAACTTATTTGTACATTTTTCAAATTTGATTCCAAAATCGCGATTGAAATTTTCAAAAGAAGTCTTGCAATCTTTTAAACCAATTTTCTTTTTTAATTCAGAATTCTCCCTTTTTAAAGTACTATTCTCATTTTCGAGACGACAAATTTGAGATTCTGAATTAACTAAAGAAGAGTGTAATTTTTCAAAATTTTCTTTCAAATCAGACGTTTCATTTTGCAAAATATTATTATTAACCTTTGAAAACTCATATTCTTTAGATAATTTTAAATTCTTTTCAGTTAAAGCACCATTCTCTTTTTCAAGAGACGAAACTAAAGAATTATAATTATTTAAAGAATCTTCTAATGATTCATTTCTATTTTTCAAGAGATCGGTTTCCTTTAAAAGAACATTGTTTTTATCTTCTAGTCGCTCATTTTCTTTTTGAAGGAAATCGTTTTGAAAAACAAGCTCTTCTAAGGTATTTTCAAAACATTTGGCTTGTTTGACTAAAAAATTGTTTTCTTCTTTTAATTTGGAATTTTCTTGCTCACAATCTTTAGACTTGGCTAAAATAATTGCATTAAGTTTACCCAAACTTTTAAAATCTTTTAATAATTTTTCGTGGTCTAATAAAAGATCTTTATATAATGAAACCTCACATACCGATTGTGATCTCACTTTAGCCATTAAACATTTGCTCTCTTGCTCCGTCGCTTCTGCTTTGTTGTTCTTCCACTTTCTAATGCCTTTACTAGATTTCTTTATTGCCATTTATTCTAGGATGTTGTTACGATCTCTAGAATACCAAGCTCTGATACCAATTGAAAGAGGCTATGCAGCGGTATATGATCGTGTAGTATGGAGAATATGATGTAGAATATATAATAGAATAGTAAGCAGTAAATCACACAGTCGATTTATACTGGTTCGGATCACCGTCCTACGTCCAGTCCCAGACTCCCTTCTGGAATTTCACTAACGCAACAACCCTCACTTCACCCGGAGGAATAGGTTCACAATTACCCGAACAGCCGAACGGGATTTCTTGCCTCAACTGCTGAAGAGGTCTTCACTAGTACAAAGATAAATGTTGACTTAGTGTGTTCTTGATAACACGAATTGTCAAATATTAAGTACACCCTTCCTATAGCCTTTCCTTGATGATAATCGTGAAGTATGTGAAGGATTATGGAAGTTTAAAAGTCTCGAGTATGAAAATAGATCACTTTAGAATTTAGAGAGCTTTTGTATAAGATAGAGAGAATTAGAATCAAAATCGGTTGTTGGAATAGTTAATCTTCCCTCTATTTATAGTATGTAGAAAGATGCATCTAATCATGAAAAGTTTTGCTTAAGAGTTATAAAGTAAATGGATGTATCTTTTTGTAGAAGTCGCATCCTTTCAGAATCAGACGTCTGAAAATAAAATTCAGATGTCTGTTTATTTTAAAAATCAAATCAGCAAGGAAATAGTGTATTTCGGGGGCATTTCAGACGTCTGAAATATATCAACCAGACGTCTGAATATTGTATTTAAAAACATTCTGTTTCAGCAAACAGACGTCTGAAAATTTCAGACCAGACGTCTGTTTTCTGTTATCAGACTATTCCTTGCTTAATTTATATAAGAGAAGCTATATACATATAAAATGTGTGTGTGTGATCATCAAGGAAGACTTTAACATTAATATCTAAGACTAACAGACCTTTATAACATATTTAATCTTCAATTATAGCTCTTGAATCTGTTGTTGAGTATCTTCCTGCAAGACAAAGTTTAGTCGATAATAATATATATGTACATGTATAATTGTCATAATCAAAACGCCATATAGCGAGATCCAACATTTCCTCCCAAGAATACCAGTGCATAGAATAAATAGCGCAATGCTTTTTCAAAAAATGAAGCTATTATAAGACCCATGTCCCATCACACAATGCAACGCAAGCCGGAGGATAGGGTTTTCCCTTATAATAGCCAAACATGCTTGGTACGTTTAAAACAAATCATTTGATACTATAATAAGTGTATAGTGTCAAAACAATTTCAATCATAAATATAAATCATAGACGGCATGGGTACCATATATCTTGTCGCCATACTAGTTCTACAATTTTAACCGCAATACACGTATTGGAAATTGGATTTACGTCATGAGTCGAGGCAAGGGGCAAGCTCCTCTCTGCGTTCGAGACACTCTAGCAAATGCCTCAGGGTTACGCACTCTAGGCAACCCTGGAATCGGCTGGGCCGGTCCTCACTTACGTTAGAGGATTGGCAATTCCTGAACACACGTTTCCCGGTCCTTACAAACCTATAATCGAGGCGCCTCATTCCAACAACCACAAAGGTGAAAAGTATATAAATGTCAGGGCTGGTAAGTCACTGACACCACCATAGCTAGAAAGAAATGTCGTGCTCTCCCAGCGGTCCGTATCCCGTTTTTAACTCATACCGAGGTGTGAGGCTCGCGAATTCACGTTATACACAAAGCTGCCACGTAGGCCGTGCTTTGATCATCAACCACAAGACTCTGCTTTTCAACAAAAGCCTTGATCCTTGCATCTT
Organism: Allium sativum; assembly: GCA_030737875.1. Lineage (NCBI taxonomy): Eukaryota > Viridiplantae > Streptophyta > Magnoliopsida > Asparagales > Amaryllidaceae > Allium > Allium sativum. Next base: position 51,597,320 of record CM060927.1, read on the forward strand.
AGCGTGCCACACATGCAATTCATGCCATGCGACTGATGTCCATCGATATACAACCTCTGAGCTCGTACGTCTCAGAGAAGGGCGTTAAGCAAAAGAATAAATTCTCCGCCGCCAAACAGATGTATATTTAATAGAAATCAATCAACACAGAATAAAATCCAATGTCAGACACACAATCCATTTACAAGTCCGTTCTGGGTCTGAACGAAACCGGAGGCACTTTCCTCGCATATCCATCCATCTCCAAGTACGTCTGGACGACCACCAACTATTTCCATCCTCTTGGGTGTACAGCCCAATCAGGATCGTCAGTAATTATCCAAACGATGTGGAGACTTCCGGTCTTCGACCACCGTCTTCATCTTCGACTTATCGTCGAATCGGTTATTCAGAATGGGTATAAACCCGGCCTTTCCGAACAACCCGCGTATATTAAAACAAATGTTACACAAACACAACATACGCCTCATTCCAATTCAGAATATTCTTTTATTCACAAAATCACATTTTTAGGGAAAGGTTCCCATTAATTTTATCCAAGATAAATTCTTTAAAATTTATCCTTTAATCTTCCTTTGGATGTCATTTCAAACCAAATTATGGTTTTCTAAACTAGTCGAGATTAGCGAACCACCGAAGTAATTATTTATTTAATTTCCCAATCCCAACCTATTCATCCCATGAAGCAAAACTGGTAATACTCCATATCTAACACCACAGTGTTGTCGGTAAAATTAATTACCATTTCACGTTCAAATCTAATTAAAGATTTAACTATCGCTTTGGAGCAAAACTGGTGATACTCCATTCTCGCTCAATTTCTAAATTTGATAATTTAGATTATCTATTCACATTTCAATCTAATTACAGATTCATTAAAACTCCTTTTACTGGGTTAAAGAACTAATGTCATTTAAAACACAGTTCACGACAAACCCAAATCACATTCTATTTATTATCGGGTTAAAGAACTAGTGTTATTTAAAACACCGTTCACGATAAACCCATTTCAAATCCAATCAAATATATTAGAAATTCTGATTATTTAAAACCCCTTTTTAAATCTAATTTATTTATTTAAAAAAAAATCGGGTTTTAAATTTAGTTCAATCTAGTTCATTTCGATATAAATCTATTTTTATCTTTTCAAATATGGAGTTTTTCACCCCAATTTTTTCCAAATCATTTCTTATGATTTTACACAAATTATTGATATTTTTAATAATTTTATCAAGGCCGGTACAGTCGATTTCCATCAACGGTTATCGAACTGCACTTACAGCGACCTTTTCCAAATTTGATTTGGACGTATCTCCAAATCCAACCGTTAGATTTCAAATTTCAAATATTCGTTAGAAAGCTCTTTTCGATACGAACCCAACGGTTCCGGTTTTAGGAGAATCCGACGGTCGGATCTCCCGTAATGTCCGTTTGAAATAAATGGTCGAAATTTACGAACTGCCGCAGCGCGGCGCGTTCTATTCAGGCCATTATATTATATATATAATATATATTTCGTCAATTTCTATTTAAAACGAATTTTATAAATAGTTTTGAATTCGTTTCAAAAACAATTTCAACCTCCTTTTCAATTATAAGCAAAATTGAATTCTTCTTTATAAATTCGTTTTAAAATTCATTTCTATTCAATTCAAGTTTCAATTCAATTTGAATTCATTTCACTTCGTTTTAAATTCAATTCGAATTCGTTTTATATTCAATTGAAATCAAATCCGTTTTCTATTCAATTCAAACTCGTTGTATATTCAATTGAAGTCAAATTCGTTTTCTATTCAATTCATTTCGAAATCGTTTTATATTCAATTCATTTCGAAATCGTTTTGTTTTCTATTCTATTCAAATTGGTTTTCTATTCGATTCAATTCAAATTGGTTTGCTATTCGATTCAATTCAAATTGGTTTTCTATTCGATTCAATTCAAATTGGTTTTCTATTCGATTCAATTCAAATTGGTTTTCTATTCGATTCAATTCAAATTGGTTTTCTATTCGATTCAATTCAAATTGGTTTTCTATTCGATTCAATTCAAATTGGTTTTCTATTCGATTCAATTCAAATTGGTTTTCTATTCGATTCAATTCAAATTGGTTTTCTATTCGATTCAATTCAAATTGCTTTTCTATTCGATTCAATTCAAATTGGTTTTCTATTCGATTCAATTCAAATTGGTTTTCTATTCGATTCAATTCAAATTGGTTTTCTATTCGATTCAATTCAAATTGGTTTTCTATTTGATTCAATTCAAATTGGTTTTCTATTCGATTCAATTCAAATTTCATTTCAAAATATGCGATTTCGAAATCACTTTTCAATATTCATTTTAAAATGAATAAAACCGATATAAACATCGTTCACGTCAAAATGGCGTCAGTCTAATCAACACGGCTTCATATATTTCTATTTTTAAATGTTCTGTTTCAAATATTTCTGTTTCAAATATTTCTATTTCAAATATTTCGTTTTCAAATATTTCGTTTTCAAATATTTCTATTTCAAATATTTCGTTTTCAAATATTTCTATTCCAAATATTTCGTTCAACACATGACTAATCTCAACGGATGAGTACAGTCAACACATGAACCTTTATTTTATATTGATAAAGAAGTAAATTTTATTATTAAAATATTTCGTTCAACACATGACTAATCTCAACGGATGAGTACAGTCAACACATGAACCTTTATTTTATATTGATAAAGAAGTAAATTTTATTATTAAAATATTTCGTTCAACACATGACTAATCTCAACGGATGAGTACAGTCAACACATGAACCTTTATTTTATAATATTCTTTATCTTCTAAATTGGAATGAGGCCCAATCAATCACCATATAATGTTAATTATATGGATTTTCATACGTCACACGTATATAATAGCATTGAAAAATAATCAACCATCAACCAAAGTGCACTACACTGTATAAGCATCAAATATAGATATCTAACGCTTATAACAGCCTGTCAATCAATCGATCGACAGGTTTAATCAATCAGGATGAGTGAACTTCAAATTTCATCCCAACACCCGTGTGTGGTTTCAAACAATCAAACACAGATTTTATTTGTGCAGTTGGGCGATGTGTAAAATTTATCGACCCAATCAATATCAGTCAAATCAGTGTATATAAACAAATCGGTCGATTTGTTTATAAATATTTATTTATTCACATTCACGCTAAAAATTATATTTTTAACGACAAAACATTCTATTTTAACACATGAATTTCTATTCAGTTAATTTATTCAATAAAATTGATATTTTTATTTTTCTAACATATTTTAGAAAATGTCGGCGGCATAACGGCACGATACTAGAAACGGGACAAGGCCTAGCCTTATCCCCGGTCTAGTGAAGGCCCACGCCATTCACACATCAATCAAATCAATTTAATTTCACCAAACAATTCAATTTAATGACCCGATTAAGGCCCAACGAAGTTTTCAGAAAATTTCAAAGTGAAAACAGATTTCAAAATTCAAGTTTGAATTTGGAAAATTGGGCCAGTTTGGGCCAGGCGGGAAAATTCCCGCCAGAGTACCCAAGTCGACAGCCCTGTCGACTTGGGAGTCGACTTGGTTGGACCCAAGTCGACAGCCCTGTCGACTTGGCTGTCGACTTGGTCCAGCCGGGCTGTTTAGCCTGGTGCACCATTTTGAGATTGTGTTGAGCTTGGGGGCCAGATTCGATTTTAAGGGCTGAGATTGCAACTAGGGTTTAATCCTATGGCCTAAAACACTTGCCTAATCTATAAATAAGGCCCTAACCTAACCCTAAATCATCATTATTCATCCTAGTAACTAAACTATGGCGAAATCAATCCTCTCATGGCCTCCACTCTCCTCATAAAATTCCTAAATAAATTTCTATGAGATTTTCCATGCATACAAGTGTTTTCAAGCTTGTATGAGCATCATTAGCTTGCATTCAAGTCAAGTTTCGATATTTGCATCATAAAGAGAGAGTTTTGATCATTTTGGCTCAAGGGTTTTTATGTTAGAGCTTGCATTTTGGGTCTATTTGGTTGCATAAGGGCTTTGTCATATTTTTGAGTCTTCATAAGCTTTGTAAGCCCTATTCTACTTTCATACTTAAACTCTAAAGTTAAATGTATGATATGCAAGTTTATATGCAAGTTTACTATGCTATGATATGCAAGTTTATCATGTTGTAATATGCAAGTTTATATGCAAGTATGTCATGTTATGGTATGCAAGTTTATATGCAAGTATGCCATGCTATGATATGCAAGTTCATCATGCCATGTTATGCAAGTTTACCATGTTATGCTATGCAAGTATGCCATGTTATGATATGCAAGTTTATATGCAAGTTTACTATGCTATGATATGCAAGTTTATCATGTTGAGATATGCAAGTTTGTCATATGATATGCAAGTATGTTATGCAAGTTTGATATGCAAGTTTGTCATATGATATGCAAGTTATGTTATGCAAGTTTGGGTTGATCCTTTTGTTCATGTTATCATGTTATGCAAGCTTATCTTGGGTTTATGAGCCTAAAGCTTCAAGCTTTATGCTAAAGGTTGCATTTTTGGCAACATGTAAGTTATCATATCCCTTATGATAACTTGCATGTGAGGCTAAATGCGAACTTATGGCCATTTCTACATGTCATTTATCACCATGTATCACCAATATGCTAAGTTTGGTTTATGCATGCTTTTGAGGCCTAAAAATGTAATATGCAAGTGTATGAACATATGAACATTTCATATGCCACCATGTTGAACTTGTGGCTTCAACACCTTTATGTCATGATTATGCCAAGTTCCCTCTTTCTATCCTTTATGCGCTATTGCGATATGTAAGCGATGGGATTGCGTTTGGGGTTGGGTAAACTTAAAAGACATAAAACATAAGCTTGGGAATTTACCTATTAAGTTAGGTCTACCCATTGGGAATTTACCTATTAAGTTAGGTCTACCCAATTGCTTGAAAATTTGTAACATGTTTTGGAAACATGATGGACATGACACTTAGAAAAGATAAGTGTGACCAACTCGAGGTTGGGTTGAGTTTGTAGCGTAAACCTACCCGGAACCGACCGGCTTAACTAGTTGCTACAAACAATAGGACCCAATGTGAGAAGTTGGCCATCTTGTACCTTGAACCCGAGGTTAGACCAAGTTGTGGTGTAAAGCTACCCGGACCCGCCCGGCTTAACTAGTAACCACAACAAGGTCTAATGTGAGAGGTTAAGGCGCATTAAATTAATTAATGCCTCGTGATTAGGGTTAAGTCATGGTCCACTTAATACTTAACCAATTTGGGCTTGGTAGATTAATCAGGGTTAAGTCGTGAACTCATCGTTACACTTAACCAAGTTAATCCATGATTAGCAAGAGGGTTAAACCGTACTTAACCCACTAGAAAATCCTAGCAATGGGGGCCCACTCCGCAGTAATCCCCAAAAATTGGTATCATTAAGGCCCTAGGGACTAGGTTAGGGAGGGGGCACGATTACTGGGCTGGAGGTAAGCGACCAAATAAACGACGGCCGGGTGGTACGCCGATGTAGTTCCGGACGGACTATGGTCGTGCACGTAGTCCGTATTTGGAGAAGTCACCCATGGGTACCAGTAGATCGAGACTGTGCACTCATGTTTATGGTGTCCAAGGGGTTGGCACCCTAGGGCTTGATACACCCGAAGGGTGGACCCGGCACAGTTCAACTACAATTATGTTTAGGCCGTATTGACACCAACACGTGACGAGTAGGCTTAGGGAGCCGATCGACTAGACCGTTTGGTTAGACCTTGTATTAGGGTCATTTCATGTTATTGGGCCAAAGCTTGGGCCAAGGGATCAATATTGGTTTATTCAAATCATGTTAGTTTGCTAGTACACCTGTGGTGCAAAAACCTTAATCCTGATTATGCGATGACACCTTTATCTACCTTGTTAGTTAATCATCATGCTAGTATATTGTTATCCTTATGTTCATCCCTGCTGCTCATGACAGTTAACTTTATCAGTTTACATTGATTGTAGTAGGGCTTACTCAGTCTTTTTGACTGACCTGTTTTCTTTCGCCTCTTTTCTTCCGTTTCCCCCCCCCAGGTTCTCAGGGTGGGAACGTTGGAGCTTAGCTTGGATTTCGGATTGCTTGCTTGTGGGATTTTAGCTCATGTATGGTCTTGACATGAAGCTAGCTATGGTTATCACTTATTTTGGGGATAGTACTTATGTATTTCAGTTTTTCAGTTGATGTTGTTTTTATCTAGACTTGTTTATTTGGAAAGCTATGTTGTACCAGACTTGTTTTGAAATAGTATGAAATCTTTCGCTGTTTTATCTATGTTATTTACTCTGTTTACATATATACATATGTTCTTGTTCTGCCTTGATATATTATTATGCATGTTTACCTGATTCAAACGTCCCTCCAAAGTCAGAGTGCTTGCAAGAGTCACCCTAGCGGAGGCGGGGTGTTACATTTGGTATCAGAGCATATGGTTTACGAGAAGGAACAAAAAGGTTTTTAGAAAACTTTTTGAAAACTATTTTCAAAATCAAGTATAAAGTACTTTCCAAAGAAAAGTCTAGTTTATTTTAAAGGCTATTCCCCAAAAAGCCATTAGCAAAATTCCTTCGTTTTTTCTCCATTCTGAATCTGTCTTTTTCTTCGTTTTCAGTATGGCCAATAACTTTGCCATTCCGGAGGGAGTACACGTACCTTTTTGGTATAAGAGACTTTTGGAGGCTAGGGCGACTGAAGCCGGCCCCGCTGATGTTCCTCCTCCTCCAGTAGTTAATGTTCCTCCTCCTCCTGTCGCTGAGGTTCCTCTTCCTCCTTCCCCTCAGCATCCTCAAACTGACTTCACAGAGATTTGCCGAGATTTTAAGGCGATGGGTTGCAAGAATTTCTTTGGAACCGAGACTTATGTAGAGGCAAGGAATTGGTTGAAAGAAACCGAAGATCTTTTCGCCATCTTTGACATAGATGACCGTAGGAAGGTTTTATTAGCAGTGTGGTTGCTAAAGGAAGAAGCTGCACGTTGGTGGGTGGTCACCACCGCTACTAGGCCAATTGAGACTTGGGATGACTTTCGGGGAAAGTTTGGACTAAGGTTCCTATCACTGAAGCAAGGGGACATGACTATTAGGGAATACATAGATAAGTTTAATCAACTTGCTCGGTTCTGTTTAGACTTGGTTAACACAGCTCCGAAGAAGGCCCTATCCTTTGCTCTAGGATTAAACGAGCCATTACATGGTTTAGCCATGACTCATATACCCTTGGGGGCAACTTTCGAGAGTTTGGTGAATATGGCCCTACTCAATGAAGAGAATAGGAGTGACAAGAAGGAGATCAAGATGAATGATACTCAAGCCAAGAAGACTGATTCCCAGTGGAAAGGAAATCAGGGTAATCCAAGCGGTCAGAGCAGTCAAGGGAATAAGAACAAGAACAAGAGTCAAGGCAACAAGGGGAACAACAACAAGGGCAATAACAAAAAGGGAAAGTGTTATTATTGCGGTTTAGTTGGGCATCTTATTAAGGAATGTAAGAAGAGGAAAAGGAAGAATGGTGAATGCTTTCATTGTGGTGAGTTTGGACACTTCACTAGGGATTGCCCGAAGAAGCGAGGGCAGGCCAGGGTCAGACCCAGCGTGCTGGACCTTCGGGAGGGCAAGTTCATGCTCTCAATACCGCTCCAGTTCCTGATCGAGGTAGTATTTCTGTTGAAAGTCTTGTATATATTTCTGATTTTCCCAGTTCGTACCTTGTTTGATTGTGGTGTATTGCATAGTTTATCTCGTCTGATCTAGTTGAAAGTTTGCACCTAAGTACTAGTCTAGTTAATGATCCCGTGTGAGTTTCAAATCCAATCGGGGGTTCCGCCCATTTGTCTATTATCTAGGTGGATTTGAATTCTCGTGTGATACTTATATTCTCGGTTTCATGGGGTATGGGTTGATTTTGGGCATGGATTGGTTGTCCAGTTTTGGAGCCATTCTTGATTTTTGAGCATAGGGTTGTGAGGCTCATGACTCGCCTCGGTAATACCCTAAGAATTTCTAGTAACCCTATGAGTCCCGTCATGTTGCGTTATCTTGAACCCCTCGACTCGTCTATCGATAGTTTGTAATCGGTGAGAGTGGTCCGAGAATATCCTGATATCTTGGGTGAAGTGAAGGGGGTTACCCCTAAACGAGAGTTAGATTTCCGCATTTATCTGGTTGATAATGCCAAGAAAGTTTCGTGGCCGGTAAGGCACGTGGCCCCGCAAGATGAGAGTTATAAAAGCAAGTCAAGTAGTTGCTTGAGAAGAACTTCATTAGATGAAGTATACCTGAATGAGGAGCGCCTGTAGTATTTACTACCAAGGCAGATGGTTCTCTTCGACTTTGTGTTGATTATCGTGAGTTAAACAAAGAGAAAAGACAACCATTACCAAGGATCGATGATTTGTTCGATCAGCTTGCAGGAACATCTGTTTTCTCTTGATCTTGCTACTGGATTCCATCAGCTCAGAGTAGCTGAGGATAGTATAGACAAGACTGCGTTCAGAGCTCCGGATGGATTCTTAAAATGGCTGGTCATGCCATTCGGTTTGACTAATGCACCCGCCTACTTCGTGGACTTGATGAGTAGGGTGTTCAGGGAGTTCTTGAACAAGTTTGTCGTGGTCTTCGTAGATGATATTTTGATCTTCTCTAAGGATGAGGAAGAGCAGGCAAGGCATCTCGTGGAGGTGATGGATACGCTTAGAGCGCATCAGTTGAAGGCCAAGTTCTCCAAGTGTCATTTTGGAGAAAAAGGAGTTAGATTTCTTGGGCACATAGTTTCTAAGCAAGGCTTAGCGGTGGATCCCGCTAAGGTAGTTGCAGTTCAGGATTGGAAGACTCCAAGGAATGCAACTGAAGTAAGAAGTTCTCTCAGTTTTAGTTAGTAAGCGTCCCTTGAGCTTAGACCTACCCTTTTGGATCAAGTAGGGACTTCACAGAAAGAAGACCCGCAGTTAGTCGAGATCATGGACAAGTTGATTAGAGGCGAAATGATAAGTCACCTCGCTATAGATGACAAGGGATGGCTAAGACGCGATGAGAGAAAGAAGGTTCTTGAAGATGCACATCACCCGAGGAGGTGGCCGAGTTTGTCCCAAGGTGCATGTTGTGCCAACAGATTAAAGGCCGGGTTCAGTGCGGTGGGCTTGTAACCATGTGGGGACACTATGATGTTGAAATGTTGAAGCCAGCAGAGTCATAGAAGCCAGGTAGGCTATTACATCCATTGGAGGTCCCCGCAATGGAAGTAGTAAAGCGGCACGAAGGATTTCGTGGATGGACTGCCTATATCAAGAAAAGGGAATACGAGCATGTGGGTCATAGTAGGAAGACTCACGAAGAGTGCTCATTTCACTCCGATAAAGAACGAAAGGACGGCATCATAGCTAGCGACAGTTTACTTTCAAGAAATAAAGCAGTTGCACGGGGTTCCCTAAAGTATAGTTAGTAACCATGAATTAATCTTCACTAGCCAATTTTGGGATAGTCTATGGGAAGTCATGGGCAAGCAACTGAATCTAAGCACGGCCTATCATTCGCAGGCGGATGGTTCATTGGCAACGTGGATTGGTATTTTCGAGAAAAGTTCTGCTGCGTGGAATACTTTATGGTAAGTAAACAAGATCTAGGATTCACTAGCGAATTTTGGAGAGCTTGCATGAAACCATGAGGTCATAGTTATGTTTAAGCCAAGAATGATAGGAGGGTAAGTGAAAAAGGAAGACGAGAGGCGACAATGAAATGGGTTCCAACTCATATTTGGAAATAAGAGTTAAGAAGCTAAGAAATCATGAGGTAAAAGACGGTCAAAGCACAGTGGAGTTAAGCTCAAGGAAACGTGACTTAGAAGACTGAAGGCTAGATACGCGCATCATATCTCTTTCTAAGAGTATATCCTTGATCCTTGTTTTCCTGCGGAACTTACTCGCATGTTATCTTTTCACGTATATCCTCTCGGTCCCATTCCCGGTCCTATTTCTGTCGGGAGGTATGACTTATTGGCTAGTAATACATGTCAGGGTTTGAAGGGGGTCCGTTAGGTTGACTAAACCTTTTGGGCTTTTATAGAATATGGGTTGGGTTAGGAAGGGATTTCTTGTAATCCGAAAGAGGAATATATCCTGCTTATCTTCCCGATCTCTTTGTAGCATATCTTTTTGCTATCCATGTTTGTCTTGATTATCTAGTTTATCATGTAAATCTGGTCATGAGAACCTTAGGTAGAAACCCTTTGGATGAAACATGTGTTTGAAACATGTTATGCTTGATGGTTGCAAGTGGTTGCAAGTGTTTGCAAGTGGTTACTCGTGGATGCATTATACACGTTAGGCACTAGATCGGCTCACACACTCCTCATATTGCATATGCATGAGTGTTTATGCTTATTCATGGATGAATTTTTTTTTGTGTTATCACATGGATGTTGCATATGGATGTATGTTATGTGCACACATATAGATGTTATACATTATGTTAGGAACTGCATACATATGGATTCATTTCACTAACATAATTTGCATTGAGGATATTTGCATTAGATAAGGACATATACACACACCTTTGCATATGTTCATACAACATTTAGAATCTTGTAAGGACAATGATTGCTCGTGGATGATGTTTTGAGTAGATGGATGATTGGATGGTAGGATACGTTCTTCCTAACTTGAAGATTTCGGGGACGAAATCCTTTAAGGAGGGGAGAATGTAACAACTCGTATTTTCAATAACCTGTTATAACATAAATCGAGGCAGAATTTAATTTATAAATCTGAATCAAGGGAAACGGGCTATGCCATTGCGTTCGTCTCAGAAAAATACGCGAAATAGAGTCCGAGTTTTCGAAAATCGGAGTCCGTATGACCCGATTAAGGCCCAACGAAGTTTTCAGAAAATTTCAAAGTGAAAACAGATTTCAAAATTCAAGTTTGAATTTGGAAAATTGGGCCAGTTTGGGCCAGGCGGGAAAATTCCCGCCAGAGTACCCAAGTCGACAGCCCTGTCGACTTGGGAGTCGACTTGGTTGGACCCAAGTCGACAGCCCTGTCGACTTGGCTGTCGACTTGGTCCAGCCGGGCTGTTTAGCCTGGTGCACCATTTTGAGATTGTGTTGAGCTTGGGGGCCAGATTCGATTTTAAGGGCTGAGATTGCAACTAGGGTTTAATCCTATGGCCTAAAACACTTGCCTAATCTATAAATAAGGCCCTAACCTAACCCTAAATCATCATTATTCATCCTAGTAACTAAACTATGGCAAAATCAATCCTCTCATGGCCTCCACTCTCCTCATAAAATTCCTAAATAAATTTCTATGAGATTTTCCATGCATACAAGTGTTTTCAAGCTTGTATGAGCATCATTAGCTTGCATTCAAGTCAAGTTTCTATATTTGCATCATAAAGAGAGAGTTTTGATCATTTTGGCTCAAGGGTTTTTATGTTAGAGCTTGCATTTTGGGTCTATTTGGTTGCATAAGGGCTTTGTCATATTTTTGAGTCTTCATAAGCTTTGTAAGCCCTATTCTACTTTCATACTTAAACTCTAAAGTTAAATGTATGATATGCAAGTTTATATGCAAGTTTACTATGCTATGATATGCAAGTTTATCATGTTGTAATATGCAAGTTTATATGCAAGTATGTCATGTTATGGTATGCAAGTTTATATGCAAGTATGCCATGCTATGATATGCAAGTTCATCATGCCATGTTATGCAAGTTTACCATGTTATGCTATGCAAGTATGCCATGTTATGATATGCAAGTTTATATGCAAGTTTACTATGCTATGATATGCAAGTTTATCATGTTGAGATATGCAAGTTTGTCATATGATATGCAAGTATGTTATGCAAGTTTGATATGCAAGTTTGTCATATGATATGCAAGTTATGTTATGCAAGTTTGGGTTGATCCTTTTGTTCATGTTATCATGTTATGCAAGCTTATCTTGGGTTTATGAGCCTAAAGCTTCAAGCTTTATGCTAAAGGTTGCATTTTTGGCAACATGTAAGTTATCATATCCCTTATGATAACTTGCATGTGAGGCTAAATGCGAACTTATGGCCATTTCTACATGTCATTTATCACCATGTATCACCAATATGCTAAGTTTGGTTTATGCATGCTTTTGAGGCCTAAAAATGTAATATGCAAGTGTATGAACATATGAACATTTCATATGCCACCATGTTGAACTTGTGGCTTCAACACCTTTATGTCATGATTATGCCAAGTTCCCTCTTTCTATCCTTTATGCGCTATTGCGATATGTAAGCGATGGGATTGCGTTTGGGGTTGGGTAAACTTAAAAGACATAAAACATAAGCTTGGGAATTTACCTATTAAGTTAGGTCTACCCATTGGGAATTTACCTATTAAGTTAGGTCTACCCAATTGCTTGAAAATTTGTAACATGTTTTGGAAACATGATGGACATGACACTTAGAAAAGATAAGTGTGACCAACTCGAGGTTGGGTTGAGTTTGTAGCGTAAACCTACCCGGAACCGACCGGCTTAACTAGTTGCTACAAACAATAGGACCCAATGTGAGAAGTTGGCCATCTTGTACCTTGAACCCGAGGTTAGACCAAGTTGTGGTGTAAAGCTACCCGGACCCGCCCGGCTTAACTAGTAACCACAACAAGGTCTAATGTGAGAGGTTAAGGCGCATTAAATTAATTAATGCCTCGTGATTAGGGTTAAGTCATGGTCCACTTAATACTTAACCAATTTGGGCTTGGTAGATTAATCAGGGTTAAGTCGTGAACTCATCATTACACTTAACCAAGTTAATCCATGATTAGCAAGAGGGTTAAACCGTACTTAACCCACTAGAAAATCCTAGCAATGGGGGCCCACTCCGCAGTAATCCCCAAAAATTGGTATCATTAAGGCCCTAGGGACTAGGTTAGGGAGGGGGCACGATTACTGGGCTGGAGGTAAGCGACCAAATAAACGACGGCCGGGTGGTACGCCGATGTAGTTCCGGACGGACTATGGTCGTGCACGTAGTCCGTATTTGGAGAAGTCACCCATGGGTACCAGTAGATCGAGACTGTGCACTCATGTTTATGGTGTCCAAGGGGTTGGCACCCTAGGGCTTGATACACCCGAAGGGTGGACCCGGCACAGTTCGACTACAATTATGTTTAGGCCGTATTGACACCAACACGTGACGAGTAGGCTTAGGGAGCCGATCGACTAGACCGTTTGGTTAGACCTTGTATTAGGGTCATTTCATGTTATTGGGCCAAAGCTTGGGCCAAGGGATCAATATTGGTTTATTCAAGTCATGTTAGTTTGCTAGTACACCTGTGGTGCAAAAACCTTAATCCTGATTATGCGATGACACCTTTATCTACCTTGTTAGTTAATCATCATGTTAGTATATTGTTATCCTTATGTTCATCCCTGCTGCTCATGACAGTTAACTTTATCAGTTTACATTGATTGTAGTAGGGCTTACTCAGTCTTTTTGACTGACCTGTTTTCTTTCGCCTCTTTTCTTCCGTTTCCCCCCCCCAGGTTCTCAGGGTGGGAACGTTGGAGCTTAGCTTGGATTTCGGATTGCTTGCTTGTGGGATTTTAGCTCATGTATGATCTTGACATGAAGCTAGCTATGGTTATCACTTATTTTGGGGATAGTACTTATGTATTTCAGTTTTTCAGTTGATGTTGTTTTTATCTAGACTTGTTTATTTGGAAAGCTATGTTGTACCAGACTTGTTTTGAAATAGTATGAAATCTTCCGCTGTTTTATCTATGTTATTTACTCTGTTTACATATATACATATGTTCTTGTTCCGCCTTGATATATTATTATGCATGTTTACCTGATTCAAACGTCCCTCCAAAGTCAGAGTGCTTGCAAGAGTCACCCTGGCGGAGGCGGGGTGTTACAGCTGCCACATAGGCCGTGCTTTAATCATCAACCACAAGACTCTGCTTTTCAACAAAAGCCTTGATCCTTGCATCTTAGCGTGCCACACAGGCAATTCATGCCATGCGACTGATGTCCATCGATATACAACCTCTGAGCTCGTACGTCTCAGAGAAGGGCGTTAAGCAAAAGAATAAATTCTCCGCCGCCAAACAGATGTATATTTAATAGAAATCAATCAACACAGAATAAAATCCAATGTAAGACACACAATCCATTTACAAGTCCGTTCTGGGTCTGAACGAAACCAGAGGCACTTTCCTCGCATATCCATCCATCTCCAAGTACGTCTGGACGACCACCAACTATTTCCATCCTCTTGGGTGTACAGCCCAATCAGGATCGTCAGTAATTATCCAAACGATGTGGAGACTTCCGGTCTTCGACCACCGTCTTCATCTTCGACTTATCGTCGAATCGGTTATTCAGAATGGGTATAAACCTGTAACGACCCAGAAAATCTGAACCAATTTAAAATTTTTAAATTGGCTAAAATAATGGATTTTAAATATTTAAAATAAATATTTTAGATAATGGCGATGAAAACTGAGTTTGAATCGACATTTGAAAACCAATATAATTAATTATAATTATATATAGAATTGAAAATGGCGCGGTAGTTCGATAATTCGATTTCAAACTTCAATGGAATATACCGGGTGCAAAACAATCCGGATTTTAGTGAAACCAAAAATATTTAAATCTGTTAGTGAATATCTTTCTAACGAATTCGACCAATCGAAATTTGATAGCGGGAATCAAAAGATATGTCCAGTTGTAAATTCTGAATAGTCGCTATGGAATTCAGGCCCTTAAAAATGGACATTTTGCAAACGAACTCGGATTTCGACGAAACCACTTTTGTTGGGTCCGTGATGTCAAGTTATTGCTAGGTTTCAAATTTCATAATTTTTCGAATCAATATGTGAGCGTGGCAAAGGAAAACGCGTTTGACCGGTTTTAGTTGATTTTAATCGACTGGAAATTGGCCATTTTTCAAACGGTCTCAGAATTAGACGAAACTAGTTTTGTTAGGACCGTATCGTCAATACGAGGCTAGAAAATATTTTTCTGGAATTTTTCTAGTTAGTATGTGACCCCGGTAATTTGAAATGTGCGTTTAAAATTCAATATAGTGATTTAAATGAAAATTCAAAAGGAAACTGATTGTAACGATCAAATCAGCTTACGATACATATCCCAATGTGTTCGGAATGGGGGTGAAACGCTATGGACGACAGGCGGTGGGCCTCGTTTCGAGGTCGTATGTAAAAGTCAACCTTTTTGCAAAATTAAATAATTAAATAATAAAAAAAAATATAATTTCCCTCCCTTTATCTTCGTTCTGGCCCCCCCCTTTTCATTTCGATTTCAAACAGAATAAAAAAAAAAAACCTAACTTATCGAGCCGCCGCCCTCC
Source organism: Allium sativum (assembly GCA_030737875.1). Lineage (NCBI taxonomy): Eukaryota > Viridiplantae > Streptophyta > Magnoliopsida > Asparagales > Amaryllidaceae > Allium > Allium sativum. The sequence goes on from CM060927.1 coordinate 51,612,741, forward strand.
AGACCTCGACGCCGACGAAGACCTCGACGCCGCCCTCACCTGGAAGCCGCCACCCCATCCCTCGTTCACCAGAACCCCTCGCGACGCAATCGAAGCAGCCCCCCCTGAAGACATCGACGCCGCGACACCACCGAGCACCACACCACATCGCCGACGCCTCCTTCTTCTTCCCTCCCCTTCGCAGGCGACGGTGAGCAATTTAGGTTGTTTTATTTCTATTTTTATTTTTGTTTGCAGAGAAAAAACCGATTTAAAAGAAAAGAATTTAAAAACTGAATTTTTAAGATATATAAACTGTTTTTTTTAGAATTTAAAAACTGTATTTGAAAAGAATTTAAAAACTGAATTTTTAAGATATATAAACTGTTATTTTAGAATTTAAAAACTGTATTTGAAAAAATTTAAAAACTGAATTTTTAAGAATATAAAAACTGAATTTTTTTAGAATTTAAAAACTGAATTTTTAAGAATATAAAAACTGAATTTTTTTAGAATATAAAAACTGATTTTTTTTTTTAGATTTAAAAACTGATTTGAATAAGAAGTATTAAAAACTGATTTTTAAAATGATTTATAAACTAATTTATTTTAAGATTTAAAATAGAAGGAGATTAGAAATTTAAAAAAAGAAAAATCAGATTTTTATATATTGAAAGTCGAAAGAAAAATTCGATTTTTATATATTGAATAGCGAAGTCAAAATTCGATTTTTATATATTGAATAGCGAAGTCAAAATTCGATTTTTATATATTGAATAGCATCGTAAAAATTCGATTTTTACATGTGTAGAGAATACGGGCGAAAGCGACAAGAAGGCGAAATAGGCGAAGATTTCTCTAAAGGAAGTGTCGTGAAGTTGGATAGCTATTGGTGAGATTTCTGATTTAAAAATATATATATATATGTGTGTGAAATGAAAGTGAATTGCTATATATAAATATATATCTATATATATATATACGCCCCTCGTCCACAAACCATGGACGATATTTATTGGTTGAAATTGTTGTGAAAATTGATTGATAGCGATTGATTGTTTGGGATTGTTTGTGATTGATATTGGTTGATTGTGGTTGAAAAATACCCGTTTGTGATTGTGAAATATTTGGTTGAAACCACATAGGATTAGTTTGTGGAAATGAAATAAATATATACATGCCGCCTGCGTGCGAACTAGATGCATGAACCCCATTGTCAAAAACCGCGAGGTTTTAAGGTAGAGCGAGGAGCCGTACTAGGGACGGTGCCGGTTTAACTACCCTGCCGTTATGCTGCCGAAATTTTGAATAATATTTGTGTGTTTGAATTATTTTCATATGCTTAAACTATATTTATTCATTGAATAGAAAACATTCATGTGTTGAATTGATATTCATTCGTTGTTTAGAAATTCATGTGTTGAATGGTATTCATATTTTGAAATAAATTGTTCGATAATAAAAATCACATTTTTATCTATATATAGAAACTATAGAAAACATTCATGTGTTGAATTGATATTCATTCGTTGTTTAGAAATTCATGTGTTGAATGGTATTCATATTTTGAAATAAATTGTTCGATAATAAAAATCACATTTTTATCTATATATAGAAACTATAGAAAACATTCATGTGTTGAATTGATATTCATTCGTTGTTTAGAAATTCATGTGTTGAATGGTATTCATATTTTGAAATAAATTGTTTGATAATAAAAATCGCCTTTTATCGACTATATGAACTGTGTAAAATAATCTCGTTTTAAAAGAAATTGTTTTATGATAAAAATCCTATTTTTATCACCTATATGAACTATATAGAAAAATAGTGTTTTGAAATGAATTGTTTTACAATAAAAATCACATTTTTATTGTATACATAAATCGTTGAAATGTGAAGTGTTAAAAATAGCCACTTGTTCAAAATAAACATATATGAGTTGAAATATTCATTAATTAGCTAATGAAATGATTTGCACCTATTTATGTAACATTAGAATGAATGGTGTTTTTAAACCGAATAGAAATCAAATATGAAGTCGAATAGAAAATGATAAATGATATGAACTGTGTATATGTGTACATACATATTCATTGAACAGGTTATAGCAAAGGGGCTAGAGAAGAGGAATAAAATTTTGTGCCCGACAAATAGGTACACATTTACTGCTTTGTTTGGGTGATGATTTTATGAGCCTGTTGGCTAGCCGCTTGGCTTTTTCTTTTTCTTTTTGAGATTAGAAGGACCGGGAACGCTATTTGCGATTTCCCGATGCTCCCGGTGTAGGGGAGGTTATGGCGAAATTTTCCAAAATTTTAAGGTGTTAGAAATTTTTTTGAAGTGAAAACGATATGGAAATCATTGAATGAACTATATTTATATAAATATATAAATATAAATAAAATTAAAACGAAACGAGGCCGTGCAGTTCGTATTTTGAAACCGTGATTTCAAACGACTAGTGCGGGAAATCCGACCATTGGATTTTCCCGAAATCTCAACCGTCGGGTTCGCCTTGGAATAATCTTTCCAACGGCACCAACCTTGTAAAAATCCAACGGTTGGATTGTCTGGAATGTTTAATTCAAATCGGAAGAAAAACAGCGCCAGAAGCGATTATATTTATATATATATATAAATATAATTATATATTTAATCGAATAACGACGCTGCAGTTCGTAATTTGAAATCGAAAATTCAAACGATTGTACCGGGAGATCCGACCGTCGGATTTTCCCGAATCTGGAACCGTTGGATTCGTTTTGAAAAGACCTTTCTAATGATGTAAATTTTGTGAAGATCCAATGGTTAGATTTTCAGATATGTGTAAATCAAATCTGAAGAAAAACAGCGCCACGGCCGCCTTATGGCCCGAAGCGTCGTTTTGAATAAATGGGCTATTTTAAAATAAATAAAAATAGAGATAAATAGTTATAAAATATTGGAAACAATATGGAATGGAAATAAACTGAATTTGCTTGATTTATGTGGCTTTTGATGGTTGAATGTGTTTGGTGTGAAAATTACATTAAAGAACACAATTGGTGTTGTCAAATAATTTAACCATTGAAATAAATTGAATTGAAATTCTAAATATACGTGAATTATTTGAAAAGGCCGAGTTAATTCTCATTTCGAATAATTGACCGACGATTGAAAGTCGAAGATGAAGACGATGGTCGAAGACCGGAGATCTTCACCTCGTTTGGATGGTAACCGAGGTCCTGATTGGGAGGCATCCCGAAATATGGATAATGAGTGGTGATCGTCCAGACGTACGTGGTGATCGAAGGGTTTGCGAGGTATTTAGTGCCTCCGGTTTCGTTCAGGCCCAGAACGGACTTGTAAATGGACTGTGTGTCTGACATTGGATTTTATTCTGTGTTGATTGATCTCTGTTAAATATACATCTGTTTGGCGGCGGAGAATTTATTCTTTTGCTTAACGCCCTTCTCTGAGACGCACGAGCTCAGAGGTTGTATATCGATGGACCTCAGTCGCATGGCATGAATTGCCTGTGTGGCATGCTAAGATGCAGTGATCAGGGATTCTGTTGAAAAGCAAAGTCTTGTGGTGATGAACAAAGCACCGCCTGTGTGGCGTAGCTTTGTGTATAACGTGAATTCGCGAGCCTCACACCCCGGTATGAACCTAAAACGGGAGAAGGACCTCAGGGAGGGCATGCGTTTCTTCCTAGCTAGGGTGGTGTCAGTGACCTACCAGCCCTGACATTTATATACTTTTCACCTATGTGGTTGTTGCTGTTGCGAGGCGCCTCGGTTTGATCGGACGATCCGGGTCAGATGGAGTCATTCGTTGGCTCGTTTACGCCCCAAAGGGCGGGGAAACGTATTGTTCAGGTATAATAATCCACATCGATGGACCGGCCCTGTCGCTCCAAGGGGCAGTTGCGGCTGTTCCTGAGGCTCGGGCTAGGCAGTCTCGAATTCGGTAAGGACTATCTTTTGCCTTGGTTCATGACGGAAATCCAATTTCCAAATACGACATCGTGCGGTTTTGATTGTATATATATATGGCGACATGATATATGGTACCCATGCCGTCTATGATTGATAGTTATGATTTGAAATTGTTTTCAAAACATATAGACACTAGCAATAATATCAAATGCCTTTGTTTTATTCGTATGAAGCATATTTTGGCCATTATAAGGTAAAACTCTATCCTCCGGTTTGCGTTGCATTGTGTGATGGGAACTGAGTCTTATAATGGCTTCATTTTTATAAAAAGCATAGCGATGTTTAAAAGAAAGATCTGTTTTAAAGCACTGGTGATCCAATGGAGTAAACTCGTTCCACGAAAGTGGCGTGGTCCTGTGATTAGCCAAATTATATATGTGTTGAGTGGATTTCTCATACCAGTCCCATGACTGACTCGTAGTTTGTTTCACTTTCAAACTCGGGTGCCCCTTTTTCTTCACGGGCAGCCTTGTATTCAGGTTTAGCTGGTTCTTTCTGGATAGCTGGAGCTGAAGATGGATTCTATCATTTATCTCTTTTTATGCTGTTCAGCTCCTATTGTACATATTTTGTTTATTTCCGCTGTAGACATTTATGTATAGCTGAACTCTATTTGTACTAAGTAAGATCCTGTATACTGTGTAACTCTGATGATTAATTTTATCCAGTATATTTTGTTGTTCATATCTGGTGTATTTATTTAATTCTGTTCTGCTATTATATGTTTCTGTGTTATATTCCAAAGATAGCCCTGTTTCCGTCTGAACGGGAATTCGGGTCGTCTCATCGTGGTATCAGAGCTTTGGTTAAGCTTAGTTCTGGAATATAACATTTGAATGAACTCGTCAGAAATAGAACCAGTAGTGTTCTAGGACGGGTAACTCTATACAGATAGGATTAGTAATATCCTAGTATGAGTAAAGCAGAATGAAATTACACCTCGATAGACACATTTACATTTGAAGTATATGTTTCTATATTTTAAAATATCTTTTCTGTTGACCTGACACTTGATCTGCTATTTGCAGAAGAACTAGAAAATGAGTGCCAGAAACAGAAGAAGTAATACTGACCCGGATATAGAAGCTCTATTTATGAAATATAGGAATCTGGGTGGAAAGCCGTTCTCGGGCGAAGAATCTATTATGAGAACCCAAGCTTGGATTCGTTCGGCTGAGAAAATATTCGAAGCATTAAAGCTTAGGGATGACCAGAAAAGATTACTGGCCTCCTGGGCTCTCAAAGATGAAGCTTTGTTCTGGTGGGATTCTGTTGTTAAGGATAATCCAGAAGGTGATATCACCTGGGACAGATTCAAAGTAATTTTCTTAGAAAGATTTACTCCTCCCGAAGTGACCGAACGGCTATGCGATGAATTTTCTTATCTGATACAAGGAGATATGACAATTCCCGAATATCATAAGAAATTCAATGAACTTTCTCACTTTGCTCCTCATCTAATTCAAGACCCAAAGAGGAAAAATCTGAGATTTATTCACGGGCTTCAAAGGAAATACCGGAATAAAGTATTGGGTCATGTGAAGCTTCCTTTCTCAGAAATGATTTATATGGCTTATCAATACGAAGATCTAGACAAGAAAGGAATGTTGCGCGACGAAGAAGAAGTCTATTCTAGTGACAAAACAGAGTCAGAAACTGATCGTCCTGAGGGCAGTACGGTGTCTGAGGTCAGTAAGAAGCCCAAAGTAAGTCGGAAAAGGGCCAGACCTGAGAAAGAATCACCAATGACCGCTATGTGCTTAAACTGCAATCAAAAAGGTCATTTGTCCAGGAAATGTAAGTCCTTGAAATTGCAAAAGAAGGAGGGATCTAAATCAAAGGGCAAGGTTAAAGGAAATAGAAAATGCAATCTCTGCCATCAGGCTGGTCACGTAAAGCAAGATTGCTGGCAGCTGAAAAAGACTGAAATAGTTCAAGTGAATGAAGTAGCAGAAACTTCTGATCCCTCAGATAATCAGGGAAGATCTGATGTTTTAGAAGGCACGCTAACTGTCAAAAACATTCCAGTCAAAGTACTGTTTGACACAGGCGCGTCACGAAGCTTCATTTCGAAAGATGCAGCTAAGAAGCTAGCTTTGAATTTGAGGAAGCTCAAGGAACCAATGACTGTCCAGAATCCGGTCGGGGGTTCTATCAATCTCAGCTGGATTTGTGCAGTACCTGTCTCCTTTTCTTGCTATAAATTCCCTATTATCTCTATCGTCATGAATTTTAATGAATTCGATCTTATTCTGGGATTGGATTGGCTAACCAAATATGAAGCAGAGGTTAGATGCGTCGAGAGAGTTGTAAAGGCAAAAGCACAATTGGGAAATTATATAACCATACCTTGTGAAGGCCCAACATCTAATAGAAAAGACTTCTGGGCAGCTTTAAATGTTTCTCCAGCCCAAATTGAAAATATCCCTGAAGTTACTGAGGATATTCCAGACCTCATCAAAGACATTCCTGTCGTCAAGAACTATGCGGATGTGTTCGAGGAAGTTGTTCGCTTACCTCCGCAGAGGGAAATAGATTTCAAGATTGCTTTAATTCCCAATGCAAGGCCAGTAGTTCACGCTATTCGAAGAATGTCCTTGAAAGAGAAGGAAGAATTAGACAATCAAACACGACAGCTAGTATGGAAGGGTTTGATCATGCCTAGTTTCTCTGATTGGGGTGCAGCAGTGGTGTTTGTCCCAAAATCTGACGGTACTCTACGTCTATGTGTGGATTATCGTGATTTGAACAAACAGACAATAAAGAACAAATATCCATTGCCGCGGATTGATGATTTGTTGGATCGATTAAATGAAGCACAAGTATTCTCACGAATGGTCCTAGCTACAGGTTTCCATCAACTTCGAATTGCCGAAGAGTGTGTTCCAATGACAGCGTTCAGAGGCCCCGACTTATTCTACGAGTGGTTAGTAATGCCGTTCGGCTTATGTAACGCTCCAGCTTACTTCGTCGATCTGATGAATAGAGTATTCAGAGGAGTATTGAATAAATTTGTTCTGGTTTTTATAGATGATATTCTAATCTTCTCTAAATCAAAGGCCGAGCATGAAAAACATTTGGAACAAGTGTTAGAAATCCTCAGGAGAAATGTATTGAAAGCAAAGTTTTCCAAATGTATCTTTTGGCAAGATGAAGTGAAATTTCTGGGCCACGTTGTATCGAAAGAAGGAATTGCTGTGGATCCAAGCAAAATCACAGCTATTCAGAATTGGAAACAGCCTAGTACTCCCACTGAAGTCCGCAGTTTTCTCGGATTGGCTAGCTATTACCGGAAGTTCGTTAAAAACTTTTCGAAGATATCTGGTCATTTAACAAAGCTTACAAAGAAGCATTCTAAGTTCAAGTGGACTTCAGAAAGTGAGGAGGCTTTTGAAGAGCTAAAGTTAAGACTAACAACAGCTCCAGTGTTAACCATCATCGATGGCAACCAAGATTTAAAAGTATGGACTGATGCTTCTAGAGAAGGCCTTGGCGCAGTGTTAATGCAAAGAGGTCAAGTGATTGCTTATGCTAGCCGTCAACTGAAGCCGCACGAGAAAAACTATGTAACTCATGATCTTGAGTTATTAGCTATTGTGTTCGCTTTGAAAATCTGGAGACACTATCTTCTGGGCGAAAGATTTGAACTGTTTACAGATCACCAGTCGTTAAAGTATCTGTTCACCCAAAAAGACCTGAATCTGAGACAGCAACGTTGGCTGGAGTTTCTTGCAGCATATGACTTTGAAATTATATATACTCCAGGAAAAGCCAATGTCGTAGCTGATGCGTTAAGCAGAAAGAATGTAATGATCGCCAGTTTTATTATCACGACTTCATTGCTAGATAAGATATCTGCTCTTCAGGAGGATGATCACTTCATTCAGAAGATCAGAGGGATAATTCAACAAGGCGAACCCTCGAGTTTTCAAGTTGATAATGAGGGGATTCTAAGGCTCAAAGGTCGAATATGCGTTCCTAACATTCCTGAACTTCGAAAGGAAATACTGGATGAATGCCACAAGTCGAAACTCAGTATCCATCCGGGAGTAAGCAAAATGTATAATGACATCAAACGCACTTTCTGGTGGAAGTCGATGAAAAGGGACATTTCTTTATATGTCAGCCGATGCCCTACTTGCCAGCTAGTCAAAAGTGACCAACAGAAATTGGCTGGATTGTTACAACCACTAGAAGTTCCTGGTTGGAAGTGGGAACATATTTCTATGGATTTCATCGATGGTTTGCCCAGAACCAGGAAAGGAAATGACAGTATTTGGGTGATCGTAGATCGCTTCACGAAGACCGCCCATTTTATACCTGTCAAATCAAATAGAACCGCTCAGAGTTTGGCGCAGATATACTTCAGGGAAATAGTTAGACTGCATGGAGTGCCGCTCAGTATAGTAAGTGATAGAGATACAATATTCACTAGCAAATTCTGGGAAGCATTTCAAGTCGAGCTCGGAACGAAGTTAAACTTGAGCACCGCTTATCATCCTCAGACAGACGGTCAGACTGAGAGGGTGAATCGCATTTTAGAAGATCTATTGCGGGCTTGTATTCTAGATTTCGGTGGATCATGGGAAGACCATCTGCATTTGGCTGAATTCTCTTATAACAACAGCTACCAGGCGAGTCTGACAATGTCGCCATTCGAAGCATTGTATGGTAGACCGTGCCGATCTCCTGCTTGTTGGGTCGAGCCCGGAAATAGACTTGTGTTGGGTCCTGATATGATTCGAGAAGCCGCCGACAAAGTCGATTTTATTAAGAAGCGATTACTCGCCGCTCAAAGCCGACAAAAGAGCTATGCCGATAGAAGAAGAAGAGATATATCCTTTGAAGTTGGCGACTATGTATATTTGAAAGTATCGCCGATGAGAGGAGTTATCCGGTTCGGTAAAACTGGAAAGTTAGCACCCAAATTCATTGGTCCGTTTCCTATTCTGGAACGGATTGGAACTCTCGCTTACAGGGTCAAACTGCCTGACTGGTTGCCTGGAGTTCATGATGTATTTCATATATCTCAACTTCGAAAGCACGTTCATGATCCAGACTTGATCGTGGAAGAAGCAGCTCAACAGGATATTGAAATTACTCCAGAATTAGCTGTGAGGCGAGAGCCGCTAAAGATTATCGGCAAAGAAACCAAAGAGCTGAGGAACAAGAAGGTTCGCTTAGTCAAAGTGCAATGGAGTGGAGATCCGCGAGATTGTACTTGGGAAACTGAGGAGAGCATTCAGAAAGCTTATCCTAGATGCCGAGTGGATATCTCTGATTGACTCCGGTGCAAGGTATATTTACCATACTTTACCTCACCATTTAATTCTCTATTCTATTTTAATTGTTTGAATGATTTTAGAAGAAAAAAATAGGAATTGACCAGTATGGCTTTGAAAGGTTAAAAACAATTGGATTGGTTGTAGTGTTGTGTGATCGTAGATTTATCAAACCACTTTCGACTTTATTCCTTTTCGGGGACGAAAAGTTTTAAGTGGGGGAGATTGTAACGACCCAGAAAATCTGAACCAATTTAAAAATTTTAAATTGGCTAAAATAATGGATTTTAAATATTTAAAATAAATATTTTAGATAATGGCGATGAAAACTGAGTTTGAATCGACATTTGAAAACCAATATAATTAATTATAATTATATATAGAATTGAAAATGGCGCGGTAGTTCGATAATTCGATTTCAAACTTCAATGGAATATACCGGGTGCAAAACAATCTGGATTTTAGTGAAACCAAAAATATTTAAATCTGTTAGTGAATATCTTTCTAACGAATTCGACCAATCGAAATTTGATAGCGGGAATCAAAAGATATGTCCAGTTGTAAATTCTGAATAGTCGCTATGGAATTCAGGCCCTTAAAAATGGACATTTTGCAAACGAACTCGGATTTCGACGAAACCACTTTTGTTGGGTCCGTGATGTCAAGTTATTGCTAGGTTTCAAATTTCATAATTTTTCGAATCAATATGTGAGCGTGGCAAAGGAAAACGCGTTTGACCGGTTTTAGTTGATTTTAATCGACTGGAAATTGGCCATTTTTCAAACGGTCTCAGAATTAGACGAAACTAGTTTTGTTAGGACCGTATCGTCAATACGAGGCTAGAAAATATTTTTCTGGAATTTTTCTAGTTAGTATGTGACCCCGGTAATTTGAAATGTGCGTTTAAAATTCAATATAGTGATTTAAATGAAAATTCAAAAGGAAACTGATTGTAACGATCAAATCAGCTTACGATACATATCCCATTGTGTTCGGAATGGGGGTGAAACGCTATGGACGACAGGCGGTGGGCCTCGTTTCGATGTCGTATGTAAAAGTCAACCTTTTTGCAAAATTAAATAATTAAATAATAATAATAAAAAAATTTCCCTCCCTTTATCTTCGTTCTGCCCCCCCCTTTTCATTTCGATTTCAAACAGAATAAAAAAAAAACCCCTAACTTATCGAGCCGCCGCCCTCCAGACCTCGACGCCGACGAAGACCTCGACGCCGCCCTCACCTGGAAGCCGCCACCCCATCCCTCGTTCACCAGAACCCCTCGCGACGCAATCGAAGCAGCCCCCCCCTGAAGACATCGACGCCGCGACACCACCGAGCACCACACCACATCGCCGACGCCTCCTTCTTCTTCCCTCCCCTTCGCAGGCGACGGTGAGCAATTTAGGTTGTTTTATTTCTATTTTTATTTTTGTTTGCAGAGAAAAAACCGATTTAAAAGAAAAGAATTTAAAAACTGAATTTTTAAGATATATAAACTGTTTTTTTTAGAATTTAAAAACTGTATTTGAAAAGAATTTAAAAACTGAATTTTTAAGATATATAAACTGTTTTTTTAGAATTTAAAAACTGTATTTGAAAAGAATTTAAAAACTGAATTTTTAAGAATATAAAAACTGAATTTTTTTAGAATTTAAAAACTGAATTTTTAAGAATATAAAAACTGAATTTTTTTAGAATATAAAAACTGAATTTTTTTAGAATATAAAAACTGAATTTTTTTTTTTAGATTTAAAAACTGATTTGAATAAGAAGTATTAAAAACTGATTTTTAAAATGATTTATAAACTAATTTATTTTAAGATTTAAAATAGAAGGAGATTAGAAATTTAAAAAAAGAAAAATCTGATTTTTATATATTGAAAGTCGAAAGAAAAATTCGATTTTTATATATTGAATAGCGAAGTCAAAATTCGATTTTTATATATTGAATAGCGAAGTCAAAATTCGATTTTTATATATTGAATAGCATCGTAAAAATTCGATTTTTACATGTGTAGAGAATACGGGCGAAAGCGACAAGAAGGCGAAATAGGCGAAGATTTCTCTAAAGGAAGTGTCGTGAAGTTGGATAGCTATTGGTGAGATTTCTGATTTAAAAATATATATATATGTGTGTGAAATGAAAGTGAATTGCTATATATAAATATATATCTATATATATATATATATACGCCCCTCGTCCATAAACCATGGACGATATTTATTGGTTGAAATTGTTGTGAAAATTGATTGATAGCGATTGATTGTTTGTGATTGATATTGGTTGATTGTGGTTGAAAAATACCCGTTTGTGATTGTGAAATATTTGGTTGAAACCACATAGGATTAGTTTGTGGAAATGAAATAAATATATACATGCCGCCTGCGTGCGAACTAGATGCATGAACCCCATTGTCAAAAACCGCGAGGTTTTAAGGTAGAGCGAGGAGCCGTACTAGGGACGGTGCCGGTTTAACTACCCTGCCGTTATGCTGCCGAAATTTTGAATAATATTCGTGTGTTTGAATTATTTTCATATGCTTAAACTATATTTATTCATTGAATAGAAAACATTCATGTGTTGAATTGATATTCATTCGTTGTTTAGAAATTCATGTGTTGAATGGTATTCATATTTTGAAATAAATTGTTCGATAATAAAAATCACATTTTTATCTATATATAGAAACTATAGAAAACATTCATGTGTTGAATTGATATTCATTCGTTGTTTAGAAATTCATGTGTTGAATGGTATTCATATTTTGAAATAAATTGTTCGATAATAAAAATCACATTTTTATCTATATATAGAAACTATAGAAAACATTCATGTGTTGAATTGATATTCATTCGTTGTTTAGAAATTCATGTGTTGAATGGTATTCATATTTTGAAATAAATTGTTTGATAATAAAAATCGCCTTTTATCGACTTTATGAACTGTGTAAAATAATCTCGTTTTAAAAGAAATTGTTTTATGATAAAAATCCTATTTTTATCACCTATATGAACTATATAGAAAAATAGTGTTTTGAAATGAATTGTTTTACAATAAAAATCACATTTTTATTGTATACATAAATCGTTGAAATGTGAAGTGTTAAAAATAGCCACTTGTTCAAAATAAACATATATGAGTTGAAATATTCATTAATTAGCTAATGAAATGATTTGCACCTATTTATGTAACATTAGAATGAATGGTGTTTTTAAACCGAATAGAAATCAAATATGAAGTCGAATAGAAAATGATAAATGATATGAACTGTGTATATGTGTACATACATATTCATTGAACAGGTTATAGCAAAGGGGCTAGAGAAGAGGAATAAAATTTTGTGCCCGACAAATAGGTACACATTTACTGCTTTGTTTGGGTGATGATTTTATGAGCCTGTTGGCTAGCCGCTTGGCTTTTTCTTTTTCTTTTTGAGATTAGAAGGACCGGGAACGCTATTTGCGATTTCCCGATGCTCCCGGTGCAGGGGAGGTTATGGCGAAATTTTCCAAAATTTTAAGGTGTTAGAAATTTTTTTGAAGTGAAAACGATATGGAAATCATTGAATGAACTATATTTATATAAATATATAAATATAAATAAAATTAAAACGAAACGAGGCCGTGCAGTTCGTATTTTGAAACCGTGATTTCAAACGACTAGTGCGGGAAATCCGACCATTGGATTTTCCCGAAATCTCAACCGTCGGGTTCGCCTTGGAATAATCTTTCCAACGGCACCAACCTTGTAAAAATCCAACGGTTGGATTGTCTGGAATGTTTAATTCAAATCGGAAGAAAAACAGCGCCAGAAGCGATTATATTTATATATATATAAATATAATTATATATTTAATCGAATAACGACGCTGCAGTTCGTAATTTGAAATCGAAAATTCAAACGATCGTACCGGGAGATCCGACCGTCGGATTTTCCCGAAACTGGAACCGTTGGATTCGTTTTGAAAAGACCTTTCTAATGATGTAAATTTTGTGAAGATCCAACGGTTAGATTTTCAGATATGTGTAAATCAAATCTGAAGAAAAACAGCGCCACGGCCGCCTTATGGCCCGAAGCGTCGTTTTGAATAAATGGGCTATTTTAAAATAAATAAAAATAGCGATAAATAGTTATAAAATATTGGAAACAATATGGAATGGAAATAAACTAAATTTGCTTGATTTATGTGGCTTTTGATGGTTGAATGTGTTTGGTGTGAAAATTACATTAAAGAACACAATTGGTGTTGTCAAATAATTTAACCATTGAAATAAATTGAATTGAAATTCTAAATATACGTGAATTATTTGAAAAGGCCGAGTTAATTCTCATTTCAAATAATTGACCGACGATTGAAAGTCGAAGATGAAGACGATGGTCGAAGACCGGAGATCTTCACCTCGTTTGGATGGTAACCGAGGTCCTGATTGGGAGGCATCCCGAAATATGGATAATGAGTGGTGATCGTCCAGACGTACGTGGTGATCGAAGGGTTTGCGAGGTATTTAGTGCCTCCGGTTTCGTTCAGGCCCAGAACGGACTTGTAAATGGACTGTGTGTCTGACATTGGATTTTATTCTGTGTTGATTGATCTCCGTTAAATATTCATCTGTTTGGCGGCGGAGAATTTATTCTTTTGCTTAACGCCCTTCTCTGAGACGCACGAGCTCAGAGGTTGTATATCGATGGACATCAGTCGCATGGCATGAATTGCCTGTTTGGCATGCTAAGATGCAGTGATCAGGGCTTCTGTTGAAAAGCAAAGTCTTGTGGTGATGAACAAAGCACCGCCTGTGTGGCGTAGCTTTGTGTATAACGTGAATTCGTGAGCCTCACACCCCGGTATGAACCTAAAACGGGAGAAGGACCTCAGGGAGGGCATGCGTTTCTTCCTAGCTAGGGTGGTGTCAGTGACCTACCAGCCCTGACATTTATATACTTTTCACCTATGTGGTTTTTGCTGTTGCGAGGCGCCTCGGTTTGATCGGACGATCCGGGTCCGATGGAGTCATTCGTTGGCTCGTTTATGCCCCAAAGGGCGGGGAAACGTATTGTTCAGGTATAATAATCCACATCGGTGGACCGGCCCTGTCGCTCCAAGGGGAAGTTGCGGCTGTTCCTGAGGCTCGGGCTAGGCATTCTCGAATTCGGTAAGGACTATCTTTTGCCTTGGTTCATGACGGAAATCCAATTTCCAAATACGACATCGTGCGGTTTTGATTGTATATATATATGGCGACATGATATATGGTACCCATGCCGTCTATGATTGATAGTTATGATTTGAAATTGTTTTCAAAACATATAGACACTAGCAATAATATCAAATGCCTTTGTTTTATTCGTATGAAGCATATTTTGGCCATTATAAGGTAAAACTCTATCCTCCGGTTTGCGTTGCATTGTGTGATGGGAACTGAGTCTTATAGTGGCTTCATTTTTATAAAAAGCATAGCGATGTTTAAAAGAAAGATCTGTTTTAAAACACTGGTGATCCAATGGAGTAAACCCGTTCCACGAAAGTGGCGTGGTCCTGTGATTAGCCAAATTATATATGTGTTGAGTGGATTTCTCATACCAGTCCCATGACTGACTCGTAGTTTGTTTCACTTTCAAACTCGGGTGCCCCTTTTTCTTCATGGGCAGCCTTGTATTCAGGTTTAGCTGGTTCTTTCTGGATAGCTGGAGCTGAAGATGGATTCTATCATTTATCTCTTTTTATGATGTTCAGCTCCTATTGTACATATTTTGTTTATTTCCGCTGTAGACATTTATGTATAGCTGAACTCTATTTGTACTAAGTAAGATCCTGTATACTGTGTAACTCTGATGATTAATTTTATCCAGTATATTTTGTTGTTCATATCTGGTGTATTTATTTAATTCTGTTCTGCTATTATATGTTTCTGTGTTATATTCCAAAGATAGCCCTGTTTCCGTCTGAACGGGAATTCGGGTCGTCTCAAAACCCGGCCTTTCCGAACAACCCGCGTATATTAAAACAAATGTTACACAAACACAACATACGCCTCATTCCAATTCAGAATATTCTTTTATTCACAAAATCACATTTTTAGGGAAAGGTTCCCATTAATTTTATCCAAGATAAATTCTTTAAAATTTATCCTTTAATCTTCCTTTGGATGTCATTTCAAACCAAATTATGGTTTTCTAAACTAGTCGAGATTAGCGAACCACCGAAGTAATTATTTATTTAATTTCCCAATCCCAACCTATTCATCCCATGAAGCAAAACTGGTAATACTCCATATCTAACACCACAGTGTTGTCGGTAAAATTAATTACCATTTCACGTTCAAATCTAATTAAAGATTTAACTATCGCTTTGGAGCAAAACTGGTGATACTCCATTCTCGCTCAATTTCTAAATTTGATAATTTAGATTATCTATTCACATTTCAATCTAATTACAGATTCATTAAAACTCCTTTTACTGGGTTAAAGAACTAATGTCATTTAAAACACAGTTCACGACAAACCCAAATCACATTCTATTTATTATCGGGTTAAAGAACTAGTGTTATTTAAAACACCGTTCACGATAAACCCATTTCAAATCCAATCAAATATATTAGAAATTCTGATTATTTAAAACCCCTTTTTAAATCTAATTTATTTATTTAAAAAAAAATCGGGTTTTAAATTTAGTTCAATCTAGTTCATTTCGATATAAATCTATTTTTATCTTTTCAAATATGGAGTTTTTCACCCCAATTTTTTCCAAATCATTTCTTATGATTTTACACAAATTATTGATATTTTTAATAATTTTATCAAGGCCGGTACAGTCGATTTCCATCAACGGTTATCGAACTGCACTTACAGCGACCTTTTCCAAATTTGATTTGGACGTATCTCCAAATCCAACCGTTAGATTTCAAATTTCAAATATTCGTTAGAAAGCTCTTTTCGATACGAACCCAACGGTTCCGGTTTTAGGAGAATCCGACGGTCGGATCTCCCGTAATGTCCGTTTGAAATAAATGGTCGAAATTTACGAACTGCCGCAGCGCGGCGCGTTCTATTCAGGCCATTATATTATATATATAATATATATTTCGTCAATTTCTATTTAAAACGAATTTTATAAATAGTTTTGAATTCGTTTCAAAAACAATTTCAACCTCCTTTTCAATTATAAGCAAAATTGAATTCTTCTTTATAAATTCGTTTTAAAATTCATTTCTATTCAATTCAAGTTTCAATTCAATTTGAATTCATTTCACTTCGTTTTAAATTCAATTCGAATTCGTTTTATATTCAATTGAAATCAAATCCGTTTTCTATTCAATTCAAACTCGTTGTATATTCAATTGAAGTCAAATTCGTTTTCTATTCAATTCATTTCGAAATCGTTTTATATTCAATTCATTTCGAAATCGTTTTGTTTTCTATTCTATTCAAATTCAAATTGGTTTTCTATTCTATTCAAATTCAAATTGGTTTGCTATTCGATTCAATTCAAATTGGTTTTCTATTCGATTCAATTCAAATTGGTTTTCTATTCGATTCAATTCAAATTGGTTTTCTATTCGATTCAATTCAAATTGGTTTTCTATTCGATTCAATTCAAATTGGTTTTCTATTCGATTCAATTCAAATTGGTTTTCTATTCGATTCAATTCAAATTGGTTTTCTATTCGATTCAATTCAAATTGGTTTTCTATTCGATTCAATTCAAATTGGTTTTCTATTCGATTCAATTCAAATTGGTTTTCTATTCGATTCAATTCAAATTGGTTTTCTATTCGATTCAATTCAAATTGGTTTTCTATTCGATTCAATTCAAATTTCATTTCAAAATATGCGATTTCGAAATCACTTTTCAATATTCATTTTAAAATGAATAAAATCGATATAAACATCGTTCACGTCAAAATGGCGTCAGTCTAATCAACACGGCTTCATATATTTCTATTTTTAAATGTTCTATTTCAAATATTTCTTTTTCAAATATTTCTATTTCAAATATTTCGTTTTCAAATATTTCTATTTCAAATATCTCGTTTTCAAATATTTCTATTCCAAATATTTCGTTCAACACATGACTAATCTCAACGGATGAGTACAGTCAACACATGAACCTTTATTTTATATTGATAAAGAAGTAAATTTTATTATTAAAATATTTCGTTCAACACATGACTAATCTCAACGGATGAGTACAGTCAACACATGAACCTTTATTTTATATTGATAAAGAAGTAAATTTTATTATTAAAATATTTCGTTCAACACATGACTAATCTCAACGGATGAGTACAGTCAACACATGAACCTTTATTTTATAATATTCTTTATCTTCTAAATTGGAATGAGGCCCAATCAATCACCATATAATGTTAATTATATGGATTTTCATACGTCACACGTATATAATAGCATTGAAAAATAATCAACCATCAACCAAAGTGCACTACACTGTATAAGCATCAAATATAGATACCTAACGCTTATAACAGCCTGTCAATCAATCGATCGACAGGTTTAATCAATCAGGATGAGTGAACTTCAAATTTCATCCCAACACCCGTGTGGGGTTTCAAACAATCAAACACAGATTTTATTTGTGCAGTTGGGCGATGTGTAAAATTTATCGACCCAATCAATATCAGTCAAATCAGTGTATATAAACAAATCGGTCGATTTGTTTATAAATATTTATTTATTCACATTCATGCTAAAAATTATATTTTTAACGACAAAACATTCTATTTTAACACATGAATTTCTATTCAGTTAATTTATTCAATAAAATTGATATTTTTATTTTTCTAACATATTTTAGAAAATTTCGGCGGCATAACGGCACGATACTAGAAATGGGACAAGGCCTAGCCTTATCCCCGGTCTAGTGAAGGCCCACGCCATTCACACATCAATCAAATCAATTTAATTTCACCAAATAATTCAATTCAAACCAAATTATCTAACCAACTACTCAACCAAAAAATTTAACAAACAAGCCATCCATGGTCTGTGGATGACGGGTGTCGGGTGCTACTAAACACCGTCTGCATCCTAGTATATATATGTAACTAGAAAGAGAAATTTTTGAAAGGTGAGAAGTTCTCACTGATATGCTTAACCAGTCGCCACGACTCTTCATATGTAGGAAATCTTCATCACGCTCGCCTCTAGTTATTTTCGTCGTCCGCATCCACTACATATATAAAAATCACATTTTTATATTCTCTATTATATAAAAATCATGTTTTTATCGCTTCATTACAATAAAAAAAATCATATGTTTTTATTTCTACTTCATATATATATACAATCGAATTTTATTTTCTGCTACTTCATATAAGGAAAATTATATTTTTCTTCACAAACCAATATGGAAAAATCAAATTTTTACCTTCGCTTTCTATGTATAAAGATCGTTTCTTTATTTTCTATACCTCATATAAAAATTGTATTTTTATTTTTCTATTCAAACAATAAAAATCCAATTTATACATGTCATTCATATAAATAAAAATTATATTTTTACTTTTCAATAAAAATCTTATTTTTATGTAAACCCTTCAATAAAAATCTTATTTTTCAAAATCAACATTCTAGGTTATATTTTTCAAGAACAACTCTAGTTTATATTTTCAAAAACAACTCTAGTTTATATTTTTATTCTGCGACTTCTATTTTTAAAACATCGCTAATTTCTATTTTGAAAACAAAGCATATTTCTATTTTGAAGACAATATGCTATTTTTATTTATGAAAACCATATGCTAATTTATATCTCATAAACAAACTGATTTTATTTATATAAACAAACTGATTTTATTTATATAAACAAACTGATTTTATACTATGCTTTTAACTTAAATTAGTTACACTAAAATAAATAAAATAAACTAAAAAAAAACTCATAGTTCCCTTCCTGTAAACCATCGGAGAGGAAAAATCGCCGCAGCATTTCACCAAAGGGGGTCGGAACTTCATCAGGGTGCGCCACTTGAAGCGGTGCGGCGCCGCCCTCCTGTCGGCGGTGGTCTCAGCAATTCCAGCGGCTCCCTTGGCCAGAAAAAAAGGGAGCGCGAATGTTTTTAGGTCTCGGGTTCGGTCTTCGTGTATGGAGGAGGAGAGAGGAGCAGCTCGTCGGAGGGGCGGAGCTAGGTGCGTCGGTCGGAGGTCAGGGGGGCGACGGGTTTAGTTAGGTTTGTTTTTTCCATTTTCTGATTTGGATCGAAGAACTGAAACCGGGGGGGGGGGGGTTGACTTGGCTAAGGAGAAAGGAGGGGGTGTTTGGTTGAAAATTTATATATATTTTATTATTTTAATTCCCAAAAGGGTACTTTAAAATTCGAACTTGAAATTGAGCCCACCGACTGTCGTCCCCAGCTATTTACCCCCATTCCGAACACAATGGGATATGTTTCGTAGGCTGATTCGATCGTTTCGATCAGTTTCCGTTAAAATCAACATATAACCCTATATATTGAATTTGAACGCGCATTTCTATTTACCGGGGTCACATACTAACTCGAAAAATTCCCGAAAAATATTTTCTAGCTTCGTATTGACGATACGGTCCTATCAAAACTAGTTTCGTCGAATTCTGAGACCGTTGGAAAAATGGCCATTTTCCAGCCGATTAAAATCAACTGAAACTGGTCAAACGCGTTTTTCTTTGCCACGCTCACATATTGATTCGAAAAATTATGAAATTTGGAATCTAGCAATAACTTGACACTGCGGATCCAACAAAAGTGGTTTCGTCGAAATCCGAGGTGGTTTGCAAAATTCCCATTTTCAAGGGCCAGAATTCCATAGCGACTATTCAGAATTTTCAACTGGACATATCTTTTGATTCCCGCTATGAAATCTCGATTTTTCGGATTCGTTGGAAAGATATCCCCAATTAGATCCTAATGTTTTTGGTTTCACTAAAATCCGGATTGTTTTGCACCCGGTACATTCAATTGAAGTTTGAAATCGAATTATCGAACTACCGCGCCATTTTCAATTCTATTTATAATTATATATAAATATTTATATTCTAACGACGACGCGTATAATATATACGTCGAATCATATTCAAAATAAATTTCTCGTCGATATTATTTAAAATAATCTATTTTAAATATTCAAAATTCGCTAAAATTGCCAAAATAAAATTTTTAAACTGGCTCAGAATTTCGGGTTGTTACAATTATCGTACTATGCAATGCAACAGTTGTGTTGATGAAGCTGTATATTGCACTAGTACACACATTTGTTGTAAACGTTGATGATAATATGCAGCTTATATATCTAGCATTTTTATTTCATACCACTTGCGTATAGTTCGTATTTAAATGCGTAAACTAAAAAAAAAAAAAAAATCTATTTTCAATGTATTCACCGACTAAAGATTTAACACACAAATCTTGATTATCATGCTTCAGCTTACGATTAAATCATGAAAAGATAACAACATCATTATCATTAACTACCATGTTATTGGAAATTCTAGAGTGAAAAGAAAGTAAGTGGAAGCTAAAATGAAATACCCACTACCAGAAATGTGGAATTCAGTGATGCTGGTTTTTGTGATGGAATTTTCCATCCCTAAATTGCTACGGATTATCGATGGAATAGTAACCGATTTTCCCACTACAAGAAAATACTGATTTAGAAGCGGAAAAATCCGTCGCTAATCCGCCGCTAAAGGATAGTTAGCGACGGATTTGCAGCAGAATACGGCTGTCGCTAAAAAGCACGTCGGTATTTTAGGCACAATTTTGCGACGAAAATTAACGTCGATTCTCCGTCACTTCACCGTCATTTTATGATAAATTATAATTTTATTTTAAAATATTTCACCGACGTATTACCGACGGATAAATATGATATAACAAAATCAACAAATATGTATCCGTCGCAAAATGCTCGCTATTTAGAAAGGGATCACCGACGGATATATATAACAAAAAAATCATCAAATATATACCCGCCGCAAAATTCACGCTATTTAGAAAGGGATTACCGACGGATTTGTATAACATAAAAAATCAGCAAATGTTTTTCCGTCACAAACTTCACGCTAATTAGCAAGGGATTACCGACGAATATATAAAAATCAAGCATTTTACTTCCAGTTTTCCGTCGGTATTCCCTTTCTATTCTGGTTATATATTGTTTTTTTTAATCCAGCCATCGCTACCAATCGTGTGTGTGTGTGTATATATATATATATAATGAGCAGTTTCAAAAAAAATATAATGAGCGACATTAATTCATCAATATTATGTTATTAGAGCTAATATTCCATACAAAAAACAATACCATCCATTATCATTCATCAATTCATATATACACTAGACTGAAATATAACTAACAAAACTATTCAGCTAGTGCTAGTGGTTTCCATGCAAAAACACCACCCTTACGCATAATACCCATACAAAAACCACATAAAAGAAGCATCAACCAAATATATCCAGCTACCATACCCGAGTAACTCATGGTGATGACGATGGAGAATGATCTTCGTAATCAGATTCACCATTTCTCTGGAGCATTGCCATCACTTGTTTCATTTGTGCTTGAAAGATTTCTCTGTCTGCTTTTTGTTGTTGTGCAAGCCTTGCCTGCTCTTCCTCACGTCTTTGGCAATTAGCTCACTCATGCTCTCTCTCTGCCTCAATCATAATCCGCTCTGCTCTCTCATTCTCGAGCTCTAAGCGCATTTCCTCAACGGTTTTTTGTAGCTCATGAACATCATCTTCATTGTCAACACGATGACTCTTTGAACGCTGAGAAGAGGGAAGATGCAAAAAAATTACACAAAATAGTGTAAAAACAATAGTATAAAAACGTTACGTTTTAAGTAAAAGTGAATGTAATATTACAGTCTATTATGGTATTTAAGATGTATGCGACTTCCCATTCAAAAATTGGTTTATCCTCCTTCTGTACAACCATGCATATAGCAATTATTTATGGTTCCATGTTATTTAAATAAACTCCACTTGACTAATGTTTACAGCTGTACAACTAAAATCCTATTTTGACCCTGCAACACTTTTTGATCATTACATTTTTTTTTCAGTATAGCGCTGTAAGACTATAACTTCGGTTTAAATCTGCTATTTTTCATACCTTAAATCAGGACACCTTTAGCATACTTAAAGCAACGTTAATATAGAGGGTTTAAATAAAGTGAATCTCATTAAAACCAAATCAGCAAAGGTATGAAAAAAACTAATACTGACCATGAACATTATAATGTAATTTCAACTTCTTTTGACTGAAATCAGTGGTCCAAGACCATGTAAACAACCAGATTATGACAATATATTTGCACTACAGTTTAAGAAGCAGAACAGTAATATTCTCAAAATTCAGTTTGTGCACAATATTAGATTATGTAACAAAATACAATGACACGAACAATGTAAGCCAATATGCATAGTCGATAGGATCATGTAAACAACCAGATTATCACAATATATTTGCACTACAGTTTAAGAAGCAGAACAATAGTAATATTCTTAAATTTCAGTTTGTGCATAATATTAGATTATGTAACAAAGCACAATGACACGAACAATGTAAGCCAATA
Source organism: Allium sativum (assembly GCA_030737875.1). NCBI lineage: Eukaryota > Viridiplantae > Streptophyta > Magnoliopsida > Asparagales > Amaryllidaceae > Allium > Allium sativum. Next base: position 51,635,559 of record CM060927.1, read on the forward strand.
TGCATAGTCGATAGGATCAGGCTTAAAACATGGCTGTCACTAAGCATGCATATCATGAATCACATGAGGGATCCCTGATACAATACGCCACCGGTTTAGAAATATTAACTCAAAGATTACTGATACAATATTTGTGCACAATATTAGTAAAATATATCATGGCGAAATATTAACAGTAGTGATAGCCATGGATCCCTGATACAATATTGGCGATATATACGTTTTAAGTAAAATATAGTAAACAATAGTATTGCAAAGCCAATATGCATAGTCGATAGGATCAGGCTTAAAACATGGCGTATTGCAAAGGCAAGTTCCTATAAGGCTCAGAAATATTGGGGGCTTAACGCTCACTGGTAAAGGACAGGACTAAAGCCATTTGTTTGGGGTTTATTTTTATTTTTTTATTTATATTCATTTGTTTTATTTTTATTTTATGTTTTACTTTCCTGATCATTCCCAACTGGTATGAGTGGCAATGCATCAAGACAGTATTGGTTAGTAAATGATTTAGAATGAATTTCTTCTTTCTCTCTTAAGCCTGAATGCATCAAAGTTAATTTAGGCTCTTACTAGTATTTGTTATCATCTCAAACATGTATTATTGTTAAAAGTTTGTGACCATTGCAACTGCTGTTAATGTCAACACTTTTATTCTCATTTGGCAATCGACTGTCTCCGCTGTACTTCTTTAATTCTCGTTGGAAAATCTTCGATGTCATGACAATCAATCTAGCTTTACAGATCAAAGACTACAATTATCATCCGATAAATCTAATTGTTGAAGTCGGGCATTTCAGTAACATTTTTCATGTGGCTCCAGGAATTGTACGGAATGAGAAATTCGATGTGTAAATAGAAAAAAAATCTTTGAAGTACCTCTAGATTCCCAACGGGATAAAAACGTTTTTTTGCATTTGGCACCACAAGTGATTCGAATATCTCATCAGCTGTCTCTGGTGGCAGCTCCAATGTGTCGTCACCGGTTGTCTCTCGAAGTGATTGTAGTTTCTCTGTGCAAGCTCTTGTGAAGTTGTCCTATTAGAAAATACTTTTTTTAGCAGTGCTCAAACATGTTTTCCTTAAAAAAAAATTACTTTCGTAAAATGTTGTCGCTTTAGGATCTACCCAAGTAGGTGGAGTGGAGTCATCCTTATTACGCGCTGCAGCTTTCTTGCGAGTACGCTCAAATACCCTAAGCACACGAGCAGGCCTACCGTGCTCCTTACTCTAAAAAAAATATTTTTTATTTTGACATTCTTTGAAGTCAAAATAAATAAATATAGTAGTGGTGAAGAAAAAAATTATTACCAATCTTTCGGCATGCTCCTGTGTAGAAATAGATCCACAACTATGCAACGACGGATTGCACTTTCTATTGGCTGAAGCTTTCTTTGATTTCTCTTTAATTTCTGGAAAATCCCAGTATTGGAGCCATTTGTCCCAAATAGCTTGACTCATGAAGATTGGTTTTGCATTCTTTCCCTTTATATCACTAACCATATCCGAATATCTTTTGCTAGCCTTCGTTTTCCAATGTTTTCTTATAGTCTCTATTGGATAAGCATCATAACCATATACTTGACCCTGTAATGTATGATATATGTTACAATTATGTTAACTTTAAAGTTTTGTATAACTACATATAAACATGAGTCATGAATACAATTATGTTAGAAATAAGAAAGTCATGAATACAATTATGTTAGCCAACAACTTATCCTGGTATCTGATTTATTATATTTCAACACGCTAATATTTAGATCATTTCTTGCAATGATGGCCGAATTTTGTATCTTTTTCTTCGCCTTAAAGTACTAGTAACTAGTATTTATGGACTCTTGCAACAAAACGATCATTTCAGAATAGTATTAGTAAATGGATCAAATTTATAATGCATAAATTAATAATTTATAATGATCATTTCAGAAGAGTATTTATGAACTTTTTATCGCAGTGCTCTACGTACCTTCCTGGAAACTGTACGAGTATTTGTTTAACTTTACATGATTGAAAATGTGTTTGTTAATCAAACATATACGAAGGTAAATTCATATGCAATACATGTACTGTTTGAATGGCTAGCACATGTCTTATCTATTCTGTAGTTCTATATATGAGTTATCAAACACTGCATGTTGCCGCACTTTTGAAGAAAGAGGCAACAAAGTGTAATGTCGATTTCTGAGTATCGGCTATGGCTGTCAATATTATTACACCTTATAATATCATCAATGGTGGAGATAAGAAAGGCAGTATGCTGAACCTTCAGGTTTGAATGGTCTTCATTTCATAATGAATAAATGTTGTATAATGGTAAATTGTAAACCGGACATTATATATATGCATAATAGAAATAAGTACAAGCACTGTATGTATGCATAAGTACTAGAAACAGAGGATGTATAGGCTTAGAATAGAAATGAGTACCAAAAAATCTTCGAAAAGTAGCTCCTTATAATCGGATGGTATCTTTCCAAAAGTGGGCCAAAAATCAACCAAACGTTTATGAAATGACGCAGTGATTCTCTTTGAAAGCTCACTGGAAGGATGCATCGAAAAAGTGCTGTGTATATAGTATTTATGTTACCATAATGTCAATCAAAAAATATAAATAAATATACATATAGCATGGTAAAACACATACTTATCTTTAGTTTCTACTAGTCGAAGTTCAATGCAACCTGATGTATTGATCGACTTTGCCGTTGGAATTGTCGCACCTCCTTGTACATTTGGACAGTTGTGCTCGTTCAGAGTGTTATGCGAGGAAGAATGCAAAGGAGGAACGGAAGGAGAAACACCGTGCCTGGGTTGAGGAGTTGGTTGACGTCTTGATTGGGGAGTATATTCGCTTTGATGAGAAACACCGTTGGACGTTTGCCGTAGAGGAGCTGACGGCATAGGATTGGACTGTGGAGGAGCTAACGGCATAGGATTGGACTGTGGAGGAGCTAGCAGTATTAAATAAACATAATTCAATGATGGTTTATATTCCATGGAAAAATTGATGCAATTTAGCGATGGATTTGCCACGGACAACCAAACCATAGCTCTATTTATTGACAAATTCAATCAAAAGTCAGAAAAAAGTTTCCATGACAAATCCATCGCAAAATAGCTACGAATTTTCTACGGAAAGTGAAAACATAGCTAAAGGTTGGCTCCAAAAATTGCGGAAAAAGTAAAATTTAGAGGAAAATATTTCCGTCACAAATTAGCTGTGGATTTGCGATGGAAAAAAAACATAATTAGAGTTTGGCTATAAAAATGGTAGAAAAAGTAAAATTTAGAGAGAAATTATTTCATGACAGATGGTCACCAATCAGCCATGGATTTGCAACGGAATTGAAAGCCATAAACATTACAAATCACAGCATAAATCAATCCATCCAATTTACATAAGTATTGATATATCAATGTGCTATAGTCATCACCTCAGCGATCCATTTAGTAATCCCATCAGCAGTATTCCAACCAATTAGAATTTTTTGTTTCCCCTTCTACTGCTTCATTTCTTTTTTTTCCTCCCCAAATTACCTCTTTCATTTCTACGATGTAACCCAAATTCACAAATCTGTCATGGCTTTCTGATTAAACGCTAATCTGACCTTAGCTAAACATGACTAGATTAACCCTCCCCTTCACTATTTTCTATGTCCCGTTCAGCCGTATGAAACTAAAAATAACCACAATTACTTAAATCCCTAATTCTTATCCCTAAAATTAAGGATGCTGTTATTGACACTCCAAGTATTGTTAAAGGGAGGTCGAATGTTAAAAACACTCCGATCATAAAAAATTGTTAAGGGGATCACATACTTAATTTTTTACGTTTCCTTTTTACCCTTACCATCTCAAATCCCAATTAATCTCAAACGCCAAAAAAAAGAAACTTTAAATTATTTGCAAACAAAAAAATGATTGTTTGAGGAGAAATAATGGTGTAAAAGATGAACGTGAAACGCTTCTCCTAAGATGCTAAGATAGTGGAGAAGCTGTTGATAAAGTATGTGAAATCGATTGTAAAATGCCCTAGAAACGATGAAGGTTAGGGTTTTTATTATGTCAGTCTCGAGAGCCAAACGCCATAGTGTCAAATTTTATTCGATGGGAGATGATGTTTTTTATCGATTTGTCTTCGCCGAAATAGGTGAATTACTGCATAACGGCATGAACGATGTAGGACTGCCGTATCATATATTTTTGTTCGACATTGTTCATCGTTTTTGAAATTTGTATTCGTTGTTGGGTTGACAAAGTGGAAAAAATGAGGTGTGTATCAACAAATTCGGCAGTGGGATAATGTATAAAAAAATTGTTCGTTATATGTGTATAAATTTCCTATGAATGATATATTTTCATCTGATCTGCTGCATATCGACAAATGAAATTATTGATAGTTTCGTATAAAAATATAATGTAGTTCGACTAATATACCGTATAATTTTTTTATTAACAACTAAAAAAAGATTATAACAAAGAAGACTAATTTGGTAAAATAAACTTTATTTGTTAAGGGGATGCTCTCTACATTGGTACTCCCCTTAACAAATTATTTCTTTTTAAAAAATTGACCCCCCTTTAACAATATTTGGAGTGTCAATAACAATCCCCAAAATTAAGTATCGGGACCTTAGCCAAGTGAAGTCGGGTATCATCACGTGGAGGCTGGATGGGGGTACGACACAGCTAGTTTGTCTCGTCTAGGTATTGATAACTCGAGGTTAGAGGCAAGAGGTACGTGGTCGATGGTAGTTTGGATGCGGTCGGGTGGATGGTCAGTCTTGGTAGTCGCGCGAAGATGGTGGTGGGATGGGCGTCCGGTTGTGGCGCAATTGTATAGAGCTGCTCTATATGGATTTATGGTGAGGTGTTTTGTTCTAAATTGTATTTTACTACGAAAGTTCGATCTCATGGCGTCTGCTTCTCCAGGTGTGCAGATCTTGGAGAAGAATGTTGATTACTCACAAGTGCCCATCCATATTGTAACCGATCCTTCTAAACTACTATTTTAATTCCTTGAACCTTCAAATGAAAAGTAGTTGGTCGTTGGTTTTGATTGTGAAGGCATGGATCCTTTTCGAAGTGGAGCTCTTTGTATAATGCGGCTTGCATTTCCGGATGCCATATGATTGGTCGATGCTATTGAAGGTGGAAAAGAACTTGTTGAAGCTTGTAAACCTGCGCTTGATTACAGTTATGTCACCGAAGTTATTCATGACTGCAAGAGGGACAATGAGGCTTTATATTTTCAGTTCGAGATTAAGCTTCACAACGTTGTTGATACCTAGATTGCATATTCACTGATAGAGGAGCAAGAGGGCAGAAAACGAGCACCTAATAATAATATTTCATTTTTCTCACTTCCTGGCAAAGTATTAATATTATCATCTAGAGCATATTTGACAACTCCTTATAACTCGTCAAGAGAACTAAACAAGCAACTTATTTGAATAGTTTTATTTAGAACTTATATAGAGCTTGCAAAAATAGTTGAAAGTAAAATTTAAGAAGTAATTATTTGTTGCTTGTATCTTATGAAGTCCTTTATACTTTGACCAGCAGATGTTTAAAATAATCGGTTTCCTAACAAAAAAATAAAAAATAAAATTGGTGAGTTATTTTGGTAACTCACACAGTGTATTTCTAAAACCATATTTATGTTTTCTTAGTATCGATTCAATAGAACTGGTAATGAATGAATGGTTAGCATAGTGATTTATGGTTATAGTAATAGCCGGATAACAATACATTCTTTCAATCATTATCATTGAGTGTTGGTTCCGTCAATTAATAATCGTTATGGATTGTTCGCATTGCCTTCAGGCAGTGCAAGTTTGCATCTTCAGGAAGTACAAACGCACTATAGGCAGTGCAAGTTTGCACTGCCTTTGCAGTGCAAACTTGCACATGCAATGCAAGTTTGCACTGCTTTTGCAGCGCAAGTTTGCATTGCTTTTGCAGTGCAAATGCATTGCAAACTTGCACAGGCACTGCAAGTTTGCACTGCCTTGAAAGGCAATGCAAGTTTGCACTGCTTTTGCGACTCCATGTAGTGCAGTGTAACATATAATTGGCCTTACCTAACCCACTTGCAAGTTGCAACATAAAATATACAAAAACAAACTTGAAGACTATTTAAAACAATATGGCAGTTAACCAAATTCACAAGCTATCCTCACGATTAAACATACATCATTTCAGTCAAGTAGAGACTTAGCCAAAGATACATTTCTAAAATTTGATGTTCTATAGTTACAATATCCATTCTTCATTAGTTATTCTCAGGAAAATTTAAGAATATATAATCTTTTGCAACCGGCCGTTGTCCATGATGGAGCAAAGAAACACGGAGCAAGTGTTTTCTGAATACTCCACAAAGTTCTACTCGGAGATAGACAAATACATGTCATCGTCTTCCTTAGGACACTCTCTTTCTTCAGTCGGCTCTAATTTGACATCGATCATCAACAATGGGTCCTCTTCATCTTCTGAGAAGTACCATCCCATTAACTTTCCAACTCCGGATTTTGCTGATATAATGATCACAGAAGCTATGTGTTCCATCTTGTCCACTACTTCTACACAGCCTTCTGTTTCAGTTATGGTTCCAAATCAAAATAAAAAAAACTTGTTTAGGATCCAGTCCATACAAGTCGGCTATCTCGCCTATATATGAATTAAAGGGAGATTCAGCAGATGACCAAAAGATGATGAAGAACTCTATTGCTATTCTGAGATAAATTAGTTTGAAAAGGAATGGAGCAAGAGATTACTTTGTTGCATCCAAGTAGGAATCAACGGCATCATATTATATCAGTGAGGAGGAGGCATGAGAAACTTAGTGACTCTTTTTATGAACTAAAAAATTACTCCCTCTCAGTTCTAAGGTTTGTAACTTATTTATGTATCTTCAAATTGTCTACATGGCGCACGTATTGTTATGCAAAAATTGCTCTGATACCAAACTGTTGGAGTTTTGTGCGTACCTGAAGTTTGACAAAACACCAAGAAGAATAGGACCTTTATCACCCAATCACTTGAAGATGAATGTGATTGAAAAAAAACATCACAAAAACACTGCAAATATGAGCACATGATATTCCACCCAACCACCCTCTTTATTGATTCACCAAAAACAAATTTCGTTTATACTAAATGGATTACAACCAAAAATAAACAAAATACAATGAATCAATAACCTAATTGAGATAGGCAAAGAATATCTATATGACTACGAATATTGTTGGAGCAGAAGAGAGATGAAAAACGACAACAAACCCTTGGATAATCTGGAGGCACCAACCGCGTCTTTCAGCAACAAATAGGAATAGCTACCCTCAACCCAAATTCCTACATCTTCCTCTCCAGGGCGCAAGCCCATGGAGGCACACAACCTCACCAGATATTCTCACATGGTTTCTAGTTCTTTTTAATTGTCACAATCTAACCAAGACGGCTGCATATATATAGGAGAATAGAAAGCCTAGACAAATATCCAAGTTTCCCCTTTAAGATATCTCCAAAATATAACCATGCATTTCTGTCCTTCTATGATCCAATCAATCAATTAACCAATAAATCAATCAATCAATTAATCAATCAACTAATTACTCAATTAATTAATTAATCCAATCAATCAATCATTTAGTTGATTAAATCCTCTTCATAAAATATTCGAATCAAAAAATTCAACACTCCGCCTTGATTCAAATATCACATATCTCCAACAATCCACAAACATGTCAACCTAGCTTTTTCAGCAAAACCTATTCTCAAATAAAACCAACATCGATTTCAAGGCAACGAGATATACCCCAGTCGATTTGAAAGGACTACGACCACACCTTAATTACAAACACAACCCACCATCTGCAAAAGATGCATCTACCATCTGAGCTACACGACGCAAAAACTAACGGTCTAAAAAGTGCTTGCAATACCACAAGATCTCCATTGTCTTTGTGGATTTCAAAACTCGACATCCGTCCTCCGTTTGACATGATCTCTTCATCTCTGGGATCTCTCGAGCAACATCAACATCTAGACCCTTGTCGATACCATGATCCTCCATCTTAGGACCATAAGCAGTAACCATATTAACCTATCCACCTTTTTGTGGACTAGATTCTTCAACCATCACCTGCCTTCTTCTTCGTCTTCTTCTATCTTCCCTCATCCATATCAGATGGCGTCTTCTCATCTCCATCAATTGGACCATTGAGACATGGAACATCCACCATTATAGGCTTCCAAATCCCCTTAATATCTACCATAAAAAATAGTCATCCACGAAAACGTCATCATCTCCGACATCTCCAATTTTCAATCCAACAAACATTCCAAGCTATGCGATGATCTGGCTCTGGTACCAAACTGTTATGCAAAAATTACTCTGATACCAAACTGTTCGAGCTTTGTGCGCAACGAGAGTTTGACAAAACACCAAGAAAAATAGGATATTTATCACCCAATCACTTGAAGATGAATGTGATTGAAAAAAATAAACAACACCCCAAAAATATCGGAAATGTGAACACACGATATTCCACCCAACCACCCTCTTTATTGATTCACCAAAAATAAATTTTGTTTACACTCAATGTATTACAACCAAAAATAAACAAAATACAATGAATCAATAAACTTATTGAGACAGGCAAAGAATATCTAGATGACTACAAATATTGTTGGAGCAGAAGAGCGATGAAGAACGACGATAAACCCCTGGACAATCTGGAGGCACCAACTGCATCTTTCAGCAGCAAATAAAAATAGCTACCTCAGCCCAAATTCCTATATCTTCCTCTCCAGGGAGCAAGCCCATGGAGGCACACAACCTCACCAGATATTCTCACGTGGTTTCTAGTTCTTTTTTAATTGTCACAATCTAACCAAGAAGGCTGCATATATATAGGAGAATAGAAAGCCTAGGCAAATATCCAAGTTGCCCCTTTAAGATATCTCCAAAATATAACCATTCATTTCTTTCCTTCTATAATCAAATCAATCAATTAACTAATAAATAAATCAATCAATTATTCAATCAACCAATTAGTCAATTAATTAATCAGTCCAATCATTTAATTGATTACATCCTCTATATAAAATATTTGAATCAAAAAATTCAACACATATATACCTCTATTTATATGCTAGTCTGAGCTAGTTGTGCATGTTTTGTGTATAAAAGAACGACGAGAGGGTATCGGTTCTATGCAAAAATAAGGATTATCTTGAAAGATTAGAGGCTCAAATATTTGAGCTTGAGAAAAACAACAAATTGGAAGAAGATAATGAAGGAGATAATAGTGAATCAAGGATGTTGTAAGTGTCCAAGTAATAGAAGCATAAGAATTGGAGATTGGCCTTTAGAGGGTGGGCATCAGGATTCATTTGAGGGTCCAATGTGATTTACTTGAATTATCACTCAATGCGCTTGAATATCTGAAGCAAAGTGGAATCACCAGCTTGGTATCTTTGAATGCAAACAGTTATTACAAGAAAATGGTTCCATGCGCATTTACCAGCATAAAATTTGATAGCAAGGTATGAAAACAATACCACATGCCATTAAACTATAGATAGATATACATAATATTGTTTTTGTTTTAGAAGTTTGCATTGCTTTTCAGGATAACAAAAACGAAGCGCTGCCAGCGAAGCTTGGCATGAAGCGCCGCCAGCGAAAGATATGATCTCATGTAAGCTTATCTAAACTTGTTCTCTTGAATCTGGAGGGATGTCTGGTTACAGCTGGTTATTTGTAAACACACTGCTTTCATGCAGTGCAAACTTAACGCGCTATATGTTTATTGACTACCTCATGTAATTTTGTTTTACATTAGTTTTTTGGTTGTGTAATAGTATGCAATATTGTATTCTCATGGCGTTATGGTCATCTTTGATTGTATCATGTATTTTCTTGTTTGGATAAATTAATATATATATATATATATATATATATTTATTTATATATATTGAATCACATGACAATTGGATAAGTAACACAATATTATTGATTTTATAATGAATTTGTAATGGATTTGCGTTGATGTTTTTGATTTTGCAATGGATTTTAATGTCTTTGCAATAGTTTTGTGATAGATTTTAATGGTTTTGCAATGGATTGGTGTTGATGTTTTAATGTTTTTGCGATGGAAAAGTTTAAAATATTTTTTAGAAATAATCAAGATAGTGATGGATTTGTATTGGAATTCTAAACCAAGTACGTAATGCATTATATGTAATTTTTCCGTCGTAATTCCACTATAAAGCAAAATGTTAAAAACATAATAAATTCCATTACAATTTTGTCGTCATTCCATCACAAATTCCATCACTATTTTTTAGTGATGGATCTTATACACGTTTATTGAGGCGGAAAATTCCATCACAAATCCGTCGCAAATATGGGTTTTGTGACGGATTTTGCCGTCACAAAACTAGCTTTTTCTGGTAGTGATCCCACATTGAAAATTTGTATCAATTACAATATTGTATTAATTGCAATATTCAATTTTCTATCCATTGACTTCCCTATTATTTGAGAACCGTTACAATATTGTATTAAATACAATATTCAATTTTCTAGTCGTTTTTTGACCGTTTAGCTTCACTATTAATTAAGAGTTTACACCTCTTAATGGCTGATTAGTACCATCACTTACTCCTCGCTTTGTTTTTGCAGCACATAAAATGGTCTTTCTTTTCTTCTCTAAACACAAGCAAAGAAATCATCATTCTTCTCCTTTAAAATTCTCTTCTGGTCTTTGGGCAAACATTCTAAGTTTCAGTCAGGTTTGTTAGTGCACACAAATTCCGGTGCCGTGCTTATCCTGGAGGACAACCGCTTCTTATCTACTACACCGAAGGTAGTGCAGAATTGTCTTTTAGGTCAATGGTCCACCACGACATGGCTATTGTCAGTTTACATCACTCAACATCAAGATAAGTAATTTCAATTTTATTATAGCTTTAAATCTGACGAACTAAAAGACAATTATGGCTTCTAAATTTCTAATTCATGATACGTCCAAAATGGAACCTCTTGATGGTAAAAATTATGAATGTTGAGTCGTTAAGATGCGCTTTTATTTGAAACATATTGATGTTGCGTATGTGCTTGATGAAACTATCGAAACTAACAATAAGGGTAAACTATCTGAATCTGAACTGAAATTTCTTAAGTATGATAGGACCTATAAAGAAATGGTGTTGCATCATATGTAAATTCTTTGTTGGATGTTTACATGGGTTTTAATCATGCTAAGAAAGATAGATCTAAATGATTAAAATTTAAAGTCATTAAATTTTTTTAGAAAATAATCCGAATCACTCTAAATTTGGAAAACAACTTTTGTTAGTCATAACATCACAAGTTATTGCATATTATTCTGAATTATTTATGAATTTCAATATGAAAGAACATTTTGAATATATTACGAACAATTGTTTTCCTCTATTGTTATTAATGGTATATAATGTTTTGAATAATCTAGAGCCATTAATGCAAGGAAATATGAATCTGAACCCTTGATTTAATTAATTTGGACATACAATTATATATATATATATATGGCGTTTGGGGTATTTTAGAAATTTTGAATCAAGTATGGTCCTTTTGAGATATTTATGCATGCCTAGATTTGAGATGAAATGATTTTATTTCATTGTTTCATATATATCTGCAATTAAACCAACTTGCTGTAATATTGGTTTACATTTTTTTTATTGGCCACATAACGGTCAAGTGCAATTTTTTTGTTATAAATGCATTAATTGTGCTTGTTATGCTAATATCATAAATGCATTAAATGCTTCTATTATGGAAATTAAATAATTCAGCTTGTTTCTATTATGAAGAAAACAAGACATTTTTTTTATTTAATGCAGTTATGTTTGATCGATACATATATTTTATATGTATGACGCATGTTAAAGATTTGTTGCACTTCATGTTTCGGTCACCATAAAGTAAAAGGAGCATAGTTTGCATGTTTATCTAAACAACATCATTTATGGCTTATTTAAGTATTCCAATAATAAACCAAATGAAAAATGACATAGTAGCATTTTATGTAGCTAAACTATGGTTAGATATACATCACAGCTAACATAACATTTGCTATGTCATTTATATGTAATTTTTATATGGCATCAGTTCGGGCATTAATTTAAAAATTTGTTATGTGATTTATTTATGATGAATTGTATCATATTTATTATGGGAATGACATGAATATAGCCATATACCTAAAGAAAAAGATTAAAATAGTATGACTAACACGCTTTATGCTACAGTAAGAGTTTTGCCACGACGTCATAGATTGCATACTGCAACAACAGAGAAGTGATACAGAAAGTGCCAAAAAGTGTTGCTGTAGGAAAAAAATGATCTATGACAACACTTTCTCGATATTGCGTTTTTCCGCATTGCCTTAGAGTCAAAGGCAATACCTTTACGACCCTATGGAAACATCGGTACGAGTGTTGCCACATGTACCACTAAACAAAAAAACACCATTTCACAATTGCCAAAAACAGTTGTAACATGTCTATTACAATTGGAAAGCGCCATTAGTTATATCTGCAATCGTAATAAAGTCAACGTATTTTACAACTGTTTCTCGCTGTTGTTAAAAATTTGTTTTACAACCGTTAAAAGTAATTATACCTCAACTGTTATTAATCAACAATTTTACAATTTTATAATTATAACCACTATTTCGCTAACAACAAACATAATTACTCACATTAAGAGAAAAACGATTCAAGTTTACAGCAACTTCGTTACAGAAAATAATTGAATTCATTACATATGTCAATAAAAGTACATACACTTATTAAATGAGAAGTTTTCTATATGGTATCATGACTACTTTACTTTCAGTTATTACAGAACAACACAACACAACACAAGCATTGTAATATGCACTACTAGATTGCACAATTTGAAGGTGAAAAGGCAAATTACCATTCAGGTTCATCATATAAGAGCGTGGAAAGAGCACAGATAGATGGAGCACGTTGGCCGACCGATGGCGATGGCTCTTGAAGCTATTAGGGACTGCGGAATGGATCGTTCAGGCAAAGAAAACACTAAAGGGGGTTGAATAATGTTTGTAAGAATTTAAACAAAACTAAAAACTAGAGAGAAGTACGAGATGAATCAAGCACCACAAACACAATCACAGACACAGATTCAAACAAAGAAGCAAAATAAACAGAAATAAAAATGCAGAAAAGGAAAGAACACACCGAATTTTATACTGGTTCAGATCACTCCTATGTCCAGTCCCGCACAACACTGGATTGTGCAGAGTTTTATTACTATTTTAAAATAGCCAAATACAATCTCTTTGATTTCACGGCTCAACAACGAGACACCGATTCCTATCCCTTGATTTCACGGCTCAACAAGGGCACACGACTCATATTCCTTGATTTCACAGCTACAAGGATACATTGATTCCTCTTTGACTTACAAACAGGTTTATTCAGCCCAAGCAATTACAAAACAGCCCTATAACTCTTCAATAGCACTTGATTCAGACAGTTGAGAGTAGAGAGCGTAGAGAGAAGAAGTTTTATCAAAACAAAAGCGAATTCGGTAGAGTATAAGTGTAAGAATCATAAAAATGATTAAGAATTATAGTGGGATGAAAGAGTATGAAGTAAAAGATGAAGATGTGTTAAAAAATCGGTTTTAACCTTTTTTTTATAGAGTATGAAGGGTTGCAACGGTTCTGAAGCGTTTCAAATAGTGAAAAGACACTTCCCTTCAAAATTAGAAAAAATAGCAGTTATATGTCTACATACACTTTTTGCTATGTCGACATACTCATGTGCATTTTTCATTTTCAAAACATTTTTCAAGTATTTTGATATAAAACTAATTATGGAAATTCTTGAGTAAAATTCTAGTGTTGTAAATTAATATCATAGAAAATCATATGAAAACATACTTTTAAACTAAATAAATATATTTATAAAATTATAAGAATTTAAACTATATGAAGTATATAAAAAATTTAAGTTTGAAAAACCAAGAAGAATAAAAATAGAAACAAAATAGAAAAACAAAATAGAGAGAATTGAGGATAAATAGAAAAACAAAATGGAGAGGATTGAGGATAGAATTGAAAATCAGAATTTGAAAATTTGAATTTGAATTTGAATTTGAACCTGGAGTGCTATTTAGAGTCTTACAAAATCTGGACTCTATAACTATATTGAACTTGAACTCTTGAAATCTTGATTACTCATGAGTCTTGAAATTTATCTAATCTTTGAATCTCTATCATCTTTATAACTGTACAGTCTTCAGTAATATTTTTGTATACAAATCCTGCACACACACACACACACACACATATATATATATATATTCTATACAAAAAGTGTTAGTGTATATTTTATAATCAATGATAATTGAAATAAGGTTGTTGTCATCAAAACTCCATTCTCCAAGAATCTCCCCCTTTTTGATGATGACAACCTTAGTTTATAAAATATCATTCCTATATATACCTGTTGACGATAATTCTTCTAACACTACACCAAAAATGCCAATTTGGCGGTGTTAATGGCCGTATTAAAAGCGATTTGATACGGTTTTAAGCCGTATCAAAAAATGGCGTCTCTGTTCAATTGATACGGTTCAAAACCGTATCAATTGAGATATTTGATACGGTTTTAAACCGTATCAAAATCCATAATCGATACGGTTTAGAACCTTATCAAATTTGTCAATTGGTACGGCTTAAAACCGTATTAAATATCTCAATTGATACGGTTTAAAGCCGTAGTAATTGTTCAGTTTGATACGGTTTAAAACCGCATCAAATTAGCATGCGGGCACTCTCCAACTTCTAATTTGATACGGTTTTAAGCCATATCAAACTGAACAATTGCTACGGCTTTAAACCGCCTCAAATTGTTATGCTTGCACTGCTAATTTCATAGATTGATACAGTTTTTAGCCGTACCAGTATACCAGTTTGATACGGCTTAAAACCGTATTAAACTGGTATACTGATACGGCTAAAAACCGTGTTTAATGCCTCACTCCTACAATGATAACAAGGAATTAGATACGGCTTTTAACCGTATCAAAATCGGTATATCATATATGCAATATTCAAAATCACTGCACCCATTGATATATATATATATGCACAATAAAGAAGATACGCTACACTCATATAGCAATATATAAAGAAGACACACTAAGAATAATTCGATTAATACATAAATCATAACTTCAGTTAATACATAATGTTCACAGTTCTTTCTCTAAAAAAAAAAAAAATCAACAAAACTGCAGTTGTCGAGCCCATACAACTCATGCTTGTTCCAACGCCTGAAAATAAAATAAAATAACAAACATCAGTTTAGTTTCGCCTCCACAACAACAAGACCTGGTTCAAATAGTAACTAAAAAAATCAATGCAGCGAAACTGAGCCGTAAGGCTCAGTTTCAGCTGAGCATTACGGCTCAGTTTCGCTGAGCCGAATGCTCAGTTTCAGCTGCGCCGAAGGCTCAGCGAAACTGAGCCGTAAGGCTCAGCTGCAGCTGCGCCTTCGGCTCAGCGAAACTGACCCGTAAGGCTCAGCTGCAGCTGCGCCTTCGGCTCAGCGAAACTGAGCCGTAAGGCTCAGTTTCAGCTGAGCATTACGGCTCAGTTTCAGCTGAGCATTACGGCTCAGTTTCGCTGAGCCGAATGCTCAGTTTCAGCTGCGCCGAAGGCTCAGCGAAACTGAGCCGTAAGGCTCAGCTGCAGCTGCACCTTCGGCTCAGCGAAACTGAGCCATAAGGCTCAGCTGCAGCTGAGCCTTACGGCTCAGTTTCGCTGAGCTTTACGCTCAGTTTCAGCTGAGCCGAAGGCTCAGCGAAACTGAGCCATAAGGCTCAGTTTCAGCTGAGCATTACGGCTCAGTTTCGCTGAGCCGAATGCTCAGTTTCAGCTGCGCCTTCGGCTCAGCGAAACTGAGCCGTAAGGCTCAGCTGCGCCTTCGGCTCAGCGAAACTGAGCCATAAGGCTCAGTTTCAGCTGAGCATTACGGCTCAGTTTCGCTGAGCCTTACGCTCAGTTTCAGCTGAGCCGAAGGCTCAGCGAAACTGAGCCGTAATCTGAGGCTACACCAACCTTTGGCATAACCATAGTGTAACACTGTACAACTTCAGTTTACCAGTTAAAATGGTAAATGCAACTGTAAATGTCACAATAACAGCCCTTAAAACAACCAGATGAATGACTACTACAACCCAAACTTAATTATCAATATAATTGGATGTTCATACCATAGTCTGAGGCTACATTCTCAATATTGTGAACAGGAACTGGTAAATATAAGATACAGTACCTTGAAGTGAAAAATCCATAAATATAATATTTAATATCTAGTTTAACTAGACTTGAAATCACTGTCGGGAACAATTGTTTTTTCCAGAAGTCGTAGTGATAGACGACGAAGCCGAGTTAGCGGCTCTTGGAACAGAATAATGCTTGTTGAGTCGATGAAGAAACAAGGATTTATGATATAATGGTAACACTAACAGTTTGGAAAAACAGAGTGTTCATTTCCCGACATAACATCATCCAAGGAACATTAACAGTTTTCAACCATTAAACTCAACAACATCCATGTTATTGCTAATATAATTCATATGTATGTGGGGTAGAAAGGTACCTGAAACCAAATAAGATAGAATATCCGAATCCTGAGGATAATCAGGACTGCCAAGTGACACGAATGCAAATTTCCACTGCACCAAAAGTATACAAGACAAACTATCCATTAGCCCATTGGTTTAATTGCAACTACCTCTCATATAACTAACAAAACATAAAAACATACCTCAAGGCCAAAAAAAGATGAAGAAAAATGTCGAGAAAACAAAATTTAAGCAACTAAATTTTATAAGATCGAAACCATACCTGAAGTAGCTCTGAAAGAAGAATTGTTTCGGTAACGCCACTGGAATAAGAAATGCAATACCTAAAATAAGCAATGCAAGCAATGTATAAGTGAATTAAAGTTGGTTATGGGTTCTTTTATTCTTATGTGAACTCTTTTGACTTGATAGCATATAGTGTAAAATTATATATACCTGCTCCAATGTCTAAAGATATCGAATTAGGCTCTTCGGATGACACACATACCCACCTACTCCGACTTCATCAAAAGTCTCTGCAAATTGACGATTTATTTTAGTGGTTTTCTCATCCGACATCAGTATATCGTCCAAAACCAATTTTTCATGTGTAGATGGTACATATTTCCCATGAATTCTGGACGATGTAGAATCTCGACATACAGTACCTGTTGCAATAAAGTTGTCTACATCTATCAAACAAAATAACTGCATCGAAATCAACTAATAATAAAAAGTTGGTAATAAATACCTATTGCTACTATGTCTAGATCAGAGTTGAGAATTTCACATTTTTGATTATTCGAAACATTGGTTGTATCTTGAGAAGCAACGACTTTAGAAGAACCGAGTTGTATGTTGCGTGCTCCATCAGGGCGATCTAACGGTGCGGGGATTCCTTTAGAAGTAGCGATGTCTCCCACCATTTGAATCAGAAGCTCCATTCGCCCCGCCATATTTCCCATTGTACCCTCCAAACTTCCCACCCTCGTTTTCAAGTCATCGTTGTCTTGACTAACACATTTGAATCGTTTCTGTGCAATAGCACAAGCCTTAACATTAGTCATTGGTATGACGGTCCCAACACCGCGGCTCCTACCCTTCGTATCCTTACCAAACACTTGTGATAAGATATCATCATCCACTGTCAGTTTTTCTTCATCACTATCGGTGATCTTTTCCTTCATTTTCGCAATTTTATCCTAAGATATGATAATTCTTAAATGAATAATGAAATTTCAAATAATACGCAAGTTAATATTTGTTTAACTTACGAAGTACACAGAAGCGGCATCTGATATGCTACCATCTTTTTTCGTGTGTGTCTTCTCCCATACTTGACGACGGCTGATATTTGCAGATGGATCTGCAACGGTCTGCAATATATTCCAGTTTATGTATATTTCCTATCATAATTGGGGGGATTTTACTATTTTTGAAATAAAATGAATATAAATTACCAATTCGTGTTCTATTCTAGCATGACTTTTACGTCCTGCATGGTGACCATAATTGAGCAATAATCTATTTCTTTTGCCTGACTTCCTTCTTCCGCTCGCTTCAGGCGTTGCTTCATTTTTTATGAACTCACTCCAATCTTCTTGAGCAACTGCAGGTGGACAATTTTTCAACCGTTCTTCGTCATTGTCGAAAATATCATAAAAACTTGCTCTTAAGTTTTTCTTGTGTCTTCTAAAAGCCTCGGCCATTCTTTTTATAAACATTTCCTTTGAAAGCGGCTCAAGCGCATACATTTTCTGCAAAAATTAAGAGTCAGACTGTAAAAATAGACTGTAGACATTTAAATGCTATATTACCAAATTGCTCAAGTAAAAACTTACCATCAACTTGTTCCAAACGTCGTCCTTATATGTTTTGGGTATTTTTTTCCAACTTACGTATGATATCGGCACATGAGCTCTTACTAGTTTACCAAGCATAGTAGCAACTTTTGAAGCATTTTCTGATATTGGGATACCAAGTAGGTTTTGATCAACTTTTTGCTCTTTTGAACATGATGCATGTGATGATATTGGATTTTGTGACATAATTTCCTGCAAAATATAATATAACTAATACATGTGATCATCATCACCACCATGCTCAATAGATTATTCACAATTCACAAGTTAACATATGGTTTTGGTATAAAAAAAGCATCCAACAATTCATGACATTCCAAATACATGTGATTTCCTTGAGGAAAAAAACATTCAACAATTCATTACATTCCAAATACATGTGATAAAAAAAGCAGTCAACAATTCATGACTTTCCGAATACATTTTCTAATTTTTCATTGTCTTCAAAAGCTGATTGGTAGACGGTAGGAAACTCAATGTCATCCACATTTGTTGTCAACCGTTTCGGTGTATGCAAAACCACAGACCATCCGTTATTTTTTGAATCTTTTGAGTAGAACACTTGACTCGCTTCTGATGCAAGAATAAATGGTTCATCATTCATGTTGTCTTTGTTCTTTATTTTTCCTAAATTGACCATGATTAAGTTTGAAACGGGATCTATTTTGCAACCATTGATCTTATCCTCGACCTTTACCCAATCACAATAAAAAACCGTTTGTTTGAAGTCAGTGTAATCCAACTCAAGTATCTGTTGAATGACTCCGTAATACGTTGTTTCTGCTTCCTTATAATTTTTATCTTTACCACTCGCTCTAAATCTTGTAATTGCTTTCATGCATACACCGCTATCCTGTGTGACCATACGATCTTCGTACATTTTCGTGGAAAATAAAAACCCATTCACTTGGTACTTCGTATAACTAAGCGCCATGAACAACGGCCCGTGTGCTAGCCGCCAAAGAGTTGGATCAGCATCGCTGCAATTCACCAACTACATAAAACACAATAAAAAAATAAAAGCATGGTTTGTATTGTCAACTTATAAACACGTGAAATACTTATGATGATGTAATACCTCATTACGTAACCATAGGGTAAAATCTGGTGCTTGAATGACTTCGACGGTTGTACCTTTTCGTCGTGGTTGAAATCTAGTGATTTTCACATAGGAGTTATACCTTCTATAGAAAACACATCGAAATTAATATATAAACACAACTGAAAAAATGAAAATTTGAAACAAATTCATGAACTTACTTCTTCCATTCATCCAATCCATCATACTTATTAAGGACCCATCTACGCACTTGTTCAAACTGCACTTGGGTTAACATTATATTTTTACCATTATCTAAAGGTATCTCACCAGCAAATTCATCATCCTCATCTAAAAATGCTTCGCGGGTATGTTTATGATTGCCATAACCTCCGTTTGGCATATATTCCATGCAGTAAAGGCTAGCTTCTTGTACGATATATCCTTCTGCAATACACCCTTCAATGTATCTTTTGTTGCGTACATATCCTTTATATGTTTTCATTAATCTGTGAATGTAATCAATTATATATTATATAGGATAGCTATTTACACCGAATAATAATGTACATAACTGAAATTAGTTACAAACCGTTCAAAAGGATACATCCATCTATATCTGACAGGGCCACCAATCAATGCCTGATCGGCTAAATGAATCATAAGATGGATACTAATATCAAAAAACGCAGGTGGAAAATGTTTTTCAAAAACACACATTGCTTCTATCAAACCAGCCTTTGCTTTTATAAGGTGTTCCCTATTGATCACCTTTGAGCACAAAATGTTAAAGAATAAACTAATACGATGAACAACATTTTGCAGATCCTTGTGTTGTGCATAAGAATGTTGAAGCAGTACCGGAAGCAAATGCTGCATTATGACGTGATAATCATGTGACTTCATATTTCTTAGTTCGGGAGGATTGATGGTCACATTATTGCGGAAGTTAGAAGAGAATTTATTAGGTACTTTCAGATTTTTCAATACAGTGAAAAATCGTATCTTTTCTTCTTTCCTCAAAGTAAAAGTTGCCTTGGGTATGATTATTTTATTTGTTTCAGGATCTTCCATCACCCACAACTTTTGTTTTATAGCCATGATTTTCAAATCCTTGCGTGCATTGATGCCATCTTTTGACTTATCTTTATGGTCTATAATGGTGCTTATGAGATGCTCTGTGACATTCTTCTCCGTATGCATAACATCAATATTATGTCGAATCATATTTGCTTTCCAATATGGTAAATCAAAAAAGATAGACCTCCTATACCATCCAGAAACATCGTCAACTTCTTCAATGGCTGGCTTTTTTCGTTTTAAACCATTTTCTTCTTTCTTTTTACCGACTTTCATTTTGATATTCGCTACTTTCTTCTCAACTTCAAAACCAGTCAATGGTCGTTTAGGACGACGAAGTTCTTGTTCGTTATTGAAATTTGTCTTGTCATATCGAAACTTGTGTCCGTTAGGAAGAAACATTCGATGTCCCATAAAACACATCTTTTTACTTTTAGGGAGATGATAAGAACATGTGTTTTCCCCACAAACGGGACATGCAAAGTAACCGTGAGTTATACATCCCGATAAAGTACCAAGAGCAGGGTGATCATGGATTGCCCACAACACCCTAGCTCTCATTGTAAACTCGGATTTATTTAATGAATCATATGTAACGACTCCTTCCCATAACTGTTTTAACTCGTCTATCAACGGCTGTAAATAAACATCAATATCTTTTCCCGGTTGTTTTGGTCCAGAAATCAACAGTGTTAACATTGAAAACTCCCGTTTCATGCACATAGACGGAGGAAGATTATATGGTACTACAATTACTGGCCAACAGCTATAAGGGTTAGACAGAGAAACATGTGGACAGAAACCATCTGTTGCTATTCCAAGTGTGACATTTCGTGACTCGACGGGAAACGTTTTATCAAAAGAATCCGCGGATTTCCATTGAGAAGTGTCACATGGATGACGCATTACTTGTGGATTAGACTTGGCACGACCATGCCAGGTCATTGCCTCTGCTATCCATGGTATAGTATATAATCTCTTCAATCTAGAAATTAAAGGAAAATGTCTTAATGTCCTTCGAGGTACTTTGGTGCCTTTTCTCTCTTCGTCAAATGATGTCGTATATCTTGGTTCACTACAATTTGTACAAGAAACTCTGTTCGCATCATCTTTCCAGTACAATATGCAATCATTGACGCATGCATCATAAGTTTTGTAATTCATTCCAACTTGCTTAATTAACTTCTTCACGTCGGAATATTTTGTCGGCAGTGTGTTACCTTCGGGGAGTAACTCCTTTATTAATTCGAGAAGTGCAGTCACCCCATTATCTGAAAAGCTGTATTGGGTCTTCAAGCTATTCAGTTTCACAATGGCATACAGCTTCGTTAACCCTTTTGAACATGAAGGATACAATGGCTCTTTTGCGCTCTCAAAAAGTGGTTTATACTTCTTACTTTCATTGGCCTGCCAATTGCCATCATCCGTAAACTGCTCTCCAACATTAGCATGATCATTGACTAGATCAGGTTGAAAATCATGAAATCTATCTGCATCATTGACTAGATCTTCCATCCTAATATGTTCAACCTCATCGGTATTTGTGGCATAACTAACTGGTTGTTTTTCCCCATGTAAATACCACACGCTATATGATTGGATAAAACCCCATCTAAGCAAATGAAAATGAATGACCTCTAATCTTATCGTCTTCAGATTTTGGCACTTAATGCAAGGGCATAAATACACTCCTTTCTTACCACCATTTTCTTCAACGAAACTAATAAACTTCTCCACCCCCTCTCTATAGCATGTAGTTCTTTGATCAGATTCATATATCCACGTTTTGTCTATACTGTGGGACATGTTGCCCTCCTATATCATATATAATATAACATAAGACGTAAATATAATATATTTGCTATGTAATCAACTTAAAGAAGTTTATTGCAAAATAACGTTTATGAGCTAAAGTTGTACATACTTCTAAAAATTACTATAGTTTATTTAATGTTGATACAATTCAAAATTTGCTACTATCTGTAGAAAAAATTATTATCTATATAATCTCATCAAACAAATGGGCCCACCCCCCCGGACAATATGCTCTTTTTCAGTTATCATTTGATCGCTCCTTTTCAGTTATCAAACAAATTGCATGCATTTAGTTCCTAAATAATAAACTAAAACCCTATATTTTAGCTTCAAATGAATTATACCTGTCATCCTATATTTTTAATGCTGATACAATTCAAAAATTGCTACTATCTGTAGAATAAAATTATTATCTATATAATCTCATCAAACAAATGGGCCCACCCCCCGGACAATATGCTCTTTACCACTCAATGGAAGATTCTAGTTTCCGGCCTCTACTAACTCCAACTCAATGAAGTTAATCCAAAGATTCTTTTATTATGTTGTGAATTGATTAATCTAGTTTTATTGTCTTTTCCACTTGTTTCCAGGTGCTCTACTTTCCCTATGTTTACAATGGTGCCATTTGTCAACGCCATGTTTGTGTTTCTTGGTTTAGAAATTATTGTGGTGTATATCTGGTTGTTTTTTTGCATTGATTGAAATATCAATTTTGTATATTCCATTGGCCCATATTTTGAATATATGACTATTTATTTTGAACATATAATTTGTATTTATATTTGAAATCAAATAAGAAACTAATGATATGACCATGTATAGTTTTGTCTATAGAAATGCATTTTTTTATTGAATGTGAGAAGTAAACGAGTTATATTACAGTAACATGTCATCAAACCGTTCAATGAAACAACTAAACCCACAGGAGGTTAAATATATTGTCATGCATGATCAAAACAGAGAGGAATTAGCTATGTGTATATTTTAGGTTTAGCATATGCATATTAATTTACAGATCAAAGCAGAATTCTGATCTTGATATCTATTACATAGTAATTCAAGCCTAAAGTTTAAAATGATTTGAAAGTCATCGAAATGCAAATCATATTTGCTCTAGCTTTCAAAACAAGATTCACAGTATATTTATATATATATTTATCATTATAAATATAAAATCAGCTTATTAAATTCTATATGCACCTCTTAATATACCATACGCAATCAGTTATATTACAAGCAATATATAATATATAGATCTTCTTGCAAACTGGCAAACTTAAACATTTTAAAGAAGGTGCAGTTTGCAATCATATAAATTTGCATATTTAAATTGCTATTGGATTGAAAATCAAAACATGATCCAATAGTCAAGTTAGAATTTCAGTTCAATTTCTAATATATATATATATATATATATATATATATATATGTGTGTGTGTGTGTGTGTTCACATATATATAAATATATGCAAGCAACATGTGTGTATGATATTTCGAGTCAAACAAACAACTAATTATATACACACTCTATGCATCTGTCAGTATACAGAATACAACTTAAACATATCATATATAATTGCTTGTAAAAGAGGTGGATTCAACTAAAAATACTTAATGTAAATACACAGGTTAACAAATTCAAATTAATTTAACGAAGCGTACAAAGGCAAATATTAAACAAGATATGCAGATCTCACATCATCATATATAATAAATAAGATCTCGAAACAGGTTAGAATTAATATCATATATCATTCAATATTCTTTTCAGATTTTTATGACAAAAACAATTTTTGTTTGTCCGGAAACCATTTCATATCCAAACATATATTTATATTATAACATACTAGAAAGAAAAAAATATAATCCACATTTCTAGAGGTCAACAGTTTTTTTTGGATGATTGATCTTCATAGCCAGTTTATCGATTTTTCTTATTTAAAACCAAGTCCAAAATGTCTTAACATTTTCCGATTAATCAAAACTGGTTTTTTGATTAATCCACTAGATTCCACAATTCAACAGGCAATTCAATAGCAAGATAAAACTGAATAATAGTTCAGAATTAAGCATGAATCCCTTTTGAAATTTTGTATCACTATCAAAAAATCATAGTTGCAAACTGAGTCTCAGTTTTTAACTGGACTCTCGAGTTTGCAACTTCAGTTGCAAACTCGACTCAGTTTGCAACTGGACTCTCGAGTTTGCAACTTCAGTTGCAAACTGAGTCTCAGTTTGCAACTGAAGTTGCAAACTCGAGAGTCTAGTTTGCAACTGAGTTGCAAAACAAAGAACAAATAAATGTTTGTTTTGGCGCACACGCACCCCCCTTTTTTGTACGAATTTCAGCTTTTAAATTACCAAAAATAAATTCATGTTTTGATTGCGGCTAAATTTTGCAAACTGAGTTTGCAAGACTGCGAATAAATTCATGTAAGACTGCGACTAAATTTTGCAAACTGAGTTTGCAAGACTCTGAATAAATCCATCATTCACTAACCACTTAAAAGCACATAAACTGAGTTTGCAAACTGAATACGTAAGACTGCGACTAAATTTTATAAAAGCAAAACCATACCTGAAATAGCTCTGAAAGAAGAATTGCTTTGGTAACGCCACTGGAATAAGCAATGCAATACCTGAAATAAGCAATACAAGCAATGTATAAGTGAATCTGTAATATCAATGTGTAAGTGAATCAGTTTTGAAACTTTGCAACAGTTTGTGAGAATCTTATCTCATTTCCCATTAAATCATGCATATGAAAGTAGTGCATTACATTTTACAATCATTCCATATTACAATATGTCTACAATACATAAATTTCAATTGGTATATAGCAAGAAAACAATGAGACGGTTATGTGAATGAAAATTTTACCAGTAATTTCTAAAGATATCGAATTAAGCTCTTCGGATGACACACAAACCCACCTACTCCGACATCTTCAAATGTCTCTGCAAATTGACGATTTAATTTAGTGGTTTTCTCATTCGGCACCAGTATATTGTCCAAAACCAATCTATAAAGACATGCATGAAGTTCCAAACATTAGTTACATTACCATCCCATAGTATTAAAACATTGCTTTTCTCTTATGGAAATTTGCTAATACAAAAAGTCCAACCTAGTTTGAAACCATGACCAAAAAATTTCAGCTCTTCATCACTTAGCTTATGCTCCAACAACACAACAACAGAAATTTTATATTTTGCAGTATGAATCCAGGCATCCATTCTTGTAGGAGGATTCAAACCTATGACATTCTACACTATGATTGTCATTTATCGTTAGCAAGTAATGAAACATTCCCATTTTCAGAATTGCTGGTTAATACTTGAATCTTTTATACAACTTTCTTACAAATTTGGGCAGCAATATTGCACTGTTAAAAAAAACAAGTTGCTGCCAACAAATGAAATCTACAACTAAATTATAGAAATATCTAATTTGGTTAATATATAATCATATATTAACTAAATTATAACAGTTTACTAAATTCTCACCGAATTTGTTTTTATGATAATTTACTTGTATAATTGTACTGAATACAAGAAAAATCTACTTGTATATTTGTATCGAATTAATAACATTATCCACTGTGCTACATTGCTTTGGAATCCATGATTGTTGCGATGAACATTTAACTTTCTATGGGACCATAACAATTATGCAACTTGCATTTAGGTAGATACCATTCGTACTTGACATTTTTCCATGTTAACATATGATTAACAATTACGCAACTGAATACGCAAGACTGAATACGCAAGATTGTCATTTCTTGTAAATGATTAACAATTAACAGTCAAAGGCGCAGCTGCATCGAGTGCATTAGAAGATGCATGCACAGAATGTGCATGACTATGTACAGATTTAACACCAGCATTAGTTCGAGCAGCATTTACATGATCGGCCAGCGTAGATGGGGGGACAGAGCTCGACAACTGAGCATTCGATGACTTAGGAACCAATTCACTTGTCATAGTATTACATTGGGGAAATATATGACCAAACGCACAACATTTTACACAACACGGAGGTTCATACTCGACTCAGTTTTAGCTTTAAACTATAATGAGCAAGTTTTAGCTTTAAACTACCAAAAATAAATTCATGTTTTGAATGCAAACAAAAAATATAACGAACTAACAAATTTTCTGACCATAAATGTACATATCGTACACTCTCTGGTTATCCTGAATGCATGAATTCCTTATATAATGGAGACCAAAAGCAGTATAACACACCATCATTCGCTAACCACTTAAAAGAGTTAATTAGGTATACATGCGGGCACTGATTTGCATCCACTTTACTGATTGGCATTTACGTAATCAATGTTTAACTATCGAATAGTTCATCAAAAAATAGGAGCAACATTTACCAAATACTTTCAGATCTCTGATCTTTTGCTTTAACTTGTCAAAAAGCTTTGCCGCAACCTGCAAAAATCAAATACTTTGTCACAAATGAGAAAACATGGTTCAACTTTTCTATAGTGTATACATCTTAATGTATACATCAAATACTTTGTCACAAATGAGAAAACATGGATTAATACCGTATCACTTAAATTTATTTTATCTACCTTTTTCACAGACGCACTTCATCCATCTTAATGTATACATCAAAGATTTTCAGGCCATATATATTCATATATCTCTACATGACAGTATTTATCCGTTGCCTTGCCATGCTGATTTTCAGCTATTTTATACATGCCAAACCATAACATTATAATACTTTCACAACTATAAACATGTAAATTTTTTATTCTTTGTACACGGGGTTTTTGCTCACATACAAAAGGGTTTATGAAAACTAATATAATACTGTGTAGTGAAATAGGCACGTGCATGCATCGATTTGCATATCACACTCATTTCACTAATACAAGACTGAACAAAACCTTTTAAAACCGCACTGATATGCAACATCAAACAGACACATTCAATAAAACTCATTCAAACTCTTATCTAACAACTACTCAGCATGGTTTTGGTTATTGTGGGAAACCGTAGCTATATATTATTTATATAGCATGTCCCATATATCAACACCAAACACAGACTTCCATATATGTGCATCCAATACACGTAATATACAAAAAAAGTATCTTGCGTATTATAAATTTATAGTATACAATTATATAGATTTCATCATTTTAATGTTTACACCGAGAATAACTTAAACAGTCAACAAGTTGTAATAACATTCTCATAACGAACAATACTACAATAGAATAGATTCAATGCTCAAACATATTAAACATAATAACTATTTATTGGTTCTCAAACACTGTTAATAAGCCGATTCTTTGGTTTTTCCTAACCCAACCGAGTGCTTCCTCACCTATAATACAAACTTCTCAGACTGCGTC
Source organism: Allium sativum (assembly GCA_030737875.1). Classification (NCBI taxonomy): domain Eukaryota; kingdom Viridiplantae; phylum Streptophyta; class Magnoliopsida; order Asparagales; family Amaryllidaceae; genus Allium; species Allium sativum. The sequence continues at coordinate 51,663,403 of CM060927.1, forward strand.
GTTTGAATGAGACACCCTAGGTGATTGCACGAGCAATCAATAGGGTTAGATTTAACATGTCTCGTGTGAGTGAATTTCATAAATTGTGTGGCATAAAAAAACACTGGTTCTACTTATGATGTATTTATACTATTACACATTTCATTTCTTTATCTCACAGTTGAAAGGGGATGATTCAACTAACATCTTATACCTGATTAAACAGATTCATGCTATTGGTTATATGCTTACTAATTAATACTCATATTATTCAGTTAATCACAAAGCACAGTAAGCAACTATTCGTAATAGACATAACATAAATAATTTCAGATCAGTCATATCTGTTCAATTTATTTAATCAACTTCATTCTTGACTGGCAAACTATTTTCTGATATGTATATACCCGCTCAGTTTCAGAATATCATAAGTGATTATATTAGTTAAGAAATGTGCAACTGTGAGCAAGTCACTAACACAAACATACATGTAAGTGCGTCTGTGCCAATACATTGATTAGATACGATTTTGACAAGATTTTGCAAATTGATCTACAGACTACAGAAAATAAATTTTACGCAAAGCATGAATAACAAAATTTTGTTGAGCTATTTCACAAAATCAAAAGAAATAATTTCATGTTTTAATAGTTCTCCTCCTCGTCCATCACCTGTTTGCTTGTTTTGGGTCATTAATTTGTTTAATGTTACTGCAAACAATGATGGATTTTCTTTCGAACTTTTTTTTTTCGCCCCCATGATGTAAAATTTCTGCATACGCCCCTGCCTGCACCTAATATGTATTGTTCATATTCTATGATGATTAATATCCTACCCAACTGATTAAATATATGTGATGATGTATATCGAATTTTAATGTGTCTAATAACATATTTCCAGTTCATAAAGGGTACAGTTCCAATATTTACAGTCAATGTATGCAGTCCCAATATTTACAGTCAATGTATGCAGTTCCAACAACCTATTTACTGGATAACATATTTAGTACAACAGGGCTCAGTTCCAATATGGTGGAGAGGAACTGCCCTTCCTAAGTTACAATTTTATACCATATTCCAGTATTTACAATCAATGTCCATATGCAAAATGCACAAACACAATATGAATGTCCTCAGTAACAAAACCAATGTAAATGGTCTCAGTAACAGACAATTTGAATGGCCTCATTTTAAAAGAGTTCGACAAAGAATAATGTTGGCACATAAATTCCACTCAACTCATGTATACATATCTAAATATACATACACAGGTGTCGGTGTATACGTCGACTTAATGACATATATGCAGCAACCACATAAGTAGGTTTGGCCTTGAAATCATTATATTTTGAGCAAGGGCGAGGACAAAACAAAGCAGCTCCTCCCATTGCAAGGTAAAAATATCTTAAAGCTAAAGGTTGATTACTGACTACGGTTTTAACCAACAAAGTGAAGTGCAAAAAATCAGTAAATCACACATGCAACCATACACGAGATTTAACTGTTATGGTAAGTTCAAACTTAGGTTGAAACTTGAAATAAGTTTTACATGGTGTGGTTAACTCTTAACTGCAATTCTAGTGTTAAAGAAAAAATAACATAGGGGATAATATTGTACATCTGTGAGTTAACTTTGTATGGTTTTATCCATGCCATTTCTGTAGGGTACAACTGTGTATACATCCCACTAGCCATTCAATCACGCCTGTATTTGCTTTTATCCAAAGGATGGACTTTAGATGTTGAACGAGTAAACAAATACAAAATAGGGTAAATCAAACTTCATCACAGGCATTGAATCATATGCAGAATCGAGATTAAATCAGATCAAAATCGAAAATAAAAATCATACCAAATCAGTTTGTCCTTAGAGTAAGAAGCATCAGTTGATTTAACAAGTGGAAGCTGTCGACAGATCTGAAGTAGATAAAGAATCACGATGATATAAACAGTCATAAACATAACCCTAAAACATGGTATGGAAAGAAATATTCATCGAATAAAATCAAATTTTACCTGATTCGCAACCTGAGAGCGGTTCGAATTGATTAGAGCAGAAACTTTTTTTATTAAAGCACAAATTGATTAGGGCACGGGCAGAGGGAAATAAGAAAAAAAGGGGGAAATAAAAAAAACACGGGGGAAATGAGCGTGACTGGGAAATGAAAAAAGGGAGGGAGCACGTCTATTTTGGTGGGAAAGTTTTACACTAAGGATGACTAAGTTTGATACGGACCAGAAATGAATCAAATTCAAGCTAGGTTATAAGCCCTTTCTAAATAGGTAGGCACGGCTCAGAACCCTCTCTAATTTAATACGGCTTTAGACCGTACCAAATTTAGAAGATAGGGGGTGGCAAAATAAGCTTTGTGGTGTAGTGTAATACTCCCCCTGTTGGTAAGAATACTACAAACTATGTCTATATTTTATAATTTCTCCTCCTTTGGCATTATCAAAAAGAAATTCTGAAACTACACCCCCTAAATCCTATAGCTACCTAAATAATAAAGTACTCACCCTGAATCCTAAATCTACAAATTTCTATAACTCCCCTAAATAATGAATATACTAGCCCAAATAGAAGGATTATAGACTAACCAATCCAATCAATATTTATAATCAATCAATCAATCCAAACAAGCAATTCAAACAAGAAATTCAAGCAATCATTTTTTTTAGTAGAACGGATGTGTAGCGCGAGACTATACAGCTGATTAAGCATAATATTAATGTATATAATCCAGTTGACAAGCCCAACTGGTGGCTAATAGTATGAAAGTTTAAAAGAGATAATTATACAATAGGTCACACAATAACATCAATTACAGCAAAAGCAAAACATCCCAAGAACAACTTCGATAATATGCAGTACCATTGCTAGCCAAAATATGAAACCATAGAAGAAGAACATACTAAACCAGATAACCATATCCAGGTTAATGAAAATATAGACTTGAATCACCATGATTAGAACCCACTGATTCAGCTGGGCTATTAGTCGCTGGCAAAGCAAGCATGAACCTAACTGGAGAAGAAGAAGGTTGACCTGTCCAAGAGTTAAAGTAGAAAATAATGAGTCTACTTAATCCACCAAACCGCTTCATTGGTTTATTAAAAATCACAGCGTTCCTTTCTTTCCAAATGCACCACTAAAAAGGAATCTAAAGCAACATTAGCAACATTGAATTCCCAATAATCAAACACTGAAACAATGCTAGGCACCAATCCAAGCAAATGAGATCTAGTGCCTGTAAGGATAGGGAATGAGAATTCACAATCAAAGAAAAGATGATCAACAGTCTATGCATGATTTGCACAAAAGGCACAGAGATGACTCTCAATCAAGTTAAGTATATGCAACTTAGCTCTGGTATTGATTTTACCATGAATCAAACACCAATTAAAGAAGAGAACCTTTGGAGGCAGACGAATTTTCCAAAGTCTTGGGAAAGAGAATATTCTACCAGTGAAATTAATGAAATTGTATACTGAAGCAACTGAAAATCCTTTTCTTGGAGATAAAGCTCAAAGGTAACAATCGGGAGATTGAGAAGAATGAGTATGCAGGATCAAATTAGAAGCATCCAGGTGATTATCAAGGACATGAACATCAAACAAAGTTGATGGGAAAAGCTGTAACGACCCGGGGAAAGCTCGACGCTCGAGTCTTCGACAACAATACATAAACCCGTATCACTTGCCAAAAAACCCAAGTATCGAACCCCTAGATTGTCATAAGAAAGAATTCAGAGGGTGAGAATAGAAAGAAAGAAGTATTAGAATAGAAGAAAGAAGAAGAATACCACATCAGAATCTCACAGCGGAACGAAAAAAATATAATATCAAATCTCTTAATACAAAAGAACTGTATAAACATACCAATCATCAGAGTACACATACATCAATCATAGCGGAATAATATCTTTATGTGACTAGCGGTGAAGCCGCCTGCTTCCAACTCCTGAAACTCCAGGCAAAACCTAACCTGGAACATACTCGGTCTGACCCGAGCACATTTGATTTAAAACAAAATACACCGGGTCAGTTTGGAATACTATCAGTGATAAATTCACAGAACACACACAACTTGTTTAACTTTGGAAAATCCTTTTCGAAACAAAAGGATAATAGTAAGACCAGCCCACACATAAACACGGACGGTTTTTACCTTACTATAACCCCAAACGTTTTCGAAATCATACTTGATCTAATATTACCATAATGTCTAAATACATGTAAATATCAATCTAGAGGAACGCTTGCATCTCACGCTCCTCATACATAGTATACAATCGAAAACCGCGGGCGCTTATTGGATATTGGATTCCAACTTGACAAGGTATGGGACCACCTTCTGCACGTGTATCTCTAGAGGCGAATACACTGGGTTCAACAAGAACATATTGCAACCTGGCCCTCACATGACCGACCACTCATTTCGCTTGAGTGTATCGAATGTATATCACCGACGGTTGGGATCAGCAGCCGCCTGCCCGAAAAGGTACAGCATCGAATATAGATTAAAGAAGCAAATGGAATTTCTCTAGATAGGTGATCATACACCCTAATGGGAGCGACCCACATAGCCATGCTGCCTGCCCGATTTTTGTCATTTCCCGGTTGATGAGGCTTGAGGCTAGAATTCCTTTAAAATATCTGGCCACCATTCACTTTGAATGCCACATCGTCAGATCCGCCGGATCATACTTGATTGACGTCCACAAAAATACTCTAGTTTATTTGGCTAGAGAATAACCATTTCTCCGCCATCAACTATCGTATGTTTGTAGAAATCAACGCATGTAATTCCTTTGGAAATACTCTGTCAGACATCCGTCCATACAAGTCATCCAGGAACAGGATGAACCGAAGGTACCCTCCTACTGCATCTCATATAGGAATCACCTCATGGATCAGTAGCGAGTAGTCCTTGCAACCTGTGGATTCCAATCACGGCAGAACCCCAGTTTATCTCTGGGAGCTCACCAAAGATTATTAGCGGTTCCTCCACTTATGAAGATCCACGGTCTTCAAAGCTCCATCTCGATCATCTTCTGATCTTCACGTATTTGTTGGTCGGAATGGTTTTCTAATATAAATTCGATCCCGGTCTTTCCATACCAACAATCGTATTGGTCAGGTTTTGATAGTCGGTGATTTAACTCTCAAATAACAATAGTGTGAATAACATCAGTTTGCTGATTCAGCACTTGACACAACTTGACCTCTTAAATATATATGTATATACTTAATGGTATAAACCAAATTCCTCCGATTAACTCTGACTGATTTACTTTGATCGATTAACTCTAACTTGACTAACTCGACTTATCTAACTCAACTGGACTAACTTTATTTGACTATTCCTATCGATTAACTAATATTCGACTTACTCCATTCGCTTGACTCTAGATCGCAGCAATCACAATGGTTACGCTTGATTCCCTCAGGAAACATCCGACCTCCGTAGGCTATCTGCAGCCCTGCGAATTACGCTAGCAGTCGTACACAATGGCGACTTTTTCTGAATAACTATGTTTGACTAACTCCATCTCAAATACTATATTCGATCAACTCTAGTTAAATAATAAATCTTCAATATAATTTGAAATCAATATTCTTATTTGTATTCATATTCCCAAAATCTCGCTTTCATTTTCAATACTCCACGTATGGGACATCACGCCAATCACAACACCTTCCACTCGTTTCAAACCAATACCATTCCTCGATAATAACGAAGTCGTTCAAGTTGGGGTATTCTATTTACCTCTCAGACCTTGATCGACAACGTTCTTATCTCAGAATAATATCAGTCTATCGCTTAACCACTGATACTTAAATCTCGTTTACAAATCTTGGTTTCAAATCTGGTTTCACAAAACCGTTTCTTATATTTGGAATCCTCATTCAAAAACCCCTTTACTGAATTCATTCGATTAAGTAAGTCCTTATTCAAAACCCAACCTTTAACTAATCATTTTGGTTTAAAAACCTTTTCAAACCTCGCTTGGATTTCTTCCTTGTAATAATCCATTTACCACCTTCTTTAATATAATTCAACCCAATTTGCTTCCCTTTACTTAATATAGAAATTAAGTAAAATCGTATTTAAATCCCTGAAATTTACTTACCAATTCGATTTACATTTCTCGCTTGGAAACTTGAATCATGATCTGTTTATAACACTTATCGCCCCTTCGATCGAACTTCATTGCCGATTCATCACTTGTTAATTGAATTCACTTTTGTCCAATCTTGTTTGAAAACTTGAATCTTTAAATCGCTTTAATGAGACTCTTAATTGAATTTGATCAATCTTAGCGACGCTTAACCACTTTTAAATTAAATACCAATTTAAAAGTCATCGCTTAAACTATTATTTGTTAAAATAATAATTTACTTTAATATTAACTATATTAAAAACAGATAACTTTACCATTAACTAAAAATAGGATGATTATCACATTTCAAAATCTCATTACATAATTACTAACCATATTAACGCTAACCAATTCGATAATTACTTTGGATTATAGTAAATCGAGGCTTAACCATTTTTAAATGTCATTATCAATTAAAAACGGTTGATTCTGTCAACCGTACATCTCAGTTGACCATTAACTGAATTCCACCTGTCATTTCCCTTTTTAAATTAATTAAATGACTTAATTAATTTAAAATCACTATTTAATTGTTTAAAAACAATTATTCTATTTTCCAACCCGTAGGTAAATTTTATGGTTTCTGTTTTTAACACTTGTGTAGATCACAAGTTCTTATTCATAATCATTTAAAGAATTTCTTTAAAAGGCTCGATTAAAACATTTATTCATAAATATCTAATTTAATTAATTAAATAAGATAACTGAAAAATCCTCAATTAAATTATAAAATAATTTATAACTTTAAACTACGTCGTTTCACCGAACGGTAAAACCGACGTCTAAAACACATATTTTAGGCCATTCACTGCCAATTACCAAATCAACACTGTCGGTTGATTTTAAACACAACACAGGTGAATATCCATTCAACCATCATGTTCAAAACATGTTTTTCTAACATGTGGGGTTCAATCAGTTTATATGTCAACAATATAAAGCAAACAAACAACATATAAAATATTTGAGGAACCCGGTCGGATCCCTCCAACCTGTTCTTCCCTGCATCACAGCTCGTTAGACATTTCATAACAATATATGAAATAAATTTCAAGCGATGTAATTTAAATAACAGCAATCAATCAGACAATAAACAACCAATGGCAATCAATCAACCAATTATATTTTTAACGGTAAATTATATTTTAATATGAATTTTACCACATCACAGAATTCCAGAAGGTGTGAGAATTAACTCACCAGGTTATTCTGTCGACGGTTGACGCGTTTGTTCCTTTTAAACTCAGTCGAGCGTTCAAAAATAGCTGAATTTTCAATGGCGTCAGATCAGAGCCAAGTCAGTGCCATCGTCTAGAGCTCATCTCTGCGATCCCAACGGATCCAGTTTCGCTAAAATCCGTTAATGTATGAGAAAGTTACGCTCGTACAAAGTTTGAATATATATACGATTTATACTAAACTAATTAATTAATAAAAACTTTAATTACCTTTCTTACCATTAAATCCCGGCCACATCATCATTAATTTTGGTTAACCATCCACATCAGCAACTCTAAAGTGAAAAACGCGTCTCTCCTTTCTTCACCAGCTCCAAGCCCGATTCCTCCTTTACAAATTCAATACCCACGACCTCGAAACCTTCCGGCGTTGACAGCACCACCTCCGTCTCAACTGGGCCTAGTCCTCCTCACCAGAAGCTCCGCCTCAACGTCCAGCATCAACGCCTGGAACCCCCGACCCTAAGTCCGCCTGTACACGCGAGAAATCGATCGAGGACAATTTCCGTTCAAACCCACTTCGCCGCCGCCGCATGCCACCGTAGCCAACGCCACCACCGATGTTAGAACAACCTCTGTCCCCTCTTCAACCAACTTCAGCCACTCCGGCCCCTCGACACACTGAATCGTCGGAATTGGCAAAGATCTGACCGCTACTTTTTAAACAAAACCCAAAAACTGATCATTCCGTTCATCTACCTCGTTCTCCCTCCTCCGACCACCAGAGATCACGCCACCATTGCCAAAACGAAGCCCTTTCTCCCCTCTACAAAACCCCTAAGGTCCCGTCTCTCCAAATCAACCACACCTCATCAATTTTACCAAAAAACGAAAATGAATCTTGTTGGTTTAAGCCGATTCCGGCCACTACAGGTGTTCGTTCACCCCCAACTTTTCACAGCAGGTCCGCGTCGACCAGATCTACAGCTTTTGCTTTGGAACCCCCCACGAATTCTTCACGGATTGAGAGAATTAATTGATTTTGTAAAACTGGACTTATTTGCAAATTTACATGAAGGGGCTGAGTTTGGGCATTCGGGTTTCTGCCTTAGGTCTTTATATAATGTGGGAAAATATTTGTTTAAGTTGATTTGACGAACGACAATGACTAACGATATTTTATTTCGTACCTGTCGCTATTTCGAACGTCATTTATTTGCTGCTGCGCTCGCATACGAACCCCGTTCGAGACGCGACTGGACGTCATAGTATATTTTGATGATACGGTCCTAAGGAAACTTGTTTCGTCGAATTCCGAGTCCGTTGGCTCAAACAGCGTTTGTACACGTCCAAATAGATCGATTTATTTTACATTTTATTTTGCCATGCTCACAGAATAACCCCGATTGACGCGCCACTTGAAATCTAGCAATAACTTGATGTTACGATCCCAACAAAATTTGTTTCGTCGAAAGCAGAGGTCGTTTGAAAAATGTCCCTTTTAAACGGGCCAATTTGAATTAAAATAAATCAATTTTCAAATACTTCAATATAATAATATTAAAATATCATGATTGGTCATACCCGACCAGAATTTGATACACTACCAAGGAAAATTACCCCGGGTTGAATACCAAGCCAAATCGATATATAAAAAATTTAAAACCCCTTATTTTATATAAACGCAGCGCTATATATATAAAGGAAATTCCTGGCGCTGTTTTTCTGAGAATTTGATTTGTACATAAAATGAAATCTACACAACTAAAACTCGATTTTTCTCTGTCATTGGAAAGATATCGTCAAGCCGGTCCCGACGTTTCTTGTTTCGAGGAAATCCGACTTATTTTGAACCTGGTACGACCCATTGAAGTTCAAAATGCCAAAACGCGAACTACCGCGTTGCTGCAGCTCGTTATTTAATTAAATTTTAAACTATATATATTCAAACGTCGTTTCGAGTCGAAATCGTCGCTATTTTCCAATATAACCACTATTTGACCATTTTAAATTGCCCGGTCAAATTATATTGCCAATTCCATATTTTCCAATTATTCTGGAAATTAAAAATATTATTTTATTATTTATTTTAAATAATATATTCACAATATAATCATTAAATTCGATTATTTAAATTTAAACCAATAATTTAAATAAATAAAATAACTAAAATATTCCAAATAAATAGGCAGAAAATACAGGTCGTTACAGTCCTTCCCCCTTAAAATAATTTCGTCCTCGAAATTGCTAAGGTAGAAAAGAACGTTAGATCCTATTATCTTTTCAAAATAATTAAATTTAAAACTCGAATTTATTTTCAAACCGACCCAATTGGTTTTAAAACCAATTTATTTCAAATAAAAGAATTATCCAAAAATCTTCAAAAAATTTCTAACACCTTAAATTTTAGAAAAAATTCGGCAGAGTCTCCCCTGTACGGAGGACCATCTGCAGTATCACATGATCAAGAAATATGTATACATCGACTCTCAAGGTCGGAAAATCCAAAATTCAAACCCAAAATCCAAACAAAACCAAAATTTCATATTCTCGTAGGCGTACCTTTTGGCGAACGTTATTACGCGATAAATGATAATTTATTCTCGAGCTTGCTTAATTATATTGCAGCTCTACACTCAAACTGGATTCAATTAACTCCAGAATTTTCCCTGTAATGGATTTTAAAGCTGAACTGACACTTCAACACCCGTACTCAACTCAAATGAACTCATTAGTCATCACAACAATGTTAATCATGTTCAAAACATCCATAGCATACAATCCAACAAGTGCTATACACAATTCAATCCATACGAGATTATAATTATTGATAATCACTTCTTTTATTTCTTTAATTATCCATTCGGATTTTATTAGATTTTGATTGATTATTCGACTTATTTATTTCACACTGGTTTTCAACCAAGTTTATTCAGGTTCAGGTTTATATCCAGACAATCAGCAACACAATTCAGACACATCATTCAAATCAACATTAACAATTCAATCTATTTGCCCATACTATAATAACTTTTACTTTTATTTTATTATAAAATAAATTGGGCAAAAATAAATTTTCAAAAATAATTTATATCAAAAAAAACGATATGCGCTCTCATCTATATACCCAGACTCAATCTAGAGTGTTGCTAACCCCATCCCTATTGAGTCACACCACAGAGCCAAGGTTAATCATTAAACCAATAGCTCTGATACCACTGTAACGACCCGGGGAAAGCTCGATGCTCGAGTCTTCGACAACAATACATAAACCTGTATCGCTTGCCAAAAAACCCAAGTATCGAACCCCAGATTGTCATGAGAAAGAAATCAGAGGGTGAGAATAGAAAGAAAGAAGTATTAGAATAGAAGAAAGAAGAAGAACACCACATCAGAATCTCACAGCGGAATGAATAAAATATAATATCAAATTTCTTTATACAAAAGAACTGTATAAACATACCAATCATCAGAGTACACATACATCAATCATAGCGGAATAATATCTTTACGTGACTAGCGGTGAAGCCGCCTTCTTCCAACTCCTGAAACTCCAAGCGAAACCTAACCTGGAACATACTCGGTCTGACCCGAGCACAATTGATTTAAAACAAAATACACCGGGTCAGTCTGGAATACTATCAGTGATAAATTCACAGAACACACACAACTTGTTTAACTTTGGAAAATCCTTTTCGAAACAAAAGGGTAATAGTAAGACCAGCCCACACATAAACACGGACGGGTTTTACCTTACTATAACCCAAAACGTTTTTGAAATCATACTTGATCTGATATTATCATAATGTCTAAATACATGTAAATATCAATCTAGAGGAATGCTTGCATCTCACGCTCCCCATACATAGTATACAATCGAAAACCGCTGGCGCTTATTGGATATTGGATTCCAACTTGACAAGGTATGGGACCACCTTCCGCACGTGTATCTCTAGAGGCGAATACACTGGGTTCAACAAGAACATCTTGCAACCCGGCCCTCACATGACCGAGCACTCATTTCGCTTGAGTGTATCGAATGTATATCACCGACGGTTGGGATCAGAAACCGCCTGCCCGAAAAGGGACAGCATCGAATATAGATTAAAGAAGAAAATGGAATTTCTCTAGATAGGTGATCATAAACCCTAATGGGAGCGACCCACATAGCCATGCTGCCTGCCCGATTTTTGTCATTTCCCGGTTGATGAGGCTTGAGGCTAAAATTCCTTTAAAATATCTGGCCACCATTCACTTTGAATGCCACATCGTCAGATCCGCCGGATCACACTTGATTGACGTCCACAAAAATACTCTAGTTTATTTGGCTAGAGAACAACCATTTCTCCGCCATCAACTATCGTATGTTTGGAGAAATCAACGCATGTAATTCCTTTGGAAATACTCTGTCAGACATCCATCCATACAAGTCGTCCAGGAACAGGATGAACCGAAGGTACTCTCCTACTGCATCTCATTTAGGAATCACCCCATGGATCAGTAGCGAGTAGTCCTTGCAACCCGTGGATTCCAATCACGACAGAACCCCAGTTTATCTCTGGGAGCTCACCAAAGATTATTAGCGGTTCCTCCGCTTATGAAGATCCACGGTCTTCAAAGCTCCATCTCGATCATCTTCTGATCTTCACATATTTGTTGGTCGGAATGGTTTTCGAATATAAATTCGATCCCGGTCTTTCCATACCAACAATCGTATTGGTCAGGTTTTGATAGTCGATGATTTAACTATCGAATAACAATAGTGTGAATAACATCAATTTGCTGATTCAGCACTTGACATAACTTGACCTCTTAAATATATATATATGTATATACTTAATGGTATAAACCAAATTCCTCCGATTAACTCTGACTGATTTACTTTGATCGATTAACTCTAACTTGACTAACTCGACTTATCTAACTCAACTGGACTAACTTGATTTGACTATTCCTATCGATTAACTAATATTCGACTTACTCCATTCGCTTGACTCTAGATCGCAGCGATCACAATGGTTACGCCTGATTCCCTCAGGAAACATCCGACCGCCGTAAGCTATCTGCAGCCCTGCGAATTACGCTAGTAGTCGTACACAATGGCGACTTTTTCTGAATAACTATGTTTGACTAACTCCATCTGAAATACTATATTCGATCAACTCTAATTAAATAATAAATCTTCAATATAATTTGAAATCAATATTCTTATTTATATTCATATTCCCAAAATCTCACTTTCATTTTCAATACTCCACGTATGGGACATCACGCCAATCACAACACCTTCGACTCGTTCCAAACCAATACCATTCCTCGGTAATAACGAAGCCGTTCAAGTTGGGGTATTCTATTTACCTCTCAGACCTTGATCGACAACGTTCTTATCTCATAATTATATCAGTCTGTCGCTTAACCACTGATATTCAAATCTCGTTTACAAATCTTGGTTTCAAATCTGGTTTCACAAAACTGTTTCTTATATTTGGAATCCTCATTCAAAAACCTCTTTACTGAATTCATTCGATTAAGTAAGTCCTTATTCAAAACACAACCTTTAACTTATCATTTTGGTTTAAAAACCTTTTCAAACCTCGCTTGGATTTCTTCCTTGTAATAATCCATTTACCACCTTCTTTAATATAATTCAACCCAATTTGGTTCTCTTTACTTAATATAGAAATTAAGTAAAATCGTATTTAAATCCCTGAAATTTACTTACCAATTCGATTTACATTTCTCGCTTGGAAACTTGAATCATGATCTGTTTATAACACTTATCGCCCCTTCGATCGGCCTTCATTGCCAATTCATCACTTGTTAATTGAATTCTCTTTTGTCCAATCTTGTTTGAAAACTTGAATCTTTAAATCGCTTTAATGAGACTCTTATTTGAATTTGATAAATCTTAGCGACGCTTAACCACTTTTAAATTAAATACCAATTTAAAAGTCATCGCTTAAACTATTATTTGTTAAAATAATAATTTACTTTAATATTAACTATATTAAAAACAGTTAACTTTACCATTAACTAAAAATAGGATAATTATCACATTTCAAAATCTCATTGCATAATAACTAACCATATTAACGCTAACCAATTCGATAATTACTTTGGATTATAGTAAATTGAGGCTTAACCATTTTTAAATCTCATTATCAATTAAAAACGGTTGATTCTGTCAACCGTACATCTCAGTTGACCATTAACTGAATTCCACCTGTCATTTCCCTTTTTAAATTAATTAAATGACTTAATTAATTTAAAATCACTATTTAATTGTTTAAAAACAATTATTCTATTTTCCAACCTGTAGGTAAATTTTATGGTTTCTGCTTTTAACACTTGTGTAGATCACAAGTTCTTATTCATAATCATTTAAAGAATTTCTTTAAAAGGCTCGATTAAAACATTTATTCATAAATATCTAATTTAATTAATTAAATAAGATAACTGAAAAAGCCTCAATTTAGTTATAAAATAATTTATAACTTTAAACTACGTCGTTTCACCGAACGGTAAAACCGATGTCTAAAACACATATTTTAGGCCATTCACTGCCAATTACCAAATCAACACTGTCGGTTGATTTTAAAAACAACACAGGTGAATATCCATTCAACCATCATGTTCAAAATATGTTTTTCTAACATATGGGGTTCAATCAGTTTATATGTCAACAATATAAAGCAAACAAACAACATATAAAATATTTGAGGAACCCGGTCGGATCCCTCCAACCTGTTCTTCCCTGCATCACAGCTCGTTAGACATTTCATAACAATATATGAAATAAATTTCAAGCGATGTAATTTAAATAACAGCAATCAATCAAACAATAAACAACCAATGGCAATCAATCAACCAATTATATTTTTAACGGTAAATTATATTTTAATATGAATTTACCACATCACAGAATTCCAGAAGGTGTGAGAATTAATTCATCAGGTTATTCTGTAGACGGTTGACGCGTTTGTTCCTTTTAAACTCAGTCGAGCGTTCAAAAATAGCTGAATTTTCAACGGTGTCAGATCAGAGCCTAGTCAGTGCCATCGTCTAGAGCTCGTCTCTACGATCCCAACGGATCCAGTTTCGCTGAAATCCGTTAATGTATGAGAAAGTTACGCTCGTTCAAAGTTTGAATATATATACGATTTATACTAAACTAATTAATTAATTAAAAAAAATTAATTACCTTTCTTACCGTTAAATCTCAGCCACGTCATCATTAATTTTGGTTAACCATCCACGTCAGCAACTCTAAAGTGAAAAACGCGTCTCTCCTTTCTTCACCAGCTCCAAGCCCGATTCCTCCTTTACAAATTCAATACCCACGACCTCGAAACCTTCCGGCGTTGACAGCACCACCTCCGCCGCAGCTGGGCCTACGCCGTCCTCACCAGAAGCTCCACCTCATCATCCAGCATCGACGCCTGGAACCCCCGACCCTAGGTCCGCCTGTACACGCGTGAAATCGAACGAGGACTATTTCGGTTCAAACCCACTTCGCCGCCGCCACACGCCACCGTAGCCAACGCCACCACCGGCGTTAGAACCGCCTATATCCCCTCTTCAACCGACTTCAGCCACTCCGGCCCCTCGACACCCTGAATCGCTGGAATTGGCAAAGATCTGACCGCTACTTTTTAAACAAAACCCAAAAACTGATCATTCCGTTCATCTACCTCGTTCTCCCTCCTCCGACCACCAGAGATCACGCCGCCACCACCAAAACGAAGCCCTTTCTCCCCTCTACAAAACCCCTAAGGTCCCGTCCCTCCAAATCAACCACACCTCATCAATTTTACCAAAAAATGAAAATGAATCTTGCTGGTTTTAAGCCAATTCCGGCCACCACAGGTGTACGTTCACCCCCAATTTTTCACAGCAGGTCCGCGTCGACCAGATCTACAGATTTTGCTTTGGAACCCCCCACGAATTCTTCACGGATTGAGAGAATTAATTGATTTTGTAAAACTGGACTTATTTGCAAATTTACATGAAGGGGTTGAGTTTGGGCATTAGGGTTTCAGCCTTAGGTCTTTATATAATGTGGGAAAATGTTTGTTTAAGTTGATTTGACGAACGACAATGACTAACGATATTTTATTTCGTACCTATCGCTATTTCGAACGTCGTTTATTTGCTGCTGCGCTCGCATACGAACCCCGTTCGAGACGCGACTAGACGTCATAGTATATTTTGATGATACGGTCCTAAAGAAACTTGTTTCGTCGAATTCCGAGTCTGTTGGCTCAAACAGCGTTTGTACACGTCCAAATAGATCGATTTATTTATATTTTATTTTGCCATGCTCACAGAATAACCCCGATTGACGCGCCACTTGAAATCTAGCAATAACTTGACGTTACGATCCCAACAAAATTTGTTTCGTCGAATGCAGAGGTCATTTGAAAAATGTCCCTTTTAAACTGGCCAATTTGAATTAAAACAAATCAATTTTCAAATACTTCAATATAATAATATTAAAATATCACGATTGGTCATACCCGACCAGAATTTGATACACTACCAAGGAAAAATACCCCATGTTGAATTCCAAGCCAAATCGATATATAAAATATTTAAAACCCCTTATTTTATATAAACGCAGCGCTACATATATAAAGGAAATTCCTGGCGCTGTTTTTTTGAGAATTTGATTCGGACATAAAATGAAATCTACACAACAAAAACTCGATTTTTCTCTGTCATTGGAAAGATATCGTCAAGCTGGTCCCGATGTTTCTTGTTTCGAGGAAATCCGACTTATTTTGAACCCGGTACGACCCATTGAAGTTCGAAACACCAAAACGCGAACTACCGCGCCGCTGCAGCTCGTTATTTAATTAAATTATAAAGTATATATATTCAGACGTCGTTTCGAGTCGAAATCGTCGCTATTTTTCAATATAACCACTATTTACCATTTTAAATTGCCCGGTCAAATTATATTGCCAATTCCACATTTTCCAATTATTCTGGAAATTAAAAATATTATTTTATTATTTATTTTAATAATATATTCACAATATAATCGTTAAATTCGATTATTGAAATTTAAACCAATAATTTAAATAAATAAAATAACTAAAATATTCCAAATAAATAGGCAGAAAATACGGGTCGTTACAAAAGCGCAGAGGGACCAATATGAATCAAATTTGCCACTGAATAGAACTCATTGGAAGTAAAAGGGAAAAGAGAAGAAAATGTTTGATAAAGAGGAAAATGACCATGCCAAATGTCATGCTAAAATAAACAAGATTCACCATTCCCCTACTTAACATGAAATAAATTTTTAATATGAGGAATGCAAGATATTACACCTGACCAAAAAGGAGAAGGCTTAACAGAGGGGGAAGAGTGCAATACTAAGTGGGGATTACTTGAATAATAAAGAGAAAGGATCCAATATTTCCAAATGAAGGAACCTGATGATACCGTACGCCATAACCATTTTGATAGAACAACCACATTGAAATTAGAGAGATAAATAATACCCCCTGATTAATATGTAAGCATACAGTTTGCCAATTAACAAGTTTTTTGACCTTACTTCAGTTCCAAAGGAAAGCACTCCTTATTGAATCAATTTTCGAAATTACCCACTTAGGAAGTTTGTGAAAAGACATCCAATAAGTTGGCAAAGCAGATAAAACTGCTTTAACCAACACTAAATGACCAGCAGAAGATAGAGAATTAGCCTTCCAGGAAGATAACCTCTGTTCGACCTTGTGAATGAGTGGCAACCAATCTGATTTATGAAGTCTAGTGGGTCTGAGACGGACTCCCAAATACTGAATTAAGAACCTATGGATAGAACAATTAAGGATGGAAGAGATGGACGGACCAAGATGATCAGCATTCCCTAACATAATGATTGAACTTTTAGAAAAATTAATGGACAGACCCGAGATAAGCTCAAATACATAAAGCATTTCAGACAATGAATGTGATTTAGGTCAGGAGAGGAAAAGATAACTGTATAATCTGCAAATTGGAGGTTAGAAATTGCTAAAGAAGAATTAGGAAGATGAATTCCATCAAATAGATTGTTAGCAATCACTCTCTTAACCATCTGGTTAAAAACATCTGCAATTAGAACAAATATGAGGGGAGATAATGGATCTCCCTGTCTCAATCCCCTGTTGGATTTAATTAAACCACCAATACTGCTATTAATAGAAACAGATGGATAACTCGTTTTAAGAATACATTCAATCCAATTGCACCAACGCTGAGAGAAACCCCTGTGCTTAAACATTTGTAAAATAAATACCTAATTCATAGAGACAAACGCTTTTGAGAAGTCTAATTTGAGGAGGACAACAGGTGCATTAGAATTATAACAATACGAGATTACCTCTTGTGTAGCTGCAATAGAATTGAAAATGCTGCATCCTTGAATAAAAGCTGATTGTCCAACACCAACAAGATCATAAATCACATATTGAAGCCGGTTAGCAAGAGTTTTGGTAATGATTTAGAAGGTGGTGTTGAGCAAACTAATAGGACGAAAATCAGAGAGTGAGATGGCACCAGAGAATTTAGGAAGAAGCACAATGTTTGCATAATTCAGACGAGAGATAAGACAAGGTCATCATAAAATTCATTGCACATGTCCAAAATATCCTTTTTCACCACGACCCAAAACGATTTAAAAAATGAAGGCCCAAAACCATCAGGCCCAGGGGCTTTTTCATCATTCATTTCGTTTGGAGCAGCCCAAATTGAATTGAAGGTTCAAGCAATCAATGCAAGCAATCAATCAAATCAACCAAATTAAGTAATATATGTTAATAAACACTTCTTGAACCTTCAACTAATTGTAGAAACTATAAATCTCCCCCTTAATATAAGACTAAACCCTCAATTATTAGGGGTCATCACCAACCAGTAGCCTAGCCTATACCCTAGTCCCCTTTAAACTATAATAAGAACTTAATCTAGACTTAGAAATAACTCTGACAAGATATCTTTAAAATTATGATATAAGTAAACTAATTCAATCCAATCAATGAATCAATTTAAGTTTTGTTGTCACAAAACATCAACTCAAACATGAAGCTAAAAATTTCTTGTAACTTCCATATATCCTAAAACCTATAAAGCTCCTATCAACTATAAATTCATAAGTATATTTCTAACAAACCTATCAACTAATAATGAAATTTAACTATGTCAAGTAAGTAAATCAAGTTATTCAAGTCAAACAAACAAACCAAATAAGTCAATCAAATTAATCAAGACCAAGTAAATATGTTATGTATTTAATTAATAATCTTATATTTCTAATATAAAAAATTCATACTATATACTTGTTATGTGTGGAGTTAAAGTTAACATGTGATGTAGTGGGTTGGTTATAATGTAGTATGACATATGAAAAACTATATGAAGTGGTATATTGAATGAAATGCAAGTTGTGATGTAAATGATTTGAGATGCAACTTTAATGATGTATGATATGAAACAAGATGTAAAATAATAGTATGCAGAATGATTTGATGATAATATCTATTTAGGTAAAATATATTCAAAGTACTATCTAACTATTATAAATTATTTGAATCAAACAAAATAATGTTAATTTCTAGACATAGGTTAATTATTTTAATGAAATTGATTAAAAGAATAATAAAGATAAGAGTTTAATTAAAAAATATTCATGATAAGTAGTAAATATTCAGAAAAGTCATGAAGTTAAATAATATTAGTAGGGTAAATATTGTAAAAATTAAAGATCTTTCTAAAGAGAATATAAAATTTGCATACTATAAAGTAAGTTATATAAACATATATTCATAAGTATATATAAAAATAATTTAAAAAGAACTTAAAATTTATTATGAGATATACAATAATCTTCTTGATACAAACTAATCTTAAATTCAAACTTTTAGAAATCCAAACATATTTATTTGCTAAAGAACAATTTATATGTTAAAACTTTAAAAGAAATCTATAGTTATAACAAAATTACTTTAATGAAAAAAAGATAATATGAAGTAATATATAAAGCTATAATTTCTTATGTTCAAACTATATTTTTAAGACATAAAATTCACATATATATATATATATCAAAATTAGTTTGAGGTTACAAATAGTATTTATTATTATGTAACCCAAAATTGTTATTATATGTGAAAAATATATAAGTTAAACTATGCATGTTTAAAATATATAAAAGATGAATAAATTTACATTTTATAACAGTATCAAAAAGTTATATTAACTCTGTATATCATATTAACATGTTTATATAATTTTATTAAATTATATATTTTAATATATATATTTTGAAACAAGGTATTAGAAAATAAGTAGACAGATAAAGTTAATAACTAACTGGCATTTTCTAATTGAAAAGATGGAGGGAAGTTTGAAAGTTTAAATCTTTGAGATTTGAATTTCATTCTATAGGTTGATATGTTAACATATACATATATGTATGTTGACATATATGTAATAATTCAAAGAGAATATGGTTTTTTAACTTTGGTTTTAAAATATCGATTTATATTTCAGGTTTAACTATTTCCTGACATAATTCTAATCCTAACAAACATCCAAAAATTATTTTATTATCATATTATTTTAATTATAATTATTTTTGAATTTCAAATTTCAAAATTGAATTCTAAAGTTTAAATTTAAAATTTAAAACAAAGCAAAGCGAGAAAAACATCCATTCAACCAAAAATTTAAAAATTAATTAAGACGTACCCGGTTTTTAGATCCATTTCTTCAATGTTCTCTGAATTCTGAATTGATCTTCTGAAATTTGATGATGAGATCTACTCTATAGCGACGGGCTCATTTTTCTGATCAGGATAGTGTTGTATATAACAGTATTGTATACACAATTATATGATTTTTGTTTGATGATAACAACCAAATATATATTATTATATATGTGTTTGTAATTGTACTGTTTCTTATACTACACAAAATACATGAATATAATATTTCTATTTAAATAAAATACAATTGTACATAAATTTAAATATTCACAGTATTTTATTTGAATAGACTATTTTATTTCAATATCAAATAGTACGAGTTTTATACTCCACTATTTGTACATCTCTGTATTACATTTTATGTCATATCAGATTTCATATACACAGCTCCTCACTATAGAATCACTCTGTCACTCGTTTCATATATACTTTCTTTCATTGTTTCATACATTCTGTTATACAGACACATTGACACTTATACATTCACTGACACACACTCATTTACTGATATTGTCTTGTCTTCTGTCTTCACAACTTTCAATCAGTCCAGTCTTCATACCTGTCACATACAGAAGCACACACAGTATCTAGAACAGAAATAATATTTTAAATTCTGGAAGATATAATTTTTTATTTTAAAATTTTATTTGCCTCAGAATTTTGGGGTGTTTCTCATCATTTTTCATGACTTGATCTGATTTTTCTGTGTCTATACAACTTGTGATATTCATAGTGAAACACTGTAAATACCACAAGGAAGACAGTTTGTATATGTACAGGGACAGAAAATAATACTGAATGGCTGCATATACACACGTGCACTACCTCGCCAATTCAGTGTGCAAATGAGGAGCAGCCACGTGGACCATGTCGACTCAGTGCAACATGGTCAACATAGTCAACTCAAGTCAGAGAGTGAAGTACATCAAAATAAACAAGCAAGAGTGGTCGAGACAAGGTTCAAACAAGTGCATATGTATATACCAATATCATGGTGCATGTGATTCAGACACAAATGGTCAAGTGGCTCCAAATGGTTCAACTCTGAAATATGGACAGTGCACAATGTTTCGATAATGCATAAAACATGATCAAAGCATGGTTCAGCCCATGTTTTTAAAAGTGGACACAAGGTGAAAATGGGTAAAAATAGAAAGTTCAAAAATGAAGTGTTCATGGTGAAACATCAACATATGATGATGCAACAACAATGCCAAAGTGTTGGCATGAAATAGTTAAAAGTGATGCACAAGATTTCAGCACATGTATGCATGGAGACAAACATGGATGGACATGGTTCAATGTAAACAAAAGCATGGTGATCAAATAAACATTTCAAGTGGCGTGGCAGCTTTTTTAAACAAGGGTGCAGCATGTACAAAGGGATAAGCACAGTCAAACAGTGTTCAAGTGTTCAGTGCAGAAATATTGGCATAGGAAAGTATGCATCAAAGCAAAACCGACATGGTTCAAGACAGTTTTTTTTAAGATCATAGCAATTCATGTAGTAATACAAGTTATCATGAATGTATGGTAAAAATCAAAGTGGTCGAGTATTTATGCAAGTGATAGCATGGTGCTTTTACATGGAAGTTATATGTTAAGCAAACTGCTCAACATGGTTCAACAGAAAGTGCAACTACATGAAGAGGTCAAAACAGTTCAGGGCTCAAGTTCAATATGATAGTGTCAAAAACTGTGTCATCATATACATGGTGCAGACAGCAGTGATGAAGTTCAAATAGCCATAGGCATATGGTGACAACAGTGAACAACAATGAAGTTTGTACAGTGTGGCGCAACATGATAGCAGCAGTTTTTTTTTACAAAGGTTCATGCGTACATATAACTGCAATGACATGGTGTAGCAGTGTTGATTCAAATCTATGCAAATATATAGTATGGCATTTCATTTTGATTCAAACAAACAAAAGCAAGTTTCTGGAAATCATTTGTGGCATGAATTATCTTTAATTGGGCAAGAGCAATCTTTGGAAAAGGTTTCAAAATCAGTTTGAAAATTAGGAAGCAAACTTAAATGGTTTCCAGATTTGATCACTATTTCAAAATCTTGAATATCTATTACTCGAGGCAATAGAAGGCAACAGTGGAATTAAAGAAATCTGTTTTGACAAAAATCTCATTGCAAAAAGGAGAAATCTAGCATGTATGTTTATACTATATCAATCAAGCATATTTCGCAACTGTTTTTAATCAAACAAATCAGGGAGCAACGTATTTGCCAAGTGTTGATTTTGAACAATTCAAGGAATTCACAAATTAATCAGTGCAAACATACTACGCAAGGGATAATCACAAGGGGGCCACAAATCCAATTTTTGTTTCCAGAAAATGTTCTAATTGATTTCGCAAGGGACGAGAAACAAAATTTTTATTCCGGAAATCATGCCTGAATTCACCATAGCAATTAACTGCTAATTAGTCAAAGCCGATTTTATCAAGGGACAATTTCAAACTCATTTAAATCGAGCCAAATCAAAAGGGGAAACCAACACAATCAGATTAAATCATATAGGTGAATCAGAGGCTATCAAGGGCTTGTAAACCCTATATATAACACCAATTACATTACTGGCAAGGTCTTGAAAATAAAAAGCATCTTTTTCAAAGAACTACAGAGGATTCAAATTCAGATTAACTCATAGATTTTCGATCGCAACGTATAACCCCAAGTTGGTGAAGCAAGAAGCTTCTGGAATCGATCATGAAGCAACATACAAAGAGACAAAGCCATCAAGTTTCTACTCATCAAAATATTCGATCGATTTGGGGAGGATCTCAAAAACCCTAGTTCGATTTGAGACGCCGCCGCCATATTTTTTCTCCAGAGAACAAAAGGATCAGGATAATAGAAATGATGATGCACCCAACACTAATGGGCCGGCCAAGTTTTGATATGGGTCTTAAGTGTTAAAGGGGTGTTTTATTTCCTTTGTTAAAATCTAGGGTTATTATTCTTTCTAGTTATTTTTTTGTTGTTTTTAATTTGTGTTGTAAAAATCACCGAACGGTTTTTCTAATGTCCGTATAAAACTAGAGAATTCAGTTAAGGGTTAACTGACAGTATCTAAAGTCTGTAAAATCTAGGTGGTTTCCTAATTTTGTTTGTACAACTGGGCAGTTTACTAGAGTCTATAAAACTAGGGGAAAATCTGGTCTAGGGGATTTAGACCAGTCTAGGGTTTTGAGCGTAGGGTTAGAACAGGACCAGTGAGTACGAGCTTATAGTGTCTGTAAGCGGGATATGTTATTAACACCTAGTAGAAACCTTAGTGAATGCAGCAGTAGGCAGAGTCTGCCGAAGCTGGGTATATCTGTGTGTTATTTATTGCATTTATTTCCCTTCTGATTTCTATATTGTGATTGTTTTTAAATATCAGCGATAAACTGTGATAAACCCTATTCGCCCCCCTCTAGGGTTAATCTAGATCCAACAGATAGTGTATTCATTTGCTGAATTTGAACATCGTATGAGAAAGATATCGAAGATTTAGTAGTTCAACCAACTTGGTGCCAAAATTGGAATTTGAAATTTTTACTTTGAATGAATGGACACTTCTACTATTATATAAATGCCCAAAAGTCATGTCTCTTCACAATCACTTCTCCTCTTCTTCTTCTCGTTTTTCATTTTTAACCAAACTTTCAAGAGGCATAACTTCTTCGTTTCTTGACGGAATTGGACGAAATCAGCGGCAAATCGAAGAAGAATTCGAGGACTATGATCTAGTAGCAGTTTGGGGATGAATTTGGATGGTATTGAGATGCATCAAGTCAAAATAGTAAGAGGTATGCATGAAATCCCGTAACAGTTTTCAGTTTTGAATCACCAACTTCAAACTGCCATATCTCACTCAATTTTGATCGGAATTTGACGATCTACCCATCAAATTGACTGCGAGAACGAGAAATACAATCTGGAAAAGGATTTTGGACAACATAGCCTAATTTATGGATTCAATTTGAAGATCTTTGTCGATGATCATTATTAACGGAATCTCATGAATCCAACGACATTACGAAGCAAATGAAGAGAAGTATAGTATTAAGATAAGTTGTAGATGAAAATCCAAAGTTTTAAAGTTATCTGGTACCCATTTCTTTTCTGATTTACATTATATATATATATATATCCTTTTCTTCTTTATGTCTCTTCACCAACCGTCGTTACTCCTCTTTTTGATTTCTTTTCAGAATTTGATTTTTCAATAGCCGCCATTTCGGAATTTGAATTGCCAACAGCCACTCACCCATCTTTTCAGAGTTTGAATATCCAATAGCCATATAACACATCTTTTCCTGTAAAACAACACAACTTTTCAAACAATCAAATAAATTTTCAAGTAATTCGAATGTCTTTTCAAATATTCAAATGACTTTTCAAATAATCAAATAACTTTTCAAAATAACTAACTACAATTCTATCATGATAGTTTTGTAACACATCCATAGATCAAAAATTTCAAAATTTAAAACATTTCAAATTTCAAAAACCAAATCACAGTAACTTGATTTTTCAACAAAATTGAATGCAGACTCATCTAATACTTGATGCAATACATGAATTAAAACTAGTGCTCAAAATTTTCCATTTAACATTTCCAAAAATCAGATTATGAATTTTTGAAAATCCTTGCTCTGATACCAATTGTTAGGGACTGCGGAATGGATCGTTCAGGCAAAGCAAACACTAGAGGGAGGTGAATAGTGTTTGTAAGAATTTAAACAAAACTAAAAACTAGAGAGAACTACGGGATGAATGAAACACCACAAACACAATCATCATAGACACAGATTCAAACAAAGAAGAAAAATAAAAAAAATAAAAATGCAGAAAAGGAAAGAATACACTGGATTTTATACTGGTTCGGATCACTCCTACGTCCAGTCCCGCACAACGCGGGATTATGCAGAGTTTTATTACTATTTTCAAATAGTCAAATACAACCTCCTTGATTTCACGGCTCAACAAGGAGACATCGACTCCTATCCCCTGATTTCACAGCTCAACAAGGGCACACCGACTCATATTCCTTGACTTCATGGCTACAAGAATACATCGATTCCACTTTGACTTACAAACAAGGTTTATTCAACCCAAGCAATTACAAAATAGACCTATAACTCTTCAATAGCACTTGATTCAGAGAGTAGAGAGTGCAGAGAGAAGAAGTTTTATCAAAACAGAAGTGAATTCGGCTGAGTATAAGTGTAAGAATCATAAAAATGATTAAGAATAATGGTGGGATGAAAGAGTATGAAGTTAGAGAAGAAGATATGTCAAAAAAATCGGTTTTAACCTCTTTTTTATAGAGTATGAAGGGTTGCAACTGTTCTGAAGCGTTTTAAATAGTGAAAAGACACTTCCCTTCAAAAATAGAAAATATAGCAGTTATATGTCGACATACACTTTTTGCTATGTAGACATACTCATGTGTATTTTTCATTTTCAAAACATTTTTCAAGTATTTTGATATAAAACTAATTCTGGAAATTCTTGAGTAAAATTCTAGTGTTGTAAATTAATATTATATGATAGAAAATCATATGAATACATACTTTTAAACTAAATAAATATATTTATAAAATTATAAGGTTTTAAACTATATAAAGTACAAATATAAAGTATATAAAAAATTTAAGTTTGAAAAACCAAGAAGAATAAAAATAGAAAAACAAAATAGAGAGAATTAAGGATAAATAGAAAAACAAAATGGAGAGGATTGAGGATAGAATTGAAAATTAGAATTAGAATTTGAACCTGGAGTGCTATTTAGAGTCTTACAAAATCTAGACTCTATAACTATATTGATCTTGAACTCTTAAAATCTTGATTACTCATTAATCTTGAAATTTCTCTGATCTTTGAGTCTTTATCATCTTTATAACTGTACAGTCCTCAGTAATATTTCTGTGTACAAATCCTGCATATATATATATATATATATATATATATATATATATTCCATACAAAATGTGTTAGTATATATTTTATAATCAATGATAATTGAAATAAGGTTGTTGTCATCAAAACTCCATTCTCCAACAGAAGCAAGGCCTCGAAAATAGTTTAATCAAAGTAGTTCTCTAAATATAAGGCATCATAGTCTACAAAATATAGATGGTATTTTAAAATAAAGAAAGGGAAACTTTTGGAAAACATTAAGACTTACCCCTTTTAAGTGTATTGTTGGTTTTTTAAGTTGCTGCAACTTTCTTAGAAAGTTCAACTATGATAATATAACTTAAATTTACTAAACTAATACATTTTAATTGCAACAAGTTAGAGGAAATATCCTTAGATGTTGTTACTGACCCAGAAGACAAGCATGACCACTTCAAGCACAACTGCAACCGGAGCCCACTTCCTTATCAAGGCCTGCAAACCAAAAGATTGTTTAGTTTTTAGTATTAGAAAAAATAGCAACATAAATTTGTTATAAATACAATAGCTATGACGAAAGCAAGTTTTTTTGGAATTGTCAATGGATAATGATAAATACGATGGTTCCATATCAACAACCATATTCAGTATGCTTCCAGATATAGGATACCAATATCCTAAGTTATTGAATTTATGTATATCTTTATATATATATATATATATATATCAGTCAAAGATCACTCTCTCTCATAAACATAAATATCAAAAGGATAAATTCTGAACATTGATGGTCCATTTGAAAAGACATGTTCATTTCACGGCATAATGAGTTGAAAAATGACTTTTTAACTGTATTGCGTGTTCCAATGTAAATTGCATAACCTATACTTGTATAATGATCACAAGTTGGGGGTGCTAAGTAAAGAAACTATAAAGTACACTGAAATGGGATTCCGATTTACAACTTGTGGTAAATAAATCATACAACTTGATAAAACTTGTGCACGATTGCAACCACATGGGCATTCAAGATATTGCAAGTGAACAAATAATAAAAATGCAGAGAATATGCCAAGAAAATAGTCGATCGGTAACTAAATATAAAAAGTAGCTAGAAAAGATGGAGCACTTACTTTATTTGCAGAAAAATAGCATATAAACCCTTTCTTTTGGCTGCCTTTGGCATCTTAAACAAGAAATTGATATCCTTGGAAATCCACTAGGACAAGAAATAGAATACAACTGACTTGGAATCAAAAAATATTTATAGCACAGTGTGTCTTATTACAAAGTACATAAGATGCCAAAGACCATGATCATTCATATAGTCAAAGAGTGTTCATTCCACGTTGTGCCTTTTTAGTTTGAAATAAAATCACAGACCTGAAAAATAACTTCCCCATTGGCGTTTAACCCCTTCTACAGCAACAGCTAAGGCACTACCTTTTTTCGCAGCCTTTTACATTCTTGATATAGCATCATACAAACACATTATTATGTCCAACATAGCAATTACTTCACCATTGTCTACTGCAGGAAGATGCCCAACTTCCCTGAAATTTAAAATTTTGGAATTTCATTTATCTGTATCCAGCTGCCCTAATCACCAATTATACCCTCTCAACTGAATGATTGTATGCAACTTATATGAGTTGGGTGTTAATTACGACAGCTCCAGTTATCTTAATTATAACAATACAATAAACCAAGCATCAGAATGAAGATAGAGTTCATGTTCAGTTATAGATTGATGTAAATCCTTGTACAAATTTTCATGATAACAGCAATTAAGATTTTCAACTCATAAATATACCTAGTTTCACATCATTTGAAGAAAACAAACAATAAACCTTTAACCTTCTTCTGCAAAGCTTCAATAGCCAAAGAATCAGCCATAACAAACATTGGATTCCTAGTCATAACCTTTGAAACTATTGTTTGCTCGGTTCTTAAGCCCTCTATTATAACCATAATTGAAATATCCTAATCCAACAAGTAAACGGTCAATTAACTACATGAAAGGCTTCTAAATTTCCAAAATTAACTCGAAAAATCATCAACCGACAATTTACATAACTCCCAACCTTGTCAGTAACAATTCCAAAGAGTAATCCATTTGCATCAGTAAGCAAAACTACGTCAACTCTTCTTGATGCCATTCTCCAACAAGCTTCAGACACGGTTGTGCCTTCAGGAATGGTTAAAGCCTTTGAAAGCCTCAGTTTCCTAACATTTCTCTCTCCACTAGGTCATAAAAGACAAGAATAAAAATATAAAATTAAGCATATTAATCAGACAAAACTGTTAAAATATAACTAAATTTTCCAGTGATGTTGTAGTAACTGAAAGCTGCTCCATGTAATCACAAGTAAGTCTACGGTGATAAGCGTATTATCTGATGTTACAGGGTTTTTTGGATCCACTTATATTTGCTTAAAAGGGGGTAAAAGTAAAAACAACTTAAACTATCCATAGGGCAACATACCACATCTGTTGGGCAATCTAAAATGAATCCTTTTGTTGGATTGGAGTTAGAATTATTTGTCAGGAATGAAACCAAATCAACCAGGTAACCTTGACATGTTTCAAATACCGATAGATCTGAGTAGCATTTCTCTGTCTGGTTCGATCCCATCTAATATGATGAAGCTAATAACATTGTTGAAACTCAATCAATCTCGTAATAGTCTCTCTGACAATTTCCCCAATGTGCTGTCGCAACTCAAAGCCTTAGACACAATGGATTTTTCATATAATAACTTAACTAGAGAAATTCCTTCAGGCCATTTTTCATAGTAATATCTCAAACTTTTCAGAAAACACTTTGGTCCATGGAAATTTCACAGGTTTGTTACTATCTTAAGATTTTCAAACTACCTGTCCCACTCTCAAAAATCGTGAAATGCTCATTTTCATAGATAACTTTGAAGTTTCTTGTTATATTCTAACCAAAACATGCACAATTTTTCCTTAATGTTGACATAAGTGCTAGGTTCAAATCATAGAGTACTGAATAAATAAACAAAAATCTGAATCAAAAGAATTTACAAGTGGAGATATAAATTCAAAAGAACTTACAAGCATAAATTGGTGAGGCACGCCAGGTAGCAACAGATCTTAGTTCGATGATCTGGTGCAACAGTAAAATGACGATGTGACTATCGAATAAAAATGTTTTCCACGAATTAAAATAAAAAATTCCGCTAAAAATAATCCAGATCTTATATAACAAAGCAGGCTATAATTTTTCATCATTACAGAAACAAAATTGTTGCCTTCTTCATGAAAACAACCAATTAAATACTTACTTTGTTAAGAATCCAATTTATATCCCACATACGTTACAAAGAAGACCCGATGATGTGATGAAATTTTTCCGATACTCACCCTAATGAGATCTTCTTCCAATTGAAATCATGATTTCAATTTAGGTTGCAAATATTATTTTTTAATATAAAGATTTTACCTGAACTGAAATCAGAAGCAGAATGCCGGATTTTTACATCTAAATCCCGATTTGAGGAGAGAAATATCTGATAGGAAAAATCATTAGGAGAAATGATTTAGAAGAGGAATAGGGAAGAAAAAATCATGTGAAAGAAGGGAGCCTTAAAACGTGATGGCTCCATTTTTGATTCTTCTAATAACCCTAAAAGCTGAATTGTAGATTTGGGGTAGAAGGAAGCGCATGAATGAAAATGTTAGCGGGAAACGGAGGAGGTGCAATGGACAATGGATGGATGGTTAGGATTTTGTTTTAACTAAAGGTATGGATCACTGAGGTGTCATTTTTAATTTTTTTAATTTGAATATACCTATAGCTATTGTAGCACAATTTTATATCTATGCTAACACATTAAAGCGTGCGTTGCAATAGACAAAAATCAGCATAGTTGTGGCAACATTTTTGTAATAACCCGGAAATCCGAGCCAATTTAAAATATTTATTTTGGCAATTTTGATGGATTTTGAATATTTAAAATGATATATTTTAAATAATAACAACAAGAAATTTATTTTGAATAGCAATAGGACTATATATTTATTTGAATCGATGTTAGAATATATATATTTATTTTTAATTATAAAAGGAATTGAAAATGCCGCGGTAGTTCGAAAATTCGATTTCGAAGTTCAAATGAATGTACAGGATTCAAAATAAACCGAATTTTAGCAAAACCAAAAATATTAGAATCTAGTTGAAAATATCTTTCCAACGAACCCGAAAAATTGAAATTTCATAGCTGGGATAAAAAGTTATGCCCAGATGAAATTTAAGAATAGTCGCTATGGAATTTTGGCCCTTAAAAATAGCCATATTGCAAATGACCACTGTTTTTGATGAAACCTCTTTTGTTGGACTCGGAATGTCAAGTTATGGCTAGATTCCAAAATTCAAAATTTTTCAAATCAACATGTGAGCGTGGCAAAGTAAAATGTGTTCTGGCAGTTTCAGTCAATTTCGATTGGCCAGAAATTGGCCATTTTTCAAACGGTCTCAGAATTTGACGAAATTAGTTTTGTTAGAACCATATCGTCAAATGAAGCTAGAATATATTTTTCGGGAATTTTTAGAGTCCATATGTGGTCCCGGTAAATTGAAATGCGCGTTCAAATTCAATATATAGATTAATATTTTGATTTTGACGGAAACTAATCGAAATGATCAAATCAGCTTACGATATATATCCCATTGTGCTCGGAATGGGGGTAATTAACTATGGACGACAGTCGGTGGGTTCGATCTTGAGTACGAAATAAAAAGTTGCTTTTTGAAAAATTAAATAAAAAAAGTCAACCCTTCTTTAATACCTCTCCCTCACTCCCTCCTTTCAAACGACGACAGATAAAAGAAAAAGAAAAACCTAAAGTAATCGCACGTCGCCCCCCCCATCCTTTGTCGGCCGCCACCAGTGCCCCTCCTCCTTCCCTCTCTCTCTATCCTCTCCTGCTTCTCCTTCCTCCGATCTCCCCCTTTCCTTCTTCGATCGAACCCCCCCCCCAATACTCAGCCCAAAACGAACCGCGATCCTCCCTCTACCCAGCAGCGACGCCACCGCTGGCGAGTCCACCGCCGCCTCGGATGGTCAGCCGCCCGTCCAACGCGCCTCCCCGATGTCTAACGTCCCTCCTCCCTCATTGAATAGCACCGTGAGTTCTTAGTTTAATTTATTTTCCTTTGAGGGTAATTGATTCAGTAAATGTGATGATAAAAGTTAGATTTTTATGTTGATAATAAAAATTAGATTTTTAGATTTTCATTGTAGAAAAGATTATATTTTTTTGTTTAAGAAAAGCTTATACTTTTATTTATGAAAATTTTATATACATGAAAGCGTTATAAAAAATAGATCTTTATATATATTATAGTGGTATAAAAATATAATTTTTATCAGAGTAAGAAGTTAAAAATATAAATTTTTTTCATATGAAAAATACCATTTTTATATTATAAAGATAATAAAAATACGATTTTTATATTATAAAGATAATAAAAATATGATTTTTATATTATAAAGATAATAAAAATATGATTTTTTTTATATAGTAGAGATAATAAAAATATGATTCTTATATAGTAGAGATTATAAAAATATGATTTTTATAAAATAGAGAATATAAAAATACGATTTTTTATATGTGTTATAGCAAAATAAAAAAATCGATTTTTATACGTGTAGCGGATTGAAAATATGATTTTTATATAACAGAGAATATAGAAATATAATTTTTATATATGTAGTGAAATAAAAATCTGATTTTTATTATATATATATAAAGTGAGATAAAAATGTGATTTTTAATGTGAACAGCGTGAAAAGGACCGCATTGGAATTTCAAACAAATCCAAACGGTTCAGAAGTAAAATACATCAGAGTGGAACACAAAGGTGAGAACTCCTCACTTTTATTTTAGTTTCTAGTTGAAATACATACTAGGATACAGACGGTGCTTAGCGGCACCCGACACCCGTCGTCCACAAACTATGGATGACTTGTTTGTTTGATTGATGTGTTGTGAAAATTGATTGTGTGATGTGGAATGAATAAATATTTTATAGTTAAAAATATAATTTTTAACATGTATATAAAATAAATATTTATAAACAAATCGGACGGTTTGTTTATGTACACCCATTTGACTGATATTGATTGGGACGATAAATTTTACACATCGCTCAACTGCACAAATAAAAATCTGTGTTTGTTGATTTGAAACCCCACACGGGTGTTGGGATGATATCTGGCGTACACTAATCCCAATTATTTAGCTGTATGTCAATCGATGGGTTGACAAATTGTGTAAGCGTTAATTATTTATATTTAATGCTTATGTAGCTGTGTAGTGCACTCTGGATGATGGTTGATTATTTATCGTTGCTATTATATACATGTGTTGTATGGAATCCATATAATTAACATTGTATAAAAATTGATTGGGCCTCATTCCAACTTGGAAAATAAAATATATATTCATGTGTTGAATAAAAGAAAATTTGTGTGTTGAATAAAATATATATTCATATGTTGAATAAAAGAAAATTCATGTGTTGAATAAAATATATATTCATGTGTTGAATAAAAAAAATTCATGTGTTGAAGAAAATATTCATTTGTTGAATAAAATAACAAAGTTATTGAAAGATATAAAGCCGTGTTGATTAGATTTGCGCCATTTTGACGCGAACGATATTTATATCGATTATATTCGCTTTTATAATGAATACAGAAAAGGAAACGATTTTGAAATATAATGTTTTGAAAATATTATCATATATATATATATATATATCGACGATACGGAATATTCAATTTTGATTAGAAATTGAATAGGAAGCTGAAATCGTTTTGAAAACGAATTTAAAACGATTTATAAAATACGTTTTATAAGGAAATCGACGAAATATATATATATATATATATATATATTATATAATGGCCTGAATAGAACGCGCCGCGCTGCGGCAGTTCGCGAATTTCGACCATTGACTTCGAGTGGACATTACGGGAGATCCGACTGTCAGATTCTCCTAAAACCAGAACCTTTGGGTTCGTATCGAAAAAGCTTTCTAACGAATATTAGAGATTTGAAATCTAACGATCGAATTTGGAATTATGTCCAAATCAAATTTGGAAAAGGTCACTGTAAGTGCAGTTCGATGGCCGTTGATGGAAATCGACTGTACAGGCCTTGATAAAATTATTAAAAATAGCAATAATTTGATTAAAATCATAAAAAATGATTTGGAAAGAATTGGGATGAAAAATTCCATATTTGAAATGATAAAAATAGTTTTTTATCGAAATGAACTAGTTTTGAACCAGAATTACAATCCATTTATTTTTAAAATAAATAATTTGGATTTGAAATGGTTTTAAAAGTAACCAGAATTTCCAATAATTGAATTGGGATGGATTTGAATCGAAATTGTCTTTGGAAAATTTCGATGTTGGATTTCGTGATTTTACAGATATTGTTATGTAAATTTAGAAGATATATTTATATCGTTATTTTCAATACGATATTTGTTGGTCGTAGAATTTGATATTGAATATAAGCCGATATATTTTCTATTCAGAGCCTTGTATTTAATATCAAATGGAATTTGGGTTTGTCGTGATTGGTGTCTTCATTAACACTGTTCTTAAACCTAGTTGAAAAAAGATTAAATCTTTTTATTTAGATTTAATGAAGTATACCAATTAAATGGTATTTAATTAGAATTGAATTTGAATTTATTTTTGGGTTTACCGTGAACGGTGATTTAAATAACACTTGTTCTTTAACCCGATAATTAATGGAATGCAAATTGGGTTTATCGTGAACTGTGTTCTAACGACCTTCATTCTTTAACCCGATTTACAGTGAAATGATATTTGGAATTTATAAATCTTTTGTTAATATTTAAAGGAGATTTTCCAAAGTAAAGTTTTCCAATTTAATAAAATAAATTAGAATGGAATGGAATTCGATTTGGTAATTATCGAAGTGAATTTCTGTGGAGGAAGACAACTAATATATCTGGAATTTAAAAGGCTTTGCTGTTATTCCATTTATATTAGTAGTCGAATATGGAAGTTTTAATGAATCTTTAATTAGATTGAAATGATTGAGAATGGAGTATCACCAGTTTTGCTCCAGCCGATAGTTAAATCTTTAATTAGATTTGAACATGAAATGGTAATTGAATTTACCGATAACACTGTGGTGTTAGATATGAAGTATTACCAGTTTTACTTCATGGGATGAATATGTTGGGATTGGGAAATTTAGAACAAATGATTACTTCGGTAAGGTTCGTTAATCCCGACTAGTGTGGATAAACCATAATTTGGTTTGAATTGATATTCAAAAGAAGATTAAAGAATAAATTTAAAGAATTTATCTTTGATAAAATTAATGGGAACCTTTCCCAAAGTATAAGAATATTTGAATAAAAGAATATTCTGAATTTGAATGAGGCGAATGTTGTGTTTGTGTAACACTTGTTTATTATATACGCGAGTTATTCAGAAAGACCGGGTTTATCTCATTCTGACATTTATATTATTCAGTGACCTACCAGCCCTGACATTTATATTATTTTCACCTGTGTGGTTGTTGGATTGCGAGGCACCTCGGATATATCGGTGACTGTGTGGAGCCGATGGAGTCATTTGGCTCATTTACGCCCCAAAGGTCGGGGAAACGAAGTATTCAGACATTTTAATCCACATCGGTGGACCGACCCTGATGATCCAAGGGCTTGACTGAGTACTTGTCCTGAGGCTCGGGCTAGAGAGTCTCGAATTCGGTGAGGACGATCCCTTGCCTCGGTTCACAGATGAAAATCCAGCTTCCAATACGTGACTTTGCGGTTTTGATTGTAGAACCTATATATGGCGACATAGTGGTATGGGGCACTTATGCCGTCTATGATTGATACTTATGATTTGAAATTGTTTTGACACTATATACTTATAGTAATAATAAAAGATGAAATTTAGCGTATCAAGCATTCTTTTTCTATTATAAGGTAAAACCCTATCCTCCGGCTTGTGTTGCATTGTGTAATGGGACCTGGGTCTTATAATAGCTTCATTGTTCTTTATTTAGCATTGCGCTGTTGTTTTATGCACTGGTGTTCCTGGGAGGAAACCCGTTCTGTGTTATACGGGGTGGTCCCTTGATTCACCTAACTTTAAAATAAGGATTAATAACTGTTTTAGTTCTCACACCAGTCACACGACTGACCTGAAGTTTATTGTTTTAACCTAAACTCTGGGTGCCCCTATTTTCCGCATGGGCAGCTAGTAGTTTTGGTTTTGCAGATTTATATTTACAGGATCCTGATTTATAGCTGGAATGATATTTGGAAAGCTCTATATCCAAGCAATGAAATGTTCTTTTGTTTGCGTTCTGATATGTGTTGTTCTCAACTCAATCCGAGCTTTCCTCACCGGGGAAGTTCGGGTCGTAACAGCTTGGTATCAGAGCTCTGATTTACAGAGCTCGAGAACAAGACACATTAGAACCATACGAAAGAATTCATCAGAGATTGGATTAGTAATATCCAATAAGAATGACTCGTTAGAGTTGGGATCAGCAATGTCCTAGAATGAGTCGGAAGAGTGTTGTTTTTCAAATAAAAATGAAAACAAGTTTTGTTTTGAAAGATTAAATTCAATTATTCGTATTTGAATATTTATTTGTATTGAATTTAGACAGTCCAGTATATAAAGATTTTGCATATACGTTTGATCCACGTGCATACCAAGTTTTTATATACTGGGTAGATATAGAGTCACACTCTAGTCGCTCAGGGATAATTCTGGTGATGTCCGGACAACATTAGTATTTGTGTTCGATTTTCGAAAGAGGGATTTCTATATATTTCCAATTGACTGGTGTGAGAACCGAAATATAGTTAGAATATATTGTTGTGACTTTGCATCAAAAATGTGATTTTTCGACTATGTATCAAAATTATGAATTTGAAACGTTAATCAACTAATTGATTGCTGATTGTGTTGTTTGATTATTGTTCGATTAATTAAATGTTGAACCTTTAGACAAATTGAACCAAATAGTGAGTTGTATTGAAATTTTTTCGCATTTGCATACATATACATGTACTCACACTGAACAGGTCATAGCAAGGAGGCTAGAGAAGAGGAATAAAATTGTTTGCCCAACAAATAGGTACATGTTTATTGTATTTCTTGGGTTTTTGATGATTTTACGAGCCGATTGGCTAGCCGCTTGGCTGTTTCTTTTTCTTTTTGGATTAGTGAGGGCTATGGGAGGCTATTAGAAATACCCCGAAGCTCACGGTGCAAGGGAGGTTATGGCGAAATTTTTCGAAAATTTAGGGTGTTAGCTAAATTTTTAAAAATTTGAAAAGTTCTTTGAAACTGAAAAGTTGAAGAACTTAAGCCATAATGAACATAATGAAAGTTGAGTTGGTTTGTAAAACAACTTTCGGCTTCGTTCGTTTTCGGGACGAAAAATTTTAAGTGGGGGAGATTGTAATAACCCGGAAATCCGAGCCAATTTAAATTTTTTATTTTGGCAATTTGGATGAATTTTGAATATTTAAAATGATATATTTTAAATAATAATGACGAGAAATTTATTTTGAATAGAAATAGGATGTATATATTTATTTGAATCAATGTTAGAATATAAATATTTATTTTTAATTATAAAAGGAATTGAAAATGTCGCGGTAGTTCGAAAGTTCGATTTCAAAGTTCAAATGAATGTACCGGATTCAAAATAAACCGGATTTTAGCGAAACCAAAAATATTAGAATCCAGTTGAAAATATCTTTCCTACGAACCCAAAAAATTGAAATTTCATAGCGGGGATAAAAAGTTATGCCCAGATGAAATTTCAAAATAGTCGCTATGGAATTTTCACCCTTAAAAATAGCCATTTTGCAAATGACCTCTGTTTTCTACGAAACCACTTTTGTTGGAACCGGAATGTCAAGTTATGGCTAGATTCCAAAATTCATAATTTTTCGAATCAACATGTGAGCGTGGCAAAGTAAAACGTGTTCTGGCAGTTTTAGTCAATTTCGATCGACCAGAAATTGGCCATTTTTCAAATGGTCTCAGAATTTGACGAAATTAGTTTTATTAGAACCGTATCGTCAATATGAAGCTAGAAAATATTTTTTGGGAATTTTTAGAGTCCGTATGGGGTCCTGGTAAATTGAAATGCGCGTTCAAATTCAATATATAGATTTATATTTTGATTTTGACGAAAATTGATCGAAACGATCGAATCAGCTTATGATACATATCCGATTGTGTTTGGAATGGGGGTAATTAGCTGTGCACGACAGGCGGTGGGTTCGATTTTGAGTACGAAATAAAAAGTTGCTTTTTGAAAAATTAAATAAAAAAAGAAGTCAACCCTCCTTTAATACCTCTCCCTCACTCCCTCCTTTCAAATCACGACAGATAAAAGGAAAAAACCCTAAACTAGTCGCACGTCGCCCCCTATCCACCGTCGGCCGCCACCAGTGCCCCTCCTCCTTCCCTATCTCTCTCCTCTCTCGCTTCTTCTTCCTCCGATCTCCCCCTTTCCTTCTTCGATCGAACCCCCCCCCCCCCAATGCTCAGCCCAAAACGAACCGCGAGCCTCCCTCTACCTAGCAGCGACGCCACCGCTGGCGAGTCCACCGCCGCCATGGATGGTAAGCCGCCCGTCCAACGCGCCTCCCCGGTGTCTGACGCCCCTCCTCGTTCATTGAATAGCACCGTGAGTTCTTAGTTTAATTTATTTTCTTTTAAGGGTAATTGATTCAGTAAATGTAATGATAAAAGTTAGATTTTTATGTTGATAATAAAAATTAGATTTTTAGATTTTCATTGTAGAAAAGATTATATTTTTTTGTTTAAGAAAAGCTTATACTTTTATTTATGAAAAGTTTATATACATGAAAGCGTTATAAAAAAAGATCTTTATATTTATTGTAGTGGTATAAAAATATAATTTTTATCATAGTACGAAGTTAAAAATATAATTTTTGTTCATATGAAAAATATAATTTTTATATTATAAACATAATAAAAATATGATTTTTATATTATAAAGATAATAAAAATATGATTTTTATATAGTAGAGATAATAAAAATATGATTTTTATATAGTAGAGATTATAAAAATATGTTTTTTATAAAATAAAGAATATAAAAATACGATTTTTCATATCTGTTATAGCGAATAAAAAAATTCGATTTTTATACGTGTAGCTGATTGAAAATATGATTTTTATATAATAGAGAATATAATTTTTATATTTGTAGCGAAATAAAAATCTGATTTTTATTATATATATACAGTGAGATCAAAATGTGATTTTTAATGTGAACAGCGTGAAAAGGACTGCATTGGAATTTCAAACAAATCCAAACGGTTCAGAAGTTCAGAAGTAAAATACGGCGGAGTGGAACCTAAAGGCGAGAACTCCTTACTTTTATTTTAGTTTCTGGTTGAAATACATACTAGGATGCAGACGGTGCTTAGCAGCACCCGACACTCATCGTCCACAGACCATGGGTGACTTGTTTGTTTGATTGATGTGTTGTGAAAATTGATTGTGTGATGTGAAATGAATAAATATTTTATAGTTAAAAATATAATTTTTAACGTGTATACAAAATAAATATTTATAAACAAATCGGACGGTTTGTTTATGTACACCCATTCGACTGATATTGATTGGGACGATAAATTTTACACATCGCCCAACTGCACAAATAAAAATCTGTGTTTGTTGATTTGAAACCCCACACGGGTGTTGAATAGAATAACAAAGTTATTGAAAGATATAAAGCCATGTTGATTAGATTTGCGCCATTTTGAGCAAATGATATTTATATCGATTATGTTCGTTTTTATAACGAATATAGAAAAGGAAACGATTTCAAAATATAACGTTTTGAAAATATTATCATTTATATATATATATATATCGACGATATGGAATTTTCAATTTTGATTAGAAATTGAATAGGAAGCTGAAATCATTTTGAAAATGAATTTAAAACGATTTATAAAATACGTTTTATAAGGAAATCGACGAAATATATATACTATATTATATATATATATATATAATGGCCTGAATAGAACGCGCCGCACTGCGGCAGTTCGCGAATTTCGACCATTGACTTCGAGTGGACATTACGGGAGATCCGACTGTCGGATTCTCCTAAAACCGGAACCTTTGGGTTCGTATCGAAAAGAGCTTTCTAACGAATATTAGAGATTTGAAATCTAACGGTCGGATTTGGAACTATGTCCAAATCAAATTTGGAAAAGGTCGCTGTAAGTGCAGTTCGATGGCCGTTGATGGAAATCGACTGTACGGGCCTTGATAAAATTATTAAAAATAGTAATAATTTGTTTAAAATCATAAGAAATGATTTGGAAAGAATTGGGATGAAAAATTCCATATTTGAAAAGATAAAAATAGATTTTTATCGAAATGAACTAGTTTTGAACTAGAATTACAATCCATTTATTTTTAAAATAAATAATTTGGATTTGAAATGGTTTCAAAAGTATCTAGAATTTCCAATAATTGAATTGGGATGGATTTGAATCGAAATTGTCTTTGGAATATTTCGATGTTGGATTTCGTGATTATACAGATATTGTTATGGAAATTTGAAAGATATATTTATATCATTATTTTCAATACGATATTTTTGTTGGTTGTAGAATTTGATATTAATATAAGCCGATATATTTTCTATTCAGAACCTTGTATTTTTTATCAAATGGAATTTGGGTTTGTCGTTAATGGTGTCTTCATTAACATTGTTCTTGAACCCAGTTGAGAAAAAGATTAAATCTTTTTATTTAGATTTAATGAAGTATACCAATTAAATGGTATTAAATTGGAATTGAATTTGAATTGATTTTTGGGTTTATCATGAACGGTGTTTTTTATAACACTTGTTCTTTAACCCGATAATTAATGGAATGTGAATTGGGTTTATCGTGAACTGTGTTTTAACGACATTCATTCTTTAACCCGATTTACAGTGAAATGTGATTTGGAATTTATAAATCTTTTGTTAAGATTTATTGGAGATTTTCCAAAGTAAAGTTTTCCAAATTAATAAAATAACTAGAATGGAATGGAATTCGATTTTGTAATAATCGAAGTGAATTTCTATGGAGGAAGACAACTAATATATCTAGAATTTAAAAGGCTTTGCCGTTATTCCATTTATGTTAGTAGTCGGATATGGAAGTTTATATCGATTTGTTTTCCATGAAGATTCCATTGTAAATGGAATATGATTTTGGGTTTATCGTGAACCGTGTTTTAAATAACATTGGTTCTTTAACCCAGTTAAAGACAGGATATGATTTCCCAAGTTAAACAATCATCAATATTGATTTTTGGGAAGATTAAAACCAAGTGGAGTTTTAATGAATCTTTAATTAGATTGAAATGATCGAGAATGGAGTATCACCAGTTTTTCTCCATGCGATAGTTAAATCTTTAATTAGATTTGAACGTGAAATGGTAAATGAATTTATCGATAATACCGTGGTGATAGATATGAAGTATTACCAGTTTTACTTCATGGGATGAATAGGTTGGGATTGGGAAATTTTAAACAAATGATTACTTCGGTAAGGTTCGTTAATCCCGACTAGTGTGGATAAACCATAATTTGGTTTGAATTGATATTCAAAAGAAGATTAAAGAATATTTAAAGAATTTATCATTGATAAAATTAATGGGAACCTCTCCCAAAGTATAAGAATATTTGAATAAAAGAATATTCTGAATTAGAATGAGGCGTATGCTGTGTTTGTGTAACACTTGTTTACTATATACGCGAGTTATTCAGAAAGACTGGGTTTATCCCATTCTGAATAATTGATTCGACGATGTGTCGAGGATGAAGACGGTGGTCGAAGACCGGAGGTCTTCACATCGTTTGGGTGATTACTGATGATCTTGATTGGGCTGTACACCCAAGAGGAGGGAATAAGTTGGTGATCATCCAGACGTACTTGGAGATCGATGGATATGCGAGGCACAAGGTGCCTCCTGTGACGGCCCGCCCTGCACCAACTGACATTTACTCCAAAAGTGCGTTGTACACATGTCTAATTAGCACGGAACGGTCGTCATAAGAAAAGGAAGAAGATGAAGAATCAATAAAGAACCTGTAATATGTCTCACAACGCATGAAATATAATATAATCATAACATATACTTGACACAAAATAGGTGAGACAGTGCATAAGCTAGAAACAAACTATCATAGCAGCGGAAAATCCAAATACAGCTTATGTTCCACAATATCATTATTACAACTTTTAAAACTGTCTCAAAAGCAAGATACGGAAGGTACACTACTAATGCCCAAGTAGTGACCACCAACGACACAGGGAGAATATATATATATATATATATATATATATATATATATATATATATATCATACGTGGAAGCCTCCTGCTCGCCTCCGGATCAGCTACTCGTGCATCACCAGCTAACCTGTCTCTAGTCTGCTCATTTAGGAGCACCCAGAGTAATAAGAAGAGACATAAAACTCTGGGTCAGACAAAAGTCTGGTATGAGCGATAAGCAGCTAAACAGAATAATAACAGGTATACTAAACCATACCTGAACCTGGACCTGCAACCAAAGAGTTAGTACTACATACTGTACAGCACTCTAAGGTGCCACTAACACATGGTGTACAAGCATACGGGGGTGGGGGTGTGCATGTCATAGTGATGGCAAACAATCAAGCAGAGCAACTATCCTCACATCTCTCACTCAGTGCGTAAATCATACGATATCCACCACTTCGATCATCCAATACTTTGCTTTGATCACTCTGCCCCATGAAGTCACAACGGCTTCACTGCACTGATCCATAGCCACTAATCCTTTGCTATGTCCACTTTTCCCCATGGAGTCGTACACACCCCACTACACTGGCTCGTAGCCTTACTAATCCTTTACTGTGTCCACTCTGCCCCATGGAGTCACAATGGCTCCACTGCACTGGCTCATAGTCTTACTACGATCACTTTGCCCCTCGAGTCACGGTGACTCTACTGCACTGATACGTAGCCCATCATTCCTTTTCAGTTTTGAATCAAAGTTATGAATGTCGACAACTCCTTAGCACACGTCCCGCAGCAAAGCCCAATCATGAAGTGAACTTGTTGGTTCCCAACTGGATCCTGAGCTCTCACTTCCATTTGGACAACCTTTGCATCTCAGGTTTTTGGTCATCACCGGATCGGTTTGGTTCCTCAGTCCTTCTTCTCTGTCGGTTCGTATCGGCCTCCTTCCAAGTGCACCAGGTCGGGTCGTGGCCTCTAAGTCCCTTCGTAGTACATCGGTTCGGTTCAAGTGCCCTCTGGCGGGTCGGGTTGGGTAGATGCATCTTGATTCGGTTCGGACCCATGCCCTGATTCAGTTCGGCTCGGTAGCTCTCCTCCTTTAGATGCTCCAATCCGATCCCAGTTTAACCATAATGGCCTTCCTTTTTGCCAAACCTTCTCTTATGCCAAGCCTCGGTTCGGTTCGGTGATCCTTTGCTCAGCCCATTATCCGGTCCCAGCCCATCCGATCCGATCCGAAAACCTGCACCGCCTTCCTGCAACTTTTCCAGCGAGTGTTTTACGCCATTCGATGGCATTTTCAACCATTCTAACTATTCAAATCAATCACAAAGCATACCATACAGTCATAGCAATCGGTAGAAGT
This sequence comes from Allium sativum, assembly GCA_030737875.1. Lineage (NCBI taxonomy): Eukaryota > Viridiplantae > Streptophyta > Magnoliopsida > Asparagales > Amaryllidaceae > Allium > Allium sativum. The sequence goes on from CM060927.1 coordinate 51,706,134, forward strand.
GACCACAAACACCCAAACATCAGTATGATAGGTTAAAATGGATCAAACATAGCCAAAACCCCGTATTTTCCCTTAAGCATGTTCAAGCATAATTATAGATAGGATTAGCAAAACTTAAACGAATTAACCCAAGTTTCTAACAGAGGTTTAAAAACATTATTTAAGAATTTATAAATATTTTTCCAGATTTTATTAATGCATAAATTCGCTAATCTTCACTAATTACCCTTAATCAACCATAATTAGTGCAAAACTATGCAAATCACTCACCTTAGCCACAAATAAACCTTAGAACTGAAATAAATCTCTGATATGGTGCGAATACTAATGCTAAACAGCAGCTCTAATCTTGATTTGGTGAATATTTCCCTTGATTTGATGTTGCTAAGCATAATCCTTAATTAGAAAGTGGTTTGGAGGTGATTTAGAGGTTGTAGGCCATTTTTAGGGTTTCTAAGAGGTAAATGGAGGCTAGAAAACTGAAAAGGAATGAAACCCTAACTCTTTTCAGCCTCCCCATAACCCTAATCCCGAAATGGGTTATGGGCCCATTCACTAATCACCCTATTTGGCCCGGTTAAGCAGTTTTTCACTTCCAAACCGTATTTCAGCCATTTCTCCCAAACGGTAAACCCTTTTCCACATGTGACCACTCTACGAAAAGGTAAACCATTATCCGAAGCGAATGGAAGTAGTTTCAGGTCAAAAATCCTTTCCAATCAAAAGTTACCGCCGAAACAAGATCAACCAGGGGCATAACGGTCATTTAAAAATCGGGAAAAATCATGAACATGGGAAATGACCCTAATGGTCGTTTCCCAAAGCCACATAACCATACGACTTCATATAAGAAATAAATAAATATTCTACGATTCTCCGTTGCGTAGAATGCGGGTTGTTACATTCTTCTCTCCTTAAGGAATTTCACCCCCGAAATTCCCTAACAAAAACACACAAAGGGTCTCGCTTGCCTTTCAGCCATAAAATAAAAATCAAACATGCAAAACAAGTCTATCCTAGCATGCGGAATAACTAAATTGCAAAATAAATCTTACTAGGCAAAGAGTTCTCGATACGTCTTCCTAATGCTCTCCTCTGTCTCCCAAGTACAATCGTTCTTGTTCTCGCCCCACTGAACCTTGACTAGCTTCACCGCCTTCCTTCGAAGTTGCTTCGTATCATGCTCGACAATACGAATTGGCTTGCGGTTCCCAACCGCTTCGGGTTCCACTTCGAGGTCCTCTAACTGATCAGGTGAAATAGTCATATTTGGGTCGTGCACGAACTTCCTTAGCTGGGAAACATGAAATACATTGTGAACTCCCGCCATCTTCTCGGGTAAATCAACTCTATACGCCAAATTCCCAACTTGTTCGAGAACTGGGAATGGGCCAACAAATCTTGGTGCCAACTTGCCTCTCCCACCAAATCGTATCACGCTCTTCAACGGAGAAATCTTGACAAACACCAAGTCACCAACGGAGAATTTTAAGTCTCTTCTCCTCTTATCAGCATAACTCTTCTGCCTATTCTGGGAAGTCTTCATCCGTTGTTGAATGATCTTAATCTTATCTAAAGTTTCCCTTAGCACATCTGGTCCGAGCACAAACTTCTCACCGGTCTCTATCCAACATGATGGTGAGTTGCACGGTCTTCCGTACAAAGCTTCATATGGAGCCATACCGATACTGGATTGGTAGCTATTATTATATGCAAACTCTACTAGATGCAAATGGTCATCCCATGATCCACCAAAATCCAATATACAAACTCTCAAGAGATCTTCCAATATACGATTCACCCTCTCTGTCTGACCGTCGGTTTGAGGATGATACGCGGTACTGAGATATAATTCCAACCCTATAGCCTCCTGTAAGCTCTTCCAAAACCCACTAGTAAACAACGGGTCTCGGTCACTCACAATGCTTTTAGGTACTCCATGAAATCTCACTACCCACTTCATATACAGTTCTGCTAACTTAGCTGTCGTTCTGGTCGATTTGACTAGTATAAATCTTGTACTCTTGGTCAATCAATCCACAATTACCCAAATGCTATCATGTCCCGATTTAGTCCTTGGTAAACCATCAATGAAATCCATCGAGACTTGCTCCCATTTCCATAAGGGAATTTCTAATGGTTGCAACAAACCACTAGGCTTCTTTTGCTCGGCTTTAACTAGCTGGCAATTCGTGCACTTGGATATAAACTTCCCAACGTCTCTTTTCATCCCTTCCCAGTAGTAAGTCTGCTTCATGTCTCGATACATCTTATCACCACCGGGGTGTATAGTCAATTCAGAGTGATGACATTCCCTAAGCACTTCATCTCTCAAACCATTCACGTTGGGAACAACTAGTCTTCCATTCTTTCGAAGCCATCTTTCTCGATCAAGCCCATACAAATTCATCTCCTTACCGTCAATATTCATCTCTAACTTGGAGATGATTTCTAATAGATTTGGATCGTCCCTCTGACTGGAACCAATCCGCTCAATCAAAGTGGGTCTGATCGTCAAACTAGCTAACATCTCTAGATCCAATTCACACTTTTGTCTGAAATTATACCCTGCTATATACTCCAGTTGCTTCCATTCAAGAAACATAGCCCCTAACTGACATGTCTCCTACTCAAGGCATCGGCTACCGCATTGCCTTTCCCAGGTGTATATGTGATATCAAAATCATACGAAGCCAAGAACTCTAACCATCTCTGCTGACGGAGATTCAGATCCTTCTGAGAGAAGAGATACTTTAATGATTTATGATCGGTAAACAACTCAAATCTTTCTCCCAAGAGATAATGTCTCCACATCTTCAACGCGAACAGGATCGCTGCCAGTTCCAAATCATGGGTAGGATACCTTTTTTCATGTGGCTTTATTTGCCGACTAGCATAAGCTACAACCATCCCTCCTTGCATCAATACAGCACCTAGTCCGGTACCACAAGCATCTGTGTATACCGTCATCTCTTCATTCCCTTTATGAATGACTAACACTGGTGCACGCATCAACTTTTCTTTTAGACTCTTGAATGCATTTTCACACACTCCGTCCCAGACGAAGGCTTAATTCTTCTTAGTCAACTGAGTCAACAGTGCTGCTATCTTGGAGAAGTCCTGGATAAACTTACGATAATATCCAGCTAGCCCCAAGAAGCTTTTCACGTCTGTTGCATTCTTGGGTGTAGACCAATCCTGTACCGTAGCCGCCTTCGCAGGGTCCACGGCAATACCATTCTCTGAAACAACATGGCCCAAGAATCTCACTTCCCTCCTCCAGAAGTGACAGTTAGAAAATTTCGCTTTCAATTGGTGTTTTCTCAACACCTCCATCACTATCCTCAAATGTCCCTTGTGTTCTTCTTCTGTCCTTGAGTAAACAAGGATGTCATCTACGAACACAAGAACAAACTTATTCAGCTGATCTCTGAACACCCGATTCATAAGATCCATGAAGTATGCTGGTGCATTGGTCAACCCAAATGGCATGACCAACCACTCATAGAATCCAGATGGCGTCCTAAATGCCATTTTCGGAACACTCTCAGCCGCTACTCGGAGCTGATGAAATCCTGTTGCGAGGTCCAACTGGGAGAACACTCTTGCTCCTTCCAGTTGATCAAAAAAATCATCTATCCGTGGTAGAGGATACTTATTCTTCCTCGTCACCTTATTCAACTCGCGATGGTCCACACACAAACAAAGGGAACCATCCGCTTTAGTGGCAAACACAACTGGTGCTCACCACTCGGAGACACTTCTTCTAATAAACCCTTTCTTCAAAAGATCACTTACTTGCACCTCGAGCTCTCGCTGCTCCCATGGTGCCATACGACGAAGTGGCATCACTATAGGTCTGGCATCTTTCACTATATCAATACGGAACTCAATCTCTCGGTGTGGTGGAAGTTCGGTCACTTCCTCGAAGATGTCCGGATACTGGCCAACCACGGGCACATATGACAACTCATCATGCGGGATGTCGAGCGAATTTATAAAACTAGCCATTACCCCATCACTAGGTAGACTACCAAACACTACCCTCCGCCCATCATCCGCCCTAACTGTCACCAAAAAGCCCTCACAGTCTACCACCACCCCGTATCTTTGGAGCCAATCGACCCCCAATATAATGCCATACCCAGTAAAGCCCAAAACAAAGCAATCACAAATAAACATACATCCATGACTCGATAAGACCAAATTTCGGCAAATCATACTAAGGTTAGTCGAACCACCTATCGGGTTCGTCACAACCAACGGTCTGTCGACTATCTCGGGTTCCAGTCCCAACCTATCTACTAGGTCACTAGATATGAAGGAACGGGAAGCCCCACTATCAAACAAAACTCGAACAGGTACATCAAGAATAGAAAGCATACCTTGAATGACGACATTCTTTCCTTTCTCTGCCGCACTTGGGGCATTCGACGAAGAAGGAATAGCACTGATAGCATATGCTTTCACAATCTGCTTCTCCTTAAGAGGTTGTGGACATTTATCCTTATGATCTCCCACTTGGCCACAGTTGTAGCACTTCCTATTCGCTGGCTTGGCCCGACTTTCTTTGGCATAATGGCCCTTCTTACCACAGCTGAAGCATTCAACATCTTTCTTGCTCTTTTTCTGGCCATCCTTAGTTGGGTTCTGCTTCCTCTTGTTCTGAGTGTTATTCTTGCCTCCACTGCCTGCTTGCGGCTTCAACCCTTCTGCAAATGCAACCTCGGTCTTCGACTTAGGGTAAAGACTCTCTGATCTCAAGGCTTTCCCCACATTCGATTCAAAAGTCTCATCGATGTGGTTGATAAGCCTTTCCCCCAAGTATCCATCCAAACCAGTATTGAACTTCTCATTCTTCTTCTCAGGAGTATCGATAAGGGATAATCCATACTTCGACAAAGTGTCGAACTCAGCAATATAGTCCGAGACTGTCCTACTATTCTGCGTAAGCTCCAAGAACTTCCTAAACAATTCTGACTTCTGAGCAGCTGGGATAAACTTGTCGCTAAAGCGAGCCTTAAACTGATCCCAAGTAACCTGATCCTCTGGAGTGGCTGTCTTAATAGCATTCCACCAATTCATCACTCGCCCTTGCAGCTCTCGAGACGCTAGCCTTCTCTTCATCGCATCCTCGATACCCAAGTCATCGAAGATACGATCACAGCTATCCAACCAATCCTGAACATCTGTGGCCGACTCCGTTCCATGGAAAGGCTTCCCACCAAGGTTAATGTAATCCTTGCACAGCTTGGCGAAATCGGCCTTAGGCGCCTGCACTACTAGGCCACCACCATTACCGGCATTGGGAACTGCTCCCTGAACATCCCTAAGCATCCCTCTCATGAAGTCAATGAACATCGTCCTCATGTCAGGAGCATTCCCATTATTGGCCCCTCTACCAGCACCCCTCGTGTCTCGACTCATCGTTCAATCTGTAAGGAGAAAACGATTAGCTATCTCCATAGTGGTGCTAGTGCAGTACGACTTCATCCTTATACTACTAGTAGTACATATATATAGCTTTTGAAAACCAAAGTAATCACAAATACGCAATCTCATATACGTACTATCTCTCCCTAGTGTCTTTTCCTAGGTTAACTATGCAACCTAGAGCTTTGATACCAAATGTGATGGCCCGCCCTGCACCAACCGACATTTACTCCAACAGTGCGCTGTACACATGTCCAGTTAGCACGGGACGGTCGTCGGAAGAAAAGGAAGAAGATGAAGAATCAATAAAGAACCTATAATATGTCTCATAGCGCATGGAATAAAATATAATCATAACATATACTTGACACAAAACAGGTGAGAACGTGCATAAGCTGAAAACAAACTATCATAGCAGCAAGAAAATCCAAATACAGCTTATGTTCCACAACATCATTATTACAACTTTTAAAACTATCTCAAAAGCAAGATATGGAAGGTACACTACTAATGCCCATGTAGTGATCACCAACGACACAGGGAGAATATGTATATATATATATCATAAGTGGAAGCCTCCTGCTCGCCTCCGGATCAGCTACTCGTGCATCACCAGCTAACCTGTCTCTAGTCTGCTCGTTTCAGAGCACCCAGAGTAATAAGAAGAGAATAAAACTCGGGGTCAGACAAAAGTCTGGTATAAGCGATAAGCAGCTAAACAGAATAATAACAGGTATACTAAACCAAACCTGAATCTGGACCTGCAACCAAAGAGTTAGTACTACATACTGTACAGCACTCTAAGGTGCCACTAACATATGGTGTACAAGCATACGGGGGTGGGGATGTGCATGTCATAGTGATGGCAAACAATCAAGCATAGCAATTATCCTTACATCTCTTACTCAGTGCGTAAAGTGTACGATATCCACCACTTCGATCACCCAATACTTTGCTATGATCATTCTGCCCCATGAAGTCACAACGGCTTCATTGCACTGATCCATAGCCACTAATCATTCGCTATGTCCACTTTGCCCCATGGAGTCGTACACACCCCACTGCACTGGCTCATAGCCTTACTAATCCTTTACTATGTCCACTCTGCCCCATGGAGTCACAATGGCTCCACTGCACTGGCTCATAGTCTTACTACGATCACTTTGCCCCTCGAGTCACGGTGACTCTACTGTACTTATACATAGCCCATCATTCCTTTTCAGTGGTGAATCGAAGTTATGAATGTCGACAACTCCTTAGCACATGTCCCGCAGCAAAGCCCAATCATGAAGTGAACTCGTTGGTTCCCAACTGGATCCTGAGCTCTCACTTCCATTTGGACTACCTTTGCATCTCGGGTTTTTGGTCATTACCGGATCGGTTCGGTTCCTCAGCCCTTCTTCTATGTTGGTTCGGATCAGCCTCCTTCCAAGTGCTCCGGGTCGGGTCGTGGCCTCCAAGTCCCTTCGTTGTACATCAGTTCGATTCGGGTGCCCTCTGGCTGGTCGGGTCGGGTAGATGCATCTTGATTCGGTTCGGACCCATGCCCTGATTCAGTTCGGCTCGGTAGCTCTCCTCCTTTAGATGCTCCGATCCGATCCCAGTTTAACCATAATTACCTTCCTTTTTGCCAAACCTTCTCTTATGCCAAGCGTCGGTTCAGTTCGGTGATCCCTTGCCCAGCCCATTATCCGGTCTGAGCCCATCTATCTGATCCGATCAAAAAACCTTCACCGCCTTCCTGCAACTTCTCCAGCGAGTGTTTTACGCCATTCGACGGCGTTTTCGACCATTCTAACTATTTAAATCAATCACAAAGCATACCATACAGTCAGAGCAATAGGTAGAAGTGACCTCAAACACCAAAACATCAATATGATAGGCTAAAATGGATCAAACATAGTTAAAACCCCGTATTTTCCCTTAAGCATGTTCAAGCATAATTAGTGATAGGATTAGCAAAACTTGACCGAATTAACCCAAGTTTCTAGTAGAGGTTTAAAACATCATTTAAGAATTTATAAATATTTTTCCAGATTTTATTAATGCATAAATTCGCTAATCTTCACTAATTACCCTTACTCAACCATAATTAGTGCAAAACTATGCAAATCACTCACCTTAGCCACAAATAAACCTTAGATCTGAAATAAATCTCTGATATGGCGCGAATACTAATGCTAAACAGCAGCTCTAATCTTGATTTGGTGAAGTTCTCCCTTGATTTGATGTTGCTAAGCTTAATCCTTAATTAGAAAGTGGTTTGGAGGTGATTTAGAGGTTGGAGGCCATTTTTAGGGTTTCTAAGAGGTAAGTGGTGGCTAGAAAACTAAAATGGAATGAAACCCTAACTCTTTTCAGCCTCCCCATAACCCTAATCCCGAAATGGGTTATGGGCCCATTCACTAATCACCCTATTTGGCCCGGTTAAGCAGTTTTTCACCTTCCAAACCTTATTTCAGCCATTTCTCCCAAACGGTAAGCCCGTTTTCCACATGCGACCACTCTACGGAAAGGTAAAACTTTATCCGAAGCCAATGGAAGTGGTTTCAGGTCAAAACTCCTTTCCAATCAAAATTTATGACCGAAACAAGATCAGCTAGAGGCAAAACGGTCATTTAAAAATCGGGAAAAATCATGAACATGGGAAATGAACCTAATGGTCGTTTCCCAAAGCCACATGACCATACGACTTCATATAAGAAAGGAATAAATATTTTACAATTCTCCGTTGCATAGAATGCGGGTTGTTACACCTCCGGTTTCATTCAGACCCAGAACGGACTTGTAAATGGACTGTGTGTCTGACATTGGATATTATTTTGTGTGATTGATGGACATCGGTTGCATGGAGTGGTTTGCCTGTGTGGCATGCTAAGATGCAAATGATCAAGGCTTTTGTTGAAAAGCAAAGCCTTGTGGTTGTTGATCAAAGCACCGCCTGTGTGTCATAGCTTTGTGTAGCGTTAATTCGCGAGCCTCACACCCCGGTTGTGAACCAGAAACGGGAGAGGGCCTCAGGGAGGACATGCGTTTCTTTCTAGCTAGGGTGGTGTCATTGACTTACCAGCCCTGACATTTATATTATTTTCACATGTGTGGTTGTTGGATTGCGAGGCGCCTCAGATATATCGGTGACTATGTGGAGCCGATGGAGTCATTTAGCTCATTTACGCCCCAAAGGGCGGAGAAACGCATTGTTCAGGCATTTTAATCCACATCGGTGGACCGGCCCTGACGATCCAAGGGCTTGACTGAGTACTTGTCCTGAGGCTCGGGCAAGAGAGTCTCGAATTCAGTGAGGACGATCCCTTGCCTCGGTTCACAGATGAAAATCCAGCATCCAATACGTGAATTTGCGGTTTTGATTGTAGAACCTATATATGACGACATAGTGGTATGGGGCATTTATGTCGTCTATGATTGATACTTATGATTTGAAATTGTTTTGACACTATACACTTATAGTAATAATAAAAGATGAAATTTAGTGTATCAGGCATTCTTTGGCTATTATAAGGTAAAACCCTATCCTCCAGCTTGTGTTGCATTGTGTGATGGGACTTGGGTCTTATAATAGCTTCATTATTCTTTATTTAGCATTGCACTATTGTTTTATGCACTGGTGTTCTTGGGAGGAAACCTGTTCCGTGTTATACGGCGTGGTCTCTTGATTTACCTAACTTTAAAATAAAGATTAATAACTGTTTTAGTTCTCACACCAGTCACATGAATGACCTGGAGTTTATTGTTTTAACCTAAAATCTGGGTGCCCCTATTTTCCGCATGGGCAGCTAGTAGTTTTGGTTTTGCAGATTTATATTCACAAGATCCTGGTTTAAAGCTGGAATGATATCTGCAAAGCTCTGTATCCGTATAACTCTTTCATTTGTGTATTGTATTATTTTTCCGCTGCAGTAATGTATTTAAATCTCTAATATTTCTCTGATGTATAATATTTGTTCATACTCTATATATTATTGTATTCTGATGAATTGTTGTAATAAGCAATGAAATGTTATTCTGTTTGTGTTCCGATGTGTGTTGTTCTCAACTCAATCCAGGCTTTCCTTAGCGGGGAAGTTCGTGTCGTAACAATTTTAGCTAGCAACACCTTGAATTTTCGTTGTAGCAGGACATCTATGGCATAGTGTGCTTTGGAATTTTTTAACTCTTATATGGACGTAAAACATTTTTTGAGTGTTTTATGGCACTTAGAAGCGATAGGGGTAGTGAGTATGATTTTAACAATCTTAAGGCATTCTGTGAGGAAAATGGCATAGTTCACGAAACCACAACCCCATATACACCTGAACAAAGCAGTATAGCTAAAAGAAAAAATAAAACCTTAAAGAATATAATAAATTCTATGCTTATTAGTTCTATACTTCCTAATAATATGTGGGGGAAGATATTCTTTCTGCTTGTAATGTTTTGAATAGGGTTCCTTACAAGAAGCTTGATAAAACCCCATATAAGCTACGAAAAGGTCAAGTTCTGAATCTGAAATACTTGAAAGTGTGGGGGTGCCTAGCAATGGTTGGCATACCCAGTTTTAAGAGGGACAAAACTGGTCCTAAAACGGTTGATTCTATTTTTATTGACTATGAATATTAAAGTGCCTCTTATATCTTTCTTGTTAAAGGGGCTAACAACTCTTATGTAGATGGTAACGTTATTGAGGCAAGAGATGCTGAATGTTTTGAAAATATTTTTTCCTTGGAAAATATCTCAATTTTTTTTGATAATTTATCATATGTTAGAAGTTCTACTAGTTTACCTATTGCTCCCCGTGTTACTAATGATAATTCTATTTTGGAACCAAGGTGAAGCAAAAGGTCATAAAAGGATAACAGTTTTGGATCAGATTTTATTACTGCTTTTTTATCTGAATCTGTCATAGTAGATGATGATTTTGTTCATATCTTTATATTAGAAGATAATCCAAGAACCTATGATGAGGCAATAATGTTAGTTGATGCTATTTTTTTGCAAGGAAGCAATAAACAGTGAGTTAGAATCAATTTTCAATAATAACACTCGGTAATTGGTTGACCTTCCTAGAGTTTGCAAGCCCATTACATGTAAATGGATCTTTAGAAGAAGAAAAACTAAAAGCCGATGGATCCATAGACAAGTATAAGGCTAGAATAGTAGTAAGTGGTTTTACTCAAAAACATGGAATTGATTATTTTGATACTTACTCCCCTGTCACAAAAATTGCAACCATTTGAACTTTACTTTCTCTTGTTTTGATGTTGACACACTTTTTGGTCAAAGCTGTCACACATGGAATATCTGGATAGCATCACGCTCGGGGATGGAGAACATCGTCAGAAGACATGCAGCGATTTGGTTGAAGTCGCATCACAAACAAAGAATGGCCCGAAACTCCTATCAAACGACCTCTTTTGGGCCCGAAAACAGCAATTACAAAGTTATGCTCTGTAATTCTTGTAGCTCTCTGAATTAGCTTCAGGTAGAGCTTTCGTTTGGGCAAAACGGACGTACAGTTTGGAAGTTATGCTCGTTTCCGTGAACGGGTGTGATCTGGCATCGACTAGCGGTCACTTGGATGAAGTGACGAAGCATCACTAGCTCGAATTATAGATCGGCTCGTGGGATCCACCTCGGCTCGTGAACACCCACCTCAGCTCGTGACCTAACCCGGCTCGCCCCTAAGGGCTCGCCCTCTCCTTATACTCGTGAAGACTCCCCCCGCTCGTTATGCACATAGGGGTCACGACCCCAAGACCATGACCCGACCACCAACTCCTCACTTTATCACGGCTCTCCTCGGCTCATGGAGGCATATCACAAACCGCCTGCAGCCTCGCACTGTTTTGACCTATTCTAAAGGCTATTTTCACTCCAACTTGCACAAATCTAATTACAGGTGGCATACAACGGCTTAGAGAGGATTTATGGACGTTTTCCACCACATTTCGAGATTCTTGGGATGCGTGCCACGTGTCTCATGAACCGCTATCAGGAAATCCCTATAAATACACCCTTTGGAGGATTTCCAAGGGGACTTTTGGCCATTCTTCCCCGCGGATTCCACCATTACTAAAGTGCAAGGACTTTGCACCTTTCCGCATCTAAATTCTCCTCTCGTAATCTCAATTAACACACGGATTTTGTGTCTACATGTAACTGATTCTTGTATCTGTCAGTATAACAATAAGATTATAAAGTGGACGTAGGCTACATCTACAGCCGAACCACTATAAAAATCTCATGTGTTCCCTCTTATTTACTATTTTCTGCATTTTTGTGATATGTGATTTGCATTTGGTTGTTAGTGCCAATTTTTTGTCTAACATTTGATTTTTTTTAATCTTATTTTGCATCAAATGGATGTGAAAACTGCATTATTGAATGGTGACTTGGATGAAGAGATTTACATGGTTCAACCTGAAGGATTTATTGTTCCAAGTCAAGAGAACTAGGTTTGTAAATTAGTTAAGTCATTGTACGGACTCAAGCAAGCTCCAAAGCAATGGCATGACAAATTTGACAAAACTATGACTGGTAATGGCTTTAATGAAGGCGATTCATGTGTATATTCCAAACATGATTCCCATGGTTGTGTGATTATTTGGCTTTATGTGGATGATATGCTAATTTTTGTACTAACTTGGATCGAGTAAATGAGAAAATGAATTTTTGAATTCGAATTTTGAAATGAAAGACATGGGTGAGGAAGATGTGATTTTGGGAGCGAAAATGAAAAGTACTCCAAATGGAATCTGTCTTACTCAGTCACATTATGTTGGAAAAATTCTTAAATAGTTTGACTCTTTAATGCAGATCTTGTTATGACTCCTTATGATTCTAGTATCCACCTAAAGAAAAATAAAGGTGATCCAGTTTGTCAGTCTGAATATGCTAGAATTAATGGTAGTGTTATGTTTCTTATGAATTATACGTGACCTGGCATTTCTTATTCTATTAATAGATTAAGCAGGTACACTCATAACCCAAACAATGTTCATTGGATTGCACTAAGGAGGTTGCTTAGGCACCTAAAAGGTACCTTGGATTGGGGTTTGCACTTCTCCAAATTTCTAGGAGTTTTGGATGGTTTTTGTGATGCCAACTAGGTATCCGACAATGATGAAGTTAACTCCACTAGTGGTTATGTCTTCACCCTTGGGGGTGGAGCTGTATCGTGGAAATCTAGTAAATAATCCTGTATTGCTATGTCTACTATGGAATCTGAATTTATTGCTCTTGAATTAGCATGTCCTGAGGCAAAATAGTTGAGAAATGTGCTTGCTGATGTTCCGCTGTGGAGAAAGTCAACTCCTTCAGTTGCACTTTATTATGATTCGCAAGCTACAATTGATGTTGCAAACAACCATGCATACAATGGAAAGAAAAGGCACATTCATTTGAGGCATAAGATCGTCAGAGGTTTATTGCCTGAGGGAGTGATATCACTAGACTATGTAAAGTCTGGAAAAAGTATTATGGATCCGTTAATTAAAGGCCTATGTAAAAAACTAGTTTTGGAAACATCGGAAGGGATGGACCTAAATCCCATTGTATGAATTGTAACTAATGAACTTCTACTCACTATGAGTTCAAGGGGGAACATTATGTAATAATTCGGAAGCACGATTTTTTTTCCCGTCCCTAAATGTTTGTTGTGCGCTTGCTACAAATGAGAATGAGGTTAAGCAAATGGTTCTTAATGAACGCATATCCATTTTTTTGTGGGCTGATGTAGCTCACATTTGATGGGATTCACCTACTTAGGTATGGAAGTGTGGCCACTTCCTATGAGTATTACGAGGGATGATACTCTAGAGCACCTATGAGCATCTAGGTTTACACGTATGACTAGTATAATGTGTCACATTTATTCATGGAACATTAGAATATTGTACATGTTAAATTGTGTGGCTTAAGTGATGGGTCTCTTACTCCCTACCAAGTTCAAGACGAAGTTCACTTAGTAGGAAAGGGAACATAGCTTGATGCTCACTAAGTATTAGTTCAAGTCGGGAGACATTGATATTTATGCAATTGTTTTGTTTTTCCCAAAGACCATGTGGGGGATTGTCAGAAATTCTAGAGTTAAAAGAAAGTGAGTGAAAGCTAAAGTGAAATATCCCATATTCAAATATTGTATTAATTGAAATATTCAGTTTTCTAGTCGTAGACTTCCATATCAATTGAGAACCGATACAATATTGTATTAGTTACAATATTCAATTTTCTAAGTCGTTTTATGACTGTTTAGCTTCACTATTAATTGAGAATTTACACCTTTTAATGGCTGAATTATACCAACAGTTACTCCTCGCTTTTTTTTACAACCTATAAATTTGTCTTTCTTTTCTTCTCTAAACACAAGGAAAAAAACCTATCAATCTTCTCCTTTAAATATTCCTATGGTCTTTGGGCAAATATTTTAAGTTCCGGTCGGGTTTGCGAGTGCACACAAATTTCGGCACCGTACTTATCTTGGAAGGCAACCGCTTCTTATCTACTGCACCAAAGGTAACGCGGAATTATCTTTTAGGTCAATGGTTTACCATGATGTGCCTATTGTTAGTTTACTTCACTCAACATCAAGATAAATAATTTCAATTTTATTACTGCTTAAAATCCGACATATGTAATGCATAATAAGGAAGCAAAATTACTTTGTGCAGATGATGAAGTATTATGAATTAAATATCCATGTAATCTTTGCAAAAATCATCATTTATATTTGCTTATGAAGAATGCAAACTAACTAGTACAAACGAATCTAAATTTAGCGCCTAGATTTTAAATGTTAATTGGATGCATAGATTATTTTGCGTTCTTATCCCGATTACATACCATTTTCACTACTATCTATAAATTAGGCATGAGAACTGACTGCATTATCAGCTAGGCTCTCACATGTACACGCTTGAGCATATGCACGTGGCATAAGCAAACATGTACATGTGTCACTTTGATGACGCACTTAGCACACTAGTGCTTAGCTGCTTAATTACATTAATATAAAGCTTCATTTCTATTAATACTTTATTTTATTTTATTTCATCCCTTAAAATTGTAAGTGAAGCTCTTTTTGTTTTCATATTTGTTAATTTCGTAACCAATGTAATTTGTGAATATATAATAAACGAGTTGTCTTTTCATTATTTAGTCTGTTCAAATTTCCCACACATAGAATTCTGAGCTAAAGTTTCTAACCTCGCTCCTATATATATTACTATTTTTTGAATAAAAAGAGCTATAGAAAAAAGAATTTCTACTTCTTGGATACTCAAAAATTTTAAAATAACTATCTTTATGCATTTCTTCAAATTCTTCAATCTTAAATGTACAAGTCTGAAGTTTAATGTGTTAACCTTGGAGAACGGATGGTAAACAATGATTGCATCTAAGTCATACAAAAAATCGATTTTTACTGCAATGACATTTCCACGACACCGCCTCTTTTTCACTATTTACAGAGTATTCCCCAACAATCTTAAAGCGAACTATTTTACAGTTAAAAGTGTTATCCTTTTCAGTTAATCCCATACTTCCTAATCCTACCAAATTTTAAACTTTATATCAATCCAACTATAAACGTTGATCCTTAAAATTACTCATTTTGTTCGAGCAATTGGAGATTGATCATGTCCTTTATACTTAACCCTTATCGAGGTTTTTGATGTTAGTTCTACATCAACATTTGCATCTGCATAACCGATCACCTTACAAAAGAAGATCGAGAAAGCTAAAAAGAAAATTAGTTGGTACAGGAACACATGTTAACATAAATCGAACAAATTTTTTGATCTATTTATTTATTAGAAATCGACAAATATCACATGCTAGAGAAGAAGTATGGAGCACATGAATTTAGGAGAAAAAATATGTAGCGTTTGTAAATTCAAATGCTAGACAATAAGTTAATTATGGAACAAATTCATAAATACGAAAATCTGCTATTAGACATACTCTATGAAAAAATAAAGATGGGTGAGATTTTGCTAGCCAATGTATTACTGGAGAAATTCCCACCACCATTGTGACGACCGCCCATAACCCCCGCACTAAACAAGAGGAATAATGCACTGCAAGATGTGTCAGGCAGCTATAGACGATCATCCGAGTAGGTAAAAATCATCGGAAACTATCGTAAACTCACAGCACAAGGATATGATATAATATAATAGAACATATACAACAGGTAGAGATAGTGAAGCAGAAAATACTGAACTTTCAAGACAATTAGAAAGTAAGTCCCATACACGTGGATAACAACAATAGTGTTCGTACAATTTTGCCTTACTATAACTCTCAGAGAAGAATAATAAACAGCGGAAAACAAAGGTACTAGATAGTAGTAAAATAGTACACCAGCCTCCTGCTCGCCTCCGAACAGCAACCTCGCCCTCACTAAGCAATCACCTATTACCTGCCACCTAGTCTGCCCATCCAAACAGCTGGATAAACAGCCCAAGGTAATAAGATGTAACATAAAAACTTGATTCAGACAACAGTCTTAGTGAGCGATAAAACAGCTAACAAACTTCATCAATAAAGCATATGAGAATGGGTAAATAAACTAACTAATCTAGCCAACTCCAGAGAAGAACTCACAACTGCCTTCCCTACATCCAACAGCTATAGCCTTTACGATCCATACATCCAAAGGAAACAACAATCTAGTCATGGAAATATGAACAACCATTCATACATGGAAAAAGCAACTCAACCATCATTAAAACAAAGCATTCAAACATCCATCACAGACTCTGGCTATCACCGCCAACCTTGCTTTGAAACCATCATTAATGTATGACTGGCTAACAACTCACCATCAACTGTCAAGGACCATACCCCACGCCCCGGTTCTAACAAAACCCCCACGCGATGTACTCAACACGTGTTACACGCTATGCCTAACACGTGTCTAAGCCATATACGACGCCCAGGGAACTCGACCGATAATTGTTCTTCAATTGTACCCCTTCTTTGAGTCCGCTAGAACCTACGACAACGATAATTTCTCGGCCTTCACATCTCTAGTTGTTATCAATTAGGACATTCATAAGCTTAGAGCACTTTAGAGTTATAACTTCACACGAACTCAATACATCATTGAGTCGCCTCTTCATTTGTCACATCCGACGAACAAATCACTTCACTTCATCATTTCCTATGGAATTCACTTCGAAGTTATCACCACCTTCGAACAAAAGAAAACATCAATCATGAGGTTCAAAACAATCCATAGTATCACATCAATTTGCTAAGGTAAATAAACCACAGCACTTAAGCCATCAACCACAGCGTTTTAGAAGCGCTATTAAAAACTATCACTGACCAGGGTATGAACGACCCCATTCCACGAACGACCGACCGACTCTTTCCACTACCAGGCTCGCTCAATCGAACCAACCATCCTGTACGACCGGTCCATTAATCTACCTGTAGACTCGCTCGTTCGAACCTTTCCCTTCCCTTAGGATCACTCGACAATCCCAACACCAGGTGCGACCGATCATATGCTTTTCAAAGTCAAGACCCTATGCCTTTTTCCTACTTGTTCGGCCGACCCTGCTTGTTTCCACTACGTGCGATCGATCCCTGCTCATGCCTTGTTCTCCCAGAAAACACACCATGAGCGAGCGACCCCCCCCATGTGCGACCCAAAACCTGCACTTCTCCAAACAAATCTGATTTCCACTAAAACTTCACCAAACGATAGATTCGACAAATCCAACTTGTACAATCCATCAAATATGATCAACGGTATGAATCCGTTAATAATATGAAAACAAAAGTTTTCACCAAGTCATGAAATCACTCAAAAACCATAATGAATGATCATATGAACAAAACTATAGATCTAACTTACACAATCATATGTAGTAACATGGAATCACCAATTTAAACTTACTAAATGAGGTCATATGGTGATTTATATGAAAATGGATGTAATATGGCAAAGATCTATGGAAAAACACTCAAATGTGATAGAAAACATGATCAAACTCATACACTTCATTGAATCCATGTGAGAGATGTAAACCACTCATCGATTCTCCAAAACAAGCTAAAATGGTAGAAATATGAATCCCGACAGCAAGCACCTTGCACCAAACCTCTTGATCTGATGAATCCTTGCTTCAACTGATGTAGATCTAGCCTCCAATGGTGTAGACCTAAGATTTCCCTCCTTGGATTTTGAATTTTAATGGTGGAAAGGTGTTAGAGGAAGGAGGAGCACAAGGCCACCAAATGAGAGAATGAGGAAGAAAACTATTTCCTATACCTCTCACCCCCTATTTATAGTTCCCACGAGACCACTAATAGGTTTCTCCCAAATCAGCCCATTAGGTTCCCAAAACCTGGACAACCAACTGAAAAATCTTAAAATAGAAATTTCTCCCAAACTGCTGAACCAAATCTTTAATGTAACCACTCTACAAAAAGGCAATCATCAATTCCTTCCCAATGGCATATTTATCACCCTCTGATTCGACCTAAGTCAAAAGTTAAGCCCAGTACAAGACTAACAGGGGCAAAATGGTCACAAACTAAATCGGTAAAAATTATGGACATGTCTCACATCCCCATAAGCAACATATCAAAACATGAGAATGTTCCAACCCTCAGGGAATGAAATAAAAATATTTTACAATCTTCCGATAAGTAAAATGTGGGTTGTTACATTCTTCCCCCTTTAGAATTTCGCCCCCGAAATTCCTAACAAACACAAGCAACCCCAACAATTCTGCATGCCTATCATCCATGAGAAGCCAATTCTATCACCTAAACTAGCAACCATCAAGCCATGCATCCATAGCCTTATCCTAGCACGTAGAATTCTATCAACAACAAGATACAATGATATAACGATGATACAGTATCAAAGGATCCTACCGACATTGAGTTCTGGATGAGTCGCCTTCATGCTCTCTTCCATCTCTCATGTACAATCGTCGCTATCTTCACTCCACTGTACGTTGACCAGCTTAACCATCTTCCGCCTAAGTTGTTTCCTGTCATTCCCCACAACACGAAGTGGCCTACGAGATTTCTCAACTGCAGTCTCTACCTCTAGGTCTTCGTACTGCTCTGGAGATACCACCACATTCGAATCATCCATTAATTTTCAAAGAAACAGCACATGGAACACATTATGCACACTCGACATCTTCTCGGGTAACTCCAATCTATATGCGATCTTTCTAATTCGCCCGACTATCGGAAATGGTCCAACGAACCTTGGAGCTAATTTTCCTTTACTTCCGAATCGAATCATATGCTTCAATGGAGAAACCTTCACGAAAACCATATCGCCAACGATTTATGATCTGTAAAAAACTCGAATCGAACTCCCAACAGGTAATCTCTCCACATCTTTAGAGCAAACACAATCGCCGCAACTCCAAATCATTAGTCGGATAATTCCTTTCATGCGGCTTTAGCTGTCGACTCGCGTAGGACACAACCTTATCCTTTTGTGTCAGTACCGCTCCAAGTCCAGTACCACATGCACCGGTATATACCACCATATCTTCATCCCACTTGGAATGGTGAACACAGAAGCACTCGTTAATCTCTCCCTCAGGATTCCAAAAGCTTGCTCGCACTTTGCATCCCATGTGAACACTTGGTTCTTCTTTGTCAATCCTATCAACGGTGAAACTATCTTGGAGAAATCCTTGATAAACCGTCGGTAATAACCATCTAACCCGAGGAAACTTCTCGCATCCATCGCATTCTTAGGTCTATCCCAGTCCTGGATTGTTGCCACCTTAGGGGATCAACCGCTATCCCATTTCCTAAGACAACATGGCCTAAGAACCTCACTTCACTCTTCCAGAAGTGACACTTTGAAAATTTAGCAGCTAATGCTTTCGCAAGATTTCCAACACAACTCCCAAGTGCGTCTTGTGTTCTTCCTCATTCCAAGAGTAAACCATAATATCATCCACAAACACAAGTACGAACTTGTTCAACTAATCTCTGAATACTCTATTCATAAGAACCACAAAATACACTGGCGTGTTAGTCAACCAAATGGCATCACTAACCATTCGAAGAAACCGGATGGTGTCCTAAAAGCAGTCTTTGGCACACTGTCCCTTGCCACCCTCAACTGGTGAAATCCCGTTGCCAAATCCATATGAGAAAATACTTTGGCTTCGTGAAGCTGATCGATTAATTCACTTATTCTTGGCAATGGATACTTGTTCTTTTTAGTCACGTTGTTTAGCTCACAATAGTTCACACAATCTTAACGAGCCATCTGCCTTGGTTGCAAACACAACTGGTGCACACCATTCGGATACACTTCTCCGAATGAATCCCTTCCCCAGAAAGTCATGAACTTGCACCTCTTACTCTCGCTGTTCCCTAGGCGGCATCCTCCTAAGAGGCATAACGATTGGTCTAGCACCCTCGACTAAATCGATCCTAAACTCGATCTCATGATGCGGCGGCAACCCTTTGACCTCGTCAAAGACATCCTCATACTCATTAGCGATTAGCACAGATGACAAGTCTTCTTGTGGAATCACAAACGAATATAGATAGCTAACAAAGACACCCTCTTTGCGCTTACACCTTATCGACACTTTTCGCCCATCTACATCCCCGACTCTCACCTCTAGCTTCTCGCAATTCGCCCTTGCCTCATACCTCTTGAGTCAATCCATGCCCAAGATGATCCCAACCCCAGTGAAGCTAAGAACAAAGCAATCACACATAAAAGAGCAACCATGACTCGACAATACTAGACCATGACACAACATGCACAAACTGGATGAACCCCCAACTGGATTGGTCACAATCAATGGTCTATCACAAATCTCGGGTTAAGCGACACACAAGCTCATTGCAAATGAAAGAATGCGATGCTCCAGTATCAAACAAAACTCGAACTGAAACACCCTGAATAGAAAGAGTACCTTGCACCACGACACCCTTTCCCTTCTCCTCAACAGTAGGAGCTTTTGAATAAGATGGCACATCCCCTAAAGCAAATGCCTTAATCACTTGTTTCCCTTGAGCTGATTCCTGACAATCTTTCTTCTCATGTGCTGGCTTTCCACACTTGAAGCACTTCTTCTCAGCTTTAGGATTCTTGCATTCACTAGCAAAATGGCCCTTCTGCCAACTATTGGAGCAAGTCACTTCGTTCTTCTGCTTCTTCTGGCCATTTTTTTTCATCTGTTGTTGCTGCTTTATCTTCATATTATTACCACCCTGCTGTGGCATTTGTTCTTCCTCGGCCGCAACCACAGACACCTTCTTAGGAAACAGACTTTCGTGCCTCAAAGACTTTTCAACGGTCTTCTCAAAACTATCATCGAGTGGTCCACAAGCCGATTCCCAAGATATTCATCCAATCCCAAGACAAACTTCTTGTTCTTTTGATAAGGAGTATCCACATATGAACGAGCATACTTCAACAAAGCCTCAAAGTTAGAAATATAGGAACTGGGCGACCATTCTGCTTAAGTTCCACAAATCTCTTAAGCACAATTGACTTTTGCACGGTGAAGATAAACTTCAAACTTGGATTGAAATTGCTCCTATGAGATCTCTTCCTCCGGAGTCTCAAGTGTGACAGAGTTCCACCAGTCCATTACTCTACCCTCTAACTTCCTTGATGCAAGCTTTCTCATTGTTGCATCATCAACGCCAAAGTCCTTAAAGATCCTAACACAAGTAGCCACCCAACTCTGGACTTCCTCAATTGGTTCAGTGCCCCTGAACTGTTTTCATCCCAATGAAGAAAAGTCTTTGCATAGCTTCGCAAATTCTACATTTCTTGGCATTGGATATCCAACATCAACCGTAGCCACAACTGAAGCGGGAACCCTATTCATGATCGCTGCCGCCATGGCCTCGAACATGGCTTGGTAGTCTAGTTCGCCACCATTTCCCCCTCCAGTATTAGCTCCATAGCAGCGTGTCTTAATGGTCGTATACTCATTCTAAATCTGCACTTTAGAATAATCGGCCACTTCTAAGAAAAACTGCTAAAGAATACAACCGCTATTACTATATATGCTAATATGTATTAATCATCCAACTAAAATTTACAAGTACGTCTCTCATACGTAATTACATCTTTGAATTTTGGCTAAATTCGTTAACCAAAGCTCTGATACCAAATGTGACGACCGCCCATAATCTCCGCACTAAACAAGAGAAATAATGCGCTGCAAGATGTGGCAGGCAGCTATGGACGATCATCAGAGTAGGTAAAAATCATCGGAACCTGTCGTAAACTCACAACGGAAGGAAAGAAATATAATAAAACATATACAACAGGTAGAGATAGTGAAGCAGAAAACACTGAACTTTCATGACAAGTAGAAAGTAAGTCCCATACACGTGGATAGCAACAATAGTGTTCGTACAATTTTGCCTCACTACAACTCTCAGAGAAGAATAGCAAACAGCGGAAAACAAAGGTACTAAATAGT
Source organism: Allium sativum (assembly GCA_030737875.1). Taxonomy (NCBI): domain Eukaryota; kingdom Viridiplantae; phylum Streptophyta; class Magnoliopsida; order Asparagales; family Amaryllidaceae; genus Allium; species Allium sativum. The sequence goes on from CM060927.1 coordinate 51,728,018, forward strand.
AGTAAAATAGTACGCCAGCCTTCTGCTCACCTCCGAACAACAACCTCATCCTGACTAAGCATTCATCTATTACCTGCCACCTAGTCTTCCCATCCAAACAACCAAATGAATAGCCCAAGGTAATAAGAGGAAACATAAAACCTTGAGTCAGATAACAGTCTTAGTGAGCGATAAAATAGTTAACAAACTTCATCAATAAAGTATATGAGAATGGGTAAATAAAAGAACTAATCTACCCAGCTCCAGAGAAGAACTCACAATTGCCTCCCCCACATCCGACAGGATAGCCTTTATGATCCATACATCCAAAGGAAACAACAATATAGTCATGGAAATCAGAACAACCATTCATACATGGAAAAAGAAACTCAACCATCATCACAACAAAGCATTCAAACATCCATGACTAACTCTGGCTATCACCGCCAACCTTGCTTTGAAACCATCGTTATCGTATGACTGGCTAACAACTCACCATCAACTGTCAAGGACCATACTCGATGCCCCGGTTCTAACAAAACCCCCACATGCTATACTCAACATGTGTTACACGCTGTACTCAACACGTTTCTAGGCCATACACGACGCTCGGGGCACTCGGCCTACAATTGGACTTCAATTGTACCCCTGCTTTGAGTCCGCTAGAATCTATGACAACAATAATTTCTCGGCCTTCACATCTCTAGTCGTTATCAATTACGACTATTCATAAGCTTAGAGCACTTTAGAGCTATCACTTCACATGAACTCAATATATCCTTGAGTCGCCTCCTCATTCGTCACATTCGACGAACAAATCACTTCACTTCGTCATTCCTTATGGAATTCACTTCGAAGTTATCACCACTTTTGAACCATAGAAAACATCAATCATGAGGTTCAAAATAATCCTTAGCATCACATCAATTTGCTAAGGGAAACAAACAACAACACTTAAGCCATCAACCACAGCGTTTTCGAAGCGCTGTTAAAAACCATCACCGACCAGCGTATGAACGACCGACCATTCCACGAACGACCGACCAGCTCCTCATCCTGTATACTTCTTCTCGAGCCATACTCGCCCGAATGATCCATCCACTAACAGGCTCGCTCAATCGAATCAACCATCCTGGAACGTACGACCGTCCCATTAATCCACATGTAGGCTCGATCGTTCAAACCTTTCCCTTCCCTTAGGATCGCTCGACAATCCCAACACCAGGAGTGACCGATCACCGGCTTTCCAAAGTCATGACCCTTGGCATTTTTCCTACTTGCGCGACCGACCCTGCTTGTTTACACTACGTGCGATCGATCCCTGTTCATGTCTTGTTCTCCAAGAAAACACACCATGAGCAAGCAACCTACCGCCCATATGTGACCCAAAACCTGCACTTATCCAAAACAACTCTGGTTTCCGCCAAAAATTTGCCAAACGATAGATTCGATGAAACCAACTTGTCTAATCCATCAAATATGATCAAAAACACTGTATGAATCCGCTAATAACTTGAAAACAAATGTTTTCACCAAATCATGCAAATCACTCAAAAACCATAATGAATGATCATATGAACAAAACTATAGATCTAACTTGCACAATCATATGGAGTAACATGGAATCACAAATTTAAACTTACTAAATGAGGTTATAGGGTGATTTATATGAAAATGGACTTAATGTGGCATAGATATATGGAAAAACACTCAAATTTGATAGAAAACATGATCAATCACTCATACACTTCATTGAATCCATGTAAGAGATGTAAACCGCTCACTGATTCTCCAAATCAAGCTAAAATGGTAGAAATATGAATCCGGATAGCAAGCACCTCGCATCAAATCTCTTGATCCAATGAATCTTTACTTCGATTGATGTAGATCTAGCCTCTAATGGTGTAGATCTATGATTTCCCACCTTGGATTTTGATTTTTAATGGTGGAAAGGTATTAGAGGACGGAGGAGCACAAGACCACCAAATGAGAGAATGGGGAAGCAAACTATTTCTCATACCTTTCACCCCCTATTTATTGTTTCCACCAGCCCACTAATGGGCCTCTCCCAAATCAGCCCATTAGGTTCCCAAAACCTGGACAACCAACTGAAAAACCTTAAAACAACGATTTCTCCCAAACCGCTGAACCAAATCTTTAATGTAACCACTCTACAGAAAGGCAATCATCAATTCCTTTCCAATGGCACAGTTCTCACCCTTTGATTCGACCCGAGTCAAAAGTTATTCCTTATACAAGACTGACACGGGCAAAATGTTCACAAATTAAATCGGTAAAAATTATGGACATGTCTCAAATCCCCATAAGCAACATATCAAAAGATGAGAATGATCCAACCATCAGGGAATGAAATAAAAATATTTTATGATCTTCGGATACGTAAAATGCGGGCTGTTACAACCATAGATTAGTTACTGAAACTATCTCTAGCATAAAAATTAAGAATGATCTTTCTTTTCAAGAATTAATTAGTCGCATGCAAAACGAAGAAGTAAATTGCTGGAAGTATAAATTTGGTGCTGTGAGCCCTAACTATGCAAATCTTTTGGAAAGTAAAAACAAAAAACTAATGTAGACAAAATCACGTTCAAAGGGGAAAAACTTAGATTTTACAAATCAGAAAGTTGAGTTCATCTACTATGTTTGAGGCATAATAAGTTACATGACACATAAACGCTTCTAGTATAAAGGACGTCATTGTTTTTATTTTTTGAACGAAGAAATAATAATATCGCATTTTGCTTTGTTGTCCATGTACTGCACTATGTCAAATTGCAGTTAACAACCAGAGAGCAGCATGTTTGAAGAAACCCACGATAAACTATATTCACTGAGGCTTAGTTTGTTTACGAAATTTTCTTTTTGGTAAGAACTGCATTTTGTGAATACTGCACTCCATCTTAAAGCCATGATTTTGTAACTAGTAAGTTATAGTTCTTATTTTGTACTTGAAACTTTCTTGTGTTAAGACCAGATTATTAGCAATATTACTGAATTATTTTGTTTTCTGTTATGTTGTTGCTCTTTAATGTATGGATTATTACATTATCATTGAAATTATTACATTCAATTGTTTAATTTATATTGTTATATAATCTGATTATATAATTGCAACAGATAATTATTTGTGATATATGTATGTATGTATGTATATATATATATATATATCCATTGCTTTTTTGAGAATTATACTGATTTGCAAAGGGGCAATTTTTTTAATCAAATATTGTTTTTTTCTTCTAATGTAAGCACAACAGAAGTAACAAGTAAGATCTTTTTAGATTCCATTACCCCTTTCTTGTTCGATGGCTGGAAACATAACCAAAAAAGGCTTTTTCTGCTTCCGTTGGGTATCAGAAGCAACAAGTTTGGATCTATTTGCGCCTTCTTCATTTGCTTCTGATGTTGAACCAAAGTAGCAGGAGTAAGAAACTGAAGCAAAAAATATTTTTTGCTTCTTTTTCCAGAAAACAACACATTTTAGCTTATTGCGTCGCCTGCAGTTGCTTCTGTTGTAGAATAGAAGCAACATAGGGTAAACAACAGAAGCAACATACTAGTTTTGTAGTAGTGCTTGTCCATTGGATTGAAATAAATAAAATCCAAGCCATTGAAAATGTTAAATCCACGTCACTGTGCCCAACATTGGGTCAACCCGCGCTCCATGTGGGTCGACCCAGTTCTAAGATGGGTCGACCCACTTATGGCATGGAACGACCCATTTACTAGGCCACAAACATTAATTTCGTTCTTATTAAATTTTCATTTAACGTTGCACTCAACGTTTCTTTCATTACCTAATATTCTTCTCTATATTAATTTCTTCCATTTCTAACGCACGTAACTTCATAAATTTTTGTTCATTAATAAATGCTCAATAAATGTTATTATTAATATTATTCCCTTGCCAAATTTTTTTCTAATCTATTTAATTATTTCAAATCTTTTTAACGCATGTTCACACGCATAAATAAATGTGTGCGCATTCATTCCATTATTGTCTTCCGCTTTTAATTTACTCTTTAAATTTCTATTTTGATTATATGTGTGTACATATATACATATATATATATACACACACGCACAACCCCATTTATTTTTAAAATTCAAACAGTGTTGTCCCGAAATTCATTTCTTACTTGTTTTGATTTGTTCTGTGTCACCTTTGAATTTCTTATATATATATATATATATATACACACACACACACACTTACATATATATGTACACACATGCTCACCTATATACAATTTTTCCTTATATGTACATATACATATAATTTCTCTTAGAACATGCATCCTTTTAGTTGGCCTTCTTAAAATTTACAACATGACATTGATGGGATTCGAACTCCTATCCTCTACCTTGGAAAATGCATTCTCTACCACCTCAACTAACTTAGCTTTTGTTCACAAGACTAAAACATTGGTAGCTATAGATCTTATTTGTGTTTCTCTTACATCTTCTTTCTCGTGTTTGTTTTAAAACTTCATTTAACGATATCTTCTTCGTTTTAAATCCATTTTCTCTAAACCATAGGTCTAAATTGATCATATATCGCCACTGATGCAAATACGCTTGCTCCATGACTAAATTTTAAAAAATTTATGAATTTTATTTTATTATTTAATTAAAAATGTGCGGTGTTACACTCTCTGATACTCATCGAAACCGCAACTCCTTGGAGCTCATGAAGGAACTATCCATACTGATATTTTCGAAGTCAAACACTGGTTTCGAGCACGACATCATCGAGTCCCTTGAATGGCTCCTCAACGTGACGTAACTCTATCCTTCAGTGATGGGGATAGGAAACTCATGATTACAGGCTTGCCGTTTCTTTAAGTTTAACTCATATAAGGTCAAGAGGGAGGCGATGCATCTTCCTCTAATATGGCTTCGTTGCCGCTTACTGTCTCACCACTTTCGGTGCTACTCTAAGCCCTTCTCACTCTTTTCCTATAACCGAAGGCATGGTAGGGTAGACAACATTGCCACCTTCTTCTCCCATTTTAGCTAGACTTCCTCTTCCTTGTCACCATCACGACCGATCGTGCGAACATCGTCCAATAATCCATAGATATAGAAAAGGTCAACAAAAATCAATAGCTTCACATCTCAATATTTGATTGATTGCCTTCAAAGTCGCTACTGGATTTATGAGCCTTTAACCTATAAGCCTCCTAAGATTACATGCACAATTCCAACATAACATTAATTTAGTGAATTTGTCTAGGTTAGAGAGAAGTCACACGGTAAATGGCAGTGATACTTGCGTCCTTCAGTATAAAGCTGTGCAATATTAAGTTGGAAGCGTTCATAGTTCCAATTCAATCACGTTTGAAATTACTGAGCTTGTTTCATGTTTCGGTAATGACGCGATTGTGGGTGAAGTTTCCAAGAAATTTGAAGATGATGCAATCCTCTATCGTTTGAATTTGAATACATATATATATCAGATGTTCTCTCCTATAAGAAATGAAACAGGTTCTCCAAGAAATGCAAGTATCTTCATTAAAAAAAGCATAGCTATTGGGGTGCAGGTGCATAGGAACCAATCTCATGTAATACAACGTTTCCTTAACAAAGGGGCTAAACGATAGAATACATCCAACTGAGCACATATATCTATAGCATGTGATGTATCTGCTACGGGCATGTGAGCCCTAACTTCCGAAGTGGAGAATCATATGTCTTCGAAAAAAATATTGTGTTTGGCACATATACTCCTCAATGTCGACCATCAATCCTTGATGCTTCAATATCTATTGATATCAACACGTCGACATGCATTCCAAGCTTCCCTACGAGTAAATTCATTACTTGATGCCCATCTCCATTTATCAAATTCTCTTTCAATAAATAGTGGCATATACTCAATCTCTCTTGTAATAGCTTTGGAGCAAGGTAATCTTCTTCAGTTTTATTCACCATCTCTTAATATGTGATTAACATTGTAATTAGGACAGTTATATGCAGAAAATGTGTCACAGCCCAATCTGCCTATCGGTGATTTACCTTTGATCCAAGTATCTCTCCATACATCGGTATGATTTCCATTAGCAAACCCTTGTTCATAATTAACAGCTAGTTGTTTCTAATTCCGAGAATTGTTTTTCATGTTGCAGATGCATTGTTATTTATGGCCATTGACCAAAAATTGTCTTTGATGAATCTTCTACACATCCATCCAGGCCATAAACCCTGTTTATTAATGATTTTACATGCTTGCTTAAGAGTAAAAGCATCTCTCATGTCTTGAATTCTTCTCAATCCAACCCTATCTTCCTCTTTTGGTCTACAAAATTCAACATATTTGATTTTGTGAAGTCCACCTTTCCAAACGAAATCAAAACATACACTTTCAATTTTTCTAATCGAAGCATAAGGGATCTGAAAAATCTAAAGCCAAAAATTGACTTAAGCCTGAATCACAGTATGTACTAACTCATTTATGCCAACAAAAGATAGCAATCTGGAGTTCCAACCTTGCTACTTCTCTCTAATCTTAGTAATAAGCTCTGCACATTCTCTATTTTTTATTTTGTTGCATGATAAGGGGACAACAAGATATTTTACAGGTAATTCACCCTCTTTCACTCCCAAAATATCAAGAACTAAAATCTTGCTCATACAAAACTTATTAAAGAAGCACTTAGATTTCAATTCATTCATTTTAAGACACACAGTTTGTCCAAATTAAGGAACAAATCTTTAATATTAAGAGCAGCTTTAACATTTGACTTGACACAAATTATCAGGCCATTGGCGTACAATAGATGGCTAACGGAAGGTTGAAAATTGTGAATTGATTGAATCTCTTTTTGTAACTCTGTTAACTCTATCTGAAGAGAAAAATATTCCATTGCTATTGCAAACAGATGGGGGAGAGAGGATCCCCTTGTCTACTACCCCGGTTACTGATAATGAATCCTTTTGGAACTCCATTAATAAGAATAGAAAAGTAGGAGAATGGATGCAGTCATCAATAAGTCTAGTAATTTTCTCTGGAAATCCCATAGCTTATAATATATGAATGATGAAGGAGCGATTAATTTTATCATATGCTTTTTCAGGATCAACTTTCAAATAAAATTTATCAGCACCTTTCTTGTTGATGTTTCTCGCTAGTTCATGTGCTAATAAGGAATTTTCAGAAACACTCCTACTTTTTTTAAATGCACTTTGACACTCTACAATCATATCTGGTAGAACCATTTTCATTCTATTACGAAGAACTTTTCTCAAGGTTTTGTAAAGAACATTACAACATGTAATAGGTCTGTAATCAGCAACTTGGTAAGTTTCTCAGTTTTCGGTATCAAACAAAGGAACATATGATTTGTTTCTTTGATGATTTTACCAGAATGAAAAGCTTCTTGTATCGCTGAAGTCAAACATTATTTTAGGTAATTCCAGTGGGCTAAATAGAAACTGGACCAGAACCCGTCTGGCCCGGGGGAGAAGTCAATATGTATGGAATGGACAACCAACAAAACCTCTTCCACAGTGACACGCTTGCACAACATCCTTCGACCTTTGGCGTTCAACAGTTTTCTGGGGTGAACCATAGGTAAGTCAATTGCATTTTTTTATCCAAAAATAATATATTATAACAAAAGGGAGAATCTAGCCATTCTACGACGGCTCACAAAAACGATTTCTACAAAATCCAAAAACCGTGCACACAAAGTGTAACACCCCACCTCCGTTAAGGACACTCACAAAGGGAATGCCTTAACTTTGGTGGAGCATTTTAGTAAACAGAACAGAAAATTTCAAGACAGATAAACAATACTTGAGAAATTATAACTTTATTACAGCAGAAAACAGAAACCAGTTTGGTTACATCTTTACCAAAAACTCAAGTACATAAATATCAGCCTTGTTCAGAAAATCATCAGAGTACAAAACTTTAAAATCATAATCCCCACAGAAGCTGCCATAAGGAGTCAAGCCATACTTTAAGCACTCTAAGTACTTCAAGCAGAAGAAATCCGGATCAAGCTAAAGTGCTCCCTCCTTAGAAAACCTGGGGGGAACGGAAGAAAAAGGGGCGAAAACAAGCAAGGTCAGACATAAAGTCTGGCAAGTCTAGCGACTTTCAGCATATGAACAGATAATAATAATTATGACACGAAAATAAGCCGGATAAGAGATAACAGTAATAGGAGCAGCAGATGTACTTAGGTTAAACAGAAGAAACAGAATAATATTACTTTTCATTTCTCTGCACTAATACTAGTATAATAGGATTAGGTGTCACCCCAATGTCTAAACAGAAACAGAAACGAGAATAGAATAATTTCCGCAGAAGAGAATGCTAGTAATGGGCCTTTACCACCCCAACAAAAACAGACAGAAACAGAATGCTAATAATGGGCCTTTACCACCCGAACAGAAGGTACAGAAACAGATTAATCCCTACATAAATTGAATGTAGAATTAGGTGCACACTAGTAAATGGGTCTTTACCACCCGAACAGACGGTACTACGCAGAAACAGACAGGTGTTACCACCCAACAGAAACAGACGGTACCAACAGAATCAGACAGAACTAAGTGTACCCTAAAACCCTACCCCAAGCGATTGGCTCCCTAATACATAAATACCCTGTGTCGGCCCCACATTAGGGTGTATCACTCCCTAAAGTGACAACCACTTGGCATAGACCTATTTACAGATGTCACGGCGTCTTACATCCTCAGAGGCAGACCGGGATCCATGCACGCACATGACCCGGTTGGAACGCACCATCAACACCCCTCGTCATTATCAGAATGTACCGCTTATAATTAGTTCAATAAGCGTGCCCGAACCCTACCTACTGTTGGGTCATAGTTTCGATACCAGAAAGGGTTACTAACTAATATGGGTCCCAAACAACAGATGTCACAAGTAATTTCCCTCCTAACCTTGTGTCCCCAGACTAACAGATTTCAGATTAACTTGTTTACAAGTTCAGACATACAGAGTTCAGATCAACTAGTTCACAGATCAGACAAGTTTTCAGACTAACGGATCAGATATATGGATTTAACAGATTTACCGATTTGTCTAACTTTGTAATTAGGCCTACAGATTCACGAAACAGGTTTGTTAAATTCATTAGTCCAATTGGTTTAACCCTATCCACCCAATACGTTTTTGACAACATGTTTATCTTAGATTTGTATCAATTTAAAAATTAACGCACAGACCTCTCACATTAGAATGAGAGTTTGCGGCCACTGGTTAGGCCGGTTGGTTCCGAGCAGGTTTCTGCCGCAAACTGAGTCTAACCTCGGGTTTCAAGAACGTTATGACTAACTTCTCACATTAGAACCTATTGTTTACGGCCACTGGATGTGCCGGGGGGTTCCGGGCAGGATTACGCCGCAAACTCATTCTAACCTCGAATTAGCCATGTTTCATGTTTAGCCAATGCATTCATTCATAGACTATGCTAATATCAGACTAATCATGCTAATTTAACAAATTAACTTTTGTACAAGTTACAGCAGATTATTCTAGGTTCTATTAACAAGTTTTGCTCAATTTTAAATCGTGCCTACAGATTTACATACTTTAAATTTCAGCATTTCAGTTCCAACAGATTACGCCATTCAACAGATTAAACATATAACAGATCTTGCAGATTAGGCGATTTAGCAGATCTAGTAGATAAGGCAATTTAACATAATTAGCAAATTAGGCAATTCAATCTAATTAGCAGTTTAGGCAATATAACAGAACTAGCAGATTAGGCAATATAACAGATTTAATCATTCCTTAATGTTTCCTTAACATATCTTGCTTAATTATAAATTTGGCCTAAGTTTGCATGCCTAAATAATTATCATAATTCACAATATGATCATATACCCCCCCGGTCGTTTGCATTGAATTTACATGGCACAGATTATGGTCATAATTTACCATATAACTCATGTCCCAATTTTAGTTAAACTTGCCTAGTACAAAAGATCCACACATGAATTATACCAAATATAGACATCGATTTCAATGCATGTCATATATTCAAAAATCTCCCACTTAGGTGTTATTCACATTTAACAGTTATCAAATCTTAATATAGATCTTCACACCTAAGTCATATTCTCTTTTTATCTCAAGTCATGAATCGTTATATAAATATATACCCAACAATCTAGAACTTTAAATTATAATAGATCTTAATTCAAAATATGCGTTATGTCCAAAGTCTCAAGTCACATGTTAACATACAATGGTTCCTCTTCTTCCAATTCACAGAATATGCATAGATCTAAATCTAGTTTACAACATCAGTCACATATTAGCCATGTCCAATTATGCCAACATTCATTATTTATCCCAAAGTTTTGCGTTTGTGCATTGATCTCTTATGAGATGTGGTGTAGGCTCGTGGTAGCCAAACTATAGATCAAAAAGAAGAAAGAGATACAGAATAAAATATATCAGAACAGAATGTACACAACCTCAAATTCAGATTTATAATCATGTCACAATTATAATTAAAGTTTATATCGGAAAATAACTGTAACGACCCAGAAAATCTGAACCAATTTAAAATTTTTAAATTGGCTAAAATAATGGATTTTAAATATTTAAAATAAATATTTTCAATAACAGAGATGAAAACTGAGTTTGAATCGACAATTGAAAACGATTATAATTAATTATAATTATAAGTAAGGCATGAAAAGGCGCTGCAGTTTCAAAAAATTGAATTCAAACTTTGTCGGACTGTACCGGGTGCAAAACAATCCGGATTTTAGTGAAACCAAAAATATTTAAATCTGTTAGTGAATACCTTTCTAACGAATCTGAAAAATCGAATTTTCATAGCGGAAAGCAAAAGTTATGGCCGAATGAATTTTCAGCAAGGTCGCTATGGAATTTATATAGCCCGTGAAATTGGCCATTTTGCATAAGACCTCGGAATTCGACGAAACCACTTTTGTTGGATCCAGGATGTGAAGTTATTGCTAGGTTTCAAATTTCATAATTTTTGAAGCTAGTATGTGAGTGTGGCAAAGGAAAATGTGTTTGGTCAATTACAGTTAAATTGGATCGACCAGAAATGGGCCTTTTTGCAAACGGTCTCAGATTTCGACGAAACTAGTTTTGTTGGGACCGTATCATAAAAACATAGCTAGATTTATTTTTCTGGAATTTTTCGAATCAATTTGTGGCCCTGGCAAATTGAAATGTACGTCCAAATTAAATATTGAATGTTTTATATTTTAATTTTAAGGGAAACTGACTGAAACATCCGAATGGGCCTTCGAAACATATCCCATTGTGTTCGGAATGGGGGTAAAACGCTAGGGACGACAGTCGTTGGGTTTCAATTGGTGGTCGTGTCAAAAAACCGCTATAAAGACCCACCGACCAATCAGAATTTAAAAAAAAAATCCTCAGTCCCCCCGATCGACGGCGATAAAGCTTCCCCTCCTTCTCTCCTCCGCCGCCGCCGCTACAGGCCACCAGAGCCGCCGCCACCACCTCCAGTCGAAGCGCCTCCCTTCCCCCTTCAAATCCGACCTGGCCCCACCCTCTCTCCCTCCGCCTACCTCGAGAACGAAGCCCGCAAAATCAACGACTTTGTCACCGTCGTTCTCCGCCGTCTGACCACCGGAATTGCCGCCACCACCACCGATCTGAGCGCCGTTCGTAGCTCTTCGACGCTGCAGCACCCGATCGTCCTCTAGCTTCACGAATTTCGCGATAATTCAAAACCTAGTTTTGAATCAAAAGGAAGGAAACATCGTGACCGTGTGGACGTCTTCTACATTCTAGAAGAGACCGCGTATTTTTCTGAGCCTTCAGCTATTTTTTGGTGGAGTGGAACCCAATGTGATATTTCTAATTTATAAAACAATATGGAAAACGACGATGTATAAATTATATAGTCGATGTATGAGTTATATAAGCGTTGTACACCTCATGTATAAGCGTTGTATAAGTTGTACGTTCGATGTATAAGTTGTATATGCGTTGTAAAAATTATATATGTGTTGAAATAAAAGTGAATTTCTACATATATATATATATATATATATATATATATATATACGCCCCTCGTCCACAAACCATGGACGATATTTATTGATTGTGATTGTTGTGAAAATTGATTGATAGCGAATGGTTGTTTGGGATTGTTTGTGGTTGATAGTGATTGATTGTGGTTGAAAAATACCCGTTTGTGGTTGAAAAATATTTGGTTGAAACCACATAGGATTAGTTTGTGGAAATGAAATAAATATATACATGCCGCCTGCGTGCGAACTAGATGCATGATCCCCATTGTCAAAAACCGCGAGGTTTTAAGGTAGAGCGAGGAGCCGTACTAGGGACGGTCCCGGTTTTAACTACCCTGCCGTAATGCTGCCGAAATTTTGAATAATATTCATGTGTTTGAATTATTTTCATTTGCTAAAACTATATTTATTCATTGAATAGAAAACCTTCATGTGTTGAATTGATATTCATTCGTTGATTAGAAATTCATGTGTTGAATGGTATTCGCGTTTCAAATATAAAAATCACATTTTTATCTATATATAGAAACTATAGAAAACCTTCATGTGTTGAATTGATATTCATTCGTTGATTAGAAATTCATGTGTTGAATGGTATTCGCGTTTCAAATATAAAAATCCCATTTTTATCTATATATAGAAACTATAGAAACCCTTCATGTGTTGAATTGATATTCATTCATTGATTAGAAATTCATGTGTTGAATGGTATTCACGTTTTAAATATAAAAATCACATTTTTATCTATATATAGAAACTATAGAAAACCTTCATGTGTTGAATCGATATTCATTCGTTGATTAGAAATTCATGTGTTGAATGGTATTCATATTTTGAAATGAATTGTTTTATAATAAAAATCACCTTTTATCGACTATATGAACGGTGTAAAATAACCTCGTTTGAAAGAAATTGTTTTATAAGAAAATCCTATTTTTATCACCTATATAAACTATATAACATAATAGTGTTTTGAAATAAATTGTTTTACAATAAAAATCTCATTTTTGTTATATTCACGAATTGTTGAAATGTGAAGTGTTAAAAATAGCCACTCGTTCAAATAAACATATATGAGTTGAAATATTCATTAATTAGCTAATGATATGATTTTTGCCTATACATGCAACATTAGAATGAATGGTGTTTTTAAACCAAATGGAATCAAATATGAAGTTGAATGGAAAATGATAAACGATAAGAACTGTATATATGTACATGCATATTTATTGAACAGTTATAGCAAAGTGGCTAGAGAAGAGGAATAAAATTTTGTGCTCGACAAATAGGTACACATTTACTGCTTTGTTTGGGTGATGATTTTATGAGCCTGTTGGCTAGCCGCTTGGCTTTTTCTTTTTCTTTTCGACATGAGACGCCCGTGTGGCTATTTGGGAATTTTCCCAGCCCCTCCCGTACAAAGGAGGTTATGGCGAAATTTTCCAAAATTTAAAGTCGTTAGTGAAATATTTGAAGTGAAAACGATATTGAAATTGTTGAATGAACTATATTTATATAAATATATAAATATAAATTAAATTAAATCGAAACGAGGCCGTGCAGTTCGTATTTTGAAACCGTGATTTCAAACAACTAGTGCGGGAAATCCGACCATTAGATTTTCCCGAAACCGCAACCGTCGGGTTCGCCTTGGAAATATCTTTCCAACGGCACCAACCTTGTAAAAATCCAACGGTTGGATTGTCTGGAATGTTTAATTCAAATCTGAAGAAAAACAGCGCCAGAAACGATTATATTTATATATATATATATATAAATATAATTATATTTAATCGAATAACGACGCTGCAGTTCGTATTTTGAAATCGAAACTTCAAACGATTGTACCGGGAGATCCGACCGTCGGATTTTCCCAAAACTGGAACCGTTGGATTCGTTTTGAAAAGACCTTTCTAATGATGTAAATTGTGTGAAGATCCAACGGTTAGATTTTTAGATATGTGTAAATCAAATCTGAAGAAAAACAGCGCCACGGCCGCGTTATGGCCCGAAGCGTCGTTTTGAATAAATAGGCTATTTTTAAATAAATAAAAATAGCGATGAATCGTTATAAAATATCATAAACAATATGGAATGGAAATAAACTAAATTTGCTCGATTTATGTTGTATTTGATGGCTGTATGTGTTTGGTGTGAAAATTACATTAAAGAACAAAAATTGGTGTTGTCGAATAATTTAACCATTGAAATAAATTGATTTGAAATTCTAAATATACGTGAATTATTTGAAAAGGCCGAGTTAATTCTCATTTCAAATAATTGACCGACGATTGGAATTTGAAGATGAAGACGATGGTCGAAGACCGGAGATCTTCACCTCGTTTGGATGGTAACCGAGGTCCTGATTGGGAGGCATCCCGAAATATGGATAATAAGTGGTGATCGTCCAGACGTACGTGGTGATCGATGGGTTTGCGAGGTATTTAGTGCCTCCGGTTTCGTTCAGACCCAGAACGGACTTGTAAAAGGACTGTGTGTCTGACATTGGATTTTATTCTGTGTTGATTGATCTCTATTAAATATACATCTGTTTGGCGGCGGAGAATTTATTCTTTTGCTTAACGCCCTTCTCTTAGACGCACGAGCTCAGAGGTTGTATATCGATGGACATCAGTCGCATGGCATGAATTGCCTGTGTGGCATGCTAAGATGCAGTGATCAGGGCTTCTGTTGAAAAGCAAAGTCTTGTGGTGATGATCAAAGCACCGCCTGTGTGGCATAGCTTTGTGTATAACGTGAATTCGCGAGCCTCACACCCCGGGATGAACCAGAAACGGGAGAAGGACCTCAGGGGGGGCATGCGTTTCTTTCTAGCTAGGGTGGTGTCAGTGACCTACCAGCCCTGACATTTATATACTTTTCACATGTGTGGTTGTTGTTGTTGCGAGGCGCCTCGGTTAGATCGGACGATCCGGGTCCGATGGAGTCATTCGTTGGCTCGTTTGCGCCCCAAAGGGCGGGGAAACGTATTGTTCAGGCATTTTAATCCACATCGGTGGACCGGCCCTGTCGCTCCTAGGGTCACTCGAGCTCTGATCCTGAGACATGGTAGGCTAGATTGTCTCGAATTCGGTAAGGACTATCTTTTGCCTTGGTTCATGACGGAAATCAAATTTCCAAACACGACATCGTGCGGTTTTGATTGTATACCTATATATGGCGACATAGTGGTATGGGGCATTAATGTCGTCTATGATTGATAGTTATGATTTGAAGTTGTTTTCAAAACATATAAACACTAGCAATAATATCAAATGCCTTTGTTTTATTCGTATCAAGCATATTTTGGCCGTTATAAGGTAAAAACTCTATCCTCCGGTTTGCGTTGCATTGTGTGATGGGAACTGAGTCTTATAATGGCTTCATTTTTATAAAATGCATTGCGTTGTTTAAAAGAAAGATTTGTTTTAAAGCACTGGCAATCCAATGGAGTAAACCCGTTCCACGAAAGTGGCGTGGTCCTATGATTAGCCAAATTATATATGTGTTGAGTAGATTTCTCATACCAGTCCCATGACTGACTCGTAGTTTGTTTCACTCTCAAACTCGGGTGCCCCTTTTTCTACACGGGCAGCCTTGTATTCAGGTTTAGCTGGTTCTTTCTGGATAGCTGGAGCTGAAGATGGATTCTATCATTTATCTCTTTTTATGCTGTTCAGCTCCTATTGTACATATTTTGTTTGTTTTCCGCTGTAGACATTTATGTATAGCTGAACTGTTCTTGTACTAAGTAAGATCCTGTATACTGTGTAACTCTGATGATTACTTTTATCCAGTATATTCTATTGTTCATTATTTGATGTATTTATTTCTGTTCTGCTATTATCTGTTTCTGTGTTATATTCTAAAGATAACCCTTGCCACCGTCAGTACGGGGTTTGGGGTCGTCGCAACGTGGTATCAGAGCTTTGGTTAAGCTTAGTGCTGGAATATAACATTTGAACGAACTCGTTAGAAATAGAACCAGTAGTGTTCTAGGACGGGTAACTCTATACAGATAGGATCAGTAATATCCTAGTATGAGCAGCAGAATGAAATTACACCTTGATAGACACATTTACATTTGAAGTATGTGTTTCTATATTTTAAAATACCTTTTCTGTGACCTGACACTTGATCTGCTGTTGCAGAAGTACTAGAAAATGAGTGTCAGAAACAGAAGGAATGCAGAACCGGATATTGAGGCCCTATTAATCAAATATCGAAATATGGGTGGAATACCGTTCTCTGGTGAAGAATCTATTATGAAGACACAGGCTTGGATTCGTTCGGCTGATAAGATCTTTGATGGTTTAAAGCTGAGGGATGACCAGAAAAGATTACTGGCCTCCTGGGCACTCAAAGATGAAGCTTTGTTCTGGTGGGATTCCGTTATTGAGAATAATCCAGAAGGTGGTATCACCTGGGATAGATTCAAGGTGATTTTCCTAGAGAGACTTACTCCTCCAGAAGCGACCGAGCGACTATGTGATGAATTTTCTTATCTAATACAAGGTGATATGACCATCCCAGAATATCATAAGAAATTCAATGAACTTTCTCACTTTGCTCCTCATCTGATTAAAGACCCAAAAAAGAAAAATCTGAGATTTATTCACGGCCTGCAAAGAAAATATCAGAATAGTGTGATGAGGAATGTGAAGCTTCCTTTCTCAGAAATGATTTATATGGCTTATCAGTATGAGGATCTCCATAGGAAAGGCATGTTGCGAGATGAAGAAGAAATCAGTTCTAGCAGCAAAAGAAAGTTTGAAGCTGATGGCCCAGAGGCAAGTATGCAGCCTGAGGCTAGTACGAAGGCTGAAGTCATAAAGAGGCCAAAGATCAATCAGAAAAAGGTAATGACAATCGTATGCCTAAAGTGTGATCAGCAAGGGCATTCGATGAGAAACTGTAGATCTTCGAACAGACAAAAGGATAGCGAGTTTAAGTCCGGGATGAATTTCCTAGAGAATAGGAAGTGCAGTCAATGCCATCCGTCCGGTCATCTTTCAAAGGCCTGCCCGCTATTCAGAAAACCTAAAGCAGTACATGTAAATGAAGTGGTAGAAGTACCTGCACCCTCGTCTGCTCAGGAAAGGTCTGATGTTTTAGAAGGCACGCTCAATGTCAAAAACATTCCAGTTAAAGTACTGTTTGACATAGGCGCGTCACGAAGCTTTGTTGCAAAGCGTGCAGTCAAGAAACTAGATTTGAATTTGAAGAAGCTCAAAGAGCCAATGACTGTCCAAAATCCAGTTGGGGGTTCCATCAATCTCAGTTGGATTTGTGCAGTACCTGTCTCTTTTTCTTGCTATAAATTCCCTATTATCTCTATCGTTATGAATTTTAATGAATTCGATCTTATTCTGGGATTGGATTGGCTAACCAAATATGAAGCAGAGGTTAGATGCGCCGAGAGAGTTGTAAAGGCAAAGGCACAATCGGGGAATTATATAACCATACCTTGTGAAGGCCCAACATCAAATAGAAAGGACTTCTGGGCAGCTTTGGATGTTTCTCCGGCCCAAATAGAAAATGTCCCTGAAGTCACAGAGAATATCCCCGATCTAGTGAAAGACATCCCTGTCGTCAAGAACTATGCGGATGTGTTCGAAGAAGTTGTTCGCTTACCTCCGCAGAGAGAAATAGATTTCAAAATTGCTTTAATTCCGAATGCAAGGCCGGTAGTTCACGCTATTCGAAGAATGTCCTTGAAAGAGAAAGAGGAATTAGACAATCAAACACGACAGCTAGTATGGAAGGGTCTGATCAGGCCTAGTTTCTCGGATTGGGGTGCAGCAGTGGTATTTGTCCCAAAATCTGACGGTACTCTACGGCTATGCGTGGACTATCGTGATCTGAACAAGCAGACAATAAAGAACAAGTATACATTGCCGCGGATTGATGATTTGTTGGATCGATTAAATGGAGCACAAGTATTCTCAAGAATGGACCTAGCTACAGGCTTCCATCAACTTCGAATTGCCGAAGAGTGTGTTCCAATGACAGCATTCAGAGGTCCCGACTTATTCTACGAGTGGTTAGTAATGCCGTTAGGCTTATGTAATGCTCCTGCTTACTTCGTCGATCTGATGAATAGAGTGTTCAGAGGAGTTTTGAATAAATTTGTTCTGGTTTTCATTGACAATATTCTAATCTTCTCTAAATCAAAGGCCGAACATGAAAAGCATCTGGAACAGGTTCTAGAGATTCTGAGACGGAATGTATTAAAAGCCAAATTTTCCAAATGTATCTTCTGGCAAGATGAAGTAAAATTTCTAGGCCATGTCGTATCGAAAGAAGGAATCGCTGTGGATCCAAGAAAAATCACGGCCATTCAGAATTGGAAACAGCCCAGTACCCCCACTGAAGTCCGTAGTTTTCTCGGATTAGCTAGCTATTACCGGAAGTTCGTTAAAGACTTTTCGAGGATATCTGGTCATTTAACAAAGCTTACAAAGAAGCACTCTAAATTCAAATGGACCCCAGAAAGTGAGGAGGCTTTTGAAGAGCTAAAGTTGAGATTAACAACTGCTCCAGTGCTAACCACCATCGATGGCAACCAGGATTTAAAGGTCTGGACTGATGCTTCTAGAGAAGGCCTTGGCGCAGTGTTAATGCAAAGGGGCCAAGTGATTGCTTATGCTAGCCGTCAACTGAAGCCGCACGAGAAGAACTACGTAACTCATGATCTTGAGTTATTGGCTATTGTGTTCGCTTTGAAAATCTGGAGACACTATCTGTTGGGTGAGAGATTTGAACTGTTTACAGATCACCAGTCGTTAAAGTATTTATTCACCCAGAAAGACTTGAATCTGAGGCAGCAACGTTGGCTGGAGTTTCTTGCAGCATATGATTTTGAAATTATATATACTCCAGGGAAAGCCAATGTCGTGGCCGATGCGCTGAGCCGAAAGAATGTAATGATCGCCAGCTTTATTATCACGACTTCCTTGATTGACAAAATATCTATTCTTCAGAAGGAGGATAACTTTATTAAGGATATGATCAAAAGGATTCAGAAAGGCGAACCCTCATGTTTTCAAATAGATAACGACGAGACCCTGAGATTGAAAGGAAGGATTTGTGTTCCTGACATCCCCGAACTCAAAAGGGAAGTGTTAGACGAGTGTCACAAGTCCAAGTTGAGTATCCATCCTGGTGTGGCCAAAATGTATAACGATCTCAAACGAACATTCTGGTGGAAGGCTATGAAAAGAGACGTTTCAATATATGTTAGTCGATGCCCTACTTGCCAACCAGTCAAGAGCAACCAACAGAAACTAGCTAGACTGTTACAACCACTGGAAGTTCCTGGTTGGAAGTGGGAGCACATCTCCATGGATTTCATTGATGGTCTACCCAGAACCAGAAAAGGGAATGACAGTATTTGGGTGATCGTAGATCGCTTCACGAAGACCGCCCATTTTATACCTATCAGATCAAGCAGAACTGCTCAGAGTCTGGCGCAGATATACTTCAGGGAAATAGTTAGACTGCATGGAGTGCCGCTCAGTATAGTCAGTGATAGAGATACAATATTCACTAGCAAATTATGGGAGGCATTTCAAGTCGAGCTTGGGACGAAACTGAACTTGAGCACCGCTTACCATCCTCAGACAGACGGTCAGACTGAGAGGGTGAATCATATTTTAGAAGATCTATTGCGGGCTTGTGTTATAGATTTTGGTGGATCATGGGAAGACCATCTGCATTTGGCTGAATTCTCTTATAACAACAGCTACCAGGCGAGTCTGACAATGTCGCCATTCGAAGCATTGTATGGTAGACCGTGCCGATCTCCTGCTTGTTGGGTCGAACCAGGTAATAGACTTGTGTTGGGTCCGGACATGATTCGAGAAGCTGCCGACAAAGTCGATTTTATTAAGAAGCGATTACTTGCCGCTCAAAGCCGACAAAAGAGCTATGCCGATAGAAGAAGAAGGGATATATCCTTTGCTGTTGGCGACTACGTGTATTTGAAAGTATTGCCGATGAGAGGAGTTATCCGGTTCGGTAAAACTGGAAAGTTGGCGCCCAAATTCATTGGTCCGTTTCCTATTCTGGAACGGATAGGAACTCTCGATTATAGGGTCAAACTGCCTGACTGGTTGCCTGGAGTTCATGATGTATTTCACATATCTCAACTTCGAAAGCACGTTCATGATCCAGACTTGATCGTGGAAGAAGCAGCTCAACAGGATATTGAAATTACTCCAGAATTAGCTGTCAGACGAGAGCCGCTAAAGATCATCGGCAAAGAAACCAAAGAGCTGAGGAACAAGAAGGTTCACTTAGTCAAAGTGCAATGGAGTGGAGATCCGCGAGATTGTACTTGGGAAACTGAGGAGAGCATTCAGAATGCCTATCCTAGATGCCGAGCAGATATCTCTGATTGACTCCGGTGCAAGGTACATTTACCACACTTTGCATTACCATTTAATTCTCTATTCTGTTGCTATTTTCTTTCCATGGATGTGAACTTTTAAATTCTATAGTCTGAATGATTTTAAAAGAGTATAGAAGTGGATCGGTATATTTTTGAGAAGTTAAAACGATTTGATTGTTGGTTGTGTTGGGTGATCATAGATTTATCAAACCACTTTCGACTTTGTTCCTTTTCGGGGACGAAAAGTTTTAAGTGGGGGAGATTGTAACGACCCAGAAAATCTGAACCAATTTAAATTTTTTAAATTGGCTAAAATAATGGATTTTAAATATTTAAAATAAATATTTTCAATAATAGAGATGAAAGCTGAGTTTGAATCGACAATTGAAAACGATTATAATTAATTATAATTATAAGTAAGGCCTGAAAAGGCGCTGCAGTTTCAAAAAATTGAATTCAAACTTTGTCGGACTGTACCGGGTGCAAAACAATCCGGATTTTAGTGAAACCAAAAATATTTAAATCTGTTAGTGAATACCTTTCTAACGAATCTGAAAAATCGAATTTTCATAGCGGAAAGCAAAAGTTATGGCCGAATGAATTTTCAGCAAGGTCGCTATGGAATTTATATAGCCCGTGAAATTGGCCATTTTGCATACGACCTCGGAATTCGACGAAACCACTTTTGTTGGATCCAGGATGTGAAGTTATTGCTAGGTTTCAAATTTCATAATTTTTGAAGCTAGTATGTGAGTGTGGCAAAGGAAAATGTGTTTGGTCAATTACAGTTAAATTGGATCGACCAGAAATGGGCCTTTTTGCAAACGGTCTCAGAATTCGACGAAACTAGTTTTGTTGGGACCGTATCATAAAAACATAGCTAGATTTATTTTTCTGGAATTTTTCGAATCAATTTGTGGCCCTGGCAAATTGAAATGTACGTTCAAATTAAATATTGAATGTTTTATATTTTAATTTGAAGGGAAACTGACTGAAACATCCGAATGGGCCTTCGGAACATATCCCATTGTGTTCGGAATGGGGGTAAAACGCTAGTGACGACAGTCGTTGGGTTTCAATTGGTGGTCGTGTCAAAAAACCCCTATAAAGACCCACCGACCAATCAGAATTTAAAAAAAAAATCCTCAGCCCCCCCCCCCCCCGATCGACGGCGATAAAGCTTCCCCTCCTTCTCTCCTCCGCCACCGCCGCTACAGGCCACCAGAGCCGCCACCACCACCTCCAGTCGAAGCGCCTCCCTTCCCCCTTCAAATCCGACCTGGCCCCACCCTCTCTCCCTCCGCCTACCTCGAGAACGAAGCCCGCAAAGTCAACGACTTTGTCACAGTCGTTCTCCGCCGTCTGACCACCGGAATTGCCGCCACCACCACCGATCTGAGCGTCGTTCGTAGCTCTTCGACGCTGCAGCACCTGATCGTCCTCTAGCTTCACGAATTTCGCGATAATTCAAAACCTAGTTTTGAATCAAAAGGAAGGAAACATCGTGACCGTGTGGACGTCTTCTACATTCTAGAAGAGACCGCGTATTTTTCTGAGCCTTTAGCTATTTTTTGGTGGAGTGGAACCCAATGTGAGATTTCTAATTTATAAAACAATATGGAAAACGACGATGTATAAATTATATAGTCGATGTATGAGTTATATAAGCGTTGTACACCTCATGTATAAGCGTTGTATAAGTTGTACGTTCGATGTATAAGTTGTATATGCGTTGTAAAAATTATATATGTGTTGAAATAAAAGTTGATTGCTATATATATATATATATATATATATATATATATATATATATATATATACGCCCCTCGTCCACAAACCATGGACGATATTTATTGATTGTGATTGTTGTGAAAATTGATTGATAGCGAATGGTTGTTTGGGATTGTTTGTGGTTGATAGTGATTGATTGTGGTTGAAAAATACCCGTTTGTGGTTGAAAAATATTTGGTTAAACCACATAGGATTAGTTTGTGGAAATAAAATAAATATATACATGCCGCATGCGTGCGAACTAGATGCATGATCCCCATTGTCAAAAACCGCGAGGTTTTAAGGTAGAGCGAGGAGCCGTACTAGGGACGGTCCCGGTTTTAACTACCCTGTCGTTATGCTGCCGAAATTTTGAATAATATTCATGTGTTTGAATTATTTTCATTTGCTAAAACTATATTTATTCATTGAATAGAAAACCTTCATGTGTTGAATTGATATTCGTTTGTTGATTAGAAATTCATGTGTTGAATGGTATTCGTGTTTCAAATATAAAAATCACATTTTTATCTATATATAGAAACTATAGAAAACCTTCATGTGTTGAATTGATATTCATTCGTTGATTAGAAATTCATGTGTTGAATGGTATTCGCGTTTCAAATATAAAAATCCCATTTTTATCTATATATAGAAACTATAGAAAACCTTCATGTGTTGAATTGATATTCATTCGTTGATTAGAAATTCATGTGTTGAATGGTATTCGCGTTTTAAATATAAAAATAACATTTTTATCTAAATATAGAAACTATAGAAAACCTTCATGTGTTGAATCGATATTCATTCGTTGATTAGAAATTCATGTGTTGAACGGTATTCATATTTTGAAATGAATTGTTTTATAATAAAAATCACCTTTTATCGACTATATGAACGGTGTAAAATAACCTCGTTTGAAAGAAATTGTTTTATAAGAAAATCCTATTTTTATCACCTATATAAACTATATAACATAATAGTGTTTTGAAATAAATTGTTTTACAATAAAAATCTCATTTTTGTTATTTTCACGAATTGTTGAAATGTGAAGTGTTAAAAATAGCCACTCATTCAAATAAACATATATGAGTTGAAATATTCATTAATTAGCTAATGATATGATTTTTGCCTATACATGCAACATTAGAATGAATGGTGTTTTTAAACCAAATGGAATCAAATATGAAGTTGAATGGAAAATGATAAACGATAAGAACTGTATATATGTACATGCATATTTATTGAACAGGTTATAGCAAAGTGGCTAGAGAAGAGGAATAAAATTTTGTGCCCGACAAATAGGTACACATTTACTGCTTTGTTTGGGTGATGATTTTATGAGCCTGTTGGCTAGCCGCTTGGCTTTTTCTTTTTCTTTTCGACATGAGACGCCCGTGTGGCTATTTGGGAATTTTCCCAGCCCCTCCCGTACAAAGGAGGTTATGGCGAAATTTTCCAAAATTTAAAGGCGTTAGTGAAATATTTGAAGTGAAAAAAATATTGAAATTGTTGAATGAACTATATTTATATAAATATAAATAAAATTAAATCGAAACGAGGCCGTGCAATTCGTATTTTGAAACCGTGATTTCAAATAACTAGTGCGGGAAATCCGACCATTGGATTTTCCCGAAACCGCAACCGTCGGGTTCGCCTTGGAAATATCTTTCCAACGGCACCAACCTTGTAAAAATCCAACGGTTGGATTGTCTGGAATGTTTAATTCAAATCTGAAGAAAAACAGCGCCGGAAACGATTATATTTATATATATATATAAATATAATTATATTTAATCGAATAACGACGCTGCATTTCGTATTTTGAAATCGAAACTTCAAACGATTGTACCGGGAGATCCGACCGTTGGATTTTCCCAAAACTGGAACCGTTGGATTCGTTTTGAAAAGACCTTTCTAATGATGTAAATTGTGTGAAGATCCAACGGTTAGATTTTCAGATATGTGTAAATCAAATCTGAAGAAAAACAGCGCCACGGCCGCGTTATGGCCCGAAGCGTCGTTTTGAATAAATAGGCTATTTTAAAATAAATAAAAATAGCGATGAATCGTTATAAAATATCATAAACAATATGGAATGGAAATAAACTGAATTTGCTCGATTTATGTTGTATTTGATGGCTGTATGTGTTTGGTGTGAAAATTACATTAAAGAACAAAAATTGGTGTTGTCGAATAATTTAACGATTGAAATAAATTGATTTGAAATTCTAAATATACGTGAATTATTTGAAAAGGCCGAGTTAATTCTCATTTCAAATAATTGACCGACGATTGGAATTTGAAGATGAAGACGATGGTCGAAGACCGGAGATCTTCACCTCGTTTGGATGGTAACCGAGGTCCTGATTGGGAGGCATCCCGAAATATGGATAATAAGTGGTGATCGTCCAGACGTACGTGGTGATCGATGGGTTTGCGAGGTATTTAGTGCCTCCGGTTTCGTTCAGACCCAGAACGGACTTGTAAAAGGACTGTGTGTCTGACATTGGATTTTATTCTGTGTTGATTGATCTCTATTAAATATACATCTGTTTGGCGGCGGAGAATTTATTCTTTTGCTTAACGCCCTTCTCTGAGGCGCACGAGCTCAGAGGTTGTATATCGATGGACATCAGTCGCATGGCATGAATTGCCTGTGTGGCATGCTAAGATGCAGTGATCAGGGCTTCTGTTGAAAAGCAAAGTCTTGTGGTGATGATCAAAGCACCGCCTGTGTGGCGTAGCTTTGTGTATAACGTGAATTCGCGAGCCTCACACCCCGGGATGAACCAGAAACGGGAGAAGGACCTCAGGGAGGGCATGCGTTTCTTTCTAGCTAGGGTGGTGTCAGTGACCTACCAGCCCTGACATTTATATACTTTTCACCTGTGTGGTTGTTGCTGTTGCGAGGCGCCTCGGTTAGATCGGACGATTCGGGTCCGATGGAGTCATTCGTTGGCTCGTTTGCGCCCCAAAGGGCGGGGAAACGTATTGTTTAGGCATTTTAATCCACATCGGTGGACCGGCCCTGTCGCTCCTAGGGTCACTCGAGCTCTGATCCTGAGACATGGTAGGCTAGATTGTCTCGAATTCGGTAAGGACTATCTTTTGCCTTGGTTCATGACGGAAATCAAATTTCCAAATACGACATCGTGCGGTTTTGATTGTATACCTATATATGGCGACATAGTGGTATGGGGCATTAATGTCGTCTATGATTGATAGTTATGATTTGAAGTTGTTTTCAAAACATATAAACACTAGCAATAATATCAAATGCCTTTGTTTTATTCGTATCAAGAATATTTTGTCCGTTATAAGGTAAAAACTCTATCCTCCGGTTTGCGTTGCATTGTGTGATGGGAACTTAGTCTTATAATGGCTTCATTTTTATAAAATGCATTGCGTTGTTTAAAAGAAAGATTTGTTTTAAAGCACTGGCAATCCAATGGAGTAAACCCGTTCCACGAAAGTGGCGTGGTCCTGTGATTAGCCAAATTATATATGTGTTGAGTAGATTTCTCATACCAGTCCCATGACTGACTCGTAGTTTGTTTCACTCTCAAACTCGGGTGCCCCTTTTTCTACACGGGCAGCCTTGTATTCAGGTTTAGCTGGTTCTTTCTGGATAGCTGGAGCTGAAGATGGATTCTATCATTTATCTCTTTTTATGCTGTTCAGCTCCTATTGTACATATTTTGTTT
The DNA here is from genome assembly GCA_030737875.1 of Allium sativum. Lineage (NCBI taxonomy): Eukaryota > Viridiplantae > Streptophyta > Magnoliopsida > Asparagales > Amaryllidaceae > Allium > Allium sativum. Next base: position 51,753,914 of record CM060927.1, read on the forward strand.
GTTTTCCGTTGTAGACATTTATGTATAGCTGAACTGTTCTTGTACTAGGTAAGATCCTGTATACTGTGTAACTCTGATGATTACTTTTATCCAGTATATTCTATTGTTCATTATTTGATGTATTTATTTCTGTTCTGCTATTATCTGTTTCTGTGTTATATTCTAAAGATAACCCTTGCCACCGTCAGTACGGGGTTTGGGGTCGTCGCAATAACTATACTTGCCTTTCGTGGTTTTAAGAAAGGGTAATAAACTATTGTTGATGTAGAAATGCTGAATTACTCCTCTTTAATTGTTGTTGTAGCTCTAAACTTTGATTTGAGATTTGATTTAGCTTTTAATTCTATTCAGGTTGGAAGAAGATGCATCAGTCCAATTTTTGATTCCAGCAGAGTAACGACGCCATTATTTTATTTAATAAGAACGAAGGCAGAATGAAATTATGCAGCATAAGGTTAGAGAAGAATGGTGTAAAGAGAATGGGGCTAGGGGGCTGTTTATATAGGGTTTCAAACTAATTAGAGTCATCGATGAAGCTAGAGTTAATCAAGGCCATCCATCTCAAGAAAAGCCAATCAGAAAGTGACAAGTTAGCCCTAATGACACAGCAGAGCTCAGAAATTCGACCAGACCCGACCAGGCCAGCCAGGGTCAAACCAGAAAGCTGTGCAGGTTTTCTCTCGGCCTGGGCGCACTTGGGAAGTGCGCCAATGTAAATTTGTACTGGCACACTTCCCAAGTGCGCCAGTGCAATCTTTTTTTTCTATATAGCCACCAAACTTCGTTCGTCCATATCTTCTTCATACGGTATCCGCTTTACGCAAACTCGGACTCTATTTCAAGCAGAATTCCGAGACGAACGCAATGGTGTAACCCGTTTCTCTTGATTCTTATTTTTGTAATTAATTATTCTATGATTTGTTACTTATACGTTCATAGAAAATTCGGGGTGTTACATTCTCCCCTCCTTAAAGGATTTCGTCCCCGAAATCTTCAAGTTAAGAAGAATGTGTCCTACCATCCAGTCATCCATCTACTCAACCATCATCCACAAGCATCCATTGTCCTTAGAAAACTTCTAATGTCGTATGAACATATGCAAAAGTGTGTGTATATGTTCCTTATCTAATGCAAAGATCAGTGGTCCACTGATTCAGTTGACCTCCTTAATGCGAACTATGTCAGTGTCATGAGTCCAACATGTATGCAATTTTCCTATTTGATACATATCATTCTTATATGAGTGACAACCATTCATTCTTATGCAACATCCATGTGATGAGTCAATCATTTTGCATCCACAAAAATTCAAAATGCTCACACATCCATATGCAGTATGATAGTGTTTTCGAGCCAATCTAGTGCCTAGTGTGTGTATATGCATCCACGAGCAACCACTAGCAACCACTTGAATCCACTTGCAACCATCATACATAACATGTCTCAAACACATGTTTACATCCATAGGATTCCTATCTATAGGTCGAAGACTCGATCGATAGGATACAGTCGAGTGATGGGAGCGAGTGTAGATAAACAAAAACTTGGTTTCCATTAGACGTTGGTTGAAAGACAAATTCCCCTAAGTATCAAACCCGAAGACCGAAATCAACATCAGATTGACACCCAGAGGATTACCCTCCTTAGACAATGTCAAAACTGGAAATCTCAACCTTATCAGAAATATTCAGATATTTACAGATTACCGGTACAGATCAGATTACTAAATGATTCTTAGGAAACTAAGCATGATAAAAACCCAGAATGTATGCGTCATAGTCAACTTAACGCTCAACACAGATACCCAACTTATCACAATTGGATTAGTCATAACCCTTATGGGTCTGAGTCTACAGTGGAATCAAAAACAATACTAATATTCAAGTGCAGAGTATCGATTACAGAATCGAAATGCCAGAATCAGAAAAGAGTTTTAACTCAAAAATCAGATAAAGAAATTAAACCTCCTACAGAAAGTTTTCCTATTTCTATCCTATCCACTAGCCTCGAGAGTTTTTGCCTGCCCTCCAGAAGTTGGTTTTGCCCTCTTCCCTTGCCCTCGTTTCTTCGGGCAGTCCCTAGTGAAGTGTCCCATCTCACCACAGTTGAAGCAAGTGCCCTTTCTTTTTCTGTAATCCTTGTTTAGATGAGTCGAGCTTCCACAAGTAAAGCACTTTTTCTCTTCTTATCTTCAGACTTTTCATCCTTCTTTTGTTTTTCCTTTTATGGGCCATGCTTTCTGGTTCTGTGGTTCTTCCTTGTTTGCCTCCTTCTTGCCCTTGTCTTCCTCGTGTAGTAGTTCCGTATCCACCAATCTCTCGTAAGTCGCTCCCATGGGTACATGGGTCATGGCTAGGTTGTACAGTGGCTCGTTCAATCCTTTAACAAAGCGGAGAGCCTTTTTATGCTGGGTGTTGACTAAATCTAGCCCGAACCTGGCCAGTTGGTTGAACTGGTTGACGTATTCCTTGACCGTCATACTTCCTTGCTTAAGAGATAAGAACTTTTCCAGTTATAGACTTCGTTCAGCTTGCGAGAGGAATTTCATCTCAAACCTTATTCTGAAATCCACCCATGTTTCAACCAGTCTCTCGGCGTTTGTGACTTCCCAGCAATAGGAAGCTTCGTCCTTGGGCAACCATACCGCCAATTGTACCTTCTGCCTATCGTTCACCTCGAAGATAACGAACAGATCCTCAGTTTCTTTGAGTCGGTTCCTTGCTTCTACAAATGATTCAGCTCCCTTGAAATCCTTTCCACCCATGGCCCTAAAATCTTTACAGATTTTTGAAAAAGCAATTGCACGAGGAGGGGGCGGAGGAGGAGGAATCGCTGCAGCTGGAGGAGGAATATCTGTTGGGCCTGCATCGTTGGCCCTAGCCTCTAGGTACCTCCTAAACCAGCCAGGTATTGACAAGCCCTCTGGAAAGTAAAGATTCCCAGACATGCTGGAATAAAAGAAAAAGATTAAAATAGAAAACTGGAAAGATAGATATATGGCTTTTTGGGGATTATGTTTTTCAAAATAAACTTTATTTTCAAAAATACTTCCTTTTAAAACCTTTTTGAAAACAATTTTCAAAAACTTTACCCAATCTGGTAACCTTCAGCTCTGATACCAAGTGTAACACCCCACCTCCGTTAAGGACACTCACAAAGGGAATGCCTTAACTTTGGTGGAGCATTTTAGTAAACAGAACAGAAAATTTCAAGATAGATAAACAATACTTGAGAAATTATAACTTTATTACAGCGGAAAACAGAAATCAGTTTGGTTACATCTTTAGCAAAAACTCAAGTACATAAATATCAGTCTTGTTCAGAAAATCATCAGAGTACAAAACTTTAAAATCATAATCCCTACAGAAGCTGCCATAAGGAGTCAAGCCATACTTTAAGCACTCTAAGTACTTCAAGCAGAAGAAATCTGGATCAAGCTAAAGTGTTCCCTCCTTGGAAAATATGGGGGAAGGGAAGAAAAAGGGGCGAAAACAAGCAAGGTCAGACATAAAGTCTGGCAAGTCCAGTGACTTTCAGCATATGAACAGATAATAATAATTATGACATGAAAATAAGCTGGATAAGAGATAACAGTAACAGGAGCAGCAGATGTACTTAGGTTAAACAGAAGAAACAGAATAATATTACTTTTCATTTCTCTGCACTAATACTAGTATAACAGGATTAGGTGTCACCCCAATGTCTAAACTGAAACAGAAATGAGAACATAATAATTTCCACAGAAGAGAATGCTAGTAATGGGCCTTTACCACCCCAACAGAAACAAATAGAAACAGAATGCTAATAATGGGCCCTTACCATTCGAACAGAAGGTACAGAAACAGATTAATCCCTACGGAAACAGAATGTAGAATTAGGTGTACACTAGTAAATGGGCCTTTACCACCCGAACAGACGCTACCACGTACAAACAGACAGGTGTTACCATCCAACAGAAACAGACGGTACCAACAGAAACAGACAGAACTAAGTGTACCCTAAAACCCTACCCCAAGCGATCGGCTCCCTAATACATAAATACCATGTATCGGCCCCACGGTAGAGGGTATCACTCCCTAAAGTGACAACCAATTGGCACAGACCTATTTACAGATGTCACGTCGTCTTACATCCTCAGAGGCAGACTGGGATCCATGCACGTACATGACCCGGTTGGAACGCACTATCAACACCCCCTCGCCATTATCAAAATGAACCGCTTATAATTAGTTCAGTAAGTGTGCCCGGACTCTGCCTACTGTTGGGTCATAGTTTTGATACCAGAAAGGGTTACTGACTAATATGGGTCCCAAACAACAGATGACACAAGTAATTTCCCTCCTAATCTTGTGTCCCCAGAATAACAGATTTCAGATTAACTTGTTTACAAGTTCAGAGTTCAGATCAACTAGTTTACAGATCAGACAAGTTTTCAGACTAACGGATTAGATATACGGATTTAACAGATTTACCGATTTGTCTAACTTTGTAATTGGGCCTACAGATTCACGAAACGGGTTTGTTAAATTCATTAGTCCAATTAATTTAACCCTATCCACCCAACACGTTTTAGACATCATGTTTATCTTAGATTTGTATCAATTTAAAAATTAACGCGTAGACCTCTCACATTAGACTGACAGTTTGCGGCCACTGGTTAGGCCGGTTGGTTCCGGGCAGGTTTCTGCCGCAAACTGAGTCTAACCTCGAGTTTCAAGCACGTTATGACTAACTTCTCACATTAGAACCTATTGTTTGCGGCCATTGGATGTGCCGGGCGGTTTCGGGCAGGATTACGCTGCAAACTCATTCTAACCTCGAGTTAGCCATGTTTCATGTTTAGCCAATGCATTCGTTCACAGACTATGCTAATATCAGACTAATCAGGCTAATTTAACAAATTAACTTCTGTACAAGTTACAGCAGATTATTCGAGGTTTTATTAACAAGTTTTGCTCAATTTTAAATCGAGCCTACAGATTTACATACTTCAAATTTCAGCATTTCAGTTCCAACAGATTACGCCATTCAACAGATTAAACAGATAACAGATCTTGCAGATTAGGCGATTTTGCAGATCTAGCAGATAAGGCAATTTAACATAATTAGCAGATTAGGCGATTTAGCAGATCTAGCAGATAAGGCAATTTAACATAATTAGCAGATTAGGCAATTCAATCTAATTAGCAGTGTAGGCAATATAACAGAACTAGCAGATTAGGCAATATAACAGATTTAATCATTCCTTAAAGTTTCCTTGACATATCTTGCCTAATTATAAATTTGGCCTAAGTTTGCATGCCTAAATAATTGTCATAATTCACAATATGATCATATACCTCTAACCCCCCCCCTCTCCCCCCCCCCCCCCCGTTTGCATTGAATTTACATGGCATAGATTATGGTCATAATTTACCATATAACTCATGTCCCAATTTTTGTTAAACTTGCCTAGTACAAAAGATTCACACATGAATTATACCAAATATAGCCATCGATTTCAATGCATGTCATATATTCAAAAATCTCCCACTTAGGTGTTATTCACATTTAACAGTTATCAAATCTTAATATAGATCTTCACACCTAAGTCATATTCTCTTTTTATCTCAAGTCATGAATCGTTATATAAAAATATACCCAACAGTCTAGAACTTTAAATTATAACAGATCTTAATTCAAAATATGCGTTATATCCAAAGTCTCAAGTCACATGTTAACATACAATGGTTCCTCTTCTTCCAATTCACAGAATATGCATAGATCTAAATCTAGTTTACAACATCAGTCACAGATTAGCCATGTCCAATTATGTCATCATTCATTATTTGTCCCAAAGTTTTGCATTTGTGCGTTAATCTCTTATGAGATGTGGCGCAGTCTCGTGGTAGCCTGGCTATAGAACAGAGAGAAAGAGATACAGAACAAAATATATCAGAACAGAACATACACAACCTCAAATTCAGAATAATCATGTCACAATTATAATTAAAGTTTATATCGGAAAATAACTGTACTTGCCTTTCGTGGTTTTAAGAAAGGGTAATAAACTGTTGTTGATGCAGAAATGCTAAATTACTCCTATTTAATTGTTGTTTTAGCTCTAAACTTTGATTTGAGATTTGATTTAGCTTTTAATTCTATTCAGGTTGGAAGAAGATGCATCAGTCCAAGTTTTGATTCCAGCAGAGTAACGACGCCATTATTTTATTTAATAAGAACGGAGGCAGAATGAAATTATGCAGCATAAGGTTAGAGAAGAATGGTGTAAAGCGAATGGGGCTAGGGGGCTGTTTATATAGGGTTTCAAATTAATTAGAGCCGTCGATGAAGCTAGAGTTAATCAAGGCCATCCATCTCAAGAGAAGTCAATCAGAAAGTGACAAGTTAGCCCTAGTGACACAGCAGAGCTCAGAAATTCGACCAGAACCCGACCAGGCCAGCCAGGGTCAAACCGGAAAGCTGTGCAGGTTTTCTCTCGGCCTGGGCGCACTTGGGAAGTGCGCCAATGTAAATTTGTACTGGCGCACTTCCCAAGTGCGCCAGTGCAATCATTTTTTTTTTCTATTTAGCCACCAAACTTCGTTCGTCCATATCTTCTTCATACGGTATCCGTTTTACGCAAACTCAGACTCTATTTCAAGCAGAATTCCGAGACGAACGCAATGGCGTAACCCGTTTCCCTTGATTCTTATTTTTTTGTAATTAATTATTCTCTGATTTTTTACTTATACGTTCACAGAAAATACGAGGTGTTACACAAAGAAATAAAAGATATAGAACCAAAAAAATGTAATACAGACACTTGGCAAAAAAAAAAGCTGGTTCAGAAGCAGACACGGCCATGAAGGCATCAGTAGAAGAACAGCGAAGCAAAAGGAGGCGTTGAAAACCACCAATCTCCCCAGAAGGCATAATGAGCTGCAGTTGGTAAATCATCCGACGAGCATCCGGTAAATAGCCAAAGGCATAGGGTGAGATGTCCAAAAGGACGGTCCTGATCCTCTGCATCCTCAAGGTCTAAGTGCTCCATCATACCTGCTCCATCAGACCCATCCTGGGTGAAGTACAGAAAGCATCAACCTGCTCACGCCCTTTTAATATGATACCTACACTCCAGACCTGCACAACTAGCAAACGACGTAAGATCAATGAGGGGGTAGTGTGGTATAGGGGTAACCAGCAGAAAAAACAAACACAGCTATACTTAAAAAAAAAAAAAACCAAAAAGATCAATTGCACATTCACCATTGTATAGTTCATTGAAATATGATATAGCTTGTAGTGACCCGCATTTTTAGCTGTTGAACAATTAATTAATTTAATTATTTAATATCGATTTATCGATAACGAGAACATGAATTAAATAATATTGAATATTTAATTAATAATTATAATATAATAAAATAAATTATAATGTCGAAATAATCAAAAATATTGGAAATCACAATATTCTGTGAACGGGGTCATCCCTAAGATGTAATTCAGCTTAGAGTTGAATTATATTGACGAATATATTCAATCGACAACAGTTTGAACGCATAGTTTATAATATATTTATAAACGAGCTCGAAATGGCGATGCAGTTCGCTATTTGGCGATTTGAACTTCAACTGAATATACAAGATTCGTTTTAAGCCGGATTTCTGTGAAACAAGAAACGTGTGGAGCTGGTGGAGTATATCTTTCTAGTGGAAGAGAAAAATCGGGATTTCATCATGTAGATTTTGAGTTATGTCCAAATAAAATTTCAGAAAAGTCGCTGTGAAATTCCTTTATAATTCGTAACGCTTTATATACGTTATAAAAGGATTTTTCAATGTAAATTGAATATCGAATCAATCTGGACTCGGAATGGCGAGTATATAATTACCCTGGAGCTGTATGGTATTCCACTGTGAATATAGATGATAATATTTATTTTTAAATATTTAATTTATTTATATTTAAATATATTTATATATTTAAATGGGACATCCAGAGCTTTAAAAATAGCCGGTTTTGCAAACGAAGTCGGAATTCGACGAAACTAATTTTGTTGGATCCGCAATATCAAATAGTTGTTAGATTTCCAGTTTCGTGATTTTTAGAGTCAGTGTGTGGCCGTATGAATTTTTAGAGTGAGAAACAGTTAGTATTTCGACAGTTAAAAATACGCTGTGTGAGCAGACGGAGTCGGAATTCGACGAAACCAGTTTCGTTGGGACCGTAATGTCGAACTGTAGCTGCATGTCCAGTTTTGTGATTTTTGGGTATTGCACGTGACCACAGGAATTTTAAAGAATTAATAAAACTAGCAGTTGATTAAAAATCGATATAAAAATGAATAAAAAAATAATAAAATCCTCCTATAAAAGAACCGCATCATTTTCTAAACCTAGGTCTTCTTTCACTTTTGGTCAACAGCTTCTATTTTCCGCCGTTCTTCTTTATCATCTTACAGCAACATTTGCAAAGAAGAAAAATCAAATACGAATCCAAATCAAATGTATACATCCCAAAATATATCTGTATGGGATTCGGACGAATTACTCTTCAAATGTGCGTTGCTCTTGGACTGTTCGAACCTCGTTGGAAAACCTGTCATCGAGCTAGGGTTTTGGTTTACAGGCGGTTTGAGTCGCCGGAGGGGACTTCGAGGGTACAGGTGAAATCAAGGCATCGAGGCGCAGCTGGCAGAGGCGTTCGGGGGAACTCCGATCACCGGAGATGGGTCGCGACGTCCAGGGCAGGCTACAGGTGGGATTTTGGGGCAGCGTCGAGTTCCTTTTGAAGGGGGTTGTCGGGTGAGGCTCGCGATGGGAAACGCAGTGGGGGAGGCGGCAACGGTCATTGATGACTGACGAGGTGGTGAGATGAGGTCAAAGGCAGTCAACGGGTTTTTTTTTACTGGAAATCGAAAGCGATTTGGGAAGGAAGAGTACAGGAGGAGCGGGTCGGTTTTTAACATGAGGGGTATGGGCCCTGTTCAAACGGTAAAGCCCAATATAGAGTTTAAACTTAGTTTAAATTAAATTATAATGATGTATTAACTTTAGTTTATCATATTTTACTCATACGATATCAGAATTCAGCGAAACAAGATCCGACAGGATCGTATGGACGGACACTACGCAATGGAATTGACCGCAAGTCGATTGTAGTCCGTCACAATTTATAGCAAAATAAATTGTCTGAATCAAGCGATGGTTATCGTCATTGACGATGATCGTCAAAATGTGAGTAAATCTCACTAACTCTTAACAGTTTATAATTTCATGTTGTATTTTCAGAACTGTTAAATATTGACTGTTTGACTATGTGTTGATTATTTGATTTAACTGCTAGTCAGTTAGTTAAATTTCTATGTTGATTCTGTTTAGCAGAATATATCATATGGAACTGAAAGGGATGTTATCTATATTGTCTAACATATGTGATGCAGGGAAACAGGTTGGAGGAATCCGACTGGATTCCTCAACAGTTATTTTATTGTTTTTCATATATTTTAATATATGATGTGAATTATAACCTGTTGTTGATTGGGTGTATATGGACGAGATTAGACATCGTGATTTGATATGATTGAATACCATGACATACCGAAACGTGGATAAAGGAGAATTTTCAAAGTGATATTGAAAATAGCATATTTATAAAATGGGATATTTATAAATAAGAGATATTTATAAAGTGGAATATTTATAAATAAGAAATGTTTATAAATTGGAATATTTATAAATAGGAGATATTTGAAAAGGAAATAAATTCAAAACATTTCTTTTTGAATGGAAAGGCCTGTGTGGCGAGTTTGGGGATTTTCCCGATGCTCCCGATACAAAGGAGGTTATGGCGAATTTTTCCGGGAATTAAAGGAGTTAGAATATTTCAAGAATAAATTTGAAAAAGAAATATTTGTAAACCATTTACAAATAGAATTGAAAAGAAAATGTTGTTAAAAAGGAAATCATTTTTAAAGTGTAGAACCGTTATTTAAAAGTAAATCTTTTCAAATAAATAAAACGTTGTTAAAAAGGAAATCTTTATAAAGTGAATAAAGTAAATCGAATATGGTATTCGAAGTTAGTCAATCGAATATAGACATTCGAAAGGAGTTAATCGAATATGGTATTCGAAGTTAGTTAATCGAATATGTTATTCGAAAGTTAGTAAAACAATTATGGTATTCAAAGTTAGTTAATCGAATATGATATTCGAAGTTAGTTAATCGAATATGTTATTCGAAAGTTAGTAAAACAATTATGGTATTCAAAGTTAGTTAATCGAATATGATATTTGAAGTTAGTTAATCGAATATGTTATTCGAAAGTTAGTAAAACAATTATGGTATTCAAAGTTAGTTAATCGAATAGGGTAATCAAAGTTAGTTAATCGAATATGGTATTCGAAGTTAGTTAATCGAATATGGTATTCGAAGTTAGTTAATCGAATAAGTTATTCGAATAGAGTTAAACGGAGTTAAATAGAGTAAAGGAGTTAATCGAATATAGTTTATTCGACAGGAGTTAAGTGAATTAGTTAAGTTAAACTAAGTGAATTAGTTAAGTGAATTGGTTAAGTTAACCAAAGTGAATTAGTCGAGTTAATCAAAGTGATTAGTTCAGTTAAGTCGAGTTAAGTTAGTCAATTAGTCGAGCCTAGTTAATCGAATCGAATTGGTCGAACCAAGTAAGTCGAGTTAAGTTAGTCAAGTTAGTCGAGCCTAGTTAATCGAATCGAATTGGTCGAACCAAGTAAGTCGAGTTAAGTTAGTCAGTTAGTCGAGCCTAGTTAATCGAATCGAATTGGTCGAATGAAGTAAGTCGAGTTAAGTTCGTCGAGTTAAATAAATCGATGTTAGTTTCATCGAAAGGAGTTATCGATGTTAGTTTCATCGAAAGAAGTTATTGATGTTAGTTTCATCGAAAGGAGTTATCGATGTTAGTTTCATCGAAGGGAGTTATCGATTATAGTTTAATCGAAGTGAGATTTTCAAATATGAGATATTTGAAAAGGAAGAGTTATCGAATATTAGTTATTCGAAGAGAGATTATCGAATATCGTTTATTCGAGAAAAGTTAATCGAATATAGGTTATTCGAAGAAGAGTTAATGAAATAGAGATTTCTCGAAGAGAGTTAATCGACAAATTCGAATTTATCGAATTCAGGAAAGTACTTATACTTTCCAGTGTCTAAATAGAGATTTATTTATTTATAAATAAATAAGTGTTAGGTTAATTATTCACTAAAAAGAATAGAAGTTATAAATAAAGTTAGATAATTCGGAAGTAGGGATTATAACGTTATCGTTATAACAAATGTTTTAAATATAGAAGTGGACTAGTAAAATTGAATCCGAGAAAGGCGTAAAGAAGTTGTTAAAGATTAAAAGATAAACTTTGACCATTTCGAAGTTATAACGTTGTTCAGTTAAGGTCTGAGAGGTAATTATACCCCAACTTGAGTGACTTCCTTCTTAACTAAGAAATGGTAAGGTTTGATCGTAAAGGAGTTTTGGAAATGTTTTCCAAACGAGAATCAGAAATGTTTTCTGATAAAAGAAAATAAGAATTTAGAATATAGGGAAACAGGAGATAAGCAAATAAATGAACTAAAGAGATTAATGTAAAATGATGTTTGTTCGATATAATTTCCACCTGGAAATAATATCGTTGTTTGTACACTTGTTTTTCTTCGATAGTTAACTCACAGACTATCGAAGTTTTTGACCATTTTAACGTTGTTAATATGGAGAGGCCGGTTGGATTATTATCCAAAGAACCACTCTGTATTGGCATAAGCGTCGAAAATCATATATGCCAAAGATAACTGAAGACGGAGTAAAATGCAAGGACTATCCTGTCTACAGAATAGTGCCTTCGGTTTGTCCAGTCCCAGGACAACTTGTATGGACGAAAGTCTGACAGAGTATATCCAATGGATCGCGTAAGTTGATCTGTTCAAACGTATTCACGTTTGGTGGCGGAGGAATTCGTTTCTCTTAGCTGTATACCCGTGTTATTTTTGAATAAGTCAATTTGTGATTTGGCGGGTATGACGATGTGACATTCTAAGTGAATGAAGATGGATGTCTGACAGAGTATTTCCAGAAAGGTCACGTACATTGATTTCTTCAACCGTACCAAGAGTGGAAACGGAGAAGGAAACTTCTTTTAGCTGACACGTAATGTATTGTTGTAGACGTCAATTAGTGATTTTCGATGGATTTGACAATGTAGCATTCGAAGTGAATCTATTGTGATGATAAAGCGTAGCTTCTAGCCTCACATCCGGTAAATGACAAAAATCGGGCAGGCAGCATGGCTAAGTCGGTCGCACCGAAGTAGGGTGTATAATCACCTATCTAGTGAATATTCATTTGTTTCCTAAATCTATCAATGTTGTCCCATATATATACGGGAACGGTTGCTGATCCCAACCGTTGGTGATGTACATTCGATACACTCAAGCGAAATGAGTGGTCGGTCATGTGTGGCTGAGTTGCAAGATGTTCTTGTTGAACTCCAGTGTATCGTTCCTAGAGTACACTGATCGGAAGGTGGTTCCATACCTTGTCATAGTTGAAAATCCAATCATCCAATACGTGCTTGCGATTTTGATTGTATACTATATATGTAGGAACGTGAGATGCAAGCGTTTCTGCTAGATTGATATTTATTTGTACTTAGACATTATTATAATATCATAATGATATTGCTTTGAAAAGTTATTTGGATTCTCATAAGGGAAAAACCCGTTCCGTATTCACGGCGTGGTCTTATGAGATATCATATACCTGTTTAAATGGTTTGAGTTTATTCACACCAGTCCCATGACTGACCCGGAGTTTATTTTGTTGTTTTCCCTAAACTCTTGGGTGCCTAAATTTGTACGGGCAGTCAAGTAGTCGGGATTTTACAGATACACTTGGAGAGCTTGGAGCAGGAGGCTTCAGGATTCTATAGCTATTATTATTTCCGCTGTTGTTGTAAGTGTTGTACTCTGATAAGTGTTATTGTATACATATACTGATGTTATTTCAAAGATATGTTATGTTATATTTTATTCGTTCCGCTGTGAGATTCGTGTTTACTCTGATGATGATGTTCTTCTTCTTCCTCTATTCTATAAGTTCTATCTTATCTATCCTCACCCTCTATTTTCTTTCATTAATTACCGGGATTTTTCGATGGTTTGGTTATCGACGTCGTGCTTACGTCGATAACCAAAGCCGCTCCAAATCCGGGTTACTACATAGCTTCATCTTCGAATTTTGCCAAGTCTACCAAAATGTTGCCATCTTGTTTAAGCAGTTGAAAATTATAATTCATATTACGTCTAACATACATCTTAGTGTAAAAAACTTTAGTACATTCATCTCCATCGGAAATCCATTTCACTTTTGCTCTCCGCTTTAGCTCCACTACTTTAACTCTTAGCTCATCATTTAGTTCAGATTGATAATTCTGGTAAAGACCCCAAGTTTCATCACTAAAATCCCCATTGTCAATATTCTGTAGTACTTCAGCCAATTTATCTTCCAAATTGTTGATACAATCATTCTCTTTCACCCTCGCCCTAGTCCACTCTTTTAGTTCATTTTTAGATGCTTTAAGAAATTAAAGGAAAGAGAACATGTGATTATTTGATAAACTGTTCAACTCCTCAAAGTCAAGAACTTCATTATAACCATTCACCAATTTCCAGTGGTTTACGTATCGAAAAGGTTTGCCTTTGGTGCTTCCATCTCTCTGAATAAGATTAATACGAACTAGGTTGTGATTACTTGTCGAGGATGGGAGGACATTTACTTTTAAGTCAGTGAACTTGTTAATACATTTAGAATTGATAAGAACTCTGTTAAGCTTACAAGAAAATTTTCTACTCTCACCACTTCTCCATGTAAATTGCAGGCCACAATGGACATGCTCTACTAACCCAGAAGCTACAATGTAGTTATTAAACTCGGCCAATTGGGACACTCTAATAGTACTACCCCCTATCTTTTCATCTGGTCTTAAAATAGCATTGAAATCACTCATAACAATCCATGGTTCATTCATGTTTAGTGCTAATAGTTTGATTTTGTCCCATAATTTTGTTCTTTCATTCACTAAATTGCTAGCATAAACCACTTTAACAAAAAAAACCAGTATTAGTAAGTTTGATAGTGATTTGTTGATCATTTACATCAATATTATTGCATTACCAAATGTTTTTGCACCATATTACAAGAATTCTGCCTTTATCAGAAAAATCATTATTTGTAATATGTGACCATTCATCACCAAGAGAATCACACAAAAATTTCAAGTTATCATCATTCAACTTATTTTCAAGAATACCTATAAATGAAGGAAGATAATTCCTTCGTAAATTATAGAGGTCTAATCATCGGGTATCATTATTCAGACCTCTAACATTCCAACTGATTAACGACATTTGGAATTGATGGAATTACTCCTCAATATCCTATGAGGTCTTGTACTTTTATTCGTGTCCTCTATACCTTCTTTATCTTTTTTTTAAATTGGTTCTCATATGCTGGGTTAGATTTAGTATAGTTCTTATTTTTGTTACTGTCTTCCTCATGATTGTCTTCTTCATTATTATCAAGATTGATGTATAACTGCTTTAAATCCTTCACTGTTTTTGGTGCCTGATCATAAGAATTAGCCACAGATGAATCCCCAAGAGTTTGTTGATCTGTATTCAATGGTAATTCAACTGCTGTAGGCAAATCCTTCTGATAAGATGGATGTTCCACTTCCAGTTTAATTTCACCAGTCATTGAATCTTCTGTACATTTGATGGTAGGGCTAATTGCGGCATTTTTGTCACTAGTACCCACTATGCTAGTTTGCTGCTGAACTTCAACATTAGGTGTAGTGTTAGGTACTCTTGCTTTCCAAACTTGTTAAGCAAGCTTGGCAACAGTGATGCATTGTTCATCTGAATGTCCAGAGCATTTGCATCTATTGCAGATAGGGGGTATGTATTCATACTTTATGTCTTTTACATAAACGTTGTCATGTTTATCTTTTCCTCTGACTTGTGTTTTCCTCTCATTGTTTACGCTTAAATCCACCAATACCCCTACGTAATTAATTCGTTTGACATTTTTAGTTAATTCATCCATTGCTAAGAGGGTGCCCACCAAACAAGCTAGTTTACTAATGCCTCTAGCATTCCACAACGACAAATCCAAATTGGGTGCGTTTCAAGCGTGTCACTCTCAAATCTCAAATTTGGCTCCTATCTTTCAGTAAAAATCAATTTACTATACATGAACCATGATCCACCATTTAAGATTTTAGCACAGTCTTCATCCAATTCAAATTAGGTTAAATAAAAACCATTCTCTCTGGTAAATGCATCCCATGCTCCTCTAGGTTTCCATTCTCTTCTAATATAAGCATTTAAATGCACGTAATAAGGCCTCCTGCCCACCCAATAAATATATATGGAATTCTTCCACATAACTTTAGCAGAATCAAACATGAGATCATCAAGATCTACATATTCCCTTCCTCATTCTTCAACACTTCAAAACTGCTGACACCACCTTTAATTTTTGTGTTTCCAGCTACAACCGCAGCCCAAGAACGAACGCCTTCCTTAAATTGCAGATTTACAGTTTTATTAGGATGTGAATTTCTAGCTTGAGTTGTCTGATTTTGAATTCCTTGGTTCGCTGCTTGAAGAAAAGACTTGTGCCTCGTTCTAACCGCTTTCAATCCTTCTTCCTCCTTTTGATTTGGATCGGTCTTGTAAGAATCATCAAGGATGATCAAATTTGAATTTGAGATTTGAATATTAGGGTTTTCAAACGCCATTTTTCTATATTACGTTAGACAGTGTCATTATTTTCATATGTATATAATATATATATATATATATGTATTTGTGTGTGTGTTCACGTATTTTATGTAGGTGGCCGAATAAGAAGTGTATAACTCAATATGACGTAAGTGCATGTGAGTGTATGCATGACTTCGTCCGACAATGTCCTATTTATATTCTAGTGTACTTAGGACTCGACGACTAGCAACAAATTTCCTAACTCGACAAAGAGTGAATGCATATCTGTGAATTCCAAAATTTAAATCCATCCTAAATTGCTAAATTTTGACAACAAGAATAATATGCACAACTTAATCGAATAGAACATATTACAAATAGGTTGCAATAATGCACTTTTACCTCCAAGAATCTACCTAGCGTCTCATTCATTTAGAAATGACAAATCCCTTGGCACGTACGACTCACTGGAAATATAGCGACCATTTGCAAAAAGCAATATGGAGTCCATTCCAACAATCAGAACTTATTTAATTCAAAAACATGTCATATTGACCAGAAGATGTACTTTGGGGCAAATGTTACTCAGCCTTTATGTTTAAACTAATACGAATTGACGATTATCGAGGTGAATCGCCAAAAGTGATGACTAAAAAGATCCATAAATCATGTACACATAGCACTATGAGACAATGGTCGAGAGAGCTCTGCAAGACATCATCCATTAGCTTGCTAAATGAGGGGTTAACATGAATCTGTGTTATGGATTAGTATAACGACGTGTTATACTAGTTAAAGGTTCATGCTCATTCATTATCACTTTGTATCTCTCAAACCAAAAAGGTAACTACCAAAACCAACAACGGAATCAGGAAGAAAAGTGTGAAGAGGAGTCGCTATAGGTATTGTCACTCTAGATCAGCATGTAGAGAGATCAATATTATATGCTCCATAGGGATCCGTATCAATCGTTAACTTAGCACAATTGTGGGGTGATGTTTTCAATTTGATTTTGCCTACAAGCTTTGATTTTTCTGAAGTTATTTTTGATCGATGTTGTCTATAAATAGGAGCTACTTTTGTAGAGAAATGGATTTTTTTGCTGATTGTTTTCTTAAGTTTTCCATACGCTCTAGATTCTTTATCTTAACCTCAAAATTTCATATAATCAACAATAATATGATTAAATTTTTAATGTAGACGTAGACCATTTAACGTCGAAATATAAGTGTAAAAAAATGTGGAAGTGCCACAATTTAAGAGAGAGCGTACGAAAAAATGCTATAGCAGGCGTCGGAGCTTATTTTTGCAGATTTTAACAAAAAAAGTTTCGGACTTTCTAGTATTTTCGATATACTATTGCTAGTTAGTTGCCAAAGTCATGTGGAAGTGTAACAAAATTTAAAAAGTGTTCCAAATAGAATGATAAAGAACAATTTGTTGCATCATTAATTTGATGAGGCAACAAGACAAAAGGACGAAACCACACGATATATAACATGCATGATTTATTAACGTGCATAGAGATTAGACGTCTCATATTTTCACAAAATTCAGGGCACTCCACATTCCTTTTACGTAATATAAAAAGATGTCACGAGGTTACTAATTAGTAATTACCATGATAATCACCTGATTCCACTCTATCAACCATTCTAGAGATGTAGATTCAATACCGGCCCCAACTTGGCCATTGCCCTAGACAAAGCTGGAGCAATAAGAAGCAGAGAAAAAAATTGAGAAAAAACAGTAGCGATGGTGAATCAAATAAGCATATAACTTAACCACTTCACCCACTGGTACTCAACTTTTGATTTTATTTGCCCGTCTACTAAACTAGTTCTATTAATTATAGAAACAGATGGGCAAACTTGTTATCCTCCTTTTGTTGGAAATAAACTTGGTTCTGTAAGGAAATAGTAATTATGCAACAAATTTAATGTTTGTATTTAGGAAAGTCAAAATTAAGTAGTAATAAATTCTAAGCCTTCAAATTAGAAAATTCTAGAGAATGTTTTGTAAAGGGAAATATTGAAAATAAGTTAAATGAAGAAAAGTGAAGCAATAATAATGTAATCATTCAATTATTCTACGTTCAATCTCTCTCGTCCTCTCTATATCAAATTCCAACATGGTATCGGAGCTAGGTTGATGAGAGAGGATAGAGAGATCCCTAGAGAGTGAAAAAAAAATATCAGTTTTTTAAATAATTCAAAGACGGACCAGCTAAAGCACAACAAAAGCAACCAGATCTAGTCATGACGAAAATGATTGTTGGCATAAGGGAAAAAGTGTCAAAATTTTGGGCATATGGCAAGGAATTGTAGATTCAAAGATGAAAAGCAAGAGAACATGACACTAGTGGTCGTGGAAGAAATTTTATTTTAGAGTTATGGGTGAGAAGTGCACCATGGAGAGAAGTGCTCCAATATTCAAAGAGAGAGTTGAAGAGACGTGCTTCAACAATTGAAGGTGATGAGAAGTGCATCACAAATAAAATAAAATAAAAAAAGGAAAAAAAAGGGAGTTGAAGAGACGTGCTTCAACAATTGAAGGTGATGAGAAGTGGATCACAAATCAAAGAGAAGAAGAGAATCAACGAATCTGCTTGGAGTAATAAAACTAAGTTTAAGGGGGAATGTTGGAAATAAACTTGGTTTTGTAAGGAAATAGTAATTATGCAACAAATTTAATGTTTGTATTTAGGAAAGTCAAAATTAAGTAGTAATAAATTCTAGCCTTCAAATTAGAAAATTCTAGAGAATGTTTTGTAAAGGAAAATATTGAAAATAAGTTGAATGAAGAAAAGTGAAGCAATAACAATGTAGTCGTTAAATTTATTCTACCTTTAATCTCTCTCCTCCTCTCTATATCTAAATCTCAACACCTTTGACGCCGACAACGATGTTGCCTTAGGCGAAGGTCTCGTTCATCTTGTCTTTGGATTAGGCATGTGCAGATGTCAACGTAAATGAAACAAAACCACGAGTGAAACTCACACAGTGCAAATGTCATAATTGTACATCTTTTAACTTTGCCTAAATCGTAAACATGTTCATAGCAGTATTTATTGTAATAACAAAAATAATTTGTCAGTTACACACTAATCTTCCTTAAAATATTTTGAGTTGGAAGATTAATTGTAAATTCAGTTTTCACATCCATTCTAATTCAACGTGAGTCATGTTCACCGATGGATAACATTAAGCTAATAAGTACGCGACCAATGAAAGCTGTTTAATTATACATCATAATAACTCATGCTTAAGTGTTAATTTAACGTTTGTCCTATAAACTAATTAACACAAAATGTGTCAGTATGTCGGGCACGTCTGCTATATAATATACATGGGGATGATTGGAAAATACAGTTTTAGCTGGCCAGTAACCATTGGTGAGTAGGGGAGGACAAGGAAAGAAAATACTGAATCATGATTCGGTATATTTGTTGGGTCTAGTTTTGACATGGCCCTAGTCTAGGTGCACATGATACGTGCATGGGATAAAGTGATATTATAGCTTGTATTGGCTTAGCCCCCGTATATTGTAACTTACGAGACTACGTGCATTGAGCCAACTTCTAATGTTGTTTGTTACATTTGAACTTTAGCTATACATGATATTTGATATTCTTATTTGATTCAGTAAGCACAGGGGCGGCCCAACAATGACTGCTGCCCTAGACGAATAATTTTTTTTTCCATTTTTGTGGCCCCACTTTGTAAAATAAAAATATTTTCATATGCATAAAATTACATGAAAGATAAAGTTATAAAATTCAACGTCGATTACAAAATATTGTTAAACTAAATCACTAGTTCGCAAGCCAAAATATTATAATGTCAACATGGTATCAAAAAAAAAAAAAAACACTAACGAAAACAACTTCTTCTTGCATTCTTTGAAGCAAACTCCTCTATAATCTCCTCATAGTTAAGTTTATCCAAGTACTCATTTTCAATTGAAATAATAGCTAATCCGCTTAATCTCTTCTGCGACATAGTGCTTCGAAGATATGTTTTTATCAACTTTAATTTTGAGAAATTTCTTTCCGCTGTAGCAACCATTACCAAAATAGTCAACAAAATCCGATAAGCAGCCCAAACATTAAGAAATCCACTTACATCCCTATATAACCTCAAGAAATTTAGAACATCAATTGATTTAGTTACTTCCGATGGTAATATTCCTTTTAGTTGTCGAAGCTCGAAGAATAATTCTTTGCCACAAATATCTTGTTCTTCATCATTTTCCAAAAAGATTTCTAATCTCATACAATGCTTTTACAATTCCTCCTCATCAATATTTTTAAATTTCAAATTTAACAAGAAGCCAAAAGTTTCTTCATAAAGTTTAAACTGCTCAAATCGATCTTTAAGTGAAGTTAAAGCTTGATCGATTATATGAAGAAAATAAGTGACTCTAAAATTATCCTCGGGAGATTGTCTATCGTCATCCTCCATGATATCTTCGTCAAATTGTTTTTTTCTACGTACAATTCTTTTTTCATAAAACTTTGGATCAATACCAACATCATTTGCGAGCTCTTTAGCTTCCTTCATCATTTTTCAAATCCATCTTCTCTAAATTTTTCAAAATATAGCACAAGCTCTTTGATTTTTGTATTTGCATCTTCAATATTCATTTCTTCTCGTTGAAGTATTTTACTTACTCGATTAATATTTTCCAGTACCGTGTACCAAATGCACAAGCTAGTTAAGAACTCAAAACTTTCCAAAGCATTTTGACACAATCCTTTAGCCTCCATCATAACAACATCATCCTTAGAATTATTTGCAATGTCAATTAAAGCATCCCTTAGCTCCGGTGCTTGAGCTCTTATTGCTTTAACACTTTCATTGTGGTTTTCCCAACGTGTTGTGGACAATGGTTTTGGAGTCAAGCCCTTCACATAAGTCCGATGTATTTCCCATCGTTGAGTTGAATCGGAAAATAATGTATAATTTTTTTGCACAAAGACGAAAAAAATTCCTGCGTACATACATGATTTTGCCATATCACATAAAGCAAGATTTAGGCTATGACATCCACATGAAATATAGAAAGCTCTAGGATTTATATCAAGTAGCCTTTTTGTAGGTCTTGATGTTTGCCTACAATTAATTCAATTAAGTAATTAACGTTATAGTCTAGCATATAGTAAAATTTAATTCAAATTTCAACCTCGTACCTTTCATATTTGAACCATTATCGTAGCCTTGTCCTCTCATGTCATTGATATCAGGTTTGAGATTAATCAATGTATTTTGAAGTTCTCTAAAAAGACCAAGTCCGTATGTATCACTAACAGTTATGAATCCAAGAAAATATTCCTCCACAATAATATCACTTCCATTGTCGACATTCACACATCTTACAACAATAGACATTTGCTCCTTGTGGCTCAAATCCGGAGTGCAATCAAGGATAATGGAGAAGTACTTCGCTTTCCTTATTTTTGCAAGTAATGTTGATTTGATTTTATTAGCCAACAAATCTATTAATTCATTTTGAATTTTGTGGCTAAGATAATGATTATTAATCTCATTATTCACCACACGTCTAAGATGCTCCTCCATAACTGAATCAAACTTCGCTACAAATTCAATAAGTTGGAAAAAAGTCCATTAATTTTCTCATAAATTCTCTCATTTGATCCTCGAAATGGCAAAGTATTCCGCGAATGTGTCTTGACAACCTCAATTATACGCACAAGTACTTTTTTCCAATGTTATTTGTCTCGATCAATTTGAGTTTCCATTGCATTATCAATTGTCGCTTTTTGTCGAAGCCCTCTATGCAAATCAACCCATTTGATAAGATTTGCATTGTGCAATGGATTGCTTTCATGCTCTCTTAACTTGATATATAAATTATGCCAATCATTGATTCCTTCATTTGCTAAGTTGGAGGCTTTATGTGTATTTTTAAATAGTTTGCAACGAAAGCAAAATATACACAAGCCATTTTCTTTCATGCTCTTCGCCACGTGGATAGCCGCCAATGTAGTGCTTAGAAGTAAAGTGTCTACCATTTATTTTATTTCTTGGAAATGCATCATTATCTTTTAAAATTTTGATGGGGCCACGTTGAATCAACATAATTCTTTTAGCATCGGTAATCTCCCCCCATAATCCCGGATCATAGTTGATCTCAACATTTCTTTCAAGATCAAGCGTCGGTATGTTACTAGCATCTTCTTCATAAGCATTAACTTCAACATTTATATTATCATCCTCCTCGGGAACCGCTACGATATGATCTCCTACTCCAATATTTTCATTTATAGATTCGTAATCGTCGTCGATATCAACATTAGAATCAATATTCTCATGCCCTAAATTGATTTCTTCAACTTGACTGGAATTTGAAGTTTGAATTTTTTTTATTTCTTGCTTGAAATAATTTTGAAACTGAACCGACTAATGATTTTGCTTCTTCATCTTTATGTTGTTTTCTCATCCTCTTTTGATATCCAGAACTTTGTTTTCGATTCCTATCTCGATGACATAACAATATAATTATTCATAATTCATTCACCTTATAAATAAGAATATAATTATTCACCTTATAAATAACAAACAATTTAATTATGCATAATTAATAATTCATCCATAACTTATTTATTCATAATTCATCCATAACTTATTTATTCATAATTCACTCGCAACTTATTAGACATAATTCAACAAACAAATTCATTCATTCCTAATTCATTCAACGATTATTTGTTCAAAATTCATATTCATATAATAAATTAAATAATCAACCAATAATTTATTCATATTTAAACCAAACAAAGTAATACAAAAAAAAATGAATATGGAACTTACATATTATTTGCAGTTCCAAAACTTCGAATTTAGTGAACACTAGAAGTCTTGAATTCCTTCTCCAGGTCTCCTACAGGCTACAACTACCGAACTACAAGTTAGCAAATGATTCGAAGAGTTGAAATTTTGCAAGGCTACCTGCAGATTGTGAAATTGAAATAGGTCCGCAGCAGTCAAGGAGAATAAACATTCAACAAATACAAATTGAAATTATGTTGCCAGCATCAAGCTATCAGCAAATTGAAATTGGAGTCAAGGAAAATCAACTTTCAACAATTGAAGGCATGGCATGCGTTAAAACAATAAAACCTAAAATTAGAAATCGAAATGACCTAATTACAATTTTCCAGCAGAAAATTGAAATTACCTATGGGCTATGGCGGATTGAGGTGAAGGCATGAAGCGGTGAAGGTGCAGCTGCTGCGAATCGCGATGAAGCTAGTCGTAGACCTGAGACCTGGTGGTGAAGGCGGCAGGAAGGAGCGAGAGTCGATTGAGGAGGAAGGAGAGGCTGTGAGAGCTAGATTGATTCACGACAGAATTTTTTTGTGTGCCCCTCACGCGATTGGTGCCCTAAACATTAGTCTCGCTTGTCTCGGGCAAGTGCTGGCCCTGAGTAAGCAAGGATCATACCAAGTACAATCGGGTTCGTTTTGACTTTGGGAGTCGGCTCGCATTTCCAGTAAGTCGTTTGGTCAACCTGTTGGCCACTACTCTGTACATTAACATGTGACTTTGTTACCCATCTCCATCTCTGTTCATGTTAGTGCTAAGTAAATATGTAATGTGTGGACACCTTATTAAAGATTCATACAAATGCCATAGAAATATTCATGTTAGTGTTCAGGCTCTGGTTTTTCAAGCAACCATTCAATTGTTTTCAGTGTCGACTCTATGCTTTGGGTTGCTCTCGACGACACAGAATGAATAAATCAAAATATGTTGTCCCTACTAAAATGAAAGAGGATGAAAAATCAGTGAACTGCAGATGAAAAAACAAGCTGATCTAGTTTCATCAACCCGATTCTTCTAACTAATACATATGAATAATCTGCATGCCCAAAAATACATGGTTGCTACAAAAGCAGAAGCAACAATACGGATATACTTAAATTAATTTCTTCTTTTCTAGTTGGAAAGCAACAGGAAACAAAACAGTATTTTAAAATTGCTTTAGACTATATATAATGGGAGCCAATAAGTGTCATGTTCATCACCTATCAGAAAACCAATTAACAAGTGAATATTTTGGGTTCCAATAAAAAAAGTGTGGTGCTAAGGGCACACCAATATGTTCTTCCTAATATCGCAATTAAAAAAATAAAACTCATTAAATTTTGTATGCTTTCTAATACCACATTACCTTTTCATTCTAATCTCTCACTCAATCATTATTTGCCAAACTAATTACATACTAAGTTAATCTAAATACATAATCTCTCGTAATCGCTGTCTTCTACGCATCTTTTGCTAGAAAATTCAAACTCTCAATTGTTTGGTGATATGAAAACTTTAATTTTTCAGTTTCTCTTCTAATTTGCTTAATTCAAACCTTATTCAGTCTTTTTTATGTTGCGGCATCGAATTCGTTGATCGGTTATAGATCTAGAGTTTCGCTCATTGATCAGTTTTACAAATGAGGACGAACTAATATCGAGTGAACTAGAAATATGGTAAAACAGTGTGGTAACCCCTATGTTTTAAGTGTGTGGTATTAAGAAGAGTGTAATACTAATTCTTGTGGTATTTTTTAGTCGCGATATTAGAAAGAACATATTTGGTGTCGTGCCCTCAGCACCACACTAAAACAAATAAAAAGCGAAGATTTCCAGAATTGAACTTTGCATATTCTAATTGACATCCATACACATAACTGCACTAACAATTATTCATAGTAACTAAACTTATTTATATAAATGTAATATTCATTACTGACCATGAAGGTTGTTGCTCCACCCGGGGATTGTTCTAGATGGTCGTCTGTTGGGCCTAGCCTCTAAGCCGACCTTGACTGCTTTGCAACTCCATTGCAATCAACCGACTCCTGTTGGGATTGATTGGATCTCAATCCAACTTTAAATTGAAAACGTCCTAAATCAGAACACGTTCTCAGCAACTCTTAATTATAGTTACTAAACAACCGTTTGGTTGCTTTGGCAACCCCAATTAAAGCACCTCCATGGCAACGGTTGGATTTCAATTCAATTTTGAGTTGGAAATGTTCTTGTATGCTCTCTGCCACTCCTGACCATACGTGTTAACATGTGGCTTTGTTACCCGTCCCCATTTCTGTGCATGTTAGCGTAGTCCAATAGATATGTGCCACGTGTAGTGCAACCAGACAGCGATACAACTAAACTACCAAATCAAATTTCTTATACCTAATGTATCGCCCATAAATTCCACTTTTCGTAATTATTAAACTCTGGAAGTTAATTGCAAAAAAGTAAAAAATAAGAATTCTGGCTGGTTGGATACAAAAAGAAACGGAGGAATTGAATACAGCTGCATATTGATAATAATAATGATAAAATGCTTTCGAAGTAAAAAATGTTTTATGATTACTGCAACCGCGACTGCACTCATGGATCAAAGCAAAATGGTAGGTATAATATAACTTTGCTGGTAAATATGCTTGACAGAATGTTTTAAGTATGTGGGGAGTCCTACGCTGAGTATCAGTTACTGTGAGTTGGGTAAGCATTTATTAAAAGTGTCGTAATTGTGTAACACCTTGGGTCCTTGACTAGGGGTGTATGGAAGATTAATTCATAGAACTACCGTAAATACAATTGGCTATTTTGACTTGACGATGAATTTCGATTCGAAGGAGCTCGATATATGTTGCAGTCATTGTCTGTTATTTTGCAATGACTAAATATGGCCAGTTATTGTATCATAAACACCATTTTAGCATTACAACTTCACGACCCACAGATGACATATGGTGATGGCAGCTACTGATTTGAGCATACATTTTCTCTTCTTGAATCCACGAGTTAAGGCTGGACATTTAGACCTAAATATTCGTAAATGTTAGGAAAACGTAAGGAATCATCTAGACCTAAATGGACATTTATAACTAAAAGATACTAACATGGAAAGCGATGAAGCTCGGATGCATCATTTAGGTCCGACTGGACTGGTTCTCTGCCTCAAACATGAATATTTCATACAACTTCAATTAGCCTCTGTTTTTTATTAGGGCCATATGTCCTTATGTCCGTGTATCTGAAAAAACAGAGAGGACGTAGCATAAAGTTTAGCATGTGCATGAAATTGCATACGTTATGCAAGCATTAATCATGGCGGCAATATCTAAGCGCATCTCCAATGGAAAGGGCGTAATATTCAGGGCACTGAATATTACGCATTTATTTAACGGACCAAGAATTGTCAGTGATCTAGCGCCAACTCTAACGTCTATAGAATAGTCGTCAGTCTCTACACAAATTTATATACAGAAAATGTTAGTGAAATGGTCCACCTGCTTCCTTTATGGGTCCACCTTCTTTTGTTAACTTGGGAAAATATAGCATATTTCAATACATACATGATGGGTTTGGCCTGTAAACTCTCAACAGGTGACTTGCTTCCTTGTTTCGTGACATGTTTGGTTAGCAAATACCAGTTGTCATGCTTTGTTAAATATGAGTTACATACCCTGGTCTGGCGTCTATTTTATAGGCGTCAGGTTCCAATTTAGAATCCTGAATATTACTTTTAATATTACGTGTCTGAACCAAACGACTGAAGCAAGAATCCTTGATAATCAGCATGTAATAGCAACCACTGGAGTTGCCATAATCTGGAATCCTATGTTCAAATGCTTCTGCCCAATCCATTCACTTGAGAAAAAGTGCAAAATGAAATGAATTCAAATCCCATAAAGCAAAAAAGCAGAGAGGATAGAATAATTATCAATTTGTCATGGAATACAGATGAAAAAGGCAACGAAGCGCGTAGCACAAGGCTTCCATAAACTACGTTTATATTTCTATGCATGTTAGCTTTCTTAATGCGGCCTATCTAATCTTGCAGAAACAAACAAATATTAGACGTACCTGGGCCACATGTACGTAATGTATCAGTATATCGTGCCCTTTTACTCCATTTTCCATATGCTACTATCATTGCCAAACCAACGGTTTTGATTTTTTCCCCCTAATTAGATACTCCGACATTAAAATAACTAAAACATAGTTTACTTTCACTTTGAATCTCAGCTAAATCTCATTAACGTTTGAAGTTCAGACTCAAACTTCAAACCAATGGTCCAACTTTTAGAATTGTTCAAACTCTCACATGTGAAAAAGAAGCGTGGTAGGTGAGTATAGGCCCGACCCTGCTCCAAGGTCATCGAGGCAGCGGCCTAGGGCCTCCGATATTTGAGGGCCTCAGAAATTTATTTTTCTATATAAAATATAGGCATTTGGTTATACATTCGAAGATGAATATGGTTTAGTGGTAAAGTGACTTGCCTTACATCTGGGAGGTGCACGAGTTTGATCCCAGCAGAAGCATATTTTTACAGAATTGCTATTACCTACAAGTTTAGGCTTTGATTTTTCCTTGGGTCTCAACTGGGTCAGGACTGACCCTGGGTGAGTAAACAAAAGTTGGCTGCACATGTGAAAAGAAAAAGCAACAAATAAATGATTACATAAGGCATGACATTTATACGTATCTTGAAGCCTACATATATGCAGCTTCATGTGTGCTAAAGATGTACCAAAGTGAAACAAAACAACAAGACAGAAAAAGAAAAGAGTTGAAGCTCTAGAGTGATAAAGACAAGTTTGTAGCTTATTTGTGAGAAAAGCAAATAGTAGCTGTATTGTTGTACTTGTGTAAAACAAAAAGAGAGAGGTTGTGTGTTTGATTTATACAAAACATTAGTGTTTGCCACAAGGTTCATACATGTTTCCAACAAGTGGTGTAAGAGCTGGGGAAAATGGCGAATATGATGCAACAACAAATTCCAAAGTTGACGGCTACAAATTATGGAAAATGCAGTATCCAAATGAAGGTGTTACTCGGTTCTTACGATAATTGGGATACTGTCGAAAAAGAGTATATCGAGCCCGTAAATGCAACTGCTGAAGCACGTTTATCCAATGACGAGAAGACGACGTTGAAAGAATACCGGAAAAAAGAAAGCTTTGTTCATGATTTTTCAAGCGGTTGATGAATCAATCTTCGAAAAAATCTTAGAAGCCAAAATATCAAAAGATGCGTGGGAGATTCTGCAGAAATCGTGCCAAGGAGTCGGGAAAGTAAAATAGGTGCAGCTCCAGGTACTACGTGGCGAGTTCGAAAATGTAAAAATGAAAAGTACAGAAAGCATCAACGAATATGTTACGCGTTTAAAAACGGTGACAAATGAAATGAAAAGAAAAGGCGAAAGTCTCGATAATGTTCGGGTGATGGAAAAGCTTCTACATTCATTAACAAGAAAATTTGATTATGTTGTTACAACAATCGAAGAGTCAAAAGATTTGTCCACAATTTTCGATTGACGAGCTTACTGGTTAGCTTCAAGCACATGAGCAACGGATGAACCAGTACGTTGATACAGGTCATCTAGAGAAGGCTTTGCAAAGTAAGGTGTCCATATGTGACAGTTCAATCAGTAACAGTTATGCTCGTGGAAGAGGTGGCTATAGAGGTGGTTACTGTAACACCCCGCCTCCGCTAGGGTCACTCGCAAAGGAATGCACTAGCTTTAGAGGGGCATTATTGGTAAACATGCACAGAAATATCACAAGACAGAACATATATAAATAGCGGAAGTAAAATCAAACTTTCATAACATGAATAAATAAGGTCTAAAGCCTTTTACATCAGAGTACATCAAAACCTGTCTTGCAATAGTAAAGAAGCATAAAGACTTTTTAATAAATTATTCCCCAAGTAAAACAGTAAAGTAGCCATAGCCAAGAGAAGTCCAAGCCATCCATGATGACCTTCAAGCAGAAGAAGTCCGAACTAAACAGCATTGTTTCCTCCCTGAAACCTGGGGGGGAAACGGAAGAAAAGAGGCGAAACAAAACGGGTCAGTCAAAAAGACTGAGTAAGTCCTATCTACTTCCAGTATAAAAACAGGTAAAGGTAACATGACATGCATAAACTGAAAGTAAACATAAGGATAACTACAAGATAGATAAACCAGGGTAGCCGGTTGAACTACTGCGGCAAGGTAAACTAAGGTATCATGATAAACTACGGTGTTATGATAAGTCAAGGTATCACATTGTCAGATTTCTATCGAGTACATTATCCCAAGGTATCTACCCCGTCTAACATCCCACGGTATCTATTATGTATATTCTTCCTAGTTCTAACATGTATATTTGCTCTGCACCCTCCGTACTAGTATCCCAGCCTTGTTATGTGTTAACCATGAATGTCCCTTACTCAAAGTCGTGTAATGGTCCATGTCAACCTAATATATCGCATATATAGGTTACTCAAATCATATGCTTCTTTTCATGTATATAAGTTCAGTCCTTTGCCGTACCTCGTACGGGCTTCCTCATGTCGTATTATCCTTGAAATCGTTTGGACTATCACCCTTGTTCTAGCTAGGCTCTTCCATATGAATCGTCGTTTGAACTACTAGGACTTACGCCACCTAGCTCCACTAGGGATTACGCTTACCTATTGCACGCTTTCGTATTTCGGTTTGGGTCAAACCACCTAGGCCACTAGGGATTACGCTAACCCTCAACCGCGCCCTTTTTCCCACGCATTCATCGTGAACCGTTTTTCTATAACTGTATGCACATGTATCACATCGTGCCATCCGAGTCCTGTCACAGGGCAAAACAAGAAATACAGGACTCGGTCGGGAGCTTTAGATTTATCTGCCGATGCAGATACTAAGGTCTGCTTTTCTACACGTGGCTATGGTCCCACGAGACCCCTCCCTCAACTAGTGAAAGGCAACACAAGAGAAAATCTTGCATGAGAACTACACTCCGGCCAGCCCACATCCTACGGCCTACCTCACCCATAATTAGATAGCAATTATGGTCTGTTGGGTGTCCCCTGCCTTTCCGTACGTACACGCTTGACTCAAGATGGTAGATGATCGACGAACTTGCTATCTCGGGCACCTTATGTATTCGTCGACTCACTGCTATCCACCCCAGTCTTTAGGTCGCTCGCATAGCAACCAAGGCATATTCTTGGTTCTTCTACCGCAGACCTCAACCTCTCGTGAGCCTAGTATAATGACCTGGCAGCTCACAGAGGGATCCCAAGAATATCCTCACGTTCCCCGAAGCCGCTGCTTCGTTACCCAGTTCGTTGGAGCCTTTATCTAAATCAGATAGCCTGCTCCTACACGCATACTTAAACGTTGACCTAACGTATCGGGTTACTAATCTATCTAAGAAATGGTCCAAATTTCCTTGACTAAGAATTATTACTTAGTTTCCCTTAACTAAGGTTTACCACTTAGCCTTATTTCCATAATCCTTGTTAACTATGGTTATTTACCTAATCCTCCGAATTAGGGTTTATCTAATGGGTTAAGTGTCACTTAAGTTCATAACTTAGCCCGTCTACAAACCATGTCAAAATTGGCTAAGTATCTAAGTCCAAGACTTAACCCTACAAACCAGGTGTCAAGTTGGCTAAGTATATTAAGCAATCCATAACTTAACCTCGTCTAATTATCATTTTAGATTGGTTAATTATATAAATTAACTTGACCTTGTCAAATTACCGAGTCAAATCGGTCAAGCGTATTCAAGTGATTCGTGACTTAGCCTTATCATGTTTTCACGTTAGATTGGTTAAGTATGGGTTAACTTAACCTCCATAAATTCACGAGTTAGATTGGCTAAGTATAGGTCACTTAACCACATCCAATTAACGAGTTAGATTGGTTAAGTTTAGGTCACTTAACCACATCAAATCATCATGTATAATTGGTTAAGTATAAGTTGCTTAACCCCATTAAATTACCGTGTTTAGATTAGTTAAGTGTGGATTACTTAACCCCATCTAATTACCGTGGTTAGGTTAGTTAAAATCAATTACCTAACCCCGTCTAATTACCGTGTTTAGGTTAGTTAAGTCTTAATTACTTAACCTCATCTAATTACCAAGTCGGATTAGTTAAGTGTAAATTACTTAACCCCATCTCCTAATCATCTTGCATGGTTAAGTGTCATTAAGAAATCAAGTCCGGTCCCACTTAACCTACCCATTCGTGTCATATCGGTTAAGTGTCGTTAGTCAAATTTACTTAACCTTATCATGTGGCATTAATTTAATTAATGCACTCTTAACCTCTCACATTAGACCTTGTTGTGGTTACTAGTTAAGCCGGGCGGGTCCGGGTAGATTTACACCACAACCTAGTCTAACCTCGGGTCTTAAGCACGACGTGACCAACTTCTCACATTGGGTCCTATTGTTTGCAACTACTAGTTAGGCCGGTCGGTTCCGGGTAGTTTTACGTTGCAAACTCAACCCAACCTCGAGTTGGCCACACTTATATTATCTAAGTTCATCATGTTTCCAAAACATGTTACAAGTTTTCAAGCATTTGGGTAGACCTAACTTAATAGGTAAATTCCCAAAGGGTAGACCTAACTTAATAGGTAAATTCCCAAGCTCATGTTTTTATGCATACTTACATGCCAACTTCCATGTTATCTTTCAAGTCATATTTTCAAGTATAAACACATGTCATCTTCAAGTTAAGATTTTGCGACATGTTCAAGTTTATCTAACCACCCAAAATCGTGTTTTCCCAACGCAAGCAAAGCGAGTCAACATAGTAAGGATACTATGTCACATATTGGTCTCAAAAACATGCATGATGCCAAAAAGGCTTGGCTTCCACATGCATAACATCATAAAGGGATTGGCCATAAACATGCATAGTGTCATAAGGTAATTTGGCCACAAACATGCATATTATCAAAAAGGGTTTGGCCATAAACATGCACAACTTAAAAGAGGGGATTGGCCACGAGCATGCATAATCTCATAAAGGATTTGGCCACAAACTTGCATGTTAGCATAAGGGGTTTGGGTTCATAAACATGCATAAGCCCCCAAAATCTTGTCTTAGCCAATGTTTCACAAGTAAAGTGGTTCCTAAAGGTTCATGCTAGCATTTCATGCATAAAGATCCAAACTTGCAAGTTAAACTAGGTTATGCATAGCATGAGAGGCATGATTAAGTCACTCACATGGCCTAAAATCATAAACATGAACACAAGAGGCAAGGTAAGGTTCATATAGGTTCGCATAATCATGTTTAGCCTCATTTTATCCCATGTCATCATTAAAAATACCGTTTTGATCCAAAAGTAGCTAGAACTTACATAGTTAGGCCTAGGGAAAGGAGCATGAATCATCTTGGCTAAGAAAGGTGCCTCCTTTGAAGAAGAATCGTCATGGAACTCGCATAGAAATGTTGATTTGGCCTCTATTTGGTGTAGCAAGCTTGCACCTTTTGATTTGAACTTGATTTGAGTGCATAGGCTCTAGGGATTTGAGATGGAGGCCATGATCAAAATTGATTTTGGCAGCACTTAGTTGCTAGTTTTGATTTTTAGGGATTTAGGTTAGGTTTAGGGTCTTTTTATAGAGATTAGGATAGTTTTAGGCCCTTAGATTAACCCTAGGATAGATCAGGACCATCAGATCTCGGAAGCTTCCAGAACCAGCCCAAGAACAAGACCAGGTGAGACAAACAGGTGCGCCAGGCAGCTTGCCCCGGCCACCCCCTGTCGACAGGCAAGTCGACAGGGCTGTCGACTTGGTCTGGGCCCAAGTCGATAGGCCTGTCGACAGCCCTGTCGACATGGCCTAGGCGGGAAACTTCCCGCCTGGCCCCATATCTGCTTTCCAAAACTGTTTCCGAAATTCAAATTCCCAGAAACCTTCTTTGGGCCTTTAACGGGTCATACGGACTCCGATTCTCGAAAACTCGGACTCTATTTTGCGTATTTTTCCGAGACGAACGCAATGGCATAGCCCGTTTTACTTGATTCAGAATTTAAAATTAAATTCTGCCTTGATTCTCGTTTTAACATGTTGTTGAAATACGGGTTGTTACATTCTCCCCACCTTTTAGGATTTCGTCCCCGAAATCGCTAAGTTAGGAAGAACATATCCTACCATCCATCATCCATCTACTCAAAACATCATCCACAAGCAACCATTGTCCTTAGATGATTTCTAATGCTGTATGAATATATGCAAAACGTGTGTGTACATGTTCCTTAGCTAATGCTAATGGTCAGGCCTGGATAATCTTTCTAATGCAAAAATATGTATAGTGCCATGAATCCAACATGTATGCAAATAGTCCTAGTCATATACACTACATGCGTGCACAAACATTCAACCATATGCAACATCCGCATGATAACACATTCAATTTCATCCATAAACAAGTATAAATACTCGTGCATATGCAATATGAAATGTGACCGAGTCGAGCTAATATCTAATGTAAATTCGCGCATCCACGAGCAACCACTTGCAACCATATCAATCATAACATGTTTCAAATACATGTTTACATCCATAGGGTTCTACCTAGGATTCCCTGAAACAGGGTCGAGAAGATAAACAAAACAAACTCCGTATGGGGTTTGTAACAGAGACAGGACCGAGAGGATATCCACCAAGCGATAGCATGCAAGTAAGCTTTACAGGTGAACCAAGGATCAAAGATATACTCTTAAAAAGAGACGTGATGTGCTCGTCCAAGCCGCATTTCCATGAGCTTAATTCCATCGTGCCTTGACCGCCTTTGACTTCATGATTTCGTAGTTCCTTGCTTCCTATTTCCAAGGTGTGAGTGGAACTCATTTCACTGTCGCCTCTCGTTTCACTTTCACTTATTCTTCCCCTAGTATGCTCGGCTCACACATGTCTGCGTACTCATACAAGCTCTCCAAAATTCACTAGTGAATTCTGGATCTCGTTTTCCGATGCCAATCCATGTTGCCAAGGGTTCTTACTAAGGTGATTCCCATAACTCATGCATAATCGAAACGAACCATCCGCCTTATCAGTGAATTCTATTCGAGCGGATTACCAACAACTGCATTCCGGGATTCTAGGTAACTAACTATGACAGAACCTAAAAAGGTTACACGAGTCTTCGAGGGTATCACCAAGATGAGTCGAGAGTCTAACTACCCTCTTTCCAAAACCGAGAATGGCACCCCTTATTGGGTGACCACTTTATCCTTAGAACCTATCCGTAGCTGAGACATGTCATTCTCAAATCCAACAAGTCATGAAGGAATGGACCAACTCTCCAACCAGATTTTTGGGACAAAACTGGGATCCTCTACCATGCTAGTACTAAGGTGTAGAGGCTCAACTATCCAAGCAGACTTAAGTGATACAATGATCAAGACAAAGTCTGGACGGGATGATAGAAAAGAACGACTAAACCTTTACCAGAAACGGCACCATTTCTTTTAGGTACCCTAGAAATGAGAGCGTACTATTTCCCTCTCCGCTGATCTTGTCCTTGTCCTCCTCGATGGACTAAGCCATAACAACAGTTGCTTATCCTTAAGCTGGTATCCTTTATCCTTGTTCTTACTATCCTTTCGTGCATAACCCTGCAACGGTCTCTCGAGAACCACCTCCATCGTACGGGAAACACTTACGCAGCTAGAAAGACTAGTCGCAGTCAAAACCACTGTGACTACAGATGGAGGAAAGAAAGGAAAAGAGATTCAATCAAGGAAACAAGGATAATGCTAATGGCCTTTGGGGAATAGCCTTTTTCTTTTTAAAAGAAAATTTTCTTGAAAAATGCTTCTTTGTAAACGGTTTTTCAAATAATTTTCAGAAGATCTTTAAAAACTTTTGCCCAGTCTAGTAACCTTCTGCTCTGATACCAAATGTAACACCCCGCCTCCGCTAGGGTCACTCGCAAAGGAATGCACTAGCTTTAGAGGGGCATTATTGGTAAACATGCACAGAAATATCACAAGACAGAACATATATAAATAGCGGAAGTAAAATCAAACTTTCATAACATGAATAAATAAGGTCTAAAGCCTTTTACATCAGAGTACATCAAAACCTGTCTTGCAATAGTAAAGAAGCATAAAGACTTTTTAATAAATTATTCCCTAAGTAAAACAGTAAAGTAGCCATAGCCAAGAGAAGTCCAAGCCATCCATGATGACCTCCAAGCAGAAGAAGTCCTAACTAAACAGCATTGTTTCCTCCCTGAAACCTGGGGGGGAAACGAAAGAAAAGAGGCGAAACAAAACGGGTCAGTCAAAAAGACTGAGTAAGTCCTATCTACTTCCAGTATAAAAACAGGTAAAGGTAACATGACATGCATAAACTGAAAGTAAACATAAGGATAACTACAAGATAGATAAACCAGGGTAGCCGGTTGAACTACTGCGGCAAGGTAAACTAAGGTATCATGATAAACTACGGTGTTATGATAAGTCAAGGTATCACATCGTCAGATTTCTATCGAGTACATTATCCCAAGGTATCTACCCCGTCTAACATCCCACGGTATCTATTATGTATATTCTTCCTAGTTCTAACATGTATATTTGCTCTGCACCCTCCGTACTAGTATCCCAGCCTTGTTATGTGTTAACCATGAATGTCCCTTACTCAAAGTCGTGTAATGGTCCATGTCAACCTAATATATCGCATATATAGGTTACTCAAATCATATGCTTCTTTTCATGTATATAAGTTCAGTCCTTTGCCGTACCTCGTACGGGCTTCCTCATGTCGTATTATCCTTGAAATCGTTTGGACTGTCACCCTTGTTCTAGCTAGGCTCTTCCATATGAATCGTCGTTTGAACTACTAGGACTTACGCCACCTAGCTCCACTAGGGATTACGCTTACCTATTGCACGCTTTCGTATTTCGGTTTGGGTCAAACCACCTAGGCCACTAGGGATTACGCTAACCCTCTACCGCGCCCTTTTTCCCACGCATTCATCGTGAACCGTTTTTCTATAACTGTATGCACATGTATCACATCGTGCCATCCGAGTCCTGTCACAGGGCAAAACAAGAAATACAGGACTCGGTCGGGAGCTTTAGATTTATCTGCCGATGCAGATACTAAGGTCTGCTTTTCTACACGTGGCTATGGTCCCACGAGACCCCTCCCTCAACTAGTGAAAGGCAACACAAGAGAAAATCTTGCATGAGAACTACACTCCGGCCAGCCCACATCCTACGGCCTACCTCACCCATAATTAGATAGCAATTATGGTCTGTTGGGTGTCCCCTGCCTTTCCGTACGTACACGCTTGACTCAAGATGGTAGATGATCGACGAACTTGCTATCTCGGGCACCTTATGTATTCGTCGACTCACTGCTATCCACCCCAGTCTTTAGGTCGCTCGCATAGCAACCAAGGCATATTCTTGGTTCTTCTACCGCAGACCTCAACCTCTCGTGAGCCTAGTATAATGACCTGGCAGCTCACAGAGGGATCCCAAGAATATCCTCACGTTCCCCGAAGCCGCTGCTTCGTTACCCAGTTCGTTGGAGCCTTTATCTAAATCAGATAGCCTGCTCCTACACGCATACTTAAACGTTGACCTAACGTATCGGGTTACTAATCTATCTAAGAAATGGTCCAAATTTCCTTGACTAAGAATTATTACTTAGTTTCCCTTAACTAAGGTTTACCACTTAGCCTTATTTCCATAATCCTTGTTAACTATGGTTATTTACCTAATCCTCCGAATTAGGGTTTATCTAATGGGTTAAGTGTCACTTAAGTTCATAACTTAGCCCGTCTACAAACCATGTCAAAATTGGCTAAGTATCCAAGTCCAAGACTTAACCCTACAAACCAGGTGTCAAGTTGGCTAAGTATATTAAGCAATCCATAACTTAACCTCGTCTAATTATCATTTTAGATTGGTTAATTATACAAATTAACTTGACCTTGTCAAATTACCGAGTCAAATCGGTCAAGCGTATTCAAGTGATTCGTGACTTAGCCTTATCATGTTTTCACGTTAGATTGGTTAAGTATGGGTTAACTTAACCTCCATAAATTCACGAGTTAGATTGGCTAAGTATAGGTCACTTAACCACATCCAATTAACGAGTTAGATTGGTTAAGTTTAGGTCACTTAACCACATCAAATCATCATGTATAATTGGTTAAGTATAAGTTGCTTAACCCCATTAAATTACCGTGTTTAGATTAGTTAAGTGTGGATTACTTAACCCCATCTAATTACCGTGGTTAGGTTAGTTAAGTATCAATTACCTAACCCCGTCTAATTACCGTGTTTAGGTTAGTTAAGTCTTAATTACTTAACCTCATCTAATTACCAAGTCGGATTAGTTAAGTGTAAATTACTTAACCCCATCTCCTAATCATCTTGCATGGTTAAGTGTCATTAAGAAATCAAGTCCGGTCCCACTTAACCTACCCATTCGTGTCATATCGGTTAAGTGTCGTTAGTCAAATTTACTTAACCTTATCATGTGGCATTAATTTAATTAATGCACTCTTAACCTCTCACATTAGACCTTGTTGTGGTTACTAGTTAAGCCGGGCGGGTCCGGGTAGATTTACACCACAACCTAGTCTAACCTCGGGTCTTAAGCACGACGTGACCAACTTCTCACATTGGGTCCTATTGTTTGCAACTACTAGTTAGGCCGGTCGGTTCCGGGTAGTTTTACGTTGCAAACTCAACCCAACCTCGAGTTGGCCACACTTATATTATCTAAGTTCATCATGTTTCCAAAACATGTTACAAGTTTTCAAGCATTTGGGTAGACCTAACTTAATAGGTAAATTCCCAAAGGGTAGACCTAACTTAATAGGTAAATTCCCAAGCTCATGTTTTTATGCATACTTACATGCCAACTTCCATGTTATCTTTCAAGTCATATTTTCAAGTATAAACACATGTCATCTTCAAGTTAAGATTTTGCGACATGTTCAAGTTTATCTAACCACCCAAAATCGTGTTTTCCCAACGCAAGCAAAGCGAGTCAACATAGTAAGGATACTATGTCACATATTGGTCTCAAAAACATGCATGATGCCAAAAAGGCTTGGCTTCCACATGCATAACATCATAAAGGGATTGGCCATAAACATGCATAGTGTCATAAGGTAATTTGGCCACAAACATGCATATTATCAAAAAGGGTTTGGCCATAAACATGCACAACTTAAAAGAGGGAATTGGCCACGAGCATGCATAATCTCATAAAGGATTTGGCCACAAACTTGCATGTTAGCATAAGGGGTTTGGGTTCATAAACATGCATAAGCCCCCAAAATCTTGTCTTAGCCAATGTTTCACAAGTAAAGTGGTTCCTAAAGGTTCATGCTAGCATTTCATGCATAAAGATCCAAACTTGCAAGTTAAACTAGGTTATGCATAGCATGAGAGGCATGATTAAGTCACTCACATGGCCTAAAATCATAAACATGAACACAAGAGGCAAGGTAAGGTTCATATAGGTTCGCATAATCATGTTTAGCCTCATTTTATCCCATGTCATCATTAAAAATACCGTTTTGATCCAAAAGTAGCTAGAACTTACATAGTTAGGCCTAGGGAAAGGAGCATGAATCATCTTGGCTAAGAAAGGTGCCTCCTTTGAAGAAGAATCGTCATGGAACTCGCATAGAAATGTTGATTTGGCCTCTATTTGGTGTAGCAAGCTTGCACCTTTTGATTTGAACTTGATTTGAGTGCATAGGCTCTAGGGATTTGAGATGGAGGCCATGATCAAAATTGATTTTGGCAGCACTTAGTTGCTAGGTTTGATTTTTAGGGATTTAGGTTAGGTTTAGGGTCTTTTTATAGAGATTAGGATAGTTTTAGGCCCTTAGATTAACCCTAGGATAGATCAGGACCATCAGATCTCGGAAGCTTCCAGAACCAGCCCAAGAACAAGACCAGGTGAGACAAACAGGTGCGCCAGGCAGCTTGCCCCGGCCACCCCCTGTCGACAGGCAAGTCGACAGGGCTGTCGACTTGGTCTGGGCCCAAGTCGACAGGCCTGTCGACAGCCCTGTCGACATGGCCTAGGCGGGAAACTTCCCGCCTGGCCCCAGATCTGCTTTCCAAAACTGTTTCCGAAATTCAAATTCCCAGAAACCTTCTTTGGGCCTTTAACGGGTCATACAGACTCCGATTCTCGAAAACTCGGACTCTATTTTGCGTATTTTTCCGAGACGAACGCAATGGCATAGCCCGTTTTACTTGATTCAGAATTTAAAATTAAATTCTGCCTTGATTCTCGTTTTAACATGTTGTTGAAATACGGGTTGTTACAGTTACCAAGGTGGACATAGACGTGGAAGACAACCTTTTAACAGAGGTCAGAATAACAAAGGCTATCAGCAATCTGGGCGCAATCAAAATTTCAGAGGCCGAAGAAGAGACATATTTTAATAACGAGATGACAAGTCTCATTTACAATGTTATAATTGCAATAAATATGATCACTTCAGTTATGAGTGTAGACCTCCAAAAGTGGAAGAAAGAAGTCATTTTGCAGCAGCAAAAGAAGTAGGAGCTGCTATGTTTCCCACATACAAAGGAAATGACGAAGGCAAGAAAAATACGTGGTATGTTGACTCAGGCGCCAACAATCATATGTGCGGACAAAGGAAATTATTCACAAATATAGACGATAAATCAATGGAGAAGTTACTTTTGGTGACTCATCAAAAATTTTGATCAAAGGTAGATATCATCATGATTGTGTTAAAGAACGGTGATAAGAAGTATATAAATGATGTTTATTATATACCTGCTTTGAAAAGTAACATCATCAGTCTTGGTCAACTAGTGGAGAAATGATATAATATACAGATGCTGGACAATTCTCTCATTATAAGAAATCAAGTTCAAGAGTTGATTGCCAACATGGAGATGTCAAAGAATCATCTATTCACACTTCATATGCAGACGAAAGTGGAAAAATGCTTGAAGTCAGTTATTAAAAATGATTCATGGTTATGACATAAGAGATTTGGTCATCTTGGATTTACTGGCTTAGAATTATTATCAAAGACAAAGATGGTGGAACGTTTGCCAGAAATCAATGAATCAAATCAACTATGTGATGCTTGCATCAGAGGAAAGCAACATAGACAAATTTTTCCTGTTGGAAAATCATAAAGAGCTAGGAGGCCACTAGAGATTATTCACACTGACATAGTCGGTCCATTTGATATTACATCACTTAGTGAGAGCAGGTATTACCTAACATTTATTGATGATTTTAGCAGAAAAAGTTGGGTATATATTCTAAAAGAAAAGGCAAAGGCTCTTGATAAATTCAAGGAGTTTAAAGTAATGGCAGAAAAGTAAAGTGGAAATTATGTGAAGATACTCAAATCAGATAGAGGAGGTGAGTATACTTCAAACTTGTTTAAACAATTTTGCAGGACACATGGAATCATTCACCCGTTGATAACAACATATACTCCACAACAAAACGGCGTTGCTAAAAGAAAGAATCGCAGTATTCTTGACATGGCGAGAATATGGTGAAAGAAAAGCATATATCAAGAAATTTTTGGGCTGAAGATGTACTATGCGCTGTTTATTTGCTAAATCGTTGTCCAACAAAAAGTGTCCGAAACATAACTCCAAACGAAGCATGGAGTGGTAGTAAACCATCAATTGGACATCTCCGAATTTTTGGATGTGTTGCATATGCATATGATCCCGATCAGAAAAGAAAGAAGCTGGATGATAAAGGAGAGAAATGTATTTTTACCGGATATGACAAAAGAAGCAAGACCTACAGACTTTATAATCCACTCACAAAGAAATTAATCATTTCTCGAGATGTTGAATTTGAAGAATCAAATTACTGGAGATGGAGAACGGAAGAAAGAAAAGTTACTGGTCTATTCATTAATGATGATGATAATGACGATGATGACTCCGATGCAGATGGTGATGGAAATGATGATCAGACTCCTCCAGAAAGTCCTAATCAACAAACTCCTACTTCAGTGCTATCAAGTTCAAGTAGCAACAATAGTTCAGAGGGAGTATCAAGAAGAATGCAGAGTCTGGATAATATCTATGAGGCAACAAGTCCGGTACAAACAACCTTTAATTGTTCAATATTTTGTTTAATGGATGAATGTGATCTAGTAACATTTGAGGAAGCTAGTGAAGAAAGCAAATGGAACAAAGTCATGGATGAAGAAATTGGTGCAATAAAGAAGAATGACACTTGGGAGCTCACATATCTTCCAGAAGGGCACAAAGCAATTGGTGTCAAATGGGTTTACAAGATAAAGACCAATCAAGATGGAGAAGTGGAGAAGTACAAAGCAAGGCTAGTGGCTAAAGGCTACAAACAGAGATACATAGTTGATTATGATGAGGTATTTGCTCCGGTTGTAAGAGTTGATAACATAAGACTTCTAACAACACTTACAACACAGAATCAGTGGAAGATTTATCAGATGGATGTAAAATCAGCATTTTTGAATGGCTATCTCGAACAAGAAGTCTACATTGAGCAACCTCCTGGATATGTTCAGAAAGGTCAGGAAAACAAAGTCTACAAACTGAAGAAAGCTTTATATGGTTTGAAGCAAGCTCCGCGAGCATAGAACACAAGGGTTGATAAGTAATTTTAGAAAAATGGTGTTGTCAAGAGTCCAAACGAGCATGCACTCTACACAAAAACAAATTCAGGGGGAAATATTATGATTGTGTGCTTGGATGACATGATCTTCACTGGGAACAACCCTGGTATGTTTGATGATTTTAAGAAAGTTATGACTAACGAATTTGAGATGACAAATATTGGTAAAATATCGTACTTTCTCGAAGTCGAAGTCTGGCAAAACAAAGCTGAGAATTGATTCAACTAGAGAATTAGTAAATCCGACGTTGTTCAAAAATTTGGTTGGAAGTTTAAGGTATCTAACATTCACTCGTCCCGATATTACGTACGCGGTTGGATTGGTTAGTAGGTTCATGGAGAAGCCAAAGGAAGATCATTTCATGGAAGCTAAAAAAAAATTGTGCCACATAGAAGGTACACTTGATCATGGGTTGTTTTACACCCATTCACAAAATTCAAAATTAGTTGGCTACTTAGACAGTGATTATGGCGGTGATTTGGATGACAGGAAAAACACTTTAGGATATGCTTTCATATTGGTTCGGCGATATTTTCATCATCATCGAAAAAGCAACAGACAGTTGTTGTCTCGACATGTGAAGCAAAGTATATTGCAGTTGCAGCAACAACATATCAAGCTATGTGGCTATGCTATATATTGGGCGAGTTAAATCTTGCAAATGATGATTCGGTTACTATTTACGTTGATAATAAATCCGTTATTTCTCTCGCAAAGAATCCAATGTCACATAGTCGAAGCAAGCAAATCAACATAAAATATCATTTTATTCGAGAACAGGTGAACGATAAAATTGTGGAGCTAGTACATTGTAGGACCGAAGAAAATTTAGCAGATATCTTAACGAAGCCGTTGAAGCCAGAGATATTTCATAAAATGAAAAAGATGCTTGAGATGGAAAGTCGAGTTTGAGGGGGAGTGTTAGAATTATTCAAACTCTCACATGTGAAAAAGAAGCTTGGTAGGTGAGTAAACAAAAAATGGCTGCACATATGAAAAGAAGAAGCAAAAAATAAATGATTACGTAAGGTATGACATTTATACATATTTTGAAGCCTATATATATGCAGCTTCATGTGTGGTAAAGATGTACCAAAGTGAAACAAAACAATAAGAGAGAAAAAGAAAAGAGCTGAAACTCTAGAGTGATAGAGAGAAGTTTGTAGCTTATTAGTGAGAAAAGCAAATAATAGTTGTATTGTTAGAATTTGATATAGAGAGAAGAAGAGAGATAAAACGTAGAATAATTGAACGACTACATTGTTATTGCTTCACACCTTCAAGTTGATTACATCTCATAAGCTTTAAATAAATAAACTACTTCCTTAATTCTAGGTACTTTCTTAAAGACTAGATAAAAATCTTATTTCCTATAGAATAGAACAAGCACAACAACTCTTTCCTAAACATATTAAACGCTAGTTCTAATTATTCATAAACTAATTACTTTGAAGCACCAATATAACTTTAACACACCCCCTTGATTCAAAGTTGTTGAGATAATAAACGAAGCACTTCTCTTCAATTTGTGACGCACTTCTCATCACCGTCAATTGTTGAAGCACGTCTCATCAATTCTATTCTTTGAATATTGGAGCACTTCTCTCCATGGTGCACTTCTTACCCACAACTCTAAAATAAATTCTCTTCCACAGCCATTTGTGCCATGTTCTCTTGCTCTTCTTCTTTGAATCTACAATTTCTTGCCATATGCCCAAAATTTAAACACTTGAAACACTTAGCTTTTCCTTTATGCCAACAATCATTTTCTTCATGACCATATCTGTTTGCTTTTGTTGTGCTTCAACTGGTCCGTCTTTGAATTGTTTAAAAAACTAATTTTTTTGGCTCTCTAGAGATGTCTATCCCCTCTCATCAACCTAGCTCTGATACCATATTAGAATTTGATATATAGAGAGGAAGAGAGTGATAAAATGTAGAATAATTGAACGACTACATTGTTATTGCTTCAACCTTCAAGTTGATTACATCTTATAAGCTTTAAATAAATAAACTACTTCCTTAATTCTAGGTACATTCCTAAAGACTAAATA
This sequence comes from Allium sativum, assembly GCA_030737875.1. Taxonomy (NCBI): domain Eukaryota; kingdom Viridiplantae; phylum Streptophyta; class Magnoliopsida; order Asparagales; family Amaryllidaceae; genus Allium; species Allium sativum. Next base: position 51,797,234 of record CM060927.1, read on the forward strand.
AAAATCTTATTTCCTATAGAATAGAACAAGCACAACAACTCTTTCCTAAACACATTAAACGCTAGTTCTAATTATTCATGAACTAATTACTTTGAAGCACCAATATAACTTTAACAGTATTGTTGTACTTATGTAAAATAAAAAGAGAGAGTTTGTGTGTTTGATTATATTAGTTTTTGTTATAAGGTTCATACACGTTTCCAACACTAACCATCCATCCATTTTACAAGTTGAACCATCATTTTTTCTTTCTTTCAAATTTTCCACTTTTTTCTCATTCTTTTATTCTTTTTCCTTCAAATCTTCTATACTGTTTTTAAAAAAGAAATAAATCACCGTTGTAACAGTAGTTATTGTCCCCAAAATCTAAACACACCAAGCTTCAAAACTTCATTATTTTTACCGCTGCAGGATCATTCAAGATCACTGCAAACATTTAAAGTTGCCTTAGTAAAATTTTGTGGTGTACAGCACCAGCTGTGTTGGTGCGGATGAGTATTACAATAGAATATAACATTTGTTGCAAATGCTGGGGACCATATACAACTTCTATATCTAGCATTTCTATTTAACGCTTTTATTTATGGTTTGTATATAAATATATACATTTTTAAAAGAGATTTTTTCTTGTTTCCAGTTATTTCATTAGTTAAACATTTACCATACAAATCTCAGTTATCATGGTTCAACTGAAAATTTAATCATGAAAAAAAATTTATAGTATCATTTAAATATAATGTAATGTATAATAAGGAAGAAAAATTATTTTGAGCAAATGATCAAGTATTATGAACTTACATTCCTATATAATCTTTGCAAAAATCATTATTTGTATTAACTTATAGCTGAATGGAAACAAACTTGTACAAATGAATTTATAGTTGGTGCTTGCCTTTTGGACAGTCAACTATATGCAACACCCCTTTTAAATGGGTATCTGTTTTTTATTAACTGCAAAATTTTGTAATATATAAGAATAAATATGCTTTTGTAGTATTTTATTTAGTCTCACATCATGAGAATAAGTTTAACATTAGTTCCAAAGTCTATATATAAAGAAGCCAATATAATATAAATTTGGGATATTTGAATCAATAGAAATAAAAGGACCCTCCCCTATCTTTTATGTTCTCTCTAATGGCTTCTCTTTTATCATCAAACCGACCGTTATGCAGATTTCCCTACTGTAAGAGAGCCAAAATCAATTTGTCCATGCCAATTATTTTCGGCCCAAAAATCTGACTTTCATGACAATTCCTTCAGTGCTCCTCCTCTGATTCTTCCTGCAAATCAATGCGTTTATTCTTGTTTATTACCGTTATCTTCTAGGTTTTGATAATATCCAAAATTACAACTTTCTTCCTCGGTATCCGAAATTACTTCCCATCATCGCCATTGATTAACTTTGCGAAGCATTTTGGTCTAGATTTGAAAGTACGACGCCTGTATTGCAACTTTTCCATGGAGATGGACCAACACCAAATCTGACATTGCCCACACGGTGGAAAACCCTACATACAAAATTCCATGTCACAAGTGTCGTCCTTCTTTGAACCCTTTTTCCGTGTACAAAACTCCCTGCCTCTCTAAATCGCATCGGTATGGACTCTTTCTCTTGCTTTTCTCAAAAATATTGCATGACTTTCCCTTTTGAAGCTCTGATTAGTTAAGGGTATTCTAGTTTTGGTTGCTAATTTAATAGACTGAGAATTGCATCTGTAGTAGACTCTATTGCTTGTCGCAATTTGTAAAGCTTTATTTATGGGATTGCTAAAGGGACTCCACTTTTGGTTAAAGGGAGTACCATTTTCATTTTATTTTAAAATTGTTAAGGGCGGTTAAAATAAATTAGCCTCCCCTTAAACATATTAATAAAATTTCCAATACTAACCCTATATTCTTCATTAATGAAGCCTTAAAACATAAACTCTAATTTAATTCTGCACATAAAAAAAAATACATGAAACATAAACATTCTGCACACATGAAAATAACATATTCAAGCATTGTTTACTTTAGTTTTCACTATCAAAGTAAGCGTGAAACATAATAACAACAAATAAACACATACAAAACATACTAGCCACAAAAAAAAGTAACAACATACACATACGCTTAACACAGCATGAACATAAGCACAAGTTCACTTAACAAACATTTGTTTCAATATTGGAATATGTACACTGTTTTAATGTAATTACTTTTGACAAATTATCTCACATCGATATTGTTTTTCTTATCAAACTGTAAGATCTAAACCGTAACACACTGTATTTACTCTCGAATAAAATCCAAACTTTCCATGACGAATGTATTCGTCTTTCGCGCAAATGAATGAAATTCATCCGCTTTCTGCAAATTATATTCATCTTTTTCAACAAAATCTAAATTTTCAAAAAGGGGATTTATTAATGTTTAATATTTTTTTACCTCGCGGCGTGTTTGGATCGAACTGAGATTGAATTTTGATCGATTGGGTTCAAGGGATGATGAGGCCGGGGTACTTTAGTCTATATTTTATTTTATTTTTTAAGTTCTAAACCCCCCTTAATAAATATAAAATAAGATGGAGTCCTCCTAAGTTTATCCTCCCCTTAACAAAAAATAAAGTCCGTTTTACAATCCCCTTTATTTAATGAGAATAGATGGGGAGTTAAATTCTTTTTATAATGTTTTTACAATTCTCTTTGAAATTCTGTACATTCTAGTCTCAATTTTTTCCTTGAAAGATGGTGAGACTTACTATACTTGTTAAATTGAGTTAGAGAATGATAATATTTTCGTAATATTTCTTGCTTTCATGTATTATATTTTTAAATTGAATAGTTTAATGATAGTTTTTATTTGTGTTTATTACTATCTTGCTTGTTGGCTATGTGATTTATTTTTAGGTGGAAATTGGTATATTTCTGAAACTTATTTTCTTTTTATATCTATCCCATTCGAGAACTATTTTGTACACCTTTTTTCCGTCCTCTTTTACATCTTTTATTTTGAAAATTAAAAGTGGTTGCAAAAATTACCTAAATATCTATTTGAGTTATGCCATTTTTTTAAAAAAATGTGGATGTATTTTATAAAAAATACTTGAAGGATTTAGAACTTAGTTTTTATTAAGAGGATTTTCTTTTAAAGGACAAACTTTGCAAAAAAATTGGTGAAAAGTTTCAAAATTAGGGAGAAGGACACATTTACACTAAAAGGGGAATTCAGGGGACCCACTATCTTTTTCTCATTTACACTACCATTTCTCCTTCTCACTAAATTCTAAACTTTCCATGCTTTTCACCAATTTTTTTTCAACTTTGTCCTTCTCCCTATTTTCCACTTTTATTAATTATAAGGATGTATGACTGAACTGCGCATTTGTTAAAGCGTTAAAAAGATAAGACTTTATGTTAGTTTTGATTGTTGTTTGTTTCAATCTTAACAACCATGCTCACGTATATATTTTATATCTTCATGGTTTAAGTTTGTTATGATTGTTTATGATTGGATAAGCTAGTGTGCCAAGGCTTAAATCGGTTATGTTGACAACATATTTAGGCTTTTAAGTATGACTGCATTTAAATATGATAGATCGTAAGGTTTTTGGATGGTAGATACTGTATTAGAAGATTTTATTGCATAGATAATTGTAAAGCCTATATATAAATCGATTACTAAAATTTTAGAATCTCTTATTTTCCTTTACTCGTAAGCTTGTTTGGGTGCAGATTGATATGTACAGACATAATTATATATAATATTGAGTTAAGCAAAGCAGATGGTATCCAAGCAACACAATTGGCTATTTGTGCAATGTACTGGAGGACAATATTGTTTACCATAACTCAATAAACTATTTACTAAAATATACACATGCTCTCCTTATTAGTTGTCAGAGCAACTCCAACAGAGGAGCTAATTCATGTTACGGATCGTAATATAGGTTGTTTTTGCATCCAACGGATATCTTTAAATGTAATATTCGGCAAGATACCATGGGTTCAATTCAGGACTCTGAATTGGACTCGCGCGCTGTCTTTATCGGCTCATCACGTAGCGAGTCGATTTTTTCGGCGTGTGCCGATAAAATCGGCTCGTTACGTGACAAGCCGATAAAGTCGGCGCGTGACTCATTTAGATTTTAAATAGTGAAAATTAGCTCACATCCCTAGAATTAATCCTAATTAAGCTCACATTCTCCTGTTTCAAAACATATAAATTACATCCCTAATTTTAAACAGCGGCTAATATTTTTACAAAATTGCCCTTTTCCTTAATTCACGTCATAATTACCTAGGTCGTATGTGGTTACGTATTAGACTTCTTTTTTTTACAGAAACAAATTTTGTAATCCATGGCGACGACGGCGTGATAATTCTAGGGATTTTTCTCGCTTCATACCTCCAGCAACCAGCGACGATCAACATCGACCAGCCCCCCTTTCAGTCGACGGTAGCAAACTTCCCACCCCTTCCTGCTCCGGCGATCCAAACCGCACCGAATTTTGTGAGTTTTTTCTTTTTCTTTCTAATTTTATTTGTAGGATAAGGATAAGGTTTTTATTAGCATAAAAATACGATTTTTAATATTATAAGCACCTGTAAAAAACGTAAATTTATGAAACTATTGTTAGAATTCCTAGATTTTTCAGCCCTTCTGTTAAAAAGTTGCCTACAAATATGCATTTATTCTTCATATATGCATATTTGTACGCAAATTTTTATCAAACAATACCAAAAGCAGATATAAAAATATATTCATATTTCTATGTATATATCTAGAATACTTGCATATAAATATGCAGAAATTATTGTTATTTTGCTGATTTGTACACAGGTATGTATATTAATCTGAAGCTGTTTTTGTAATTTGATTACTGCACATTAAGCTTATTAATGTTGATTTTCTTTTTCGTATAACAGTGTTCCGGCGGATATTGGTGTAGTGGTGTTGTTGAAGCTTTGTCGTCCATCTTTTTCCAAAAGATTGAAATCTGCAGTGGTCTGTACTTTTATATTTTTGGTATATTCATAGCTTAAGTGTTCTGTACATTTTTTTTGATGTAGTACATGTAAATGTTCTGTACTTATTTTTTGATGTAGTGTATGTAAAAGTTATGCAGTATATTTCTATATATGTATGCAATTATTTCACTTAGTTGCATAAATGTATGCAATTTTATGTAATATTTGTATCTAATTGTTTAGTTTTCCCTTAAAAAAAAAAAAAAAAAAAAAAAAAAAACAAATTCTGAGACAACAGACTTACAGCTGTGTGATATCACCAATTTTGTAAAAATATTTGCATTAGTCGCATAAATATAACATTAATCTGATCAAAACTGGTAAGATGAAAATATAACATTAATCGCATAATATACTAACTTAACAAAATTTTGAAATAATCTGTCACAATAACGTGCAAATAATCATTATAATTGCACAAAATTATGAAACAAATTTAGGCACATAGCGAACAAAGCATTCTATTATAATAATACCATACAATTATGCTAATATATTGAATAAATGTATCCAAGTGTGCAAATTTTACGAACATAGTCAAAAAAATTTACAGTCAGTCATAATAACACAAAACTATTGATCAAAAAACATTAAATAACAAAGTAGAATACATGCATTCAACTTTTAAAAATATAAGCAATTAATAATGCATAGTCACGACACAAATTTTACAAAATGCATACAGTAAATATGTATACGTTCGAAATCTTATTGATACTTGCATAAATATATGTACCTTTTCTTTAAACTTGCACAAAATTATGCAAATATTACTCAAATAATGCATACAGTAAATATCTATACGATCGAAATTTTATTGATACTTGCATAAATATATGCACCTTTTCTTTAATCTTGCACAAAATTGTGCAAATATTACTCAAATAAACAAGCAAGCATTTTTTTTTTGTTAAAACTACAACTGTGTGATATCTTATAAATTAAATTTACACAAATGTGCATATCTGTATGTTTCTTTGTATCAAGCAATCAGAAAAATATAATATAGAATATATGTATATATGTATGCATATATATAGAATATATGCATATAAATATGCAGATTTTATTGAAATTTTGCTGAATTGAATATAAATGCATTCAAACATTTAATTCTTAAGCGTACTTGCTTACAGTCATACAGAACGAAAAAAACAATTAGATTAATAACTTTTTTCGCTATTTCTTGTACTTGAATATGTCGACAGCAAAGCAAAACAGGACGATTTTGATTTTTATTGATCCAGAGTCTTTCAAAATCGTGGAATTTGGGTTTTGAGCGAGATAGAATGAGCGATCGGACTGAGTACATGTCGAGAAATCGTTGTTGGATTGATCGACGGTTTTGCAGATTTTTAGGTTTAGGGTTTTCAGCGATATGATAGGAGCGATAGACTGAGTACTTTTTTTTTGAGCGAGATGATAGGAGCGATAGCTGCGTAAGGGTACAGCAGGAATTTTTTGAGCGGAAATTCAAAAACAGGGACGTATTCTTTATTTTTTTTATCACCGGGTTTTTTTTATATTTTGAAACTTAATAGGGACCTGTAAAAAACGCACCCTTTTAAATATTTGTTTACCTAACCTAAATTATATTTTAATATGAAAAAATAAAATCGTTATTATTTTCGTAGAAAATAGTTATGTTTAGGAAGATCCAAATAAACTAATTTAGCTTCGAAACATAATAATAGCCGGTTAATAACACATACAAGTACAATAGAACATGATGATAAAATAAAAAACAACAACTTCAGTACTGCATAAATGATTGATAAGTTCGGATAAAATAAAACACGAGTTTGGACAAGTAAGCTTCATGACTAGGTATCACTATATTGGTTTCATAAATGATCCATAAGATCTTTCTGCAGCCAGATATGGAGTTGTGCATCTCTAAACATAACCTGATGTTCCAAATAAGAGTTGAAGTCCTCTTCTGTTAGCGGGGTGTTCTGTCGGAATACTTGGGGAGGTTACGAAGCACCTTCATATTCGTAGTGGCGTTGCTCTTCATTCATATCTCTTTCGTCTTCTATAATCATGTTGTGTAGAACGATGCAGACAAACATGATTGTAGACATCTTTTTCCTAGACCACAGTCGACATGGATTACTTATCATTGCAATTTAGATTGTAAAACAACGAAAGCACGTTCTACATCTTTCCTTTGTGCCTCCTGCATCGCCGCGAATTTGACTTGTTTAGGAGTCAATGGATTTGGACATGTTTTAACAATGGTGCTCTATTTCGAGTAAATGTCGTCACCTAGGTAATAGCAGGTAATAGCCATGGTCGTAAGTATTTACGCTTAGGGTAAATGTTAAAGGAGGTAACTGGCCTTGAGCGAGATCATTGGAAAGATGAGATCTTTTTATAACATTTAAGTCATTATTCGAATCGGGGATTCCGAAGAAAGTGTGCCATATCCACAGATTGTACGATGCTACAACTTCCAAAATGATGGTTGGTCGTCTTTCCTTCCCATTGTACGCACTTTGTAATCCCTTAGGGCAGTTCTTCCATTCCCAGTGCATACAGTTCAGACTCCCTAGCATTTCCGGCCATCCCCTGCTTTCGTGCATCTCTCTGATTCGCACTACATTTGATACACCTCCTCCCCCGCGCCATACTTATAGGCGCGGGAGTCGCGCACCGCCGATTTTATTGGCTCGTGAGCTTGCGAGTCGATAAAACCGGCTCGCGCCTGTTGGGAGATATCCACGATATCTCCCAACATGTTACGGATCATAATGTTACGATCCATAACCTTGTTGGAGATGCTCTCAAGTGACTCTTTCTTGCCATATGATAGAGGGACTTTTATGAATATAAATTGAATTTTTTTTCTGTATTTTTGTGTAATACGACTGCTATAATGATGCAGGCATGCTTCTGCTATATGATAGTTTATTAATTATCATATTTTTGACTAAGTTAGTTACACTAGAAAAATACAAGTATGCAAACCATCAATAATGCATTCAGTCTTTTTTACTTAAACACACTCATTGGATCCTTGCCTCCGCTGGCGCTTTGTATATCAACTTTTCTTCCCTTAGTTTTCAGTTTTCAACTGACAATATTAGTCTTATTCGAAATTTCAGCTGGATTTGCCCTGTTCAAAGTTTTAGATGAAGGCAAGCTCTCAAAAGTCAAGGATCTATGCGGAAGGAGTTCTCTACGTCAGAATCAACAAGAAATGTGGTTAGACTGAAAGCTTTCAGCAAATTTTAGAACACGTCCGAGGCACTTTCTGCCTTTACTTTATTGATAGATAGTAAGCCAAGAAAAGATTTGCGGAAATTTTTGCGCAGTCCCTGCGGCGAAGGAGAAACTTTAGCTGCTGCAGATTCTAAACTTGGAAATGCAATCAAAGGTTGAAAACTATATGCAATAATATGTGGCACATACCAGTTGTGCATTACATGGCATGACTTATGCAATGCTTTTAATACATGGTTTGAAGTTTGGACTACAAGACACAAATAGGAAAGTTAGCAGCAATCTGACCTTCCATGCAATGATTTTAATCCATGCGCATTTCATTTGACAAATATACCACATATATTTAGTATATCATATTTTGTATGTATTTTGAAAGATATAGTTTAACTATGTTGTGTGTGCATAGCGTACAGTATTATTCTATTTATATCTGGCTCTTATGTATCATACAATACAGATACCTGAAACTTGGATGAGGCAAAACAGTAAAGGTTGCAAGCATTGCATAGAAGGACCGAAAGATAAAATCTGTGAGTTTTACCAGGCACTTTGTGATTCTAAGACTGCTGCCAAAACATCCAAAAGGCTACTTAATTTATTTTGATGTGAAATGTTGTGTTTATATGAAGTCTATGCGACTATCTATTGAAGTTCCTCGGTTTGTAGTTTTCCTATATTAATCACTGAACCTTTTCCTTTGTCAATTCAAGTCACTGCTTAGTTTTTCTTTGTGGAAACTATTCTATCTGATGATTTAATTTTATATGCTTTATCTTTTACGCAGTTTGCAGTGATGGTAGACGTAGAATTCGTAGTGCTACATGAACCTTGGTTTAAACTGATAGTTGACAGAATTAAACTGAATTTAGATTTGTTTTATTTCAAAACATACCGTTTGGATGTGGCTGGTGTTAGGCCATCGGTTGTTAAATTTGTAGATTCTGTTCTACAGTGTGTGATTAGAGTTGCAAAATCCATTTAATCATTTGACTTGCGACCTTATTGCAATGTCAGTTCCATGGTTACCTTCTTTTAACTGTAAAATCAAAATGGTTGAAATACATGAAATTTGTTGTGCAATTTGTGAACTATGTATATGGTGGAGGAACAAATGGTCGAAATTTGTTGCGTAATCTTCTGTCAACCAGTGCAGTGTTGACACTAGCCAAGCAATTTACGATTTATTTTAGTCTTGTTTATAGAGTTGCTGGAAGTCCTACAAATGATTATATCGCAATCAGTCATTAATTATTCATTCGAATCAAGCTTCTTACTGAAAGAAATATCAAAAAAGGCGGAGTCTAACATTTAGTTTTATCTTTAGTATCTTTCTTTTAATAGTTTCATTTTTTCAAATAACAATGATACTTTTAAGTGATTTATTTAAATAAATTAGTTCAATAATTTATAAATTATTTATTACATCTACTCTTGCATTTTTTTCATTTCAGCTAAATATTCATTGATATGATGATATTTATTACATCTACTCTTGTATACAAATATGTTCATAAGGAAATTCAAAATTAATTGAAAGACATAGAAGTATGAAATTAATATAAGAAGTAAATTAGAATGAGTTACTTTTAAAAGGTAAAATCAAAACAAGAAGCAATGTGAAAAATGCGCCGCTGGACCCAACTGGGTCGACCCGAGCGTGGATGGGTCGACCCACGGGTTGACCCAATGGGGATCCAACGAGCATTCGTGACGCGTTTTACTGAACTGTACGTTTCGGATCTTGATGACTTGAAATTTGATGGATCTCATTCTTTTGGCATCCTTATAAATATGTTAGCAGAGCCTAATCTTCTTCTGAAAATTCTGAAATAATGCCCAGGCTCTGCCACTCTTCTTCCTCAAATATCTTCAGAAAATAGAATAGCTAGTTCTAGGGAGTTCTAATCTAGGGATTGGAGGAAGAGAATGCATATCTGCAAATAGGAGTCCAGAGTTCTAGTCAACGTACGGTAAATTCCTTGAATCTGGTTAATTTTGATTTTCTCTTTTCCTTTCCCTTTACTGTTAGTCTGAAAATTAAGAATCCATGGTTGTTTAGATTCGGAATCCAGTAAGAGAGTCATGGAATCCTAGGCCTAAACCAGATTCATGAATTGGAAAGCCTTTAGGTGAGTGGATTTATGTTATACCTTTTTGATAATGGTATATTTATCATTTGACATTCCCAGTTAATACGTATAGTAAACCTACTGAAATGATTAATCTGCTGAAATGTGCAAACCTATAAAAAAAATGGGGAAAGAATTACTGTTGTATATATATACCTGTTCTAATAACTTGTTAATTTGGTACTGTAAATTAATTTACAGTGAAATTGGGAATAATCGCAATGTCGTATAAGACCTGTTTTCCATTAATTATTTGTTTGGGTTGGAATTTACTGTAAATACTGTAATTATGAGATTCACAATGAACGTGAATACCTGTTAAGAATATTGTCGTGCCAAAAGACTGTAAATGAGAATTACAGTGAAATAGGAAGAACACATATGCATAAATTTATAGTAAATAAAAAGTTGTAAATGTAAGTATAACGATGCTAAGACACGAGGTTAGGTCCAGCTTGTGGTAGAAGTCTGCCCGGAACCGCTCGGCAAGTCCAGAATCCATAAGTGGTCGGCTTAATGTGAGAGGTCTGACCCATAAACATATATTAATATATGTATATGCTAGAAAGAAAGAAATGGCATCGATTGTGATTAATGGAAATGAATGAAAGTTACAATATTAAAAGGAATTGAAATGAACGGGGGATGATAATAATCTATTATGAATAAACCTGAAAGTGAAAAAGGAAAGATAATAGGTAAGCTTGTCCTGAGGACAAGTGGAAACTATAACTTAGGTTATAATAAACGATAGAGGGAATGTGATAACTTATGTAATGGACTAAGTTGTACTTAATTATGAATAAAGTAACCTGTAATTTTGGAAATCTGAATCCTGTTGATAAGAAGAACATGTTATCTGTAAACTTGAGAACTTGAAATCTACTGATAACAATAACATGTAAAAGGCTTATTAATGAACTTAAACAGGTTAGGCTATATAACAGAAATTAATAAGCAAGATGAACTTGGTAACTTGAATTAGAAGTCAATATGACTTAAAATAACCAAGTTAAATAAGAATTTGATGAGGTAGAGCAAGCATGCAATTAAATGATTAGACATAGGGTCTAATAACACATTAACTCGAGGCACTTAGACCAGTCCGTACGTTTGAAAGTGAATAACCCAACGGGGTATATCATAGTGCTGTCATGAGCCATGAAGAGAGCACGTCCATCCGGTTATTCTACAAGTTCTATGATATTCGACTAGCTCCGGAGGACTGCAAGGGGAAGCATGTGGCTTTCTGGGACGTGGAGGGTACTCCTGGTAGTCCACTGTGCGGTGGCAGCATTCAAGCTGTGCTCGCAGAGGTTAGGTCTGCATGTTACTATCCGTTGAGTATACCTTGACTGCCACAATAGGTGGCAGTCAGAAGGATGTAGGGTGGCATAGGTGATTCAGCGGTCCGGTTGCCTTATGACTAGGCGGTTTACGACCATTTTATCGGGTTGCCTTCGACGGGTCTAATCATCTGTTTGATAGCAGCTGTCAGGTAACAACCATCGACAGTCAGCGTGATGTGTGATGTGGAAAGGCGGAGAGTTAAACATACATATCATCGATCTTTCGTTATCATGGCTTTGGGTGCGAGACATGCCAATTAGGATGTTGTTTGTTGTTTTTTTGCCTTGTCACTAGCTCTCAATCCTGTTTGTCTTTCTCTAGTTGAGGGAGGGGTCGGGTGGGACCATAGCCACTGGAACTGCAGACCATAACATCTGTGTATACAGGTATCTGAAAAGGCTCCCAACCGAGTTTTGTGTTTCTATCACAGCCCTGTTATGGAACACGGTGCACAGTAGGTAATACGTGCGGTTACATGCATACCGTTTTCGAATGATGTATCGTTGAAGTTAAGGCATCGAGTACGATTGACGATACATACGTGAGAAATTCTATATACATGCATGTCTGCTCTGGGTGGTGTATCGTAGACTCTAGGGCATTACTCTATGATGGAATTTGTTCGATCGAATGGTTCGAAGGTGGCAGTTCATATGCTTACGTAGCATGTCAATGGCGGTTATATGCGGAATGTAGCGTTGTTATGTAGAGATCTGTACGTCGCTCCAATGTAGGATGAGGGACTATGTATATTACCATTGCTTTACGGCAGAGACTGCGTGAGTGGGGTACCATGGGGTGTGCCTTAATTTGTGGGTAACTACATATATACTGTATTAGGTTAATCTATTGGGGAGTAGATGTGTGATAACCCCAAACTCACGTGCCATGGAAGCAAGGATAATCATTGGAATATAACACATTTATCACAACAGCAGATTACAGATAATAGCATAACACATGAAATCATAGAATAATATCATCATCATAGCAGCGGAATCATAAATGTAACCAGATTTGCACAAACATAGGATACAACTTAACACATAAAAGGTCTCAGCAAATAGGAAATAAGCCTAGAACGTCATTAAGTACAACATAGATAAAATGATGTCTAAATGTCCAAAATAGAGATAAAAAGGTAGTCTTCGTCTTCTGCCAAGGAGCACACTATGCTGCGATGCATATCCAAAATAAGCCCGTTACCTATTTACTTGGCTGCCCGTGTAAAAATAAAGTCACCTCAGTTGGAAGTGAAAACAAACTACGAGCAAGTCATGGGACTGGTATGAGAAATCTTACTTAACTTATCTAATAGTAAGGCTAATCACAGGAACACGCCGCTAACACGGAATGAGTTTATTCCATTGGATTGCTAGTGCATAAAATAAATAAATCTTTTAAAACAAAGCAATGCTTTTTTGAAAAAATGAAACCATTGTAAGACTCAAGTCCCATCACACAATGCAACACAAACCGAAGGATAGAGTTTTACCTTATAATGATCAAACATGCTTGATACGTATAAAACAATAATCATTGATATTATTATTAATGTCTAATTAGTTAAAACACTTTCAAAGTAAATGTATCAATCCTAGACGACATAGTACCCCATCATTCTATGTCTCCATATATAGGTTTACAATCAAATCCGTAATGTCGTATTGGAAATTGGGTTTCCATTATGAGTCAAGGCTAGGGATGGTCTCCTTACCGATTCGGGTCACCTCTAGCAAGATGACCCAGGGTTCGGACGTTGGCAAACCCTTGGATCCTCCAAGGCTAGTCCACAAATACTTTAGTGGATTAGATATGCCTAAACAATACATTTCCTAGTTCTATTGGACCTATCACTTGTCCAGTAGCGACCAATATACCGAGGGCCCTTACAATCCATCATCCATATAAGTGAAAATGTCTGGGGTCCATACTATGACACCACTCCTAACTAGAATGAAACGCATGCACTCATTGGGGCCCTTATACCGTTTTTGACTCCTCCCGGGGTGTGAAGCTTGCGAAGTAACAATATACACAAAGCTATGCCTAAATAAGCTGTGCTTTGATCATCAACCACAAGGCTTTGCTTTTCAACAAAAGCTTTGATCATTTGCATCTTAGCTTGCCACATTGACAATACACGCCATATAACTGATGTTTATCAATATATAACCTCTGAGCTCGTACATCTCAGAGAAGAGTGTTAATCAAGAAAATAAATTCTCCACCATCAAACAAATATATATTTAATAGAAATCAATTAACATAAAACAAAATCCAATGTCAGACACACATCCATTTACAAGTCTGTTTTGGGTTTAAACGAAATCGGAGACACCTTATTCCTCGTACCGTATGTCCAATACGGAAGAGAGGTTCTCGCATATCCAGACAATTAACAAGTATGTCCGGACAACTACCACTGTAACCCTTTCAAGGCAGTAACTCCAATCAAAGGCATCGATAGTCACCCATTCGACGTGAAGATCGTCGGTCTTCAACCACCGTCTTCAATATCTTCGACTTACAATCATCGTATAATTATTTGAAATGAGCTTTAACTCGGCCTTTTCAAATAATTATCGAGTATGTATGGTTAAAATCAATTCTTTTCATTCCATATTGTTTATAATATTTTATAACGATTTATCGCTATTTTAACGACGCTTCAGGTCAATACGCGACCCTGGCGCTATTTTTATTCAAATTTGAATTGCACATTTCACAAGACCTAACCGTTGGATCTTAGAAAATTTAATATTGTTGGAAAGATCTTTCCAAAGCGAACCCAACGGTTCTAGTTCTGGGAAAATCCGACGGTCAGATCTTTCGGTATAACCGTTTAAAGTTACGATTCCGAAACGCAAACTACCGCGCGCGATTCATTTAATTTTAATTTATATATATATTATATATATACACAAATATAAAACGTTCGACGATTTCACTAACATGTTAAAAGTGATGTTTTCAACAAACAAAACATATATTAAAATATAATCATTTTCCTACTTAGCTAACATGTAAGTGATTACATTTTAATGAATCAAAACATATTATTATTTTTCTAATCATCACTAACGTGTAAATAACATCCTTTAACTAATGAACATTTTCCTCTTCGCTAACATGTAAACGATTATATTTTAATAAACAAAACATGTAAACGATTATATTTTAATAAACAAAACATGTAATTCTTTTTATCTAAACAATCATGTTAAAAGTAACATTTTAATGGCAAATTCTATTTGAATATGTCATTCTTTTTAATCTAAACAAACATGTAAATGTAACATGTTAATGACAAATTCCATTTCAATATGTCATTCTTTTTAATCTAAATAAACATGTAAAATGCAACATGTTAATGACAACACCCATTTTAACATATTATTCTTTTTATCTATTGAATCAAAACATACACTAAAAATGTCATTTTTAATATTTAATCAATTTCTAATGAACAAATCATTTTTAACGGACTAATCATTTTTAATGAAATTAATCATACACTAAAAATGTCATTTTTAATATCTAAACAATTTCTAATGAACATGTCATTTTTAATGATGAATCATTTTAAATGCAACTAATCATACACTAAAAATGTCCTTTTTAATATCTAAACAATTTCTAATTAACATGTTATTTTTTTTTCACGATGAATCATTTTTAATGAAACTAGTTTTACATCAAAAATGTCCTTTTTAATATCTAAATAATTTCTAATGAACATGTCATTTTTTTTACGATGAATCATTTTTAATGAAACTAATTTTACATCAAAAAAGTATTATTTTTAAGGTTTCAACAATTTTCCCTAAACATGATTCTTTTTAATACTGAACCTAAATATACATTAAAATTTATCATTTTTAATGTTCCAACAATTTTCCCTAGACATGATTCTTTTGTGAAAATGAATCTAAATATACATTAAAAATTTATCATTTTTAATGTTTCAACAATTTTCCCTAAACATGATTCTTTTGATAATGAATCTAAATATACATTAAAAATTATCATTTTTAATGTTTCAACAATTTTCCCTAGACATGATTTTTTTAATAATGAATCTAAATATACATTAAAAATTATCATTTTTAATGTTTCAACAATTCTCCTTAGACATGATTCTTTTTTATAATAAATCTAAATATACATAAAAATTATCATTTTTAATGTTTCAACAATTTTCCCTAGACATGATTCTTTTAATAATGAATCTTAATATACGTTAAAAATTATTATTTTTAATGTTTCAACAATTTACGCTAAACATGATTCTTTTAATAATGAATCTAAATATACTTTAAAAATTATCATTTTTAATGTTTCAACAATTTTCCCTAAATATGATTCTTTTTAATAATAAATTTAAGTATACATTAAAAAAAGGGGTTTTTACCCTCAAGGACAAAAGGAACAAAAAATTATTCCATAAGGATAAGGGGGCAAAATTTTATCCTCAAGGACAAAATTTAGTGTAAAGGGAGGAATTCAGGGGCCCACTATAATTCATCCCTTTACACTAACACTTGTCCTTATGGATAAAATTTTTCCCCCTTGTCCTTATGGAACAATTCTTTGTTCATTTTATCCTTCACGATATTTTCCTGTTAAAAAATATAATTTTTAATGTTTTAACAATTTTCCCTGGACATGATTCTTTTTAATAATGAACCTAAATATACATTGAAAATTATCGTTTTTAATGTTTCAATAATTTAGTCCAATTCTATGATTCGTATATATACAATAAAAAAGTAATTTTATTGTATAAACAATTTTGTCCAATTCTATGATTCATATATATACAATAAAAAAAGTAATTTGTATAATCAATTTTGTCCAATTCTATGATTCATATATATACAATTAAAAAAAAGTAATTTTATTGTATAACCAATTTTGTCCAATTCTACGATTCGTATATATACAATAAAAAAATGTAATTTTATTGTATAAACAATTTTGTCCAATTCTACGATTCGTATATATACAATAAAAAAAGCAATTTTATTGTATAAATAATTTTGTCCAATTCTATGATTCGTACATATACAATAAAAAAAGTAATTTTATTGTATGAACAATTTTTTCCAATTCTATGATTCTTCTATGACTAATATATATACAATAAAAAAGTAATTTTATTGTATAAACAATTTTGTCCAATTCTATGATTCGTATATATACAATAAAAAAAGTAATTTTGTATAAACAATTTTGTCCAATTCTATGATTTGTATATATACAATAAAAAAAGTAAATTTATTATATAAACAATGTTGTCCAATTCTATGATTCATATATATACAATGAAAAAAAAATATTGTATAAACCATTTTGTCCAATTCTATGATTCATATATACAATAAAAAAAGTAATTTTATTGTATAAACAATTTTTTCCAATTATATGATTCGTATATATACAATAAAAAAAGTAATTTTATTGTATAAACAATTTTGTCCAATTCTATGATTCGTATATATACAATAAAAAAAGTAATTTGTATAATCAATTTTGTCCAATTCTATGATTCATATATATACAATTAAAAAAAGTTATTTTATTGTATAACCAATTTTGTCCAATTCTACGATTCGTATATATACAATAAAAAAATGTAATTTTATTGTATAAACAATTTTGTCCAATTCTACGATTCGTATATATACAATAAAAAAAAGTAATTTTATTGTATAAATAATTTTATCCAATTCTATGATTCGTACATATACAATAAAAAAAGTAATTTTATTGTATAAACAATATTTTCCAATTCTACGATTCTTCTATTACTAGTATATACACAATAAAAAAGTAATTTTATTGTATAAACAATTTTGTCCAATTCTATGATTCGTATATATACAATAAAAAAAGTAATTTTGTATAAACAATTTTGTCCAATTCTATGATTTGTATATATACAATAAAAAAAGTAAATTTATTATATAAACAATGTTGCCCAATTCTATGATTCATATATATACAATGAAAAAAAAATTGTATAAACCATTTTGTCCAATTCTATGATTCATATATATACAATAAAAAAAAGTAATTTTATTGTATAAACAATTTTTTCCAATTATATGATTCGTATATATACAATAAAAAAAGTAATTTTATTGTATAAATAATTTTGTCCAATTCTATGATTCGTATATATACAATAAAAAAAAGTAATTTTATTGTATAAACAATTTTGTCCAATTCTACGATTTGTATATATACAATAAAAAAAGTAATTTTATTGTATAATCAATTTTGACAATTTCTATTGTATCCAATTCAATCCAACGGATCACCACAAACAAAATCAATCAATTCAAATCTCGTACAACACACAATTGAATTTTAACAGCGTATATATAAAAATTTCTCAATGCAATAACAATTAATTTTAATTTTAAATTAGAGATCTCACAGTGATTTTGAATTCTTCAAAAATTGTAGATTGCTCTAAATTTCTCTGGTGGCTTCTAAAATGTAGTAAACACTACCACGATCCCAACGGTTCCTGTTTCATGTGATTCCGTCTGCGTACGAACAAGTTATGATCTTTATCGTGTTAATATTATTTTGAATTTAGCTAATTAAATAATTAAATAAAAAGATTTCTCCTTCTTCCATCTTATGAAACAAGGTCGCACCTTTTTTCTATTTGTTCAAACTTAGGGTTCAAGTTTTCGCGAAATCCGTTGCACGAGGAGGGAATCGGATTGCACCACGACGGAGGGCTTCAAACGTGCGCCAGGTGGACCCCACAATGGCGAACTCGATCGAGTTCATAAGGCGGGGCGACTTTCGAAACGGCGGGACTTTCAAGGTGTGGTGCGATCAAAACAGGTAGCGTTATCCGTATGGATTTGAAGAATGGAGAGAGGGCTTCTAAAGGATGGATGGGTTTTTTTGAGTGGATAAGGAGATTTTAATGGATGAAGAATCGAGCAGTTCGGGCCATTAACGAATGATGGCGGCGGCTATGTATTATGAATTAGGGTTTCGATTATCCTATGTATTTATAATATAATATTATTTAATTCATTAATTTCTAAAAGGCCCGTTAATTCCTACTAATTCCAAACTAAGCCCAGCGACTGTCGCCCCTAGCCAAATACCCCTATTCCGGGAACAATGGACCATGTTTCGTGAGCCCGTTTGACTGTTTCAGCCTATTTTTCTTTAAATTAAAATATAAAATATTTAATATTTAATTTGATTGTACCTTTTAATTTACCGGGGCTACATACTGACTCCAAAGTACCCGAAAAATAAATCTAGCTATGTTTTGACGATACGGTCCTAACAAAATTAATTTTGTCGAATTTGGAGACCGTTTCAAAAACGGTCTTTTTAATGGTCGATCTAATTCAATAGAAATTACCAAACGCATTTTAATTTATCACACTCTCATATTAATTCCAAAAATTATGGAAATTTAAACCTAGCAATAATTTGACATTCCGGACCCAAAAATATGTTTTCGTCGGAAACGGAGGTCATTTGCAAAATGGCTATCTTTAATAGCTTTATTATTATTTAAAAAGGGATTTTTTTTTTAAATTCTGACACATTTTATGTTAAAATTTCTAAAAATAATTTTTTTAAATGGTTCTGATTTTCCGGGTTGTTACAATCTCCCCCACTTAAAACCTTTTCGTCTTGGAAAAGGAAACAATAGTAAAGTAGGAAACAAAACGAAAAATGCAAAATATTGTAAATGTGCCTCAACACAAGAGCTAATCAGAGATATCCACTCTGCACTTGGGATAAGCCTGTTTAATGCTATCCTCGGTCTCCCATGTACAGTCTCTGGGATCTCCGCTCCACTGCACTTTGACTAAATGGATCCTCTTATTTCTCAGAACTCTAGTTTCTTTTCTAATGATCTTCACTGGCTCCCTTCTCACTGCTAAGCTTGGGGTAATTTCCAAATCTTGTTGTGCTACTTTCTTCATAATCAAGTATGGATCATGTACATACTTTAGAAGTTGAGACACGTGAAATACATCATTACCTCTGGCAACCAGTCAGACAACTGAACCCTGTAAGCAAGAGTTCCAATTCTTTCGAGTATAGGGAATGGACCAATAAATCTAGGCGCCAACTTCCCTGTTTTCCCAAAACAGACTACTCCTCTCAACGAGGAAACTCTCAAATATACATAATCACCAACAACAAATGCTAAATCTCTTCTTCTCGAATCTGGATAAATCTTCTGTCAGCTCTGAGTTGTTTGCAATCGCTTCTTAATGAAATTGACTTTATCCGAAACCTCACGAATCATGTCGGGACCCAATTCTAGTCGATTACCTAGTTCTACCCAAAATGCGGGAGATCTACATAGACTGCCATACAATGCTTCGAATGGCGACATTTGTAAGCTTGCTTGGAAACTTTTATTATATGAAAACTCAACCAAATGCAAGTGATCTTCCCATGATCCGCCAAAATCAAGAATGCATGTCCGCAACAATTCTTCGAGTATACGATTCACCCTCTCAGTCTGGCCATCTGTTTGAGGATGATATGTGGTGCTTAGATTTAACTTTGTCCCCAGCTCCTCTTGGAACGCTTCCCAGAATTTACTAGCGAACATGGGATCACGATCACTAACGATGCTACAGCACTACAACAAAAAACACTTTTCGCAACAGGCGATATCTGTTGCAGTAGACCTACTGCAACAGGCCTGCGCCTGTTGGTATAGCCGAAGTTGCAAAAAGTCCGCAACATTTTCTTCCTGTTGCAATAAGATGTTGCGGTACACTTTTTTGCAATAGGCTTTTGCTGTTGCAACAGATCATTTTGCAACAGTATATGCCTGTTGCAATAGATCCATAAATCTATCAAAAAAAATTATTACAGCTTATAGATATTACATATTAAATGTATTCGTTTTAGTAATAATGTATATCACAAAATAAAATAAACAAATAAATTTTTTATTTAAACAAAGTTTTAATAGTACAAACAATTACAGCAATTTTTTTTATAATTTTCATACATCACTCATGTATAACAATTTCTTCTCTCACACAACACATTTTTTTCAAATAGAATATTTTCTGATCATATTTCTACTCTATCATACATATACTATAACAAGAGGATAAATATCATCAATTCACTAGAATAAATATGCAGTTCATGCTCCAAGTTTACTGTCGATCATGAACATGTACATGCCTATCCAGGAACATGTATGTCATTCCAGCGAACTCTTTGAGTAATCTCCTGTCTTTTTTTCCCTGCAACATGCAAAGCATAGGTAGCGTCATTCATTTGAAATGAATTAATGCAGTTTCTTTCTACAATAATTTTTAGATATGTATCCTCTCCTGCAACATGCGGGTTACAGTGTTATTCAAATTATTTGCATAAGCTCTTGTAAAGTGATATCCATTTGCTCATCTGTTGACGCTTATGTGTAGTTCTCATTTTCTTACCTTTAGACAATGAACCTATTAGATCATTTTATACTTGAATTTACTTACAAACTTATTTAATCTGAATACATCGTGAACATTTGGAATGTAATGTGTAATTTTAACATGCTTCTCTATAATATTAGCAAGCAATTTGAAAGGAGTATAGTTAGTCCTCATTTGTTCGATATAAAAGATAGAACACCTAGGTATGGGAGTTGGTGGACTATTGGAACAAATAGAATAAATACGATGTTCCAATTTATAATATTATGGAAAATGATATTGTCTAACATAAAAGTACTCATAGGCGAGTGCTAATTCACTTAAGACATTGTCATGACCGTGCACATCAAGATTTCAATTCACTTAGTGACAGAAATGCAGCTCTAACTAATTCTAAGTACTTCAAAAATAAAATTACATACCTAACTCAAATGGGTAGAATCATAATGCCAAAAAACATGTAAAATGAAGCTAAGGATATTACCAGTTTTCTTAAAAGTGGTCTGAAAGAAACAAATGGAAGATTTGTAGCAATTTGTTCAATGGCCAAATTCAAATCTAAAATATTTGAGAGGCTCGGAGACCTGCGGTTTTGTTATTGCCAACCTTTGATGCAAATGATTCGCTATTTTACCAGTGTATTTACACTACAAATCGGGTTTTGCATTAATATGTAGGTGCTGCAGATTAGTGCAACCTACAAATTTGACCAAGGTTCATTAGCAGAACCAGTAGTAGAGTCCAAAACCAAAAGACAGCCAGATTGATAATAGAATAAAAAAGAAGAAGAGAAAGAACAGGTCCAAAATTCAAACAAAAAACATAGATTTATTTCAGAACAAAATCCCTGCATGGCAAATATCTAAGTTCAAAATAAAAATTTGTTTCTCTCAGACAAATGCCTCGGTTTGTCAACACAGTCTGTTGAATGGATTTCCATCAGACTGGCGTGTTTAATCGTTACTGAGAAATTTGGTAAAATGGTTACCAAAGAAAGGAAAAAATGGTGCGAAGGGAAGGATAAACTAACCTGGATGCACAAATTTGCAATACGGAAGAGCTATTGTCAGAGTTGTCGCCAGTGGAATCTCCCTTCTGGCCCTCATTCAGTCGCCGCTGCCACCCTTTCCGTTGTCGGATCTGGATCCAGATCCGCTGTTATTGTGGAAGTCAGAGCCAGAATTGGAGAGAATGGGTTTAAAGAGTTGGGGCTTTGGGAAATGGGGATTCTTTACAGATGTAATGAAAAATCGTACGTAGACAAAAGTTATTGCCGTCGCCTCAATTGTGAAGAAAGGGGGGCTGAACTATAGGGTTTTGGGGGTAAAAGCGGGAAACGAAATTTTGAAGAAAAAGGCAGCGGGAACGTAACAATTGAAAATATTATTAGTATAAGTCTATTTGAAGTTAAAGCAATTAAATTTAAAACCAAAAAAGTAGGCTGAAGTTTTGGTTCTTAAGCGTTTATTACTAATATTAGTATGAAACATACCAATACGTCAATTACTTGATTTCTTTTAGTAACTTGCCGATTAATTAACCAATTTAATGAATTAAACGATTCTCCCTTTGATTGTCATTATTTTAAGTATGTATTATTTTAGAGTTAAAGAAGATTCATTGTTTTTTTTGATGTATTTTCAATTCAAATGAAAGATTCCTTTTCAAGTATACAAATGAGCTAATTTGTAATACACAACTGATTGCTAATTACAAAAATAATCCTTAACTGATTAATATGGTCACATATAAATAAGTTAGTCAATAATAGCTTTTATTGATTTATTTACTAACACTCAAATTAGTAAATTGATAAATTACCTTCCTTTTACTAAATCAACAAATTACTGTTATGTCACAAAGATATTGTTTTTAAATTTTTATATATTATTAGTACGCAATATACCAATAAATTAGCTACTCGATTTGTTTCAATAACTTGCTGCTTAATTAACCAATCTAATGAATCTAATTATCAATTTTATTGTACGTTTACCCCATGATCATTAATCATTTAATAGCTAAATATATGAATAATATGTTAACGTATTAGTGTAAGATGTCATCACTATGTCAACTTCGGTTGAAAAATTATGTGGCATAGCTAAAGCTTGGGGATATTGAAACATAACTCTAAGACGATGTTTTGATAGAAATATAATTGATAAACAACCATACGACTCTTTTTCTGAATAAGCATGCAGATTTGAAGTATGGAGGTCTGAAGTAGATATTTTAGATTTCTTCTTAAGCATTTATTACTAATATTAAGCAGTATAAACTAATTATATTTTATTAATTCTTAATTATTTTTACTATCACTTGTTACTAATTGTTGTTAATTATTTAATTATTAATTGTGAATGTTGAGATGCAATATAGCCATATTTTCACTTAGTTATTAATTATCAATTATATTTATTTACTTATTATGAGTTTATTAATTATTATTTATTTATTTAATATTTAAACATACTCATATATCAAATTAATTATTATTTATTATCCATTAGTTTTTTATTATTAATTTATTATTATCAATAATTATTTACTTATTTTATTATTTTTTAAATGTTAATAATTATTATTTGTTAATTATTATTTAATCATCAGTTATAAATATCACTTTATAATAATACTAAAATTTTACTATTAATTGGTGATTATTTAATATTAGTTTTAATTATTATATAATTACTAGTAGTTAATCATTTAATAGTAACTAGTAGTTAATCATTTAATAGTAACTATTCAAAATTAATTATTTAAAGTTAATCATTAAATGCTAATATTTATTTTTAATAGTATGTTTTCGCAACTGACTTTACCAGTTGTAAAAAAAACATAGTTATTACAAGTGGCGAAAACAGTTGCTAAAGATATATATATATTCGCAACTGGCTTGAAAGCGCAGTTGCAAATAATGTGTTTGTTGCAACTGTTATGAAAGCATAGTTGCTAAAAGTATGTTTTTGCAACAGGAAGGGAAGCACAGTTGCTAAAGATATGTTTTTCGCAACAGAAAGAAAAGGCCTGTTGCTAAATCTCATCTATTGCAACTGTTATAATTGGTCTGTTGCTAAATATCATTTACTACAACTGACATGTGTTCCCTGTTGCAAATAGCTAGTTGCAATAAGGTATTTTTCTTGTAGTGCAGGGAACTCCATGTAATCTGACAATTTCTCTGAAATAAATCTGCGCTAGACTTCGAGCTGTTCTAGTAGATCAGACATGAATGAAATGGGCAGTCTTCGTGAAATAATCTACGATCATCCATATACTGTCATTGCCTTTCCTGGTTCGGGGCAAATCGTCAATGAAATCCATGGAAATTTGATCCCACTTTCAATCTGGAACCTCTAGTGTTTGCAACAATCCTGTGAGCTTTTGTTGATCGCTTTTGACTTGTTGGCAAGTAGAACACCTGCTAATGTATACGGAAATGTCTATCTTCATCGCCTTCCACCAGAATGTGCACTTGAGATCATGATACATCATACTTACTCCTGGATGGATGCTAAGTTTAGATTTGTGACATTCATCCATTACTTCTCTTTTGAGCTCGGGAATATCCGGAACACAGATTCGCCCTTGTAATCTAAGAGTCCCCTTGCTATCAATTTGGAAGCTTGAAGCTTCGCCCTTCTGAACTCGTTCGCTGATCATCTGAATAAACTTATCGTCCTTCTGAAGAGCAGAGATCTTATCAATTAATGATGGCGTAATAATGAGATTGGCGATTATTGCATTCTTCCTACTGAGCGCATCAGCTATTATATTGGCTTTCCCTGGAGTATACAATATGCCACAAGAAATTCTAACCAATGTTGCTGCCTCAAATTCAAGTCCTTCTGGGTGAACAAAAACTTCAATGATTTATGACCTATATATAATTTGAACTTCTCACCCAAAAGATAGTGCCTCCATATTCTCAAAGCAAACACAGCGGCTAACAACTCAAGATCATGAGTAGGATATCTCTTCTCATATGGCTTCAACTGATAGCTAGCATAAGTAACTACTTTGCCTCTTTGCATCAAAACCGCACCAACACCTTCAAGAGAAGCATAAGCATAGACTGCCAAATCTTGATTGCCATCAATAGTAGTCAACACGGGAGAAGTAGTCAATCGTAATTTCAACTCTTGGAAAGCTGCCTCACATTCAGGCGTCCAATTAAACTTTGTATGCTTCTGTAAGAACCCGTAACTTCCCCGTGAAGGAAAGAGCGGATTACTTTGAGAACAACACACATTGGAACACAAACAGAAGAACATTTCATTGCTTATTACAACAATTCCATCAGAATACAAGAATATACAGAGTATGAATAATTATAATACAACAGAAAAATATCAGAGATTACAATAAATTACATAGCAGTGGAAAAACAACACAAAACACAACTGGAAGTAATACACGGATACAGAGCTTTCCGAGTATCGTTCCAGCTGTAAATCAGGATCCTGTGAATATAAATCTGTAAAACCAAAACTACTAGCTGCCCGTGAGGAAAATAAGGGCACCCAGAGTTTAGGTTAAAACAATAAACTCCAGGTCAGTCATGTGACTGGTTTGAGAACTAAAACAGTTATTTAAAGCTTTACTTTAAAGTAAGGTAAATCAAGGGACCACGCCGTATAACACGGAACAGGTTTCCTCCCAAGAATACCAGTGCATAAAACAACAGCGCAATGCTAAATAAAGAACAATGAAGCTATTATAAGACCCAGGTCCCATCACACAATGCAACGCAAGCCGGAGGATAGGATTTTACCTTATAATAGCCAAAGAATGCTTTATACGCTAAGTTTCATCTTTTATTATTACTATAAGTGTATAGTGTCAAAACAATTTCAATCATAAGTATTAATCATAGACGGCATGGGTACCATATATCATGTCGCCAATACTAGGCTCTACAATCAAAACCACAAATGTCACGTATTGGAAGTTGGATTTCCATCTGTGAACCAAGGCAAAAGATAGTCCTTACCGAATTCGAGACTGTCTAGCACGAGTCTCAGGCAAGTACTCAGTCAAGCCTTTGGATCATCAGGGCCGGTCCACCGATGTGGAGTAAAATGCCTGAACATTGCGTTTCCCCTCCTTTTGGGGCGTAAATGAGTCCTACGACTCCATCAGCTCCATATAGTCAACGATATATCCGAGGCGCCTGGCAACCCAACAACCACATAAGTCAAACTCGTCAGGGCGTGTCAATTGATGCCACTTCTAGCTATAAGGAAACGCATGCCCTCCCTGAGGTCCTCTCCCGTTTCTGGTTCACAACCGGGGTGTGAGGCTCGCGAATCAATGCTACACAAAGCTATGACACATAGGCCGTGCTTTGATCATCAACCCCAAGACTTTGCTTTTCAACAAAAGCCTTGATCATTTGCCACTTAGGCATGCCACACAGGCAGTTCACTCTATGTGATTGATATCCATCAATATATAACCTCTGAGCTTGCTCGTATGTCTCAGAGAAGGGCGTTAAGCAAGTGAATAAATTCTCCGCTGCCAAATAGATATATATTTAATAGAAATCAATCACCCAGAATAAAATCCAATGTCAGACACACAATTAATTTACAAGTTCGTTCTGGGTCTGAACGAAGCCGGAAGCACCTTGTACCTCGCATATCCATCGATCTCCAAGTACGTCTAGACGATCACCAACTGATTTCCTTCTCTTGGGTGTACAGCCCAATCAAGATCATCTGTAATTATCCAAACAATGTGAAGACCTCCGGTCTTCGACCACCGTCTTCATCCTCGACACATCGTCGAATAAGTTTTTCAAAATGGGATAAACCCGGTCTTTTTGAATAACCCGCGTATATGATAAACAAGTGTTACAAAAACACAACATACGCCTCATTCCAATTCAGAATATTTTTTTATTCAAATATTCTTATACTTTGGGAAAGGTTCCCATTAATTATATCAAAGATAAATTCTTTAAATTTATTCTTTAATCTTCTTTTGAATATCAATTCAAACCATATTATGGTTTATCCAAACTAGTCGGGATTAGCGAACCTTACCGAAGTAATCAATTGTTAAATTTCCCAACCCCAACCTATTCATCCCATGAAGTAAAACTGGTGACACTTCATATCTAACACCACGGTGCTATCGGTAAATTCAATTACCATTTCACGTTCAAATCTAATTAAAGATTTAACTATCGCCTGGAGCAAAACTGGTGATACTCCATCCTCGATCATTTCAATCTAATTGAAGATTCATTAAAACTCCACTTGGTTTTAATCTTCCCAAAAATCAATGTTAATGATTGTTTAACTTGGGAAATCATATCCCAAGTTAAATGGTCGAAACTCACGAACTGCCGTAGCATGGTGCGTTCAATTCAGGCCATTATATACATATAATATATATATATATATTATATATATACTTCATCGATTTCCTTTTAAAATGTATTTTATAAATCGTTTTAAATTCGTTTTCGAAACGATTTCAACTTCATATTCAATTTCTAATCAAAATTGAATATTCCACATCATCGATATACAAATGATAATATTTTCAAAACGTTATATTTTGAAATTACTTCCTTTTCTATATTCATTTTAAAAACAAATATAATCGGTATAAATATCGTTCGCGTCAAAATGGCGCATATCTAATCAACATTGCTTAATATATTTCAATAACTTCGTTATTCTATTCAACAAATGAATATTTTCTTCAACACATGAATATATATTTTTATTCAACACATGAAGATATATATTTTATTCAGCACATGAATTTATATTTTTATTCAACACATGAATATTTATTTTATTCCACACATGAATTTTTATTTTATTCAACACATGAATTTTTATTCTATTCAACACATGAATTTTTATTCTATTCAACACATGAATTTTCTTTCTATTCAACACATGAATTTTTCTTCTATTCAACACATGAATTTTCTTCTATAATACTCCTTATTTTTAAAATTGGAATGAGGCCCAATCAATTACCATATAATGTTAATTATATGGATTCCCAACAACACATGCATATAATAGCAATGATAAATCATCAACCATCATCCAGAGTGCACCACACAACTGCATAAGCACTAAACATAAATAATTTACGCTTACACAGTCTGTCAACCCATCGATTGACATACAACTAAACAATCGGGATTAGTGTACGTCAAATATCATCCCAATACCCGTGTGGGGTTTCAAATCAACAAACAC
This sequence comes from Allium sativum, assembly GCA_030737875.1. NCBI lineage: Eukaryota > Viridiplantae > Streptophyta > Magnoliopsida > Asparagales > Amaryllidaceae > Allium > Allium sativum. The sequence goes on from CM060927.1 coordinate 51,825,643, forward strand.
AGATTTTTATTTGTGAAGTTGGGCAATGTGTGAAATTTACCGTCCCAATCAATATCAGTCAAATGGGTGTACATAAACAAACCGTCTGATTTGTTTATAAATATTTATTTTATATACACGTTAAAAATTATATTTTTAACTATAAAATATTTTACTCATTCCACTTCACACAATCAACTTTCACAACACACCAATTAAACAAACAAGTCATCCATGGTCTGTGGACAACGGGTGTCGGGTGCTGCTAAGCACCATCTGCATCCTAGTATATATTTCAACTAGAAATTAAAATAAAAGTGAGGAGTTCTCATCTTTGGGATCCACTCTGCCATTTTTTTAACGGATGATGGTTCGGATTCTGTTCAAAATTCCAATGCCATCTTCTTCACGCTGTTCATATTAAAAATCACATTTTTATTTCAATTCTAAAAATTATATTTTTACTTCGCTAAAGATTATATTAAAAAAATCCGTTCTTTATGATGTTAAAAATCCAACCTTTCTCCTTTATTTACATAAAAAATCAAATTTTAGTCCGAAGTCACTTTTATAAAAGTCAACTTTTTATTCGAATATCATTTAAAAAAATCTGATTTTTTCTTTAATGTTTTACATATAAAATATATAATAATAACCACAGCTTTAAACGAAGTTATTTAAACTAATTACTTAATAAAAAGTAAATAAAAATCTTACTTCGATTCGCAGGAAAAGGAGGGTTTATTTCGAACAAGGTGGAGCACGGCGCGGCGTCGGTCTTGGCATTGGAGGGCGGTTTGTGCTTCTTGGTTGGAAAAAGGGGGAAAGAGGGTGGAACTGAGGGTGTGAGGCGGCGCAGGGGGTGTTGGAGGGTCGTGGGGTAGTGCGGTGGTCGGGGTGCTGGTTGTGGCGGCCGGATTGGGCGGTCATGGGTTTGGGGGGGCTGTTTTATCGCGTGTCGAAGAAGGAAGAAGGAGGAGAGAGAGGTGGCGTTGAAGGGGAGGGTGCGACAGAGATGGGAGTGGCGGCAGGCGACGTCCGCCTGGGCAGTGGCGGAGGGGATCGAGATCCTGGGGGGAGGGGGTTCCAGAGAACCACGGTTTTAATTGATTTGGGGTTTGACTTTGTGAGGGAGGGTACATGAGGGTTTATATAATTATTTATTTTCTTTATTATTTTTAACTTTTGAAAAGCAACTTTTTATTTCGGACTCGAAATCAAACCCACCGATTGTCGTCCCTAGCTAATAACCCCCATTCCGAACACAATGGGATATGTTCTGTAAGCTGATTCGACTCTTTCGATCAGTTTCAGTCAAAATCAAAATATAAATCTATATATGGAATTTGAATGCATATTTCAATTTACCGGGGCCACATACAGACTCTAAAAAATCTAGAAAAATTATTTCTAACTTCGTATTGACGATACAGTCCTTACAAAACTAATTTCGTCAAATTATGAGACTGTTTGAAAAATGGCCATTTTCTGGTCGATCGAAGTTGACTAAAACTGTTAAAACACGTTTTACTTCGCCATGTTCACATATTGATTCGAAAAATTATGAATTTTGGAATCTAGCAATAATTCGACATCCCGGATCCAAAAAAAGTGGTTTCGTCGAAAACAGAGGTCGTTTGCAAAATTTCCATTTTTGAGGGCCATATTTTCCATAGCGACTATTCTGAATTTTCAACTGGGCATAACTTTTTATTCCCGCTATGAAATTTCATTTTTTCGGATTCGTTGGAAAGATATTCTCAAATAGATTCAAATATTTTTGGTTTCGCCAAAATCCAGTTTATTTTGAATCCTGTACATTCATTTGAATTTTGGAATCGAATTTTCAAACTATCGCGCCATTTTCAATTCCTTTTATAATTAAAATAAAATATTTATATTCTAACGTCGATTCAAATAAATATATACGTTCTAATTCTATTTAAAATATATTTCTCTTCGTTATTGTTTAAAATAATTCATTTTAAATATTCAAAATTCATTAAAATTGCCAAAATAAAAATTTTAAATTGGCTCGGATATCTAGGTTATCACAATCTCCCCCACTTAAAAATTTTCGTCCCCGAAAAGGAATGAAGCTGAAAGTTGTTTTACAAACCAACTCAACTTTCATTATTTTCATACCGGCTTAAGTTTTTCAACTTTTCAGTTTCTAAGAACTTTTCAAAATTTTCAAAAATTTAGCTAATGCCCTAAATTTTCGAAAAATTTCGCCATAACCTCCCCCGTGCCGGGAGCTTCGTTATATTTCAAATAGCCTCCCATGGCCCTTACCAATCCAAAAAGAAAAAGAAACAACCAAGCGGCTAGCCAGTCGGATCATAAAATCATCAAAAACCCAAGAAATACAATAAACATGTACCTATTTGTCGGGCAAACAATTTTATTCCTCTTCTCTAGCCTCCTTGCTATGACTTGTTCAATGTAAGTACATGTTTAGGTATGCAAATGCGAAAATTTTCAATACAATCCACTATATGGTTCAATTTGGCTAAAGGTTCAACATTTAATTAATCAACCAATAATCAATCAATTAGTTGATTATCATTTCAAACACATAATTTTGATACATATACAGAAAATCATGTTTTTGGTGCCAAATCAAAACAATAGCCCTATCTAGTTTTGGTTCTCACACCAGTCAATTGGAATATATAGACATCCCACCTTCGAAACTCGAATATGAATATTTATGATGCAATCGCCATAGCGATCATCAGAACCATCTTCGGGCGACTAGAGTGTGATTCTATATCTATCCAGTATATTAAGACTTCGTATACACGTGGATTAGACGTATATATAAAATTTTTATATACTTGATTGTCCAAATCAATTTAAATAAATATTCAAATACGTATAATTGATTTAAATTTTCAAAACAAAAATTGTTTTCATTTTAAATATATACTCTTCACACTCGTTCTAGGATACTACTGATCCTATCTCTAACGAGTCATTCTCATTGGATATTACTAATCCAATATCTGATGAATTCTTTCGTTTGGTTCTAACGTGAGCTCTGTAAACCAAAGCTCTGATACCACTCTAAGAACCCGTAACTTCCCCGTGAAGGAAAGAGCGGATTACTTTGAGAACAACACACATCGGAACACAAACAGAAGAACATTTCATTGCTTATTACAACAATTCCATCAGAATATAAGAATATACAGAGTATGAATAATTATAATACAACAGAAAAATATCAGAGATTACAATAAATTACATAGCAGCGGAAAAACAATACAAAACACAACTGAAAGTAATATATGGATACAGAGCTTTCCGAGTATCGTTCCAGTTGTAAATCAGGATCCTGTGAATATAAATCTGCAAAACCAAAACTAATAGCTGCCCGTGCGGAAAATAAGGGCACCCAAAGTTTAGGTTAAAACAATAAACTCCAGGTCAGTCATGTAACTAGTGTGAGAACTAAAACAGTTATTTAAAGCTTTACTTTAAAGTTAGGTAAATCAAGGGACCACGCCGTATAACACGGAACGGGTTTCCTCCCAAGAATACCAGTGCATAAAACAATAGCGCAATGCTAAATAAAGAACTATGAAGCTATTATAAGACCCAGGTCCCATCACACAATGCAACGCAAGCCGGAGGATACGGTTTTACCTTATAATAGCCAAAGAATGCTTGATACGCTAAATTTCATCTTTTATTATTACTTTAAGTGTATAGTGTCAAAAATTTTTTAATCATAAGTATTAATCATAGATGGCATGGGTACCATATATCATGTCGCCAATATTAGGCTCTACAATCAAAACCGCAAATGTCACATATTGGAAGTTGGATTTCCATCTGTGAACCAAGGCAAAAGATAGTCCTTACCGAATTCGAGACTGTCTAGCCCGAGTCTCAGGCAAGTACTCAGTCAAGCCTTTGGATCGTCAGGGTCGGTCCATCGATGTGGATTAAAATGCCTGAACACTGCGTTTCGCCGTCCTTTGGGGCGTAAATGAGTCCTATGACTCCTTCGGCTCCATATAGTCACCGATATATTCGAGGCGCCTCACAACCCAACAACCACATAAGTCAAACTCATCAGGGCGTTTCAAACCACTGACGCCACTTCTAGCTAGAAGGAAACGCATGCCCTCCCTGAGGTCCTCTCCCGTTTCTGGTTAACAACCGGGGTGTGAGGCTCGCGAATCAACGCTACATAAAGCTATGCCACACAGGCAGTGCTTTGATCATCAACCACAAGACTTTGCTTTTCAACAAAAGCCTTGATCATTTGACACTTAGGCATGCCACACAAGCAGTTCACTCCATGCGATTGATATCCATTAACATATAACCTCTGAGCTCGTACGTCTCAAAGAAGGGCGTTAAGCAAGAGAATATATTCTCCACCGCCAAACAGATATATTTAATAGAAATCAATCACACAGAATAAAATTCAATGTCAGACACACAGTCCATTTACAAGTTCGTTATGGGTCTGATCGAAACCGGAGGCACCTTGTACCTCGCATATCCATCGATCTCCACGTACGTCTGGACGATCACCAACTGATTCCCTCCTCTTGGGTGTACAGACCAATCAAGATCATCAGTAATCATCCAAACGATGTGAAGACCTCCGGTCTTCGACCACCGTCTTCATCCTCGACACATCGTCGAATCAGTTATTCAGAATGGGATAAACCCGGTCTTTCTGAATAACCCGCGTATATGATAAACAAGTGTTATATAAACACGACATACATCTCATTCCAATTCAGAATATTCTTTTATTCAAATATTCTTATACTTTGGGAAAGGTTCACATTAATTTTATCAAAGATAAGTTCTTTAAATTTATTCTTTAATCTTCTTTTGAATATCAATTCAAACCATATTATGGTTTATCCAAACTAGTCGGGATTAGCGAACCTTACCAAAGTAATCACTTTTTAAATTTCAACCCCAACCTATTCATCCTATGAAGTAAAACTGGTGACACTTCATATCTAACACCACGGTGTTATCGGTAAATTCAATTACCATTTCACGTTCAAATCTAATTAAAGATTTAACTACCGCCTGGAGCAAAACTGGTGATACTCCATCCTCGATCATTTCAATCTAATTAAAGATTCATTAAAACTCCACTTGGTTTTAATCTTCCCAAAAATCAATGTTAATGATTGTTTAACTTGGGAAATCATATCCCGTCTTTAACTGGGTTAAAGAACCAATGTCATTTAAAACACGGTTCACTATAAACCCAAAATCACACTTCACTGTAAATCGGGTTAAAGAATGAATGTTGCTAAAACACAGTTCACAACAAACCCAATTCCCATTTGATATTAAATACAAGGCTCTGAATAGAAAATATATCAACTTATATTCAATATCAAATTCTACGACCAACAAATATCGTATTGGAAATAATGATATAAAGATATCTTTCAAATTTCCATAACAATATCTGTATAATCACGAAATCCAATATCGAAATATTCCAAAGACAATTTCGATTCAAATCCATTCCAATTCAATTATTGGAAATTCTGGTTACTTTTAAAACCCCTTTCAAATCCAATTTATTTATTTCAAAAATAAATGGATTATAATTCTAGTTCAAAACTAGTTCATTTCGATAAAAATCTATTTTTATCTTTTCAAATTTGGAATTTTTTTATCCTAGTTCTTCACAAATCATTTCTTATGATTTTACACAAATTATTACTATTTTTAATAATTTTATCAAGGCCCGTACAGTCGATTTCCATCAACGGCCATCGAACTGCACTTACAACGACCTTTTCCAAATTTGATTTGGACATAATTCCAAATCCAACCATTAGACTTCTAATCTCTAATATTCGTTAGACAGCCCTTTTCGATACTAACCCAACGGTTCCATTTTTAGGAGAATCCGACGGTCGGATCTCCCGCAATGTCCGTTCGAAGTCAATGGTCAAAATTCGCGAACTACTGCAGTGCGGCGCGTTCTATTCAGGCCATTATATATATATATATATATATTTCGTCGATTTCCATTTAAAACGTATTTCATAAATCGTTTTAAATTCGTTTTCGAAACGATTTCAACTTCATATTCAATTTCTAATCAAAATTGAATATTCCACATCATCGATATACAAATGATAATATTTTCAAAACATTATATTTTGAAATTACTTCCTTTTCAATTGGTTATTAGGGGCATCCCGAAAACGCCCGGGTCGAAATGCAAATAAAATAGATCATTACCATGACATGATAAGATCTAATTTAGAATTTAATTATATCCCTTCCTTGTAATTCATTTTAAAAACGAATATAATCGATATAAATATCGTTCACTTCAAAATGGCGCATATCTAATCAACACGGCTTTATATATTTCAATAACTTCGTTATTCTATTCAACAAATGAATATTTTCTTCAACACATGAATATATATTTTTATTCAACACATGAATATATATATTTTATTCAACACTTGAATTTATATTTTTATTCAACAAATGAATATTTATTCTATTCAACACATGAATTTTTATTCTATTCAACGAATGAATATTTATTCTATTCAACACATGAATTTTTATTCTATTCAACACATGAATTTTTATTCTATTCAACACATGAATTTTCTTTCTATTCAACACACGAATTTTTCTTCTATTCAACACATGAATTTTCTTCTATAATATTCCTTATTTTCCAAATTGGAATGAGGCCCAATCAATTATCATATAATGTTAATTATATGGATTCCCTACAATACATGTATATAATAGCAATGATAAATCATCAACCATCATCCAGAGTGCACCACACAATTGCATAAGCATTAAACATAAATAATTAACGCTTACACAATCTGTCATCCCATCGATTGACGTACAACTAAACAATCGAGATTAGTGTACGTCAAATATCATCCCAATACCCGTGTGGGGTTTCAAATCAACAAACACAGATTTTTATTTGTGTAGTTGGGCGATGTGTAAAATTTATCGTCCCAATCAATGTCAGTCAAATGGGTGTACATAAACAAACTGTCCGATTTGTTTATAAATATTTATTTTATATACACGTTAAAAGTTATATTTTTAACTATAAAATATTTTACTCATTCCAATTCACACAATCAACTTTCACAACACACCAATTAAATAAACAAGTCATCCATGGTCTGTGGACAACGGGTGTTGGGTGCTGCTAAGCACCGTCTGCATCTTAGTATATATTTCAACTAGAAATTAAAATAAAATTGAGGAGTTCTCACCTTTGGGATCCACTCCGCCATTTTTTTAATGGACGATGGCTCGGATTCTGTTCAAAATTCCAATGCCATCTTCTTCAAGCTGTTCAAATTAAAAATCACATTTTTATTTCAATTCTAAAAATTATATTTTTACTTCGTTAAAGATTATATTAAAAAAATACGTTCTTTATGATGTTAAAAATCCAACCTTTCTCCTTTATTTACATAAAAAAAATCAAATTTTAGTCCGAAGTCACTTTTATAAAAGTCAAATTTTTTATTCGAATATCATTTAAAAAAAAATCTAATTTTTTTTCAATGTTTTACATATAAAATATATAATAATGATCACAGCTTTAAACGAAGTTATTTAAACTAATTACTTAATAAAAAGTAAATAAAAAGCTTACTTAGATTCGCAGGAAAAGGAGGGTTTATTTCGAACAAGGTGGAGCACGGCGCTGCGTCGGTCTTGGCATTGGAGGGCGGTTTGTGCTTCTTGGTTGGAAAAGGGAGAAAAGAGTGTGGAGCTGAGGGTGTGAAGTGGCGTAGGGGGTGTTGGAGGGTCGTGGGGTAGTGCGGTGGTCAGGGTGCTGGTTGCGGCCGGATTGGGTGGTCGTGGGTTGGGGGGCTGGTTTCTCGTGCGTCGAAGAAGGAAGAAGGAGGAGAGAAAGGTGGCGTTGAGGGGGGGGGGGTGCGACGGAGATGGAAGGGGCGGCAGGTGACGTCCGTCTGGGCAGTGGCGGAGGGGATTGAGATCGGTAGGGTTTTTTTTCCAGAGAACCACGGTTTTAATTGATTTTGGATTTGACTTTGTGAGGGAGGTTACATGGGGGTTTATATAATTATTTATTTTCTTTATTATTTGTATCTTTCAAAAAGCAACTTTTTATTTCGGACTCAAAATTGAACCCACCGATTGTCGTCCCTAGCTAATAACCCCCATTCTGAACACAATGGGATATGTTCGGTAAGCTGATTCGACTATTTCAATCAGTTTCTATCAAAATCAAAATATAAATCTATATATGGAATTTGAACGCACATTTCAATTTACCGGGGCCACACAAAGACTCTAAAAAATCTAGAAAATTTATTTCTAGCTTCGTATTGAAGATACAGTCCTAACAAAACTAATTTCGTCAAATTCTGAGACCGTTTGTAAAATGGCCATTTTCTGGTCGATCGAAATTGACTGAAATTGTTAAAACACGTTTTACTTCGCCACACTCACATATTGATTCAAAAAATTATGAATTTTAGAATCTAGCAATAATTCGACATCCCGTATCCAACAGAAGTGGTTTCGTCGAAAACAGAGGTCATTTGCAAAATTTCCATTTTTATGGGCTATATTTTCCATAGCGACTATTTTGAATTTTAAACTGGGCCTAACTTTTTATTCCCACTATGAAATTTCAATTTTTCGGATTCGTTGGAAAGATATTCTCAAATAGATTCAAATATTTTTGGTTTCGCCAAAATCCGGTTTATTTTGAATCCTGTACATTCATTTGAATTTTGAAATCGAATTTTCAAACTACCGCGCCATTTTCAATTCCTTTTATAATTAAAATAAAATATTTATATTCTAACGTCGATTCAAATAAATATATACATTCTAATTCTATTCAAAATAAATTTCTCGTCGTTATTATTTAAAATAATTCAATTTAAATATTCAAAATTCATTAAAATTGCCAAAATAAAAATTTTAAATTGGCTTGGATTTCCAGGTTATTACAACTTCTTTGTAAGCTTCGTTAATGGATAAGATAGCTTCGAAAAATCTTTAACGAATTTCCGATAATAGCCCGCCAATCCTAGAAAACTTCAGACTTCTGTAGGAGTGCTGGGCTTCTTCCGATCTCCAATGGCTATGATTTTGACTGAGTCCACTGAAATTCCTTTCTTCGATACTACATGACCAAGTAACTTAACTTCTTCTTGCCAGAATATGCATTTAGAAAATTTGGCTTTTAATACATTCTTTCTTAGAATTTCCAAAACTTCTTCCAAATGCTTTGCATGCTCGTTAGTGGACTTAGAGAAGATTAAAATGTCGTCAGTGAAAACCAGCACAAATTTATTCAAGACATCGTGGAATACTCTGTTCATCAGATCGACAAAGTAAGCAGGAGCGTTACATAAGCTGAACGACATTACTAACCACTCATAAAATAAGTCTAGACCTCTAAAAGCTGTCAAAGGAACACACTCTTCAGCAATGTGCAATTGATGGAAACCCGTAGCTAGGTCTATCCTTGAAAGCACTTGCGCTCCATTTAAGAAATCCAATAAACCGTCAATATGCGGCAATGAATATTTATTCTTTAGTGTCTGCTTATTAAGGTCTCAGTAACCCATACATAGTCTGAGAGTACTGTCTGACTTTGAAACAAACACTACTGCTGAGCCCCAATTTGAAAAGCTAGGCCTAATCAGACCTTTCCACAAAAGCTGTTTAGTTTGGTTGCTCAATTCTTCTTTCTTTTTCAATATCATTCGTCGAATAGCATGCACAACTGGCCTTGCATTTGGAACTAAATCGATCCTGAAGTTAATTTCTCTTCGCGGAGGTAAGCTATCAACTTCTTCAAACACATCCGCATAATCTTTAACTATAGGAATATTCTCATTAGAAGTAGGGGTAACTTCTAGAGAAGACCAAAATTCTTTTCGATCAGTTTCTGAGCCGTGGCATGTATAATAATATCTCCAAGCTTCGTTTTAACCTTAACAACCCTTTCGGCACATTTAACTTCGACCTCATGTTTCGTTAGTCAATCCAGCCCAAGAATAATATCGTACTCAGAAAAATTCATCATAATCAGATTAAAAGGATACCGGTAAAAAGAATAGGAGATGGGCACTTTACAAAATAACCCGAGAACAAGAGAACCTCCTATTAAAGTATGGACACTAATCGATTCTTTAAGATCCTTTGGTTTCAAATTTAACTTTTTAACTGTGTTACTATAAATGAAACTTCGTGACACACCAGTGTTAAATAATACTATAACATGAATATTCTTAACAGTAAGGGTACCTCCCAAAACATTAGGTTTACCTGCTCCTTCAAAAGAAGCTGGGGCACTCGCTCCATCGTACACGTGGGACACTTTGAACTTCTTAAGCAATGGACAGTCCTTGATAAGATTCCTCGGCTTGTGACAATTAAAGCATTTCATAGTCCCTCGAGGATTCTGATTGGGCCCTGATTCAGTCCTCCTTGGCCTCTTTGGAGCTTTGCATTCATAATTATAGTGTCCGAGTTTCTGGCAGTTGAAGCATTTAACCTTGGCCCTTTTATTCTCTTGAGGCTTGGCGGCTGCAGTCTTGCTCGTCTCTGGCTTCTTCTCAGTATGTTTCCTCTTGTTATTAGCTTGATTTCTTTCATAGTCTTGCTGAGCATTTTCTTGTCAGTCTCCTCATATCTACAAGCCATCTCAATCACTTTGGTAAATGGGAGCTCAATATGTGCCATCACCCTGTTGTGATGCTTACTCGAAAGACCATTAATGAACCTCTTGTTTTTCTGGAGCGGGTCCTAAATCAAATTCAGGTGCTTATCGGGAGATCTGTTCGAATTTTATCACGTACTCAGTAATATTTCTATCCTCTTGCTGGAGATTAGCAAATTCATCATGAAGGCGCTCAACTTCTTGCCGAGGGAAGAATTTCTCATTAAAGAGCTCTTTGAAATTCGCCCAAGACATGTCAGCATCAATAACTCCAATCGTAGCTATCTCCCACCAAATTAAAGCCTCATCCTTTAGCAGCCATGATGCAATGAATCCCTTCCGATCGTCCTCTAGTTCCAAGCCCGCAAAAATCATTTTGCATGTCTTTAGCCATGCCTGAGCCTCTGTCACTGTCTCACGGCCAGTGAATGGCACACCTCCCAAATTCTTGAATTTTTTAGCTACTTTATCCAGATCAAAAGGTTGCGAGGGTGGTGGTGGTACTACAACCTCTAGATTAGGCTGGTCCTGAGCAGCGGGGATTTCACCCTTTCCCCGGCCTCTGCCTGCTCCACCTCTACCTCTAGCCCTCGTACTCGTTTCAGTCAGTTCTGTACCATCAAGGAAAGAGTCAGACCAATAAAAATGATAATTTCTAAGGAATGGTAAAAGTAGAAGGATATATGAAAAAATGATGATGTAATGACTAATTATTATGTGCTATTCTGCTGTGCTCATTTTAGGACATTACTAATCCTATCTCTTATGAGCTACTCACCTTAGAATACTGTTAATTCTATTTTGACGAATTGTTTTAAATATGTTATGCTCCAGAGCTAAGATTAACCATTAGCTCTGATACCAACTATGATAAACCCAAACTCCCGTGCCACGGAAGCAAGGATAATCATTGGAATATAACACATTTATCACAATAGCAGATTACAGAAAAAACATAACACATGAAATCATATAATAATATCATCATCATAGCAGCGGAATCGTAAATGTCATTAGAGTTCCACAGACACAGGATAGAACTTAACACATAAAGATCTCAGCAAATAGGAAATAAGTCTAAAACATCATTAAGTATAACATAGATAAAATGATGTCTAAATGTCCAAAATAGTGATAAAAAGGTAGTCTTCGTCTTTTGCCAAGGAGCACACCATGCTGCGGTGCATATCCAAAATACGCCTGTAGCTTGTTTACTTGGCTGCCCGTGTAAAAATAAAGGCACCCGAGTTTGCAAGTGAAAACAAACTACGAGTCAGCCATGGGACTGGTATGAGAAATCTTACTTAACTTATCTAATAATAAGGCTAATCACAGGACCACGCCGCTAACGCGGAATGGGTTTACTCCATTGGATTGCCAGTGCATAAAATAAGTAAATCTTTTAAAACAACGCAATGATTTTTAGAAAAAATGAAACCATTATAAGACTCAAGTCCTATCACACAATGCAACGCAAACCGGAGGATAGAGTTTTACCTTATAATGATCAAACATGCTTGATACGTATAAAAACAATAATCACTGACATTATTTTTTGTGTATAATCAGTTAAAACACTTTCAAAGTAAATGTATCAATCCTAGACAACATAGTACCTCATCCTACTATGTCACCATATATAGGTTTAAATTCAAATCCATAATGTCTTATTGGAAATTGGGTTTTCGTCATGAGTCAAGGCTAGGGATGATCTCCTTACCGATTTGGGTCACCTCTAGCAAGGTGACGCAGGGTTCGGACACTGGCGAACCCTTGGATCCTCTAAGGCATGTCCACAAATACTTCAGTGGATTAGTTATGCATGAACAATACTTTTCCCAGTTCTATTGGACCTATCACTTGGCCAGTAGCGACCAGTATATCGAGGGCCCTCACAATCCATCATCCACATAAGTAAAAATGTCGGGGGTCTATACCATGACACCACTCCTAACTAGAAATAAACGCATGTACTCCCTGAGTCCCTTATCCCGTTTTTGACTCCTACCGGGGTGTGAGGCTCGCGAAGTAACGCTATACACAAAGCTATACATAAATAAGATATGCTTTGATCATCAACCACAAGGCTTTGCTTTTCAACAAAAGCCTTGATCATTTTCATCTTAGCATGCTATATTGACAATCCACGCCATGTAACTGATGTCTATCCATATATAACCTCTGACTCGTACGTCTCAGAGAAGGGTGTTAAGTAAAAGAATAAATTTTCTGCCACCAAATAGATATATATTTAATAGAAATGAATTAACACAGAACGAAATCCAATGTCAGACAACATCCATTTAAAAGTCCGTTTTGGGTCTGAACGAACCCGGAGATATCTTATTCCTCGTCCCATATGTCCAATACGGAAGAGAGGTTCTCGCACATCCAAACAATCAACAAGTACGTCCGAAAAACTACCACTGTAACTCTTTCAAGGTAGAAACTCCAATCAAAGGCATCAATAGTCGTCCATTCGATGTGAAGATCGCCGATCTTCAACCACCGTCTTCAATATCTTCGACTTACAATAGTCATATAATTATTTAAAATGAGATCTAACTCGGCCTTCTCAAATAATTCTCGAATGTATATAGTTCAAATCAATTCATTTCATTCCATATTGTTTATAATATTTTATAATGATTTATCGCTATTTTAACGACGCTTAAGGTCAATACGCGGCCCTGGCGCTGCTTTTATCCAAATTTCAATTACACATTTCTCGAGATCTAACTTTTGGATCTTAAAAAATTTAATATTGTTGAAAAAATATTTCCAAAGCGAACCCAACGGTTCCAGTTTTGGGAAAATCCAACGGTCGGATCTTTCTGTATAATCGTTTAAAGTTACGATTCTGAAACGCAAACTACCGCGCGCGTTCGTTTAATTTTAATATATATATATATATAACATTCGACGATTTCACTAACATGTTAAAAGTGATGTTTTCAACAAACAAAACGTATATTTACGTATAATCATTTTCCTACTTTGCTAACATGTAAGGGATTACATTTTAATGAATCAAAACATATTATTATTTTTCTAATCATCACTAACATGTAAATAACATCCTTTAACTAATGAACATTTTCCTCCTTCGCTAACATGTAAACGATTATATTTTATAAACAAAACATGTAACAATTATATTTTAATAAACAAAACATGTAATTCTTTTTATCTAAACAATCATGTTAAAAGTAACATTTTAATGGCAAATTCTATTTGAATATGTCATTCTTTTTAATCTAAACAAACATGTAAAATGTAACATGTTAATGACAAATTCCATTTTAATATGTCATTCTTTTTAATCTAAATACATGTAAAATTTAACTTGTTAACGACAGCACCCATTTTAACATATTATTTGTAACACCCCGTATTTTCTGTGAACGTATAAGTAACAAATCAGAGAATAATTAATTTTTAAAATAAGAATCAAGGGAAACGGGTTGCTCCATTGCATTCATCTTGAAATTCTGCTTGAAAACGAGACCGAGTTTTCGAACAACGGAGTCCGTATGACCAAGTTATGACCCTCTGAAGTTTCAAGAATTTAAATAAAATAAAACAGCTCGAAAATAAAGCCAGAAATTCGAAATTCAAACCCAGAGAAGGTTGGGGGGGGGGGGGGGGGGGGGGGAATTCCCGGCCATATACCAAGGTCGACTGGGGAGTCGACCCCCCCAACCAGGTCGACTGGGGAGTCGACTGGGGTGTCGACCTCCCCATGACCAGGTCGACTGAGGAGTCGACCTGGGGGTCGACCTGCTCCCAAAACCCAGTTTTTGAACCTGATTCATTCTGATGTATCTGGTCTCGTTTTCTGTCTAGACTCGTCCACCTAAACCTATATAAACAGCCCCCTAGCCTCATTTTCTCTACACAGTTACATTCTGTCTATACTCTGCCTCTGTTCTAACTAAAAATAAAATTAGCATCGCTACTTTGCTGGAATCAAAACTTGGACTGATGCAACTTCTTCCAACCTGAATAGAATTAAAAGCTAAATCAAATCTCAAATCAAAGTTTAGAGCTACAACAACAATTAAAGAGGAGTAATTCAACATTTATGCATCAACAACAGTTTATTATCCTTTCTTAAAACCACGAAACGCAAGTACAGATATTTTCCGCTATAAACTGTAACTATAATTGTGACATGATTGTAAATCTGAATTTGAGGTTGTGTTAGTTCTGTTCTGATATATTTTATTCTATATCTCTTTCTTCTTTCTGTTCTATAGCCAGTCTACCACGAGCCTGCACCACATCTCATAAGAGATTAATGCACAAACGCTAAATTTTCGGACAAATATTAATGCATAATCGGACATGAAACTGTTGCCTATGAGACTATTGCCTATGACTATGATTCATTGACTATGAAAATATTGCCTATGACTATGATTCATGACTATGAGACTATTGCCTATGACATTGAATAAGAAACTATTGTGATTAGTCGCCCATGACTATTGTGGTTAGTTGCCTATAACTACTGTACTTAGTTTCTTATGCCTATTCCCTTAATGATGTTAGATCTCATGTTTAGTATGTAACTTTGCTAGTTTATTCCCATTCACTGTTATGTACATTGAGCCTATAGGGCCATTTCATGAGTATTTAGAGAACTTGTGGAAACATGTTATACGGGGATTGGGCGTAGCTTAATTAAGTAAACTTGCATAGCAAATATGTTGGCATAATCTGAGTTGGCTATAATAGAGAATTATTTACATGTGCATTAGTCTTGGACATAAATAGTGAACTAGAACATTAAATCTAGTTTTGACATGAACGGTAAATGGGAATATTAATGCTAAAATTTGGGGCATATATTGTATTATGAATTATGATCTTAATTTAGGCATATAAGTTTAGGCTAAATTTATGATTGGGCAAGATATGTAAATAGAGTTTTAGATATATATAATCTGCTAAATCTGTTAAATTGCCTAATCCGTTATCTGCTAAAACTGTTGAATTGCCTAAATTGCTAAATCTGTTATCTGCTAAATCTGTTGAATCGCTTAAACTACTAGATCTGCTACATGTTAAATTGTCTGATCTGTTGAAACAAGATAATGGTAATCGGGGTATGGAAATCTGTAGGCTCGACCTAAGATTTAGTAGAACATGGAAATTTGATTAATCTGTTATATCCTATGAAGAAGTTTAATCTGTTAAATAATCAGAATTAGTCTGATATCTGAAAAATCTGTATTGGAATGAATTGGCTATGACACGAGGTTAGACTCTGTTTGCGGTAGAAGCCTGCCCGGAACCAACCGGCTTAACCAGCGACCGCAAACTGTCAGTCTAATGTGAGAAGTCGTAGGCGTAACTAAAATATGCTTAGACATGAGGTTAGGTCTGGCTTGTGGCAGAAGTCTGCCCGGAACCGCCCGGCATATCCAGCGACCACAAGTTACCGACCTATTGTGAGAGGTCTGTGCATTAATATTTAATTAATGCAAATCTGGGATAAATATGATGTCTAAAACATGTTGGGTGGATAGGGTTAAACCAATTGGACTAATGAATTTAACAAACCTATTTCGTGAATCTGTAGACCCAATTACAAAGTTAGACAAATCTGTAAATCTATTAAATCCGTATATCTGATCCGTTAGTCTGAAAACTTGTCTGATATGCGAACTAGTTGATCTGAACTCTGTATTTCTGAACTTGTAAACAAGTTAATCTGAAATCTGTTAGTCTGGGGACACAAGGTTAGGAGGGAAAATACTTGTGTCATCTGTTGTTTGGGACCCATATTAGTCTGTAACCCTTTCTGGTATCAAAACTTTGACCCAACAGTAGGTAGGGTCTGGGCACGCTTACCGAACTAATTATAAGCGGTTCATTCCTGATAATGGCGAGGGGTGTTGATGGTGCGTTCCAACTGGGTCATGTGCGTGCATGGATCCCAGTCTGCCTCTGAGGATGTAAGACGCCGTGACATCTGTAAATAGGTCTGTGCTAATTGGGTGTCACTTTAGGGAGTGATACACCCTACTGTGGGGCCGACACAGGGTATTTATGTATTAGGGAGCCGATCGCTTGGGGTAGGGTTTTAGGGTACACTTAGTTCTGTCTGTTTCTGTTGGTACCGTCTGTTTCTGTTGGGTGGCAACACCTGTCTGTTTCTGCGTGGTACCGTCTGTTCGGGTGGTAAAGGCACATTTACTAGTGTACACCTAATTCTACATTCTGTTTCCGTAGGGATTAATCTGTTTCTGTTTCTGTACCTTTTGTTCGGGTGGTAAAGGCCCATTATTAGCATTCTGTTTCTTTCTGTTTCTGTTCGGGTGGTAAAGGCCCATTATTAGCATTCTGTTTCTGTCTGTTTCTGTTCGGGTGGTAAAGGCCCATTGTTAGCATTCTGTTTCTGTCTATTTCTGTTCGGGTGGTAAAGGCCAATTACTAGCATTCTCTTCTGTGGAAATTATTCTGTTCCCGTTTCTGTTTTAGTTTAGAAATTAGAGTGACACCTAATCCTGTTATACTAGTATTAGTGCAGAGAAATGAAAAGTAATATTATTCTGTTTCTTCTGTTTAACCTAAGTACATCTGCTGCTCCTGTTACTGTTATCTCTTATCCAGCTTATTTTCATGTCATAATTTTTATTATCTGTTCATATGCTGAAAGTCACTGGACTTGCCAGACTTTATGTCTGACCTTGCTTGTTTTCGCCCCTTTTTCTTCCGTTCCCCCCAGGTTTTCCAAGGAGGAATACTTTAGCTTGATCCAGATTTCTTCTGCTTGAAGTACTTGAAGTGCGTAAAGTATGGCTTAACTTCTTATGACATCTTCTATGGGGATTATGATTTTAAAGTTTTGTACTCTGATGACTTTCTGAACAAGACTGATATTTATGTACTTGAGTTTTTGGTAAAGATGTAACCATGCTGATTTCTGTTTTCCGCTGTAATAAAGTTATAATTTCTCAAGTATTGTTTATCTGTCTCGAAATTTTCTGTTCTGTTTACTAAAATGCTCCACCAAAGTTAAGGCATTCCCTTTGTGAGTGTCCTTAACGGAGGTGGGGTGTTACACTTGGTATCAGAGCTGAAGGTTACCAGATTGGGTAAAGTTTTTGAAAACTATTTTCAAAAAGGTTTTAAAACGAAGTATTTTCAAAAGTAAAGCTTATTTTTGAAAAACATAATCCCCAAAAGCCATATATCTATCTTTTGACCCTCTGTTTGAATCTTTGTTTCCTTCTTTCTCCGGGGCTCCCGGCTTTCTGGGAAGTAACCTCATCGCGGCATGGTTCTGTTGGCTTGATAAGACTACGACACCGGTCAAAGGGCAAATAAGCGCCCGACTTCCATCTGTAGCCGCAGTAGTCTCACCTACGGTTAATTTTCTTTCGAGCTTTGTAGGATTTTCTGTGCAATAAAGGCCGCTTTCGAGGGACTTGTCAACGTGTTACACACAGATAGTAAAGATGAGAATAAGGGAGTTTGGCTAAGGAGCACAACCCAAGGATGAGAAGCTCATGGATATGGACTTTGTTCATAAGGGAGGCAAAAGGGAAAAACAAAAGAAGGATGAAAAGTATGAAGATAACAAGGAGAAAAAGTGCTTTACTTGTGGAAGCTCGACTCATCTAAACAAGGATTGCAAAAAAAGAAAGGGCACTTGCTTCAACTGTGGTGAGATGGGACACTTCACTAAGGACTGCCCGAAGAAACGGGGACAAGGACAGAGGACATACCTACTTCGGGAAGGCATGCGAATGCTCTCATAGTTGGTGAATAGGATAGAAGTTGGAAAATTTCCGTGGAGAGTTTAGTTTACTTATCTGATTATTGAGTTAGAACTCTTTCCGATTATGGCATTCTGATTCTTTAGTCGAGTCTCTGCACTTTAATACTAGTATTCTTTCTGATCTGGTTATAGTCTCAAAACCCATAGGGGTTACGACTCATCTGTTGGTGGTAGGTTGGGGTTTGAGGGTATCTGTGTTAGGCGTCAAGTCGATTGTAATGCATACATTCTGGGTTTTTGAGGGATATGGTGGGATTTTCCCATGCTTAGTTTTCTAAGAATCATTTAGTAATCTGATCTGTACCGGTAATCTGTAAATATCTAAATATTTCTGATAAGGTTAAGATTTCCAGTTTTAACATTGTCTAAGGAGGGTAATCCTCTGGGTGTCAATCTGATATTGATTTCGGTCTTCGGGGTTGATACTTAGGGGAATTTGTCTCTCAACCAAGGTCTAATGGAAACCAAGTTTTTGTTTATCTGCACTCGCTCCCATCACTCGACTGTATCCTATTGATCGAGTCTTCGGCCTATAGATAGGAATCCTATGGATGTAAACATGTGTTTGAGACATGTTATGCTTGATGGTTGCAAGTGGATGCAAGTGGTTGCTAGTGGTTTCTCGTGGATGCATATACACATACTAGGCACTAGATCGGCTCGAAAACACTCTCATACTGCATATGGATGTGTGAGCATTTTCAATTTTTGTGGATGCAAAATGATTGACTCATCACATGGATGTTGCATATGAATGAATGGTTGTCACTCATATAAGAATGATATGTGTCAAGTAGGAAAATTGCATACATGTTGGACTCATGACACTGACATAGTTCGCATTAAGGAGGTCAACTGAATCAGTGGACCGCCTGATCTTTGCATTAGGTAAGGAACATATACACACACTTTTGCATATGTTCATACAACATTAGAAGTTTTCTAAGGACGATGGATACTTGTGGATGATGGTTGAGTAGATGGATGATGGTTGAGTAGATGGATAACTGGATGGTAGGGCACATTCTTCTTAACTTGAAGATTTCGGGGACGGAATCCTTTAAGTAGGGGAGAATGTAACACCCCGTATTTTCTGTGAACGTATAAGTAACAAATCAGAGAATAATTAATTTTTAAAATAAGAATCAAGGGAAACGGGTTGCGCCATTGCGTTCATCTCGAAATTCTGCTAGAAAATGAGTCTGAGTTTTCTAAAAATGGAGTCCGTATGACCAAGTTATGACCCTCCGAAGTTTCAGGAATTTAAATAAAATAAAACAGCTCAAAAATAAAGGCAGAAATTCGAAATTCAAACCCAGAGAAGGCTGGCGGCAAAATTCCCGCCCATATACCCAGGTCGACTGGGGAGTCGACCCCCCCAACCAGGTTGACTGGGGAGTCGACTGGGGTGTCGACCTCCCCATGACCAGGTCGACTGGGGAGTCGACCTGGGGGTCGACCTGCTCCCGAAACCCAGTTTTTGAACCTGATTCATTCTGATATATCTGGTCTCGTTTTTTGTCTAGATTCGTCCGCCTAAACCTATATAAACAGCCCCCTAGCCTCATTTTCTCTACACAGTTTCATTATGTCTATACTGTGCCTCTGTTCTAATTAAAAATAAAAATGGCATCGCTACTCTGCTGGAATCAAAACTTGGACTGATGCATCTTCTTCCAACCTGAATAGAATTAAAAGCTAAATCAAATCTCAAATCAAAGTTTAGAGCTACAACAACAATTAAAGAGGAATAATTCAGCATTTCTGCATCACCAACAGTTTATTATCCTTTCTTAAAACCACGAAAGGCAAGTACAGTTATTTTCCGCTATAAACTGTAACTATAATTGTGACATGATTGTAAATCTGAATTTGAGGTTGTGTACGTTCTGTTCTGATATATTTTATTATGTATCTCTTTCTTCTTTCTGTTCTATAGCCAGGCTACCACGAGCCTGCATCACATCTCATAAGAGATTAACGCACGAACGCTAAATTTTGGGACAAAATTAATGCATAATTCTACATGAAACTGTTGCCTATGACTATGATTCATTGACTATGAGACTATTGCCTATGACTATGATTCATGACTATGAGACTATTGCCTATGACATTGAATAAGAAACTATTGTGATTAGTCGCCCATGACTATTGTGGTTAGTTGCCTATAACTATTGTAGTTAGTTTCTTATGTCTATTCCCTTAATGATGTTAGATCTCATATTTAGTATGTAATTTTGCTAGTTTATTCCCATTCACTATTATGTACATCGAGCCTATAGGGCCATTTCATGAGTATTTTGAGAACTTATGGAAATGTGTTATACGGAGATTGGGCGTAGCTTAATTAAGTAAACCTGCATAGCAAATATGTTGGCATAATCTGAGTTGGCTATAATAGAGAATGATTTACATGTGTATTAGTCATGGACATAAATGGTGAACTAAAATATTAAATCTAGTTTTGACATGAACTGTAAATTGGAATATTAAGGCTAAAATTTGGGGCATATATTGTATTATGAATTATGACCTTGATTTAGGCATACAAGTTTAGGCTAAATTTATGATTGGGCAAGATATGTAAATAGAGTTTTAGATATATATAATCTGCTAAATCTGTTATCTGCTAAATTTGTTAAATTGCCTAATCCGTTATCTGCTAAAACTATTGAATTGCCTAAACTGCTAAATCTGTTATCTGCTAAATCTGTTGAATCGCTTAAACTGCTAGATCTGCTACATGTTGAATTGTGTGATCTGTTGAAACTAGATAATGGTAATCAGGGTATGGAAATCCGTAGGCTCGACCTAAGATTTAGTAGAACATGGAAATTTGATTAATCCGTTATATCCTATGAAGAAGTTTAATCTATTAAATAAACAAAATTAGTCTGATATTTGAAAAATATGTATTGGAATGAATTGGCTATGACACGAGGTTAGACTCTGTTTGCGGTAGAAGCCTGCCCGGAACCAACCGGCTTAACCAGCGACCGCAAACTGTCAGTCTAATGTGAGAGGTCGTAGCCATAACTAAAATATGCTTAGACTCGAGGTTAGGTCTGGCTTGTGGCAGAAGTCTTCTCGGAACCGCCCGACATATCCAGCGGTCACAAGCTACCGACCTAATGTGAGAGGTCTATGCATTAATATTTAATTAATGCAAATCTGGGATAAATATGATGTCTAAAATGTGTTGGGTGGATAGGTTTAAACCAATTGGACTAATGAATTTAACAAACCTGTTTCGTGAATTTGTAGGCCCAATTACAAAGTTAGACAAATCTATAAATCTATTAAATCCGTATATCTGATCCGTTAGTCTGAAAACTTGTCTGATATGCGAACTAGTTGATCTGAGCTCTGTATGTCTGAACTTGTAAACAAGTTAATCTGAAATCTGTTGGTCTGGGGACACAAGGTTAGGAGGGAAAATACTTGTGTCGTCTGTTGTTTGGGACCCATATTAGTCAGTAACCCTTTCTGGTATCAAAACTTTGACCCAACAGTAGGTAGGGTCCGGGCACGCTTACTGAACTAATTTTAAGCGGTTCATTTTGATAATGGCGAGTGGTGTTGATGGTGCGTTCCAACTAGGTCATGTGCGTTCATGGATCCCAGTCTGCCTCTGAGGATATAAAACTCCGTGACATCTGTAAATAGGTCTGTGCCAGTTGGTTGTCACTTTAGGGAGTGATACACCCTACTGTGGGGCCGACACAGGGTATTTATGTATTAGGGAGCCGATCGCTCGGGGTAGGGTTTTAGGGTACACTTAGTTCTGTCTGTTTCTGTTGGTACCGTCTGTTTTTGTTGGGTGGCAACACCTATCTGTTTCTGCGTGGTACCGTCTGTTCGGGTGGTAAAGGCCCATTTACTAGTGTACACCTAATTCTACATTCTGTTTCCGTAGGGATTAATATGTTTCTGTACCTTCTGTTCGGGTGGTAAAGGCCCATTATTAGCATTCTGTTTTTGTCTCTTTCTGTTCGGGTGGTAAAGGCCCATTATTAGCATTCTGTTTCTGTCTGTTTCGTTCGGGTGGCAAAGGCCCATTATTAGCATTCTGTTTCTGTCTATTTCTGTTGGGGTGGTAAAGGCCCATTACTAGCATTCTCTTCTGGGGAAATTATTCTGTTCCCGTTTCTGTTTCAGTTTAGACATTAGAGTGACACCTAATCCTGTTATACTAGTATTAGTGCAGAGAAATGAAAAGTAATATTATTCTGTTTCTTCTGTTTAACCTTAGTACAGCTGCTTCTCCTGTTACTGTAATCTCTTATCCAGCTTATTTTCATGTCATAATTATTATTATTAGTTCATATGCTGAAAGTCACTGGACTTGCCAGACTTTACGTCTGACCTTGCTTGTTTTCGCCCCTTTTTCTTCCGTTTCCCCCCCAGGTTTTCCAAGGAGGGAATACTTTAGCTTGATCCAGATTTCTTCTGCTTGAAATACTTGAAGTGCGTAAGGTATGGCTTAACTTCTTATGGCATCTTCTGTGGGGATTATGATTTTAAAGTTTTGTACTCTGATGACTTTCTGAACAAGACTGATATTTATGTACTTGACTTTTTGGTAAAGATGTAACCATATTGATTTCTGTTTTCCGCTGTAATAAAGTTATAATTTCTCAAATATTGTTTATCTGTCTTGAAATTTTCTGTTCTGTTTACTAAAATGCTCCACAAAAGTTAAGGCATTCCCTTTGTGAGTGTCCTTAACGGAGGTGGGGTGTTACATTATTCTTTTTAACTATTGAATCAAAATATACACTAAAAATGTTTTAACATTTAAACAATTTCTAATGAACAAATCATTTTAATGAAATTAACCGTACACTAAAAATGTCATTTTTAATATCTAAACATGTAATGACCCGCATTTGCAGAAGTATTATAATTAATTTATTTAATTATATAAATAGTGATATAGTGAATTTAATGGTCGTGGAATTAAATAATGGTGAATATTTAATTTAAAATAATAAATTAAATAATATATTTAATTTTGAAATAATCAGAATTGGCTGAAAAAGCGATATGGTGAACTGGATCATCTGTGATATTTAATTCAGCTTGGAATTAAATTTGAATAACGAATATATTATATAAATGACAATTTGAACGTAGAGTTATAATAGAATTAAAATCGAGCTCGAAATGGTGCTGTAGTTCATAAATGGGCGATTCGAACTTCAACTGAATGTATAGGATTCGTTTTAAGCCGGATTTCTATGTAACAAGAAACTTGTGGAGCTGGTGGAGTATATCTTTCTAGTGGAAGAGAAAAATCGGGATTTCGTCGTGTAGATTTTGATTTATGTCCAAATCAAATTTTAGAAAAGTCGTTGTGGAATTCCTTTATAATTTATAAAGGAATTATTTATATTTAAAAAAAAAGGAATTTCATTTTAAATCGAATATCGATTTAATCGGGATTTGAAATATCAAGTTATAAATCCCAGTAGAGCTGTATGGTATTCCACTGTGAATATATATGATAATATAAATTTATTTATATTTAATTTAATTATATTTAAATATATTTATATATTTAAATGGGTCAATCAGAGCGGTAAAAATAAGCCACTTTTGCAAACGAAGTCGGAATTCGACGAAAGTAATTTTGTTGGATCCATAGAGTTAAATTATTGTTAGATTTCAATTTCTGTGATTTTTAGAGTCAGTGTTTGGCTGTACGGATTTTTAATGTGAGAAACAGTCAGTATTTTAATGGTTAAAATACGCTGTGTGAGCAAACGGAGTCGAAATTCGACGAAACTAGTTTCGTTGGGTCCGTAATGTCAAACTCTAGTTGTATGTCCATTTTCATGATTTTAGAGTATCGTATGTGATTTCAAGGATTTTTAGAAGGTAATTACAAGTGATGTAAAAATAAATAAATAAAAATGAATGGACAAGGATCCTCCAACAAGCCAAAATCTACATTATAAATACCCTCTCAAATTTTCCCTAAACCTAAATTCATTTTACGGTCAACCAGCTTTTGCGCCGTAACATTTTCATACAGGAAATAATTTCGATCTTCTTTAAATTCTCAAACAAATTGAAGAGATTTTCATAAATCACCACAACTACATATTCAAAGTTCAGAGATCAACCTCTTCGTTCTCATATAGTTTTTAGTGAGTTCGGTTTTGTTTTCCGTCATAGCCTTCTTCATCAACGTAGCCTAGGGTTACCGATTTGGGGTCTTTGGAACATCGATCCGCGAAACTAAGTTGGTATCTGGGTTCAGCATGGATTTTCGAACTCCTGTACATCCTTTTGTGTTGTTCGATGGTAAGTGATGTCGCTGGAAAGTTGGAGTTCGACGGAACTACTGAACGACGTGAATGAAAGAAATGGTGCGAGTTCGACATCGCGGGTATGGGGGGTTGCGGATTTGGACAAGATGCATTTCGGTGGAGATTTGTTTTGATATCGGTGAAGGATGGTAGAGGTTCGAATTTACTAAAAGCTTCGGTGATGGGAAAAACTGATTCCCTGAAGCGTGATTTTTAGATTTATGAAGAAAGTGGAAGATGGGTCGGGTTTCAAATGAGGATGGGCCGGGGAGAAAAAAGGTTAAGGCCCAAAGTAATTATTTAACTCAAGTTTATTTAAATTTTAGTATTAGAACTTATATAATGTGTAACTATATCATACGGTATCAGAATTGGACAAAACTGATCACTTTAGGATCGTATGGATGGACAAAATAACATGGGACTGACTGGCAGTGGATTGGAGCTCGTTTGAAATTATGGAGAAATAAACTATTTGATTCAGATCAAATAACAGTTTATCGTTCTTTAACGATGAACTGCCAAAGTGAGTAAATCTCACTAACTCTGAACAGTTTATAATTTCATGTTGTATTTTTAGAACTGTTAAATATTGGCTGATTGACTGTGTGTTGACTGTTTGATTGAACTACTAGTCAGTTAATTGAATTTCTATATAGATTCTGTTTAACAGAATATATCATATGGAACTGAAAGTGATGTTGATTTTATATTGTATAACATCTTGGATGCAGGGAGACAGGTTGGAGGAATCCAACTGGATTCCTAAATAGTTATTTTATTGTTTTCATATATTGTGATATATGACGTGATTTATAATCTGTTGTTGATCATATGTGTATGGACGATATTGGACATCGTAATTTGATATGTTAAACACCATAACATACCGGGATTTGGAGAAAAGGGGAATTTGTCAAAGTGAATACTGAAAAGGGAATATTTATAAATAGAAACTTATTTATAAATGGATTTTTTTATAAATAGAAAATACTTAGAAATAAAACCCTAATAGAAATGTTTGTAAACCATTTTAAAATCAATCAGAAAGAGAAATGATTGTAAACCATTTTCAAATGAGATTGAATAGGGAATATTTGTAAAACCTTTACAAATGAAATCGAAAGAGGAATATTTGTAAAACCTTTACAAATGAAATCGAAAAGGAGATATTTGTAAACCCATTTACAAATAGAATTAAAAAGGAAATCATTTGTAAAGTGAAGAACCGTTACTAAAAGTAAATCTTTATAAATGAATAGTTTATTCGAAAAGGAGTTAATCGAATATTAGTTATTCGAATATTAGTTTATTCTAATAGAGTTAAAGGAAAGGAGTTATCAATTATTAGTTAATCGAAGGAGTTATCAATTATAGTTTAATCGAAGTGAGTTATAGAATATTGGTTATTTGAAGGAGTTATCGAATTTAGTTATTCGATGGAGTTAATCGATTAGAGTTAAAATAATGGAGTTAATCAAATATAGTTTATTTGAATAGAATCAATTGAGTTAATCGAATATTAGTGATTCGAATAAAGTAAAAGGAGTTATCGAATATTAGTTATTCGAATAAGAGTTAAATAGAGTTATCGAATATTAGTTATTCGAATAAGAGTTAAATAGAGTTATCGAATATTAGTTATTCGAATAGAGTTAAATGGAGTTAAAGGAATAAATCGAATATAGTTGATTCGAATGGAATTAAAGGAGTTAATCGAATTTGGTTTATTCGAATAGAGTTAAAGGAGTTATCGACTAGAGTTAAATCAAATAGAGTTAATCCAATAGCGTTAGTCGAATAGAGTTAATTGATAAGGGTTAATCGAGTAGAGTAAATTGAATAGAGTTATCGAATATACCTTATCGAAGGAAAGAATTATCGAATAGAGATGGTTCAAAAGAGAGTTACGTAAGGAAGTTGTTAAAGAATTAAAAGGGTGAACTTTGTCTATTTCAAGGTTAGAAACATTGTTCAGTTAAGGTCTGAGAGGTAGTATTACCCCAACTTGATTGACTTCATTTTAAACTAAGGAATGGTTAAGGTTCGATAGTGAAGGTAGGTTAAAGGAATTTAGTTAATAAGCGTAATGGTTTGAGTTGGCATCGCGATGGTTTGTTTAAACATCTGTCTAAGTCCAATGAAGGAGTTTTGGAAATGTTTTCCAAATAAGAACCAGAAATGTTTTCTGATATAGAAAATAAGAAATGGAAATGTTTTCCAAGGGTAATAACATATATTTTCTAAATTTAGAAAATAAGAAATGTTGAATATAGGGAAACAGGAGATGAAAAATGAACTAAGGAGATAAAGGTTAAATGATGTTTGATCGATGTAAATTTCCATCTGGAAATAATATCGTTGTTTGCACACCTGTTTTTCTTTGATGGTTAAATCATAGACTATCGAAGTTTTGACCATTTTAACGTTGTTAATATAGAGAGACCGGTTGTATTATTATCCAAAGAACCACTCTGTATTGGTATAAGCGTTGCGAATCATATATGCCAAAGATAATTAAAGACGGAGTAAAGTGCAAGGGCTATTGTATAAGTCTTAGATAACAGTGCCTAATATGGATGTACTGAATAGTGCCTTCGGTTCATCTTGTTCCTGGATGACTTGTATGGATGAATGTCTGATAGAGTATTTCCAGAAAGGTCACGTACATTGATTTCTTCAACCGTACCAAGAGTGGAATCGGAGAAGGAAACTTCTTTTAGCTGACACGTAATGTATGTTGTAGACGTCAATCGGTTATTAGATGGATTTGATGATGTGGCATTCGAAGTGAATCTGGTGTGGTGATAAAGCGTAGCTTCAAGCCTCATCAACCGGTAAATGACAGAAATCGGGCAGGCAGCATGGCTAAGTCGGTCGCTCCGAAGAAGGGGTGTAATCACCTGATCTAGAGTTTCATTTATTTCTAAAAATCTATTGTTGATGTTGTCCCATTCGGGAAACGGTTGCTGATCCCAACCGTTGGTGATATACATTCGATACACTCAAGCGAAATGAGTGGTCGGTCATGTGTGGCCGGGTTGCAAGATGTTCTTGTTGAACCCAGTGTATTCCTTTCTAGAGGTACACTAGAGAAGTTGGTTCCATACCTTGTCATAGTTGGAAATCCATTACCCAATACGTGCTTGCGGTTTTGATTGTATACTATATATGTAGAACGTGAGATGAAAGCGCTTCTACTAGATGATTATTTTATTGTGGTTGATAGACATTATTATAATATAAAAAGGTTTTTGATATAAAGATATTTTGGATTCTCATAAGGGAAAAACCCGTTCCGTTATACGACGTGGTCTTATGAGATATCGTTTACTGTTCGAACTGTTTTAAACCGTTTTACTCATACCAGTCCCATGACTGACCTGGAGTTTATTTTGTTTTGTTTTCCCTAAACTCTTGGGTGCCCAATTTTGTACGGGTAGTCAAGTAGTCGGGATTTATAGATATACCTGAAGAGCTGGAGCAGGAGGCTTCAGGAACATATAGCTATAGTTTATTTCCGCTGTGTTGTAAGTGTTGTACTTTGATAATGATGTATATTCAAGTACAGATGTATATTTCAAGTTATGTTATATATAATATATGTTATTCATTCCGCTGTGAGGTTTGTGTTGCTCTGATGTTGTGTTCTTGTTCTTCTTCTATTCTAAGTTTCTATCTTATCTTTCCTCACCCTCTAATTTCTTTCATTAATGACCGGTATTTTCGATCCTTGGATGTTCGATATGTATTGTATATCGGATAACCAAGATTGCATTTTTCCGGGTCATTACAGTTGTTATCAGAGCTTAAAGTTTAGAATTACCTTGGCTCTGTGGCGTGACTCAGTAGAGATGGGGTTAGTAATACCCTAGATTAAGTTTGAGTGTATATATACGAGTGAACGTATTTGTAGATGATATAAAAATAATTTTATATTGTGAAGATTTATTGGTTGAGTAGTTTATGAGTTCTGGTCGATCAGTTTGATCCACTGTATCGGTAGGAGTTTATAAACACTCAAATACGATGGGGCAGCATGATATATTTTGAAAGAGGGTAAATGAAAATAATTTTACCCAGAGTATATTTTGATATATATTGGATATATTGGTTGATATTACAATCGAGTAAGATTATAAATTAAATGGTTATGTAAATAACCAATCATAATTCATATAAGTGAAATACGTGAAATCTGATGAGTTAAATCTGAAATTCAAACCAGAAATTGAATTAAAATTCTGGAAAATTAGATAAGTGTTTGTAAATGGAATTGGATTAAAAGTAAGGAAAATTTAAGATCCTAGGAGATTTTAAATTGTTTTACAAGCAGTATGAATTATATTTTGAAATAAATTTCAAAGTGGAAATGTTTAGAAATGGTTTTATAGTATAGAACTCACTTCGATCGCTGGAAAATAGATTCTGATGATGATAGCTGCATCATCAGTATTCATTTTCGAGTGGTAAGTGACGAATTACTACCAGAGATACTGTTTTGAATTTGTTTTGGGAAAGACCAGTTGTGTTGAATTTCAAAGAGGAAAATTTGATTTTTAAAAAGAGTAAACTATTTGAAAACTCCCAGGGAAAGACTGTTTGAATTAAAAACAAATTTAGAAGAAATTTGTGAAAGCAAATTTGAATTAAAGTAAAGCTAGTAAAGTGGTAAATGAGATTTAATTAGAATGATTTCAAGACAAATTGGATTGTGAGATTCAAATTTGAAGTGTAATGTGATAATCAAGTTAAGAGTTGGGAATCGAGAAGAAACTCGAGTTGAAATGATATTTGGCTCGGATATAAGCAAATGGTTGTGTCGTGGATAAAAGCAGATTGGGATTTGATTGGGAAGACCCTTGTATCCACTGAATTGATAACAGGTGGAAAGGATATAATGATATGCCGACAAAAGGTACAAGTTTATATTTCTATTGGATATAAGATTTATCAGCCGAATTGGCAAGCCACTTGGCTGTTTAATTTTCTTTTGGGTTGGAGATGGCCCAGAGAGGCGAGTTGGGATTTGACGTATTGACCAGTACAAAGGAGGTGCTGGCGAAAATTTTCGAAGAGTTAAGGCGTTAGAAAATTTTCAGGATTTTTGAAAATTTTCGTTGATAAGAATTTAATAATTTAATTGAAATTAAATTGGTTCAGTTAAAACTGAAGTTAAGAGGTGAACAAATGAGTTCTAACCAGTTAGTAGGGTCGTTCTCTACCTTAGCAATTCCGAGAACGAAATTATTTTAAGTGGGGAAGATTGTAATGACCCGCATTGGAAGAGGTATTATAATTAATTAATTTAATTATATAAATAGTGATATAGTGAATTTAATGGTCGTGGAATTAAATAATGGTGAATATTTAACTTAAAATAATAAATTAAATAATATATTTAATTTTGAAATAATCAGAATTTGCTGAAATAGCGATATGGTGTGAACTGGATCATCTATGATATTTAATTCAGCTTAGAATTGAATTTAAATAACGAATATATTATATAAACGACAGTTTGAACGTAGAGTTATAATAGAATTAAAATCGAGCTCGAAATGGCGCTGCAGATCGTAAATTGGCGATTCGAACTTCAACTGAATGTACAGTATTCGTTTTAAGCCGGAAACGTGTGGATCTGGTGGAGTATATCTTTCTAGTGGAAGAGAAAAATCGGGATTTCGTCGTGTAGATTTTGATTTATGTCCAAATCAAATTTTAGAAAAGTCGCTGTGGAATTCCTTTATAATTTATAAAGGAATTATTTATATTTAAAAAAAAAGGAATTTTATTTTAAATCGAATATCGATTTAATCGGGATTTGAAATATCAAGTTATAAATCCCAGTAGAGCTGTATGGTATTCCACTGTGAATATATACGATAATATAAATTTGTTTATATTTAATTTAATTATATTTAAATATATTTATATATTTAAATGGGTCATTCAGAGTTGTAAAAATAAGCCACTTTTGCAAACGAAGTCGGAATTCGACGAAACTAATTTTGTTGGATCCATAGTGTTAAATTATTGTTAGATTTCAATTTCCGTAATTTTTAGTGTCAGTGTGTGGCCGTACGGATTTTTAATGTGAGAAACAGTCAATATTTTAATGGTTAAAAATACGTTGTGTGAGCAAACGGAGTCAGAAGTCGACGAAACTAGTTTCGTTGGGTCTGTAATGTCAAACTCTAGTTGTATGTCCATTTTCATGGTTTTAGAGTATCGTATGTGATTTCAAGGATTTTTAGAAGGTAATTACAAGTGATGTAAAAATAAATAAATAAAAATGAATGGACAAGGATCCTCCAACAAGCCAAAATCTACATTATAAATACCCTCTCAAATTTTCCCTAAACCTAAATTCATTTTACGGTCAACCAGTTTTTGCGCCGTAACATTTTCATACAGGAAATAATTTCGATCTTCTTTAAATTCTCAAACAAATTGAATAAATTTTCATACATCACCACAACTACATATTCGAAGTTCAGAGATCATCCTCTTCGTTCTCATATAGTTTTTAGTGAGTTCGGTTTTGTTTTCCGTCATAGCCTTATTCATCAACGCAGCTTAGGGTTACCGATTTGGGGTCTTTGGAACATCGATCCGCGAAACTAAGTTGGTATCTGGGTTTAGCATGGATTTTCAAACTCATGTACATCCTTTTGTGTTGTTCGATGGTAAGTGATGTCGTTGGAAAGTTGGAGTTCGACGGAACTACTGAACGACGTGAATGAAAGAAATGGTGCGAGTTCAACATCGCGGGTATGGGGGGTTGCGGATTTGGACGAGATGCATTTCGGTGGAGATTCGTTTTGATATCGGTGAAGGATGGTAGAGGTTCGAATTTACTAAAAGCTTCGGTGATGGGAAAAACTGATTCCCTGAAGCATGATTTTTAGATTTAGGAAGAAAGTGGAAGATGGGTCGGGTTTCAAATGAGGATGGGTCGGGGAGAAAAAAAGGTTAAGGCCCAAAATAATTATTTAACTCAAGTTTATTTAAATTTTAGTATTAGAACTTATATAATGTGTAACTATATCATATGGTATCAGAATTGGACAAAACTGATCACGTTAGGATCGTATAGACGGACACTACAACATGGGACTAATTGGGAGTGGATTGGAGCTCGTTTGAAATTATGGCGAAATAAACTATTTGATTCAGATCAAGTAACAGTTTATCGTTCTTTAACGATGAACTGCCAAAGTGAGTAAATCTCACTAAATCTGAACAGTTTATAATTTCATGTTGTATTTTTAGAACTATTAAATATTGGCTGATTGGCTGTGGGTTGACTTTTTGATTGAACTGCTAGTCAGTTAGTTGAATTTCTGTATTGATTCTGTTTAACAGAATATATCATATGGAACTGAAAGTGATGTTGATTTTATATTGTATAACATCTGTGGATGCAGGGAGACAGGTTGGAGGAATCCAACTGGATTCCTCAATAATTATTTTATTGTTTTCATATATTGTGATATATGACGTGATTTATAATCTGTTGTTGATTATATGTGTATGGACGATATTGGATATCGTATTTGATATGTTAAACACCATAACATACCGGGATTTGGAGAAAAAGTGGAATTTGTCAAAGTGAATAATGAAAAGAGAATATTTATAAATAGAAATTTATTTATAAATGGATTATTTATAAATAGAAAATACTTAGAAATAAAACCCTAAAAGAAATGTTTGTAAACCATTTAAAAATCAATCAGAAAGAGAAATGTTTGTAAACCATTTACAAATGAGATTGAATAGGGAATATTTGTAAAACCTTTACAAATGAAATCGAAAGAGGAATATTTGTAAAACCTTTACAAATGAAATCGAAAAGGAGATATTTGTAAACCCATTTACAAATAGAATTAAAAAGCAAATCATTTATAAAGTGAAGAACCGTTACTAAAAGTAAATTTTTATAAATGAATAGTTTATTCGAAAAGGAGTTAATCGAATATTAGTTATTCGAATATTAGTTTATTTGAATAGAGTTAAAGGAAAGGAGTTATCGATTATTAGTTAATCGAAGGAGTTATCAATTATAGTTTAATCGAAGTGAGTTATAGAATATTGGTTATTCGAAGGAGTTATCGAATTTAGTTATTCGATGGAGTTAATCGATTAGAGTTAAAATAAAGGAGTTAATCGAATATAGTTTATTCGAATAGAATCAATTGAGTTAATCGAATATTAGTGATTCGAATAAAGTAAAAGGAGTTATCGAATATTAGTTATTCGAATAAGAGTTAAATATAGTTATCGAATATTAGTTATTCGAATAGAGTTAAATGGAGTTAAAGGAATAAATCGAATATAGTTTATTCGAATGAAATTAAAGGAGTTAATCGAATTTGGTTTATTCGAATAGAGTTAAAGGAGTTATCGACTAGAGTTAAATCAAATAGAGTTAATCCAATAGCGTTATTCCAATAGAGTTAACTGATAAGGGTTTATCGAATAGAGTAAATTGAATAGAGTTATCGAATATAACTTATCGAAGGAAAGAATTATCGAATAGAGATGGTTCGAAAAAGAGTTACGTAAGGAAGTTGTTAAAGAATTAAAAGGGTGAACTTTGTCTATTTCAAGGTTAGAAACGTTGTTCAGTTAAGGTCTGAGAGGTAGTATTACCCTAACTTGATTGACTTCATTTTAAACTAAGGAATGGTTAAGGTTCAATAGTGAAGGTGGGTTAAAGGAATTTAGTTAATAAGCGTAATGGTTTGAGTTGGCATCGTGATGGTTTGTTTAAACATCTGTCTAAGTCCAATGAAGGAGTTTTGGAAATGTTTTCCAAATAAGAACCAGAAATGTTTTCTGATATAGAAAACAAGAAATGGAAATGTTTTCCAAGGGTAATAACATATATTTTCTAAATTTAGAAAATAAGAAATGTTGAATATAGGGAAACAGGAGATGAAAAATGAACTAAGGAGATAAATGTTAAATGATGTTTGATCGATATAAATTTCCATCTGGAAATAATATCGTTGTTTGCACACTTGTTTTTCTTTGATGGTTAAATCACAGACTATCGAAGTTTTGACCATTTTAACGTTGTTAATATGGAGAGACCGGTTGGATTATTATCCAAAGAACCACTCTGTATTGGCATAAGCGTTGCGAATCATATATGCCAAAGATAATTAAAGACGGAGTAAAGTGCAAGGGCTATTGTATAAGTCTTAGATAACAGTGCCTAAGATGGATGTACTGAATAGTGCCTTCGGTTCATCCTGTTCCTGGATGACTTGTCTGGATGAATGTCTGACAGAGTATTTCCAAAAAGGCCACGTACATTGATTTCTTCAACCGTACCAAGAGTGGAATCGGAGAAGGAAACTTCTTTTAGTTGACACGTAATGTATGTTGTAGACGTCAATCGGTTATTAGATGGATTTGATGATGTGGCATTCGAAGTGAACCTGGTGTGATGATAAAGCGTAGCTTCAAGCCTCATCAACCGGTAAATGACAGAAATCGGGCACGCAGCATGGCTAAGTCGGTCGCTCCGAAGTAGGGTGTATAATCACCTGATCTAGAGTTTCATTTATTTCTAACAATCTATTGTTGAGGCTGTCTCATTCGGGAAACGGTTGCTGATCCCAACCGTTGGTGATATACATTCGATACACTCAAGCGAAATGAGTGGTCAGTCATGTGTGGCCGGGTTGCAAGATGTTCTTGTTGAACCCAGTGTATTCCCTTATAGAAGTACACTAGCAAAAGGTGGCTCCATACCTTGTCGTAGTTGGAAATCCATTACCCAATACGTGCTTGCGGTTTTGATTGTATACTATATATGTAGAACGTGAGATGAAAGCGTTTCTGCTAGGTGATTATTATATTGTGGTTGATAGACATTATTATAATAACAAAAGGTTTAGGGCTGATTTAGGGCTGATAGACAATTCTGAACGGAAAACCGATCTCTCAAGAATCGTACAGGAAAATCAATTGCACCTTAGGTTTAGGGCTGATTTTATCGATTCAATTTGCGTTTATCATATGATTCTTTCACTGTTTCCGATAGGTTTTTACTGCTTCTATCGGTAATTCATGGATTTAACTGGTAATACAAGCAGGTATTAGTTTTTTTATTTTTGTAGATTTCAATTTTTTTTATTTAATTCATTACTTTTATTCTCGTTTGTTGTTTTTTTTCATGTTGTAATTGGTTTGTAAATGCAATACTGAATTAAATCTGTGTTAGATTAAAACTTGTTTTAATCTAAATAAGTATAACTATTATTTTGATTGTTTTTTTCGTTAGGATTATTTTCAGGAAAACTTAACTAAATCAGTTTTTTGTTATCATTTTAGTAATTTTTATGGTATCAGTTTCTTCCCATTCCTTTGAAAGTGCAGCAGTTTGTAGGTATCATTTTACTATTTTTTAGGTATCATTTTTAATGTATTACCCAAGTTTTATAGTTTTTTTTGTATCTGTTTGCATCTTTTTACTTGGCTAATTGATCTTTTTCACATTACTTATTTGTTCCGGTGGTGAAGGTACTCTCCTTATCGTGCTTGTCTTCAACGATACCTCTTTCAGTACTCTGTTTTCGGTTAATTGCTCATTGTATGCTTTACAAAACAAAATATGTGAATATTGGTCTCAACTTACTCCTAAGTCAATTGAAATTAGCTATGTGCTTGAGGATAGAACTAAAATGGTTGAGAGTGACTTTGATCTTCAAAGTATCGTTTTATTTCAATTACATAAGAAGACTGCTTTTTTCTGTGTTGATGTTAAGTTGAAGGAATTTCTGTTGGAAAATGTGATTGATGGTTCTTCTACACTTTCTACTAATGTTTGAATTCTTTCGTCTTCTGATCAATGATTGGGTGCAAACATTGTCGTTCATAGGAAGAGTTACTTAAAAGATTTGATGAAAAGATGATGTAGATTAAAATTTTCTTATTTTACCGGTTTTTGTTTCGGAGGCGCCATTGTGTTCAGAGAATTCTTAATGGCCTATCAAATTAAATCAAGTTATGAGTTACATTATATTAAGAACAGTGCTACTAGGATCACAGCTAGTTGCTCATTGTCTTCTTCTGGTTCTATGTTTAAAGTGCATGCTTCTTGTGATGTTGGCCAACTACGTAAGGTTTTAATTAGAAATTTGGTTTCTGAACATTCATGCGGGGGGAGGGGGAGGGTCTAACAAATTTGAATAACCCTACTCTATCTAGCTCATTTGTTGAATCATTGATAATAGATGAAATTAGAGATCATTCGAGTAAGAAACCGAAAGACATAATGGCTGATTTTCGAAGAGAGTTTAATCTGAATTTGTCTTACTCCTATGCTTACGAAGGAAAGCAACTAGCTTTACTGGAATTGTATAGTAATGATGCAATGTCGTACAATGATTTGTCTTGGTATTTGGGTGCACTACAGACTCACAATTCGGAATCTTATGTCGCTATGAATGTTAACTCTTCTACAAATCAGTTTGAGAGAGTGTTTGTTGGTTTAGGTGCTTGTATTCTTGGCTTAAAACATTGCCGACCTATGATATTTTTAGATGGTACCCATTTGAAAGGGAGGCCAAGAGTCTTGATGGGTGCTACAGTGAAGAATGGCAACCAAGGTATTATTTTAAAATAATTTTAGGTGATGTACAAATACATATGGTACCATTTGGATTCTATGGGATCAGTTTTCTCTAGTATATTTTCCGAGGTATCCGTTTTATATTTTTTACAGTATCATTGTTTAGTTCTATAGATATTAGGTATCCGTTTTATTGGCATTATGATATCAGTTTGTTCTCTGTTTTTAGTTTATAGTTTGTAGGTAGCATTTAAATACATGTCTAGGTATCAGTTTTTATCATACCTAGATTTTAAGTATCAGTTTTGGTTGTTTGCAGTTATCAGTTTGTATTATACAGTATTTATTTATCTTTTTTTTTATGTCTGAAGTTATCATTTTTTTTGAATTATGAATTCTTTTTGAATTTTTATTCATAATTTGTTTGCAGGTTTCTTCCCTCTAGCTATGGCCATAGTTTCAATAGAAAATATAGAGAATTGGAGTTGGTTTTTAACTTATTTGAAGAAAATGCTTAACGAAGATCGTAATTAGGTTTTTATGTCCGATCGACATCAAGGTTTGCTTTTTGGTGTTCACAATGTTTTTTCCACTTCATACCATAGTTATTGCTACCTTCACGTGGAACAAAATTTGCTTTTCGTTGTTAAGTCCAAAAATGCACATATTTCGATTGTGGAATTGTTTCGGACATGTTCTCGAGCATCTAATGCTCATGAGTTTCAAATTGCTCATTCTAAGTTTTTACAATTTGGTGGTCCTGTAGCGACTAATTTTATAAGAGACAAACCGTTCGATAAATGGTCTGACTTATTCTTTCGAGGTAAAAGGTATGGTGAGTATAGCTCTAATGTGGCTGAAAGTTTCAATAGTTGGATTTTAGATGAGCGGGCATCACCTATTACTTCTTGTTTGGATGGAAATACGAATAAAAATCATGGAGCAAATGACTAAACGTAGAGAGGAATCCCGCTTATGGACTACCATTTTATGTCCAACCATGGAAAATTGGTTAAAAGATTTAGTTGAAGAAATTTTGGTTAGGATGTATTTAAGGCTTCTGAATTCCTTTTTGAAGTGGAATCACCAATTTCTCACCATGTTGATCTTAAAGACTGGACTTATAGCTGTAATCAATGGAAGGTGATGGGTTTTCCATGTGCTCATGCGACAAAATGCATTAATAAAGTGAAATTAAATGTATATGATTTCATTGAGCACTATTTCACTATGGAAGCTTACCGATCTTCATACAGTAATACAATAAATCCTATACCTACATATGACAAACTTGATGTTGATTCAAGTTATGATTCAGTAATTAAACCACCCAAGGATAAACGTGGAGCCGGGAGACCTTCATCAAAAAGAAAAGGAGGATTTGCATATTTCTAAAACAAGCAAAACAGATGTAGTGTGCAATGAATATGGCCACAATAAGCGCAATTGTCAAGCATCTAAAAATAAAAACTGATTTTCATTTCATTTGTTTCAGGGATCATATGTATTTGCATATATTCTCCTCAAGTAAACCTGTATACGTTAGCAAATTAGTGTTTGATACTTTGCAAATGTGCATAATAATCTACATTTTTAATAACAACTCTTCTTAGCTTACCTTTTTCCTGTTTTATTTTTACATTGAAGTGTTGTTGATATTATGTTATATTATGTTGTTATGATTAACGAAATTCGATCTGCATGTTGAATATCACTTTTAATCTCTTGCACGTATCGCTTTAATGAGTTATTCTTTATGTTTCAATAACTGGTTGTCAGTTCTATGTCTCTATAAGGTTCATTTTTGTGTTGTTACCATGTGTAGAATTTTTTTGGTAACAGTTTTATAATTTGTTAGGGGTTAGTTTAATTTTTTTTCTCATCTTCAAAGCCCATAGGTATCTGTTTTTGTATACTGCAGTTATTATTTTTGTTTTCCACTTTTAACTTCAGTTTCTGGTTATCATTTTTTACTTATTGTAGGTATCAGTTTTTTGATTTTTACCACTATACAGCTTGTAGTTATCATTTTTTTGAATAGTATTTATCAGTTTCTTTTTTTCTTTAGTTCACAATATTTCTTCCCAAATAATAATTATTGACCCAAAAATTGTTGTTAGTTCATTATTTTACTATCCAATTTAGTGATTAAACCCCTGCATGTAATGATTCAAGGTTTTATTCTTTCCGATTTAATGTGCTAAATATTTATCATCTTCAAAGACCATGGGTATCAATTTTTGTAAAATGCAGTTATCATTTTTGTTCTACAAATACATATTCAGTTTCTGGTTATCAGTTTTTATATGTTCTAGGTATCAGTTTTTGATTTTTTTCCCACTGTATAGTATGTAGTTATCATTTTCTTACTGTTGTAGTTATCAGTTTTATAGTTTTTGTTTGTTCACATAACATCTGCACACATACAAGTTTCGAGGTAAAAGGTATGGTGAGTATAGCTCTAATGTGGCTGAAAGTTTCAATAGTTGGATTTTAGATGAGCGGGCATTACCTATTACTTCTTGTTTGGATGGAAATACGAATAAAAATCATGGAGCAAATGACTAAACGTAGAGAGGAATCCCGCTTATGGACTACCATTTTATGTCCAACCATGGAAAATTGATTAAAAGATTTAGTTGAAGAAATTTTGGTTAGGATGTATTTAAGGCTTCTGAATTCCTTTTTGAAGTGGAATCACCAATTTCTCACAATGTTGATCTTAAAGACTGGACTTGTAGCTGTAATCAATGGAAGGTGATGGGTTTTCCATGTGCTCATGCGACAAAATGCATTAATAAAGTGAAATTAAATGTATATGATTTCATTGAGCACTATTTCACTATGGAAGCTTACCGATCTTCATACAGTAATACAATAAATCCTATACCTACATATGACAAACTTGATGTTGATTCAAGTTATGATTCAGTAATTAAACCACCCAAGGATAAACGTGGAGCCGAGAGACCTTCATCAAAAAGAAAAGGAGGATTTGCATATTTCTAAAACAAGCAAAACAGATGTAGTGTGCAATGAATATGGCCACAATAAGCGCAATTATCAAGCATCTAAAAATAAAAACTGATTTTCATTTCATTTGTTTCAGGGATCATATGTATTTGCATATATTCTCCTCAAGTAAACCTGTATACGTTAGCAAATTAGTGTTTGATACTTTGCAAAGGTGCATAATAATCTACATTTTTAATAACAACTCTTCTTAGCTTACCTTTTTCCTGTTTTATTTTTACATTGAAGTGTTGTTGATATTATGTTATATTATGTTGTTATGATTAACGAAATTCGATCTGCATGTTGAATATCACTTTTAATCTCTTGCACGTATCGCTTTAATGAGTTATTCTTTATGTTTCAATAACTGGTTGTCAGTTCTGTCTCTGTAAGGTTCATTTTTGTGTTGTTACCATGTGTAGAATTTTTTTGGTAACAGTTTTATAATTTGTTAGGGGTTAGTTTAATTTTTTTCTCATCTTCAAAGCCCATAGGTATCTGTTTTTGTATACTTTAGTTATTATTTTTGTTTTCCACTTTTAACTTCAATTTCTGGTTATCATTTTTTACTTATTGTAGGTATCAGTTTTTTGATTTTTACCACTATACAGCTTGTAGTTATCATTTTTTTGAATAATATTTATCAGTTTCTTTTTTTCTTTAGTTCACAATATTTCTTCCCAAATAATAATTATTGACCCAAAAATTGTTGTTAGTTCATTATTTTACTATCCAATTTAGTGATTAAACCCCTGCATGTAATGATTCAAGGTTTTATTCTTTCCGATTTAATGTGCTAAATATTTATCATCTTCAAAGACCATGGGTATCAATTTTTGTAAAATGCAGTTATCATTTTTGTTCTACAAATACATATTCAGTTTCTGGTTATCAGTTTTTATATGTTCTAGGTATCAGTTTTTGATTTTTTTCCCCACTGTATAGTATGTAGTTATCATTTTCTTACTGTTGTAGTTATCAGTTTTATAGTTTTTGTTTGTTCACATAACATCTGCACACATACAAGTTTCGAGGTAAAAGGTATGGTGAGTAAAGCTCTAATGTGGCTGAAAGTTTCAATAGTTGGATTTTAGATGAGCGGGCATTACCTATTACTTCTTGTTTGGATGGAAATACGAATAAAAATCATGGAGCAAATGACTAAACATAGAGAGGAATCCCGCTTATGGACTACCATTTTATGTCCAACCATGGAAAATTGATTAAAAGATTTAGTTAAAGAAATTTTGGTTAGGATGTATTTAAGGCTTCTGAATTCCTTTTTGAAGTGGAATCACCAATTTCTCACCATGTTGATCTTAAAGACTGGACTTGTAGCTGTAATCAATGGAAGGTGATGGGTTTTCCATGTGCTCATGCGACAAAATGCATTAATAAAGTGAAATTAAATGTATATGATTTCATTGAGCACTATTTCACTATGGAATCTTACCGATCTTCATACAGTAATACAATAAATCCTATACCTGCATATGACAAACTTGATGTTGATTCAAGTTATGATTCAGTAATTAAACCACCCAAGGATAAACGTGGAGCCGGGAGACCTTCATCAAAAAGAAAAGGAGGATTTGCATATTTCTAAAACAAGCAAAACAGATGTAGTGTGCAATGAATACGGCCACATTAAGCGCAATTGTCAAGCATCTAAAAATAAAAATTGATTTTCATTTCATTTGTT
Organism: Allium sativum; assembly: GCA_030737875.1. NCBI lineage: Eukaryota > Viridiplantae > Streptophyta > Magnoliopsida > Asparagales > Amaryllidaceae > Allium > Allium sativum. The sequence continues at coordinate 51,866,752 of CM060927.1, forward strand.
TCAGGGATCATATGTATTTGCATATATTCTCCTCAAGTAAACCTGTATACGTTAGCAAATTAGTGTTTGATACTTTGCAAATGTGCATAATAATCTACATTTTTAATAACAACTCTTCTTAGCTTACCTTTTTCCTGTTTTATTTTTACATTGAAGTGTTGTTGATATTATGTTATATTATGTTGTTATGATTAACGAAATTCGATCTGCATGTTGAATATCACTTTTAATCTCTTGCACGTATCGCTTTAATGAGTTATTCTTTATGTTTCAATAACTGGTTGTCAGTTCTATGTCTCTATAAGGTTCATTTTTGTGTTGTTACCATGTGTAGAATTTTTTTGGTAACAGTTTTATAATTTGTTAGGGGTTAGTTTAATTTTTTTCTCATCTTCAAAGCCCATAGGTATCTGTTTTTTGTATACTGCAGTTATTATTTTTGTTTTCCACTTTTAACTTCAGTTTCTGGTTATCATTTTTTACTTATTGTAGGTATCAGTTTTTTGATTTTTACCACTATACAACTTGTAGTTATCATTTTTTTGAATAGTATTTATCAGTTTCTTTTTTTCTTTAGTTCACAATATTTCTTCCCAAATAATAATTATTGACCCAAAAATTGTTGTTAGTTCATTATTTTACTATCCAATTTAGTGATTAAACCCCTGCATGTAATGATTCAAGGTTTTATTCTTTCCGATTTAATGTGCTAAATATTTATCATCTTCAAAGACCATGGGTATCAATTTTTGTAAAATGCAGTTATCATTTTTGTTCTACAAATACATATTCAGTTTCTGGTTATCAGTTTTTATATGTTCTAGGTATCAGTTTTTGATTTTTTTCCCCACTGTATAGTATGTAGTTATCATTTTCTTACTGTTGTAGTTATCAGTTTTATAGTTTTTGTTTGTTCACATAACATCTGCACACATACAAGTTTCGAGGTAAAAGGTATGGTGAGTATAGCTCTAATGTGGCTGAAAGTTTCAATAGTTGGATTTTAGATGAGCGGGCATTACCTATTACTTCTTGTTTGGATGGAAATACGAATAAAAATCATGGAGCAAATGACTAAACGTAGAGAGGAATCCCGCTTATGGACTACCATTTTATGTCCAACCATGGAAAATTGATTAAAAGATTTAGTTGAAGAAATTTTGGTTAGGATGTATTTAAGGCTTCTGAATTCCTTTTTGAAGTGGAATCACCAATTTCTCACCATGTTGATCTTAAAGACTGGACTTGTAGCTGTAATCAATGGAAGGTGATGGGTTTTCCATGTGCTCATGCGACAAAATGCATTAATAAAGTGAAATTAAATGTATATGATTTCATTGAGCACTGTTTCACTATGGAAGCTTACCGATCTTCATACAGTAATACAATAAATCCTATACCTACATATGACAAACTTGATGTTGATTCAAGTTATGATTCAATAATTAAACCACCCAAGGATAAACGTAGAGCCGGGAGACATTCATCAAAAAGAAAAGGAGGATTTGCATATTTCTAAAACAAGCAAAACAGATGTAGTGTGCAATGAATATGGCCACAATAAGCGCAATTGTCAAGCATCTAAAAATAAAAACTGATTTTCATTTCATTTGTTTCAGGGATCATATGTATTTGCATATATTCTCCTCAAGTAAACCTGTATACGTTAGCAAATTAGTGTTTGATACTTTGCAAATGTGCATAATAATCTACATTTTTAATAACAACTCTTCTTAGCTTACCTTTTTCCTGTTATTTTTACATTGAAGTGTTGTTGATATTATGTTATATTATGTTGTTATGATTAACGAAATTCGATCTGCATGTTGAATATCACTTTTAATCTCTTGCACGTATCGCTTTAATGAGTTATTCTTTATGTTTCAATAACTGGTTGTCAGTTCTATGTCTCTATAAGGTTCATTTTTGTGTTGTTACCATGTGTAGAATTTTTTTGGTAACAGTTTTATAATTTGTTAGGGGTTAGTTTAATTTTTTTCTCATCTTCAAAGCCCATAGGTATCTGTTTTTGTATACTGCAGTTATTATTTTTGTTTTCCACTTTTAACTTCAGTTTCTGGTTATCATTTTTTACTTATTGTAGGTATCAGTTTTTTGATTTTTACCACTATACAGCTTGTAGTTATCATTTTTTTGAATAGTATTTATCAGTTTCTTTTTTTCTTTAGTTCACAATATTTCTTCCCAAATAATAATTATTGACCCAAAAATTGTTGTTAGTTCATTATTTTACTATCCAATTTAGTGATTAAACCCCTGCATGTAATGATTCAAGGTTTTATTCTTTCCGATTTAATGTGCTAAATATTTATCATCTTCAAAGACCATGGGTATCAATTTTTGTAAAATGCAGTTATCATTTTTGTTCTACAAATACATATTCAGTTTCTGGTTATCAGTTTTTATATGTTCTAGGTATCAGTTTTTGATTTTTTTTCCCCACTGTATAGTATGTAGTTATCATTTTCTTACTGTTGTAGTTATCAGTTTTATAGTTTTTGTTTGTTCACATAACATCTGCACACATACAAATTGCTGGAAAAAATATATCAATTCAGTAATTTCGCATTCGTTTCATCAATGTGTCAATATGAAAATTCACCATTATGTACATAACCAACATCAGTATTTCATGCATCATTCTAGTCAATACTGAAATTCAAAACATTGTCAGTTGCTTAAAGTTAAAACTAAAATAAAAAACACTGTTTTCAAATCAAATACAATATACGACACTGTTTTAGTCATTTTCTTTCCATCTTTTTTCTCAGTCCAGTGATGAATCTAACCAAATTCCAACAACAAGCATGATCGACAATGATTTTATGTATAATCAGTGCTCTTATTTTATCCATCTTCTCTTTTGTGACCTTCAACGGAATTGCAACTCTGTTGTCCGATATCATATTTATGATGACGAATATCCCGTAATCCACTTTGTATGAATTAAGAGTAAAAATGTTTAGAAAAAATAACGCAGAAAATTCAGTTAATTTTCTTGTGAAATGATTACTGATTTCTGTCGATTACAATCAATTATCAGTAGGAACTGATAATACTTTTGATTCACCCAAAAAGAAAAGAAAAAGAATAAAGATAACTTTACCTGCCGAATGTTGCTGTGCGCATGGATCTTGATAAATTTCTCCTTCTTCAATCTTTTTATCTTCACTTTTACTCTCGACCCAAAGTTGTTGCAAAATTTGTTTAACTTTATTTCGTTGTAATGAAGGTACGTTAGTAGAACATTACATAAAATATATACATTACAATTTCCCTAACCATTTCATATGCTTCCCTTAAATGAAGATTATTTAATTCGGTTGATCTTCTTGGTCTTAAAGAATCATGGTACGCACAACGCATGTTTGGATATGCTAATGTCAACAACATCCAATGATTGTTAAAATGCATTGGGAGGTAGATTGTTTCTGTAAAATTGTTCAACGCTGCTTCTTTTAAGAATGGAATAACCAAACTTTTAATAATTGCACTCCTTCCTTCCGTAATGCCTTGCTGTGCAGTTCAAATTTAATTTGAATAAGTATTAAAAATAGAAACAACACTTTTTACAAATTGTAATTGAACTTACTGTCATCAGTGTAGACATTTCAAATAATTGATTTCTGCTAAATCACATTTAAGGCTACACCAATCGGTAATCTGATTACAATTTGAAAATAATATATTACACAAACTAAATTATCATGTTATAAAATGGAATACATCAGGTTTTGTTTTAGTTATTGACAATTATATTTTTATCATGTTTACGGTATCAATTTAATATTACTTCCAATTACTATGTTACAGTTTTTTATAATTTACACTATCATTTTTTAAACAGAATTACTAGTTAGCAGCTTTAGGTCTATAAAAGTATCATTTTTAGCATGACTCAATTCGAATCAATATGTTCCAGTTTCTGAGTATCATTTTGACATTTTTTTTAGGTATCAGTTAGGGCTATCAAATTTGAAAAGAACCCTTTAACCCAACCCTTTTAACCCTTTTTTAATTGGGTTGGGTTGAACTATTTTGGCTAATTTTTACATTGGGTAATAACCCATTCAGCCCAAATTAAAAACATTGGACCCTGTTTGACCCCGTAACACTAATTATCCCAGTTCCGTTTCTGAAAAATACAATGTCTGCTCTTCTTTCTCTCCGAAATATATAATCCGCCGATTCTCTCAAACAATCGAACAATCGCTCTGGACTTCTAGCTTCGCCCAAGACCCCTTGGATTCATCTTCGTAGTTCTTCAAAATGATTTAGTCATCTCTAATCAATCAAAGGTACGATTTTTTGCTCTGAGAATTTTAGTTATGGAAGATAATCGAATAGAGAGAGAATCTTAAATCAATTGCATTTGCTGTAAACCCTATCTCTTGCTGCAACTTTTGGATCGATTTCTGCAATTCTAGGTCAGTATTATCGTGGAGTTAAAGGTATAATTTCCAGATCTATTATGTTTATTTCTTGTGCAGTTTCTAAATTCTTGTGCAATTATGGTGATTATAATTCAGGGCATTTATTGTATCGACTTTGTTTTGGAAGTTAACTCAAATTTTCATTTTGGAGAATATGTTTTAGTTATTGTTCATGTCATGGCAAATACGCTGCTTTAATGAAGAAAAGATTCTGAGTTAATTTGATTTATTTTCCAACTATGCAAATCCAACTGTAAGTTTTGACATATGTGTGGGAAAATATTATTGAATTTAAAACTAGAATAATCTCTGGTTTGGACAACTATTGCCATCTCAGTCCGTATTAATCTGATGAATCCATATTGTAATGTCATTACATAGTGTTCTATACCTTTTGTGGTTATAAACTAGCCATTTTACATTAAATGTACTCAACTAGTATAGCATCTAAACATTGAAATACATGCACAATACGGTTATTCGTTTTGTATAATACCGAATGATAATCGAAAACTAATTTAATGATCAACGATGAAACTTGATGAATTGATGACAATACGGTTATTCCTCCCTCTCCTAAATGGAAATTATACATTTTATTATAGCATCCAAACATTGAAATACATGCACAATATGGTTATTCCTCCCTCTCCTAAATGGAAATTATACACTTTATTCATTAGTAAATTCTAATGACTTTTACATATAAATAACAATCTCAATATTAGGTATCCTTGCTAAAATGAATTTGACACAGATATAGGTGTCTTACTATTTGGTACTTGACTGTGAGCACTGCAATGAATTGCGTATTTCTGGTGTTCAATGATATTTTCTATTGATGATGTTCTGAAAAATTTTGCCGCATTCTATGGTCTGCTCGCCTATCTGTTTATTTTCCAATTTACATACTATTGCAGAGAGCTAAATTTAATCTTTTCTTTTTGTTTTTGTTTTTCAGGCCCTTACAAATGAAGCACAAATTCAGCTTATTTTGAACTTTTTGTTAACTACAAAAATTAGATGTTGTTTATTTTGAAGGTAAGGTTACTGTTGGGAACAAATATCATGGTTACTGAATATCACTTTCATATATTTTAATGGTGTATCATGTAGCTTTTGGTAGTTTATGTTATTGATTTGTCTGAAATTATGCAAAATTTATGTTGAAATTAGAAAGCTAATTAGTGTGCAGTGGCTTTTAAAGATTCCGGTAATGATCAATTAACTGTGTTATAACATGATATTACTACGAAGAACGTCTATGGAAGACCAGATTCGGAAATTCCATCTGAAATTAATGGAATCAAAATAAGAAAAATCGACGACACATCATAGCGGAAAGACATGTAATCGATAGACCAACCTATCCTTTTCTTTCCATGGGTCAGTGAGGGTTAGTAGGCAATGAAAAAAAAAACTTTTTTGAAGGGATCGGGTTGACCCAGGCTTCGGGTCAGCAAGCGGGTCAACCTAGGCACCGAGTCGACCTACGGGTCGACCCATTATCTACAGTGGGTCGACTCATGCGCCTAGGACACGAAAATAAAAAGATAATGCCACATGGCTTCGCCGTCACTTTCGTTCCCCCCCCCAAACCCACCCGAAAACCCAATTTTCCCCCTTTCTTCCAAGGCCAAAACACCTCAAATCTCCACCATTTGATGCAAAATTGGTACTAAATCAAATCCCCCTCCACTCTCTATCTAAATCTACACCTGTTTCTTAGAGAAAGAAAGGTATTCTCCATGCCATCGCGACCTGTTTCTTTGGCCTCTTTGTACCCACAGTTGACGCCACAGGAATTTGCTTGGTGTCAAAATCAAAGGGAAATAGTTGAGATCTATGCTAAGTCAATTAGATTCGACATATTACTCGGAAGGCCATTCAAGTTTGCGGATTTTGTGGCTACACCTCTAGAGGCTCTATTCACTAATATGAGATTGTTTATTCTTCTGGATCACAACAATGTGGAAAGCAAAGCATACCCAAGGTTAGTGTGAATTTTTGAGGAAGATTTAGAAAAGTGGGAAGAAAATGATGAGTCAGAAGTAAAGGGAACACGCGTTTGCTTAATGAACAGCAGTTTGGTCCATTGTTGGGCATACGAGGAGAAGGAGTACTTTTTGAGGATATTGAGATGACAAATTTGGCAGTATTGCGTAGGATCTTTGTAGCCAAGGATGTTAGGGCGTAGGCACATTTACACCCATTGCCTTGGGTAGTCATATGCATTTTACAATATAATTTGGTAGCCAAGACAGGTAGTTTCAATAGGGTTTCCCCCATGATTAGGACAACCACATATGCAGTTTTTGTTGGGATCGAGGTGAATTGGGTACGTCTTATTATGCAGTATTTTGCTTCCTCCCTTGGGAGGAGGACTTCTACTATCCCTTTTGGGCATCTATAGGCAATGGTTTTTCAACAGTCTGGGGTTATATTTGCATATGATAACCACATTACACAACCTCATTATTTGATAGACACCGCCATGTTGATGAGGATGGGTATAGAGTTGCAGCAGATTTTGGCGATGGACCTCAGCCGATGGAGCATGATCAGGATGAGGGTGATGGAAGTGGCGACGATCATGGTGGCGGTAATGAGCACGATGAGTTGGGAGGAGGTGCGGAGGAAGAGCAGTTTGGGGTTGTGGCTCCCGGAGACGTAGGGAAATAGGGCCACAGAGAGCTCCCGTTCTTTCTGGTGGGATCGTCGTTTGGACCATTGGTAGGATACTCTCCTGGAGATTTGCCATTTTGATTCCCCTGTAGAGCAGCAGCAACCGTAGCAATACTTCGATCAGCCAGAGGGGCATGAGCATGAGGGTTCGGAGCCATACCAGGAAGGCACCGAGCCCTCCCAGTCAGCTGGATGGAATACATAGTCTTCGAGGGAGTCTTGGAATTTGAGGATGGAGATTAGGAACATCTCTGAGAGACAGGTCCAGCTGGCGAGAGAGCACCAGAACATATTGCTTAGACAATAGGAGATGGCACATACACAGATTGAGGCTGCCAAGGCACATCAACAGAGCCCACAATAGTTATATGACACCCAACAGTGTTTTGAACAGATGGAGATGCGAGATGTGCGTCTGCAGGTCAGGAACAATTCTAGGCACCAAGAGGAGCGTCTAGGTAGAGTGGAGGATACACTGGGAGGGTTAGACTCATTTATCCATAGTATCCGGGGGCATGGGCCCAGACCTCCATTCCAGTGATAGGTAGTTTGGGTGCAGTTGTTTGTAGGGCCACGTATTATGTGACTGGACTATCTTAGTTTTGTTTTTGTTTTAGAACTGATGTTATAGTATAACCTATGTGGTACGTCTGACTTTTATCTATGATGTTGTACTGTTATGTTAAAACTCTGATTGTTAGTAGAAGAAGTTTATGTCGTATCTTTAATGCTGAAATTAAAGTAAATTAGACTTTTCAGAAATCCGAAAATAATAAATTTGTTTGGTAGGGTTTTGGATGCAAAATTTGGATGAGCTACGCTCTTGCTCAGTAAGAGTATGGGGAAATTTGGATGAAAAAGTACTTTTGGTTTTCAAATATGACATTTATATAGAAATTGCTAGTACATCTAAGATGTGTGCATCATGTTTCCAAAGATATTTTCAAGAAAAAAATTGCATTAATAAAGGAGGTACCGCCTAGGAATTCATTCATGTATTATTATGTTGAATAACACTTTGCATGAGTACACAAATGGTTGCAAAATTGGATGCACATAGACGGTTGCGATTTATGCGTGGAATTACTTGACTTTACCGTTACTAAATTTCGAGGACAAAATTTCCTAAGGTAGGAGAATGTAACAACCCGTAATTTTATTTAGCGATTATAAAAATTAATACGCCAAGAAATATGTATACAAATATGTTCATAAGGAAATTTAGAAGTAAATCAGAATGAGTTACTTTTAAAAGCAAAATCAAAACAGGAAGCAACGGGAAAAATGCGCCGCTGGACCCAACTGGGTCGACCCAGGCCTGAATGGGTCGACTCATCAAGGGATGGGTCGATCCACGAGTCGACCCAAGTGGGATCCAACGAGCATTCGTGATGTGTTTTACTGAGTTGTATGTTTTGGATCTTGATGACTTGAAGTCTGATGGATCTCGTTCTTCTGTCACCTATATAAATATGTTAGCAGATCCTGGTTTTATTCTGAAAATTTTGAAATAACGCCCATGATCTGCCATTCTTCTTCCTCAAATATCTTCAGAAAATAGAATAGCTAGTTCTAGTCTAGGAAGAAAGAGAATGCATATCTACAAATATAGTCAAAGTACGGTAAATTCTTGAATCTGGTTAATTTTAATTTCTCTTTTCCTTTCCTTTTCTGTTAGTCTGAAAATTATGAATCCATGGTTGTTTATATTCAGAATCCAATAGGAGAGCCATGGAATCCTAGGCCTGAACCAGATTCATGAATTGGAAAGCCTTTAGGTGAGTGGATTTAAATTATACCCTTTTAATAATGGTATATTTATCATTTGACATCCCCCGTTAATATATATAGTAAAACTACTGAAATGATTAATCTGCTGAAATGTGCGAACCTGTTAAAAATATGTGGAAAGAATTACTGTTGTATATATATACATGTTCTAATAGTTTGTTAATTTGGTACTGTAAATTTTACAGTGAAATTGGTAATAATCGCAATGTCGTATAAGACCTGTTTTCCATTAATTATTTGCCTGGGTTGGAATTTACTATAAATACTGTAATTATGACATTCGCAATGAACATGAATACCTATTAAGAATATTGTCGTGCTAAAAGACTGTAAATGAGAATTAAAGTGAAATTAGAAGAACATATATGCATAATTTACAGTAAATAGAAAATTGTAAACGTAAGTATAACGATGCTAAGGCACGAGGTTAGGTCCAGCTTGTGGTAAATGTCTGACCGGAATCGCCCGACAAGTCTTGCATCCACAAGTGGTCGGCTTAGTATGATAGGTCTGACACATAAACATTTAAAAATATACGTATAGGGCTAGAAAGAAATAAACGACATCGATGGTAATTAATGGAAATGAATGAAAGTTACAATAGTAAAAGGAATTGGAATGAACGGGGGATGATAGCAACCTATTATGAATAAATCTGAAAGTGAAAAAGGAAAGATAATAAGTAGGCTTCTCCTAGGGACAAGTTGAATCTATTACTTTGGTTATAATAAACGATAGAGGGAATGTGATAACTTATGTAATAAAGTAAGTTGTACTTAATTATAAATTAAGTAATCTGTAAATTTGGAAATCTGTATCCCGCTGATAAGAAGAACATGTTATCTATAAACTTGAGAACCTAAAATTTGCTGATAAGAATAATATGTAACTAGCTTATTAATGAACTTAAATGGGTTAAGTTATATAACTGAAATTAATAAGAAAGAGGAACTTGGTAACTCAAATAAGAAGTCAATATAACTTCAAATAACCAAATTAAATAAGAATCTGATGAGGTAGAGCAAGCGCATAATTAAACGATTAGACATAGGGTCTAATAATGCATTAACATGGGGCGCTTGGACCAGTCCGTATGTTTGAAGGTGAATAACGAAACGGGATAAATCATCGTGGTGTCATAAGGCACGAAGGGAGCACACGTCCATCCGATTATTCTACATGTTCTGCTGACTGGCTTCGAAGGACTAAAAGGGGAAGCACATGGCTTCCTATTACGTGGAAGGTACACTTGGTAGTCCTCTGTGCGGTGGAAGCATTCTGGATGTCCTCGCAGAGGTTAGATCTTCATGTTACTACCTGGTGAGTATACCTTGACTGCCACAATAAGGGGCGGTCAGAAGGCTATATGGTGGCATAGGTGATTCAACGATCCGGTTGCCTTTTGACTAGGCAGGTTATGACCATTTTATCGGGTTGCCTTTGGCGGCTCTAACCATCTGTTTGATAGCAGTCGTCAGGTACCAACCATCGACGGCTAGCGTGATGTGTGATGCAGAAAGACGGAGAGTTAAACCTACAGATCATCGACCTTTCGCTATCAAGGCATTGGTTGCGGGACATACTAATTAGGATGTTGTTTTTTGTTTTTCTGGGCCATGTTACAAGCTCTCAATCCTGTTTATCTTTCACTAGTTGAGGGAGGGTAAGGTGGGACCATAGCCACTGGAAATGCAGACCATAACATCTGTGTATACAGATATCTGAAAAGGCTCCCGACCGAGTTTCGTGTTTCTGACACAGCCCTATTATGGAACTCGGTGCATAATAGGTAATACATGCGGATACATGCATACCGTTTCCGGATGGTGTATCATTGAAGTTGAGGTATCGAGTATCGACGATATGTACGTGAGAAAGTCTAGATACATGCATGTCTTCTCTTGGTGGTGTATCGTAGACTCTAGGGTATTATTCTGTGATGGAATCTGATTTGGTCGAATGGTTCGAAGGTGGCAGTTTGTACTCTTACGTAGCATGCCAATGGCGGTTCTATGTGGAATGTAACGTTGTAATATAGAGATCTGTACGTCGCTCCGACATAGGATGAGGGACTGTGTATAGCACTATGGCATTACGACGGAGATCATGTGAGTGGGGGTGGCTATATACATTGTATTAGGTTAATCTACTTGGGAGTAGATGGGTACAACGTGTGTGCAAGCCTTGAGTGTTGTTAACCCAAGTAACCTAATAAATAAGAAAATGTAACTGAACGGTATATGTAGGGTTATCCAAAATGTGTAGTTTAAATCCAGTAACCAGAACTTGTGTTCTAACCCCCTCCTCATAACATACTCGCAGGTTAGATTTGTGGAAGAGATATGATAGCTTTGGATGCTGGTTAGGTAGTATTATTATCTGGGTAAGGCTATATTTCGATTATTATATTTTATTCCATTCCATTGTGAGATGTTTTCTGAGCTCTGATATGTTTATTATCTCTGTCTTTTCTGTAGGATACTAGACAAACGAACACAGGTTTCGATAAATTAGAATTTTGAAAAAAATTAGGTTTGTTGGAATTCGGGTTATTACATTGGAGATGGGTGGTCTTGAAGAACCACTTAAGGGTGCTTTGAAATAAACCCATGACATGATTGTTGAAATTACCCTAGAAGCGGTTTAGGTACCTAAAGCATGTTAAGTTTTGAGATCTTAATAAATCATGTATATAACTGATAGGAAATTATCATCGATGACAAATTACTAAATAATAAAGCATTTATATTTATGAACGGATTAAAAATTCCACATTAAGAGAGAAACATGATTGGCCATCATGAAATTCTCCTAAATAAGATATATGGACCTGTACGCCATATGATATGAACCTTTAGTTCATAGGATAAAAATAGAAATATATATATAATGACAAAGGCACACTAAAGTTATTGAAGCACCACAAAGTGTCAACATCATGTTATGTGCCATAAGCATTGTACTTCAAGAGATAATTAAATTTGATTAAAGTATTGAAAGTGTTTAAATCGTATACAATACCCTGAAGTTTTATAAACGATGAAATTATACAATTTTCGGAAGAAGTTAAATAACTTTGGTTGTGATGAAGAATGCAAAGAGAAAGAAATGTAGATTACAATATTCTTTTAAGTATTGTTGTAATGGAAATCCTGATATAATTCTTGATGAGTAGATCACTTCCCGCTTTCAAGAATTGCTGTAATGGAACTTTTGATATCCATTGAAGTGGTAGTTGCAATATGCAAAACTTATTATAATATATAAGTTCCTGAAAAATATTAATAACATTTGTTGTTATAAAGAATACAAAGAACATGGATGATAGATTACAACATTCTTAATAAGGTTTTAACGAAGAATTAACGAGGCATTACATTGATACAGAACTATCATACTCCTTTTGACGTAGTAAATATGACATTTTATATTGTATTTTTTTTCCTTCGCTAAGATTTTTCTCATCAGGTTTTCTTAGCAAGGTTTTGACGAGGCAATATTTTGATTAGAAGTATATCAAATATCTTTTGATGCAGTAAACTATTATTTATGAAGACAAGACAGCTTGCATAGCTCAGATTCAAGTGAATTATATCAAGGGTGATAGGATGGAGCATATTTCTTCTAAATTTCTCTTCACACATGAAACATGAAAGAGAATAAACAAATTTATCTACTGATAGAGTTGTGAAGACAACAGAAAGTAGTTGTATCTACTGAATGAATATATATATATGTGTGTGTGTGTGTGTGTGTGTGTGTGTGTTTGTATGTATGTATGCAAGCAAGATATTAATAAAGGGGGGAAATAATTATATATGTTTTAAAAGGGACAACTTCAAGTTAGCATAGCATCCAAGATTTTGAAGACGCATATTCAAGGAGGAGTGTTGTAATATATAAGAATGAATATGCTTTTGTAATATTCTATTTAGTCCCACATCATGGGGATAAGTTTAACATCAGCTCCAAAGCCAATATATGAAGGGGCCAATGTAATAAAAATTAGGGATATTTGAATCAATAGAAATAAAATGTCTCTCCCCTATCTCTTTTGTTCTCTCTAATGGCTTCTCTTTTATTATTTATTCTGTTTTATTTTATAACACAATAAACATTTATCCCACATATTAATATTTTGTGTGGGAATTATGCATTATTGGTAAGATTGCAAACATACAATAAGCGAGCAATGCTTTGACGGCGCAATTCACTCTTAGAGCATCTTTAACTGTAGTGTTAATTCATTGTTATTTGTATTCCACATCATTATTTAACATTTTTTATTAAAATTTTGTCTTCAATGCTGATATATTTTGTTGATGTAATTGCAAATTTATTTGACATTGTCTTCTTCAATGTCTAGTTCTAGACATTCAATTCCACTTAACACCTCATTTTTTCTCTCTCCACTAGTGGGTTTTAATCAACATTTATTTCTCTTAATTATAAGAAAATTACACGTATGCAATTTTTTGTGTTCTACACTTTTGCGCTGGACAAAAGACATAACTCATGAATGTCAAGTGCTTTCACATCCTCTTGATAATGAGTACACATAGATTTTAGATGACAATACATATGTATGGACTGGAGATGCTCTTAGCATGCTAGAGCTTAGTAGCTTAAGTGCATTAAAATAATTTTGGCTTTTTATTGCTCTTTTCTTTTTTATTTCCGCTCTTAAACTGAAAAGGAAAATCATTTTACTTAGTTATTTGTTAATTTCATAATCAATGTAATTTATAAGTATATAATAAAAGAATTGCCTTTACATTATCTAGTATTCTATATTTTCTACGTGCAGACTTCTAAGCTTAACTTTCTAACCCCACCATATTACTATTCTTCAAATAAATGAAGCCACTGAATAAATTTTTTCTTTTTTTATTAAATACTCAAAAAGTCCTCAGAAGTTGCCTTTCTGCACTTCTTTAGATTTTTTTTCAGTATTGAGTGTATAAGTTTGAAGTTTGTTGTGTTAAGAACACCTGACCTAAGCTTAAACTGAGCCATGGGCAAAGTTTTGAATAATTAATTTAGGGTCCACATGTCTAGAATTCAAATCGTATGTTTGGTAGAAAAAAAATTAAGATGAGATTCGAACCATGGTTTTTCCACCCTTAAGGTTAGGAGATTATCAAATCTACCAATTCAGTTTTTGATAAAATAACGTTTATGTCCTATAATTACAAAAACAACTTTACCAGAATAGGCCCTTCTCCTCACCTGGCCATAGGTGGTCACCCAGAAAGCCTAAGTTTAGGGTCGTCCTAGTGTTAACTTTTGCGAATGGATGGTAAACAACTATTCCATTTTAATTGTATAGGAATTCACTTTCGAGATTGACTTTTTGATGACACATCCTATTCCTCTCTCTTTACTAAACATTTTCTAACAATTCGACAACAATTTATTTTACAGTGGAAATAACTTTCCACAGTCACGGTCCCCACTACAGAAAGTAGTGGGGCACACAATTTTTTTTTAACAAAGGGGCGGGCCCCCCTGAATTTTCTCGGTGGGACCGCGAGTGTGTATGGATAGTCGCTTGCTCAACTGTCCATAGCACAACTCTTTTACAGTAGTGAGTGTCGGTCCTCCCTTTTTAACCACATACTTCTCCATCCTTCCAGACTTTAGCCATTATATCGATCTAACTATAAAGGGGAATTAATTTACAAGGGCAAATGGTTTGAAATTTTTTTGGCTATTGTATTACCATGCTTGCGAGCATGTGTTATTTTTTGGGCTGTATATAATCTTGTAAATACACGCATGCTAGAAACTACTATGTATTAATCTCTTATGTTTAATGAAGTAAGGCGTAAATCTCGCGATTCATCACCTTTTGCATCAATTTTTTTTTTAACCACAAGGACAAGAGACTGAAAATTTATTCAAAAGGACAAAACATAGCCCAAATTTGTTCAAAAGGACAATATACGTAATTTTTTGAAAAGAAAACTAAAAAAAAATCTTTAGATTTTTAGGTATCAGTTTTTGGTTTTACAATTTTTAGATATAAATTTTATATTGTTTATGGTATCAATTTTACATGTAACAGTTTTATATTGTCGAATCGCAATATCTATCCATCACTGCTACTCCAATCTCCAAAATCACTCAAGCTATCCTCCTTCATCCCTAACCAAACTTCATCTCCACATCCTCGTATACATGAACAACCCCACAAACAAACCACCACAATACATTCATAAACAACCTTCTTTTGCAATCTCATTAGACATCAACGGTTAAATATAAAAACCTCAAATGTATCTACAATCCCATCACACTAACAAATAGTTGAATTTCTCTCTTCTGACAACGTTTCCATCCTCCATTGTCATTCTTTGTAAAAAAATGTTACATGTAACACAAAACTACTACCTACAAGATTAGGCTAAAAACTGATACCTTTAGACTCACAAAACTGCTACCTATTAGATGTAGAGAGCAAACTGATACCTTAACACATACAAGACTGATACCTAAAATCTGCAAAAAATAATAATTTTTAGTCTTTTATCCTTTTGGTTAAAATTTTCATATAATTTTTCCTTCATGTTATTATCCTGAACTATAAATTATAGTCCCAAAAATTATTCATCTTCTTTAAGCAAAAAGGTTGAATATGGCCTTTATACTAAACCCCATCGACGTTTTTGATGTTAATGCAACATTTAACCACATACTTCTCCATCTTGTTCACTGCCAAACTTTTTGCAATAGCTTGGAAATAGCGACTACGACTTCCTCTTAGCTACCTCTTTATTCTTTGACACTTCCTTTCTATCTCGCTGCTTTTCTTCTGTCTTTCCCCTCCCTTTACAGTTATAGTTTTCATTATGCCTGGGCTGTCGCGGAAGAGGAAAAAAATGGTAGCCAAATGTTAGATAGTTGACAACAAGTCAATTATGGAACAAAATCATGATTATGAAAATATGTTATGCAACATACTCAATGAACTACCAAAGATGTGTGAGATTTTGCAGGCTAATGTATTGGTAGAGAAATTACCGCCATAATAGAGTAATTCCATAAACTATCTCAAGATCTTTTTCTTCAAGAACTAATCAGTCACATGTAGACCAAATAAACAATTCGCTTGATGGATAAATTCTACGCTGTGAGCCTTGACTTGTATAATAAAATCATGAAAAAAAAGAAATATCTGTTATGTTAGAGGCAAACCATATCATAAGGCACATCAATTCTTCTAAGGGAAAGGACAACATGCTTAAAACCAAACAACTAAAACACATGCCAATCTTGTTGAGAATGAAGATGTCCTTGCAACAATCATTGTTGATGTTAATTTGATGGAAAACAAGACTAATTGGATGTTGGACACGGAAGCTTCTTGTAACACCCCACGTCCGTTAGTGTCACTCGCAAAGGGAATGCACTAAGTTCTGTGGAGCATTATGGGTAAAAGATGCAAATAAATTACAAGACAGACAAACAATTAACAGCGGAAAATAAAACTTTGCTTTATTGATAAAATAGATTGTACAAGATTGCTTTACAATATCAGAGTATCATCTGTCTTTACTAGATAAAGAAGCATAAAAACACATTTATATTCCCCAATGTAGCATAAGCCAGCCATAGCATCTAAAAGAGAATCCAAGGACAACTTCGTCAAATCTTCAAGCTGGGAAAGAGCAACGGTCCAATTTAATCCTGAGTTATACTATTCCCTCCTCAACTACCTGGGGGGGGGGAACGGAAGAAAAGAAGCGAAAGAAAAACAGAGTCAGACATAAAGCCTGAGTAAGTCAGTAACTTCTAGCATGTGAACAGGGAAAACATAACGACATGAATTAACTGAATACAAGATAATACCATGATGATAAGGCTAACAAGATAAGATTCACACAAGACATGCTAAGACAAGATAAACTGGATATACTACAACACTTTCTCCACTTCGCTTTTACCGCGATATACTCGTTTCTATATCTCTGCACCACCTAACTAGTGTTCCAACTAGTAACGATAACGTGATCCCAATCCCTGTAGTTTTCGTCGCCTTCAGGCGTACCTTGATTATTTATTACCTAGATCTAGTCTAGGTTTTATATCAAGTGCTTTCTAGATTCAATTAGAGTTTACGCTATCTGTTGAACGCTTCTTGTATTCAGGATTTATGCCACCTAGTTCCAAACTAGGGATTATGCTACCTGTCGAACGATGCCCTTTAGTCTAGGATACACTACCTAAAGTGGTATATGTTCCTAGACTTTCCCCACGCATGTATCGCGAATCGTTATCGCTTGTCTAGATGCACATGTCCTGTAATGTGCTACCCGAGTCCCGTGTCAGGGCTACTCTAGAAATACGGAACTCGGTCGGGAGCTTTCAATATCTGCCGATGCAGATGTTAAGGTCTGTTTTTCCAGTGGCTATGGTCCCACTCGACCCCTCCCTCAACTAATGGAAGGCCACCCTTGTAAAATGAGAACTGTACGAATGCCCCTATCTGCCCCACTAATTCTATGGCCAACAACACCCCGCAACCACAACTAGATAGCAAGTATGTGGTCCGTATGAGTCCTCCAGCCTTCCCGCTTCACGTGTCTCGCTTGACTGAAGATGGTAGGTAGACGACGAGTTGCTATCACAGGGCTTCCGTCTTCTCGCCGAATCACGCTGGTCCATCCTAGTCTTTTGGTTGCCATATATTGCAACCAAGGCATACCCTTGGCTCTTCTACCGCAGACCTTAACCTCTGTGCGCCCAGGCGAATCATCTGCAGCCTCACAGAGGGATACCAAGAGTACCCTCATGTCCCCTCGAAGCCTCGGGCTTCGTATCCCAATTCGTTGGAGTCTTCTTTAAAATCAGATGGACGTCCGCTCCTTCGTGTTATACTAAGAATTACTACTTAGTTCTACTAACTAAGTTTTACCACTTAGTTTCCAGGATCATTGTCTTCTTAACTAAGTTTTACTACTTAGTTCTCTTTCCCGTTAAGTTGGATTATTTAAGTGTCTTTAGTCGATTCAAGCTAAGTTAACCCTCTTCCCTTATCCTGTTAAACTGGTTAAGTGTTGTCAGTATTCATGTTGACTTAACCCCACCACAAACCAAGTCATATTGGTTAAGTATTTCTTAACCCTACCCATTCATCCTGTATTGGTTAAGTGTTCCCTTTTTAACTTAACCTTTCCCACCGGTTTTAACTAAACCTGTTATTAATGGTTAAGTATCATCTCTTCGTGTCTTAGACTTAACCCTATTCATTTATCATATTCTGATGGTTAAGTGTTCAAGTTTACTTAACCCTACGGTCCAACCCAGCTAACATATTAAATTGGCTAAGTGTATTACTTAACCCCAACCTCTAGTCTAATTAACATGTTAAATTGGCTAAGTGTATTAACTTTACTTAACCCCACCTTCTAGTCAACATGTTAATTAGACTAGAGGTTGGGGTTAAGTAATACACTTAGCCAATTTAATATGTTAGCTGGGTTGGACCGTAGGGTTAAGTAAACTTGAACACTTAACCATCAGAATATGATAAATGAATAGGGTTAAGTCTAAGACACGAAGAGATGATACTTAACCATTAATAACAGGTTTAGTTAAAACCGGTGGGAAAGGTTAAGTTAAAAAGGGAACACTTAACCAATACAGGATGAATGGGTAGGGTTAAGAAATACTTAACCAATATGACTTGGTTTGTGGTGGGGTTAAGTCAACATGAATACTGACAACACTTAACCAGTTTAACAGGATAAGGGAAGAGGGTTAAGTTAGCTTGAATCGACTAAAGACACTTAACTAATCCAACTTAACGGGAAAGAGAACTAAGTAGTAAAACTTAGTTAAGAAGACAATGATCCTAGAAACTAAGTGGTAAAACTTAGTTAGTAGAACTAAGTAGTAATTCTTAGTATAACACGAAGGAGCGGACGTCCATCTGATTTTAAAGAAGACTCCAACGAATTGGGATACGAAGCCCGAGGCTTTGAGGGGACGTGAGGGTACTCTTGGTATCCCTCTGTGAGGCTGCAGATGATTCGCCTGGGCGCACAGAGGTTAAGGTCTGCGGTAGAAGAGCCAAGGGTATGCCTTGGTTGCAATATATGGCAACCAAAAGACTAGGATGGACCAGCGTGATTCGGCGAGAAGACGGAAGCCCTGTGATAGCAACTCGTCGTCTACCTACCATCTTCAGTCAAGCGAGACACGTGAAGCGGGAAGGCTGGAGGACTCATACGGACCACATACTTGCTATTTAGTTGTGGTTGCGGGGTGTTGTTGGCCATAGAATTAGTGGGGCAGATAGGGGCCTTCGTACAGTTCTCATTTTACAAGGGTGGCCTTCCATTAGTTGAGGGAGGGGTCGAGTGGGACCATAGCCATTGGAAAAACAGACCTTAACATCTGCATCGGTAGATATTGAAAGCTCCCGACCGAGTTCCGTATTTCTGGAGTAGCCCTGACACGGGACTCGGGTAGCACATTACAGGACATGTACATCTAGACAAGCGATAACGATTCGCGATACATGCATGGGGAAAGTCTAGGAACATATACCACTCTAGGTAGTGTATCCTAAACTAAAGGGCATCGTTCGACAGGTAGCATAATCCCTAGTTTGGAACTAGGTGGCATAAATCCTGAATACAAGAAGCGTTCAACAGATAGCGTGAACTCTAATTGAATCTAGAAAGCACTTGATATAAAACCTAGACTAGATCTAGGTAATAAATAATCAAGGTACGCCTGAAGGCGACGAAAACTACAGGGATTGGGATCACGTTATCGTTACTAGTTGGAACACTAGTTAGGTGGTGCAGAGATATAGAAACGAGTATATCGCGGTAAAAGCGAAGCGGAGAAAGTGTTGTAGTATATCTAGTTTATCTTGTCTTAGCATGTCTTGTGTGAATCTTATCTTGTTAGCCTTATCATCATGGTATTATCTTGTATTCAGTTAATTCATGTCGTTATGTTTTCCCTGTTCACATGCTAGAAGTTACTGACTTACTCAGGCTTTATGTCTGACTCTGTTTTTCTTTCGCTTCTTTTCTTCCGTTCCCCCCCGGTAGTTGAGGAGGGAATAGTATAACTCAGGATTAAATTGGACCGTTGTTCTTTCCCAGCTTGAAGATTTGACGAAGTTGTCCTTGGATTCTCTTTTAGATGCTATGGCTGGCTTATGCTACATTGGGGAATATAAATGTATTTTTATGCTTCTTTATCTAGTAAAGACAGATGATACTCTGATATTGTAAAGCAATCTTATACAATCTATTTTATCAATAAAGCAAAGTTTTATTTTCCGCTGTTAATTGTTTGTCTGTCTTGTAATTTATCTGCATCTTTTACCCGTAATGCTCCACAGAACTTAGTGCATTCCCTTTGCGAGTGACACTAACGGACGTGGGGTGTTACACGTGGTATCAGAGCTGAAGGTTACTAGATCAGATAAAAGATTTAAAAAAATATTTTTCAAAACGGTCTTTAAAGAAGCATTTTCAAAAGAAAAGTTTTGTTTTAAAGGCATATTCCCCAAAGCCATACGCACTATCTTCTCTTCCTCTATTTGAATTCTTGTCTCCTTCTTTCTTGACTCTCTGGGCCTCCTGGCTTTCTGGGAGGTAACCTCATCGAAGGGCGAAGTATTGCCCGACTTCCATCTATAGCCGTAGTTGTTTTACTTACGGCCAGTCTTCTTTCAAGTTTATAGGGTTTTTCCGTGCGATAGAGGCAACTTTCGAGAGATTTGCCAACATGGTTACACACGGAAGTTTGGCAAAGGAGCAAGACCCAAGGATGAGGAAATTATGGATGTAGACTTGGCTCACGAAGGAGGAAGGGATTATAAAACCTAAGACAAGAGGAAGTATCTTTACTATGGTATGATAGGGCATATAATTAAGGACAAAGGACAAGATTTTCAGAAGGGCAAGTACATGATGAGCGTACCTAGGAGATAGGTGGGAAAAGTTTCTGTTGGAAGAATCTAGTTTTTCTGTTCGGATTTAGCGCTTCGCATTTGTTCATATTTGCTTCCATAGTTGAGTCTCTGCACCTTAGTACTTGTATAGTAAGAAGATCCCAATCAGTCTCAAACCCAGTGGGTGGTTCGACCCGTTTATTTTTGGTTAGTAGGGGTTTGAATAGCTATCGAGTTTGCTTATATCATATCACGTAGATTGTCTAAAGGAGATATTCCTTGGGTGCATGTCTGATATTGGTTTAGGCCTTTGGGGCTTGTACTTGAGGAATATCAAGTTCGACTAGGATGGTTTGCGTGAGAGATGGATAGTTGTGGCAGGCGCTCTAAAAAGCGCGTAGTGACCTTTTGACCCTTATAATTATGGCATGATGGATAAGATAGGAGGAGAGACCTCTGATCATCCTAGTATATACACTTGGTTGACATTTGTTCATTTTGGAGATGGAGCTTAGAAACTTCACAATCGTGGAGTAAAAATTGGTTAAGATACAGTGGAGTAAAGCTCAAGAAGGCTAGATACTAGCAACATACCCTTTTTCTTAAGGGTGCATCCTTGATTTCTTTGTTTAGGAGCTTTACGCATAGTTGTTTCTCTCTTTCCAAAGTATATCCTCTAGATCGAATCTGCGATCTTTAGGTAGAAGCCAATGGATGTAAACATGTATTTGAAACATGTTATGGTTGGATGGTTGCAAGTGGTTGCAAATGGTTGCTCGTGGATGCATATGCATACGTATTAGGCACTAGATCAGCTCAGACGCCATAGCATTGCATTTACATATGTGCATTTGTTTACAGATTTAACTTGATATGTTATCATATGGACGTTGCATATGGATGTATGGTTGTGCACGCATGTAGTATTTACATGACCAGGGATGCTTGCATACATGATTGGACGCATGGCACTAACATGATTTGCATTAAGGAGGTCAACTGAATCAGTAGACCGCCTGATTTTACATTAGATAGAGACATATACACACACTATGCATATGAACATGAAAGCATTAGAAATCTTTTAAGGACAATGAATGTCTGTGATTGAATGGTTGAGTAGATGGGTGATTGGATTGTAGGACACATTCTTCCTAACTTGAAGATTTCGGGGACGAAATCCTTTTAAGTGGGGGAGAATGTAACACCCCGTAATTCTGTGACATTAAGTTTCACAAATTAAAGTACAATTAATTTTTAAAAGAAAAAAAAAGATCCATGCAGTTAAGTATCGTAACTAACATGAAAAAGAGAAGTAAGGAGAGAACAATAATTATTATAATTATTATTGTTCTAAGACTTATTAACAAAAGCCTCTGTAGCTCAGTTGGTTAAGGCATTGGATTTGTAGCATAGAGGTCGGGGGTTCGAACCCCGGCGGCGACATAATTTTTTATCTTTGTTTTAGAGAGGGCCAACAGAACATGCAAATATATGTACGTATACAAATTCAAAATTTGAAAGGATAAGAACGTACATATAAGGAAATAAAGAAAATATATATATATACATATGAGAATATATATATATATATATATATGCAAAAATATATGTATACGAAAGATAAAATTCAAGATAAGGCTACAGTCAATGAAATATGGCAACATCATTTGAATTTTGAAAATAAAATGAAAGTTGTGCGTATATATATACGCGTAAAATGGTCGTTAGAGGAATTGTATACATATAAGAATATTTCATGTGAATAAAACAGTTAAATAAATTCCAAAAATTCAAAAGTTTGAAAATCAAATTTCTACGCCAAAAACAATTCATTCGAAATTCAAATTTCTACGCCAAAATAGTGGGACCCAATGCTGACTCAGCACTGCGTGTATGATAAGGTTTGGCTAGATTCATCTACGTACCTGGACTATTTTCTTAACTAGGTTCAATGCTGACTCAGCGCTGCGTGTACGATAAGGTCTTGAGCAGCTATATAAACAGCCCTAGTCTTCATTCTCTTTGCACCAATTCTCTTCTATCCTTATGCTGCTAAGATTCATGGCTTCTTCCCCTCCTCTAAATTTTCTTAAATAATTAAAATAAAATATAAATTCAAGACATGGAGATGCTGCTCAAATCTATTCAAGAGAAGATTCAAATCAAAGTGAAGAATTCAAAGGCTAAATCAACAAACCTCGAGCAACGACATACGAATCTTAGCATCGCCATTCTTCTATTTTCGATCTAATTTCTGTAAGTCAGTTGTTTCTAGATTTGAATGTTTTTGCTTTATTTTGTGACATGAAATTAAAGGAATAAAATAATATGCCAAATCTCTCTCTCTCTATTCGAATCTGTGTTTATACTCTTGGACTAAATTAAGAACTGTTATGATTCAAGGACAAATAAGACTTTGCCTAAGACCGTTGCCTATGACTATGGATTCTGAGATCATGTGCCTTTGGACTATGAACATAAGCCTTTGATTTTGGGACATAAAACATTGCCTATGACGGTGACTTATGACTATGGGAATTATTTTCCCTTTTGACTATGAATATTGCCTATGACTATGGACATTTGCCTATGACTATGAACACAAGCCTTTGATTTGGACATAAAGTATTACCTATGACATAACAACGGTGATTTAAACACCTATGATTCATGACTAGGAAAATTGTTGCTTAGGTTTTGTGACTATGAAATTGGGTCTAAAACCCGATTTATCTATTCTGTCCGTTCTTGATTTTCAGTCTAAAACCAAAGAAAATCAAGAACGGACAGAATAGATAAATCGGGTTTTAGATCCAATTTCATAGTCACAAAACCTAAGCAACAATTTTCCTAGTCATGAATCATAGGTGTTTAAATCACCGTTGTTATGTCATAGGTAATACTTTATGTCCAAATCAAAGGCTTGTGTTCATAGTCATAGGCAAATGTCCATAGTCATAGGCAATATTCATAGTCAAAAGGGAAAATAATTCCCACAGTCATAAGTCATCGTCATAGGCAATGTTTTATGTCCCAAAATCAAAGGCTTATGTTCATATTCCAAAGGCACATGATCTCAGAATCCATAGTCATAGGCAACGGTCTTAGGCAAAGTCTTATTTGTCCTTGAATCATAACAATTCTTAATTTAGTCCAAGAGTATAAACACAGATTCGAATAGAGAGAGAGAGAGAGATTTGGCATATTCTTTTATTCCTTTAATTTCATGTCACAAAATAAAGCAAAAACGTTCAAATCTAGAAACAACTGACTTACAGAAATTAGATCTAGAATAGAAGAATGGCGATGCTAAGATTCGTATGTCGTTGCTCGAGGTTTGTTGATTTAGCCTTTGAATTCTTCACTTTGATTTGAATCTTCTCTTGAACAGATTTGAGCAGCATCTCCATGTCTTGAATTTATATTTTATTTTAATTATTTAAGAAAATTTAGAGGAGGGGAAGAAGCCATGAATTTTAGCAGCATAAGGATAGAAGAGAATTGGTGCAAAGAGAATGAAGACTAGGGCTGTTTATATAGCTGCTCAAGACCTTATCGTACACGCAGCGCTGAGTCAGCATTGAACCTAGTTAAGAAAATAGTCCAGGTACGTAGATGAATCTAGCCAAACCTTATCATACACGCAGTGCTGAGTCAGCATTGGGTCCCACTATTTTGGCGTAGAAATTTGAATTTCGAATGAATTGTTTTTGACGTAGAAATTTGATTTTCGAACTTTTGAATTTCTGGAATTTATTTAACTGTTTTATTCACATGAAATATTCTTATATGTATACAATTCCTCTAACGACCATTTTACGCGTATATATATATGCACAACTTTCATTTTATTTTCAAAATTCAAATGATGTTGCCATATTTCATTGACTGTAGCCTTATCGTGAATTTTATCTTTCGTATACATATATTTTTGCATATATATATATATTTATATTCTCATATGTATATATATATTTTCTTTATTTCCTTATATGTACGTTCTTATCCTTTCAAAATTTGAATTTGTATACATACATATATTTGCATGTTCAGTTGGCCCTCTCTAAAACAAAGATAAAAAATTATGTCGCCGCCGGGGTTCGAACCCCCGACCTCTATGCTACAAATCCAATGCCTTAACCAACTGAGCTACAGAGGCTTTTGTTAATAAGTCTTAGAACAATAATAATTATTGTTCTCTCCTTACTTCTCTTTTTCATGTTAGTTACGATACTTAACTGCATGGATCTTTTTTTTTCTTTTAAAAATTAATTGTACTTTAATTTGTGAAACTTAATGTCACAGAATTACGGGGTGTTACACTTCTAGACATCTTTGTGTAAACAGGGAGTTTTTCCATCAATTTCAAGGTGTAAAAGATGATGAGCATATCTTTATGAGAAACTCTGTTATTGCTGGAGCGATTAGAAAAGGAAAGGTTTTTCATAAACCAAAATTTTGAAAAAATTATGGCTTTAAATGATGTTCAATCCTCCTCTTCATAGGAATTTAGTGTCAAGTTGATTACCGAAGAAAGTTTGGATGAAACTTATTTTCGAGCACGATAAATTCGTAATAACTAGGAAAGGAATAGCTTGGTTGAGGTCAATTAGTCGTCTAGAAATGGTGGCTAGCTCATGTCCTATAATCTAGATAGGATACAGTGGACGATCCACTCTAAAAATAGATTCTAGTGGATAGTCCACTTTAAAAACTGAATTGTAGGTTGGAAATTTGCCAAAATCCTGTACTTACTATAATTATCATTTGTTATAATAATAAGTGTTATGTATCACTATTAAAACCGGTCAGTCTTGCCTATTAAAGTTTTGGCCATAGGCTTTTAATTCATTTGTTTTTCTTATAAACAAAATGCCAACTAATACTTTGAATGGTATATGCCCACTACAAAAATTATATAATGTTAAACCTGGTTACTAATGTTTTAAAACTTTTGGATGTCTATGTCATCCTCATCTAAGACCATACAATACAAATAAACAATAGTTGTAACGACCCAGAAAATCTGAACCAATTTAAAATTTTTAAATTGGCTAAAATAATGGATTTTAAATATTTAAAATAAATATTTTAGATAATGGCGATGAAAACTGAGTTTGAATCGACATTTGAAAACGAATATAATTAATTATAATTATATATAGAATTGAAAATGGCGCGGTAGTTCGATAATTCGATTTCAAATTTCAATTGAATATACCGGGTGCAAAACAATCCGGATTTTTGTGAAACCAAAAGTATTTAAATCTGTTAGTGAATATCTTTCTAACGAATCCGACCAATCGAAATTTGATAGCGGGAATCAAAAGATATGTCCAGTTGGAAATTCTGAATAGTCGCTATGGAATTCAGGCCCTTAAAAATGGACATTTTGCAAACGAACTCGGATTTCGATGAAACCACTTTTGTTGGGTCCGTGATGTAAAGTTATTGCTAGATTCCAAATTTCATAATTTTTAGAATCAATATGTGAGCGTGGCAAAGGAAAACGCGTTTGACCAGTTTCTGTTGATTTTAATCGAATGGAAATTGGCCATTTTTCAAACGGTCTCAGAATTCGACGAAACTAGTTTTGTTAGGACCGTATCGTCAATACGAAGCTAGAAAATATTTTTTTGGAATTTTTCTAGTCAGTATGTGGCCCCGGTAATTTGAAATGTACGTTTAAAATTCGATATAGTGATTTAAATGTAAATTCAACGGAAACTGATTGTAACGATCAAATCAGCTTACGATACATATCCCATTGTGTTCGGAATGGGGGTAAAACGCTATGGACGACAGGCGGTGAGCCTCGTTTCGAGGTCGTATGTAAAAGTCAACCTTTTTGCAAAATATAAATAATTAAATAAAAAAAAAAAAAATAATCTCCCCTCTTTATCTTCGTTCTGCCCCCCCCCCCCCGTTCATTATAATTTCAAACGAAAAGAAAGAAAAGAAAAAAAAAACCCTAAGAACCGATCGACAGCGCCTCCCCCCCCCCCAAAGACGAACGCCACCGACCCACCCCTCCCTCCGTCCAGCTTCCCTCCACCCAGGGCGCAATCTCCGACGAAGCCTCTCCCCCCCCTCGCTCGCGACGCTGAAGCCGCCGACGACATCTTCTCCCCCCCTTTTTTGCAGCTAATTCGGTGAGCACTTTTTTTTATTTTTTTTTATTTTATTTATTCTGTAAAACTGATTATGTTTAATAATAAAAACTGTTTTGTTTTTAAAGTAAAAACTGATTTTATAAAACATTTAAAAAACTGATTTTTATGTTTTTAGATTCTGATTTTAAAGTAAAAACCTGATTTCTATAAACATTTTAAAACTGAGTTTTTTTTTAAGAATTTTGAACTGAATTTTAAAAACAGATTTTAAAGGATTTTTAAACTGATTTTTTTTTATAAAAGGGAAAAACTGATTTTTTATAAGGAAATAAAAACCTGATTTTTAAAAGGAAATAAAAACCTGATTTTTAAAAGGAAATAAAAACTGATTTTCAAAAGCATATAAAAACTGATTTTTGGAAAAGGTTTAAACGTCAAAGAGAAAAAGATTTGAACTTTAAAAAGGAAAAAATCATATTTTTATATATTGAAAGTCGAAGTAAAAATCATATTTTTATATATTGAAAGTCGAAAGAAAATCATATTTTTATATATTGAAAGTCGAAGTAAAAATCATATTTTTATATATTGAAAGTCGAAAGAAAAATCATATTTTTATATATTGAAAGTCGAAAGAAAAATCAAATTTTTATATATTGAACATCGAAATAAAAATTCGATTTTTATATATTGAATAACATAGTAAAAATTCGATTTTTACATATGTAGAGAATACAGGCAACGAAGCGACAAAAGGCGAGAAAGGCGAAGATTTCTCTAAAGGAAGTGTCGTGAAGTTGGATAGCTATTGGTGAGATTTCTGATTTAAAACTATATATATATGTGTGAAAATGAAAGTGAATTGCTATATATAAATATATATCTATATATATATATACGCCCCTCGTCCACAAACCATGGACGATATTTATTGATTGAAATTGTTGTGATAATTGATTGATAGCGAATGATTGTTTGGGATTGTTTGTGATTGATATTGGTTGATTGCGGTTGAAAAATACCCATTGGTGGTTGTGGAATATTTGGTTGAAACCACATAGGATTAGTTTGTGGAAATGAAATAAATATATACATGCCGCCTGCGTGCG
The DNA here is from genome assembly GCA_030737875.1 of Allium sativum. NCBI lineage: Eukaryota > Viridiplantae > Streptophyta > Magnoliopsida > Asparagales > Amaryllidaceae > Allium > Allium sativum. Next base: position 51,894,827 of record CM060927.1, read on the forward strand.
AACTAGATGCATGATCCCCATTGTCAAAAACCGCGAGGTTTTAAGGTAGAGCGAGGAGCCGTACTAGGGACGGTCCCGGTTTAACTACCCTGCCGTTATGCTGCCGAAATTTTGAATAATATTTGTGTGTTTGAATTATTTTCATATGCTTAAACTATATTTATTCATTGTATAGAAAACATTCATGTGTTGAATTGATATTCATTCGTTGTTTAGAAATTCATGTGTTGAATGGTATTCATATTTTGAAATAAATTGTTCGATAATAAAAATCACATTTTTATCTATATATAGAAACTATAGAAAACATTCATGTGTTGAATTGATATTCATTCGTTGTTTAGAAATTCATGTGTTGAATGGTATTCATATTTTGAAATAAATGGTTCGATAATAAAAATCACATTTTTATCTATATATAGAAACTATAGAAAACATTCATGTGTTGAATTGATATTCATTCGTTGTTTAGAAATTCATGTGTTGAATGGTATTCTTATTTTGAAATAAATTGTTCGATAATAAAAATCACCTTTTATCGACTATATGAACTATATAGAAAAATAGTGTTTTAAAATAAATTGTTTTACAATAAAAATCACATTTTTATTGTATGCATGAATCGTTGAATTGTGAAGTGTTAAAAATAGCCACTTGCTCAAAATAAACATATATGAGTTGAAATATTCATTAATTAGCTAATGAAATGATTTGCACCTATTTATGTAACATTAGAATGAATGGTGTTTTTAAACCAAATAGAAATCAAATATGAAGTTGAATAGAAAATGATAAATGATAAGAACTGTATATATATATGTACATGCATATTCATTGAACAGGTTATAGCAAAGGGGCTAGAGAAGAGGAATAAAATTTTGTGCCCGACAAATAGGTACACATTTACTGATTTGTTTGGGTGATGATTTTGAGCCTGTTGGCTAGCCGCTTGGCTTTTTCTTTTTCTTTTTGAGATTAGAAGGACCGGGAACGCTATTTGCGATTTCCCGATGCTCCCGGTGCAGGGGAGGTTATGGCGAAATTTTTCCAAAATTTAAGGTGTTAGAAAAATATTTGAAGTGAAAACGATATGGAAATCATTGAATGAACTATATTTATATAAATATATAAATAAAATTAAAACGAAACGAGGCCGTGCAGTTCGTATTTTGAAACCGTGATTTCAAACAACTAGTACGGGAAATCCGACCATTGGATTTTCCCGAAACCTCAACCGTCGGGTTCGCCTTGGAATAATCTTTCCAACGGCACCAACCTTGTAAAAATCCAACGGTTGGATTGTCTGGAATGTTAAATTCAAATTTGAAGAAAAACAGCGCCAGAATCGATTATATTTATATATAAATATAAATAGAATTATATTTAATCGAATAACGACGTTGCAGTTCGTATTTTGAAATCGAAACTTCAAACGATTGTACCGGGAGATTCGACCGTCGGATTTTCCCGAAACTGGAACCGTTGGATTCGTTTTGAAAAGACCTTTCTAATGATGTAAATTTTGTGAGGATCCAACGGTTAGATTTTCAGATATGTGTAAATCAAATCTGAAGAAAAACAGCGCCACGGCCGCTTTATGGCCCGAAGCGTCGTTTGAATAAATTAGCTATTTTAAAATAAATAAAAATAGCGATAAATAGTTATAAAATATCATAAGCGATATGGAATGGAAATAAACTGAATTTGCTGGATTTATGTGATATTTGATGGTTGAATGTGTTTGGTGTGAAAATTACATTAAAGAACAAAATTGGTGTTGTCGAATAATTTAACCATTGAAATAAATTGAGTTAAAATTCTAAATATACGTGAATTATTTGAGAAGGCCGAGTTAATTCTCATTTCAAATAATTGACCGACGATTGAAAGTCGAAGATAAAGACGGTGGTCGAAGACCGGAGATCTTCACCTCGTTTGGATGGTAACCGAGGTCCTGATTGGGAGGCATCCCGAAATACGGATAATGAGTGGTGATCGTTCAGACGTACGTGTTGATCGAAGGGTTTGCGAGGTATTTAGTGCCTCCGGTTTCGTTCAGACCCAGAACGGACTTGTAAATGGACTGTGTGTCTGACATAGGATTTATTCTGTGTGGCATGCTAAGATGCAGTGATCAGGGCTTCTGTTGAAAAGCAAAGTCTTGTGGTGATGATCAAAGCATCGCCTGTGTGGCGTAGCTTTGTGTATAACGTGAATTCGCGAGCCTCACACCCCGGTATGAACCTAAAACGGGAGAAGGACCTCAGGGAGGGCATGCGTTTCTTTCTAGCTAGGGTGGTGTCAGTGACCTACCAGCCCTGACATTTATATACTTTTCACCTATGTGGTTGTTGCTGTTGCGAGGCGCCTCGGTTTGATCGGACGATCCGGGTCCGATGGAGTCATTCGTTGGCTCGTTTACGCCCCAAAGGGCGGGGAAACGTATTGTTCAGGCATAATAATCCACATCGGTGGACCGGCCCTGACGATCCAAGGCTTGCCTGCGCGCTTGCCTGAGGGGCGGGCTAGAGCGTCTCGAATTCGGTAAGGACTATCTTTTGCCTTGGTTCATGACGGAAATCAAATTTCCAAATACGTGACGATGCGGTTTTGATTGTATACCTATATATGGCGACATAGTGGTATGGGGCATTAATGCCGTCTATGATTGATAGTTATGATTTGAAATTGTTTTCGAAACATATAAACACTAGCAATAATATCAAATGCCTTTGTTTTTATTCGTATCAAGCATATTTGGCCGTTATAAGGTAAAAACTCTATCCTCCGGTTTGCGTTGCATTGTGTGATGGGAACTGAGTCTTATAACGGCTTCATTTTTATAAAAAGCATAGCGATGTTTAAAAGAAAGATTTGTTTTAAAGCACTGGCAATCCAATGGAGTAAACCCGTTCCACGAAAGTGGCGTGGTCCTGTGATTAGCCAAATTATATATGTGTTGAGTAGATTTCTCATACCAGTCCCATGACTGACTCGTAGTTTGTTTCACTCTCAAACTCGGGTGCCCCTTTTTCTACACGGGCAGCCTTGTATTCAGGTTTAGCTGGTTCTTTCTGGATAGCTGGAGCTGAAGATGGATTCTATCATTTATTTCTTTTTATGCTGTTCAGCTCCTATTGTACATATTTTGTTTATTTCCGCTGTAGACATTTATGTATAGCTGAACTGTATTTGTACTAAGTAAGATCCTGTATACTGTGTAACCCTGATGATTACCTTTATCCAGTATTTATTTAATTCTGTTCTGCTATTATCTGTTTCTGTGTTATATTCCGAAGATAACCTTATTTCCGTGAGAACGGGAAATCGGGTCGTCTCAATAGTACTTTTAGTTATTGACATAGTTGACAATATATGAGAGGAAGATGTGATATCCATCTACTACATACTTTGTAGAGTACATCATAAAAGATTAAATAGAGAGTTATATGAATTATGGAAAGGTTCTCCTCCTAACCTAATTTTTTTGAAAGTGCGGAGGCTAAGGCGAGTTTAGCAGACTTTAAAAAACCTTATGTAGGACATGTGTAACACCCGAAATTTTAATAATTAATGATTATACAAAGAAGATTAATAAATCAAATATTAATTAATAAAATATTTGATACTGGATAAAATGGATTTTACCGTTTCTTTCATTACATAATTTTGATTTAGATTGATTTTTTGTTTGCATAAAACAGACTAAATATGTTGAAGATATGATCAATCAAAGATTGAAGTTAAATTAAATAAATCAATAATAAAATCAGAATTATGCAATAGTAAATGGGTGACCAACCCCTATATAGGTTGACACCGAGGTTGACATACATAGAAGGTGGGTCGACCCAGTTCGAGTCAGGCACAGATTACCCTGGGTCGAAGGTGGGTTGACACACATAGAGCCAGGCATGAACCTTTGCCTGACACATGTTTCTATATAATTCTTTTTGTTGACTCATGTTGAGGTGTTTTTTATGGTTTGGGTTAAAAGCCTAATATCCTATGGCCTAAACTATCCTATCACACCTGTAAATGGACAAGCAATCCTCACTCTTTCCCTATACCAATTATTCCTCATTTTCTTCCTACACTCTATTACTCTGGAAATAAAATTAGGGAAAAGTTAGGGTGCTGTAAAAATATATATTTGGAAGGATATTCTTCTTCTACATCTTTTACAAAAAGCCTTTTCTAGATCTATAAAAATTCTCTATGAGTTCTATTTTATTTTTAGATTAGCAATCTAAATAAAAAGGGTTTATGCAGTAAAATATTGGATCTGAAAGTTTGACAATTTCAATGTTTATAAATTTATCTTTTACATGTTATTTTTCTTCTTAATTACTGTCTATTACTTATTCCTTTTTAGTTATTATTTGTTTATAAGTACATCCTCCTTCCTTATCCCATTCTCTGTCATTATTTTATTTACAGTCTTGTAATGCCTGTTTATTCATTTTGTTCATTTCTAAGCCTAGATCTATTTCTCCTTTTTCCTTTATTTTGCGCTAAGCCTAGGCTAATGAGAGATAAAGCCTTTATCTTTTGATTTGTGTAAAATTGGAATAATCTAAAATAATGTTTAAAAGGGGATTTTGGGCATATTATAATTTATGAATCATAAACTGTAAATTGGGATAAATTATAAAGGAAGAATATGCAAACATGTGAATTGGAATAGGTTGTACTTGATTATATATTAAGTAGACATATCATTAGAAAACACATGAACTGAAATAAGATATACTTAATTATACATTAAGCAAACATGTTAATGTGACATGTAACTTAAAGCTAGACAATAAGTGACATGGTAATAAAAGGGTTGTAAATTACTTTCCTTAGTTACAATCTAGAGGTACGGGGTTGTAAATTACTTTCGTTAATTACAATCCAAGAATAAAAGGCCATAGGATACTTTAGTTCATTATAATCTAGTAATAAAAGGTTGTAGTTTACTTTCAATAATTACAATCTAGAGATAAACGGTTGTAGATTTCTTTCGTTAATTAAAATCCAAGAAATATAACAAGTTGTTACGCGGGGATTATTAATGAACTTAAAACGCATTAAGTTAAGCTTGCATGATTGATAAGCCAAAAGGGTCCATTCCTTTGAGATATAAGGAGCTCGAAGAAGTCCTAGTTAACTTGGGGACCAAGTCACGGTAGGCTTATGTCATATGCAATTTTGTATAGGGTCCCGTTTCAGTCAGTACTCCTTGGTTATTAATGGGCCTCACACTAGGTAGGGGATAAGACACGCATATACTGAACTGGATAGTAAGAGGTTAAATTAAAGGTAGGTACAGGCGCGTTTCATCGGAGTCATGAGCGTGCATGGACCCGAAAGGGAAGATAAGATGTTGTAATGCAAGCGATTAAGGCTATGTCTTTCTTTTAGTTGATGGGTCCGGGACTGATAACCCCAAAAGTCATAACTGGCACAAATTATTCTATCATGTTTAAGAAGCTGATCACTAGGTAGAAATCAGGTAAAACCTAATCTTGATGTTTTGATAGTTGGTTCAGAAATTCTTGGGATATGAATGAGAAACTTATCTTGTTTCCGTATTTTCTACTTTACTGTATTTTCGTGTCTGTTACTATTCATCTATTTGAATACTTCTTTATCTTATGCTTGTGCTAAAAATCACTGGAGCTCGCTAGACTTATGTTTGACCTAGTTTGTTTTTCTTTCTCTCTCTTCCTTTCCCGCTCAGGTTCTCAGGGTTGTGGTTCACAACAGTGACCTTTGATCTTTTTGATTCATCTTGGACTTTGGCCATTTATTACTTCATGTATTGCTTCAGTACTTGCTTTATGGCTATTGTAGTGACTTATGAGAGAGATGACTTTTGTGGTTTTATTCTTGTACTCTGATGTTTTCTTTCCATGACATAATTTATTGATGATGATGGATTTATGGTATTTTGAGTTGTAAGGTTATGACTGATTCAATAATATTAAATGTTTTAAAAGTTTCTATTGTATTTTATATTATATATCGTTAAATTTGGTCTCTGTGTATTTACATTATACCAATTGCGCTTTACAAAACTTAATGCATCCTCGTATGGGTGACATTAAGGATTGTGGGGTGTCACATTTGATATCAGAGCCTAAGGCCCCAAGATCAGAGATTTTTTTTAAAATTGCTTTCAAAGCAAATAATTTTCAAGAAAAACCCATTTTCGAAACTACATCCCCTCAAGTCAATTATAATATTCCTTTGACCTCTTTATGAATCCTTGTCTCTTCTCTTTTCAGCATGTTTGAGGCTTCCAAATTCTCAAAAGGAACTCCCATTCCGTCATGGTTTCTTATATATGAAGAGGTTACGACACCTCCCGTAGTGCAAGCAAATGTCCCACCCCCAGTTTCAGCCACAGTAGTTCCACCCAGTCCAGTAGTTAACTTCTCTAAGCTTTGTATGGAATTCTGTGCAATGGGCGGCAAGCCATTTCATGGAACAGAGAGCTATGTGAGGGCTCACAATTGGCTTAGGGAGACGAAGAATGTGTTTGGATTGCTGGATTTAATGACATAGGATGAGTTCAAGGATATATTCGAAATGAAGTTCTTACCACAAGCCAAGGAAGGAATGCAACTAGAGAAGTTCTTAAGCCTGAAGCAAGGAAGTATGAACGTGAAAAAGTATGTGAATAGATTTAATAAATTGGTAAGGTTTGGCTTGGATCTAGTAAACACTCCTCATAAGAAGGATTTAAGTTTTGCGAGAGGGTTGAACCAACCCATCCGAGGATTGGCAATGATGCATATCCCTATGGGAGCTACACTAAGGATATAGTTTGATGCATGAGGATGAGAAAGTGGACAAGCAAGAAGTTAAGACCAAAGATTCTAAGCCCAAGCCTGAAAAGAAAAGGTGGTGGCTCAAGAAGGGTGCAATGAAGAAGGGAGAGAAACCCAAGTAGGCGCAAATCAAGACAAATGTTATGTGTCATGGCTGTGGAAGGGCGGGACACTTTATCAAAGATTGTAGGAAGACAAAGAATGTTTGTTTCAATTGCAGATTAAAGGGACATTATAGTAAGAAATTGCTTCAGAAACAGGGTCAGGGGGCAGGTTCATCTGAAGAGCGCATGAGGAGACTCAAACTGGTAGTCAGGACAATGTAGGAAAGTCACCGTAGAAGGTTTGATTTCTCTTTTTGACTCTCATATTATGACTTTGTTCAATTCCGGTGCTTCTCATTCTTTCATATCCAATTTTGTCGTTGATAGTATGCACCTAGATAATTGTATAGCTTCTGATCCTGTAGTTGTCTCAAACCCCATAGGAGGTAAGACTCACCTATCTATGATATGTAAGGGGTTTGATGATTTCTGTTCTAGGCAATAAATTTGATGTGACACATATGTTCTGGGTTTTATGCGTTACATGCTTATTCTAGGAATGGATTGGCTAGCTATGTATGCTGTCATTCTCTAATGTGAGAGGAAAATTGTTAGGCTTTTAACATGCCACCGTAAAGCTCTTAAGATTTCTTGTGACCCACGGTGGTCAGTTATGCTCGGTTTCCCAGATTCCCCAGATGGTTCTATTGACGATCTCAGGTTGGAACCCATAGTCATAGATTTTCCAGATGTATTCGATGAGGTGAGAGGGTTATTTCCCAGGTGAGAGATAAGTTTCCGTATATACTTGGTGGAGAATGAAAATCATGTTGCTTTACTAGTGCATCACATGAATCCTAGAGAGAGGAGGGAGCTCAGTAAGCAAGTGAGTGAGTTAGTTTAGAAGGGATTTATTTGACAAAACATTTCTGAGTGTGGAGCACCAGTCGTCTTTGCGACCAAGGCAGACGACTCTCTCCATCTATGCATGGACTATATGGAGTTGTATAAGCTCACCAAAAAGAATATACACCCACTCTCACGGATAGTTGACTTTTTTGACCAGTTAGTGGGCACTTTGGTTTTCTCATAGTTGGATCTAGCCGTAGGTTTTCATCAACTTAGTGTAGAAGATGACGGCATAGATAAGACTACTTTCAGGACTTCTGATGAATTCTTTGAGTGGATAGTTATGCCTTTTGGGATGACCAACGCACTGGTGTACTTTGTGGATTTGATGATTTGGGTATTTAGGGAGTACCTAAATAAGTTTGTAGTGGTTTTTGTTGATGATACCCTTGTTTTCTCGAGGAGCGAGGAAGAGCATGCCATACACTTAGGAGAAGTTCTCCGCACTCTCCGATCACATCAGTTGAAGGATAAATTTTCTAATCATTTCTGGTGGAAGGAAGTAAGGGTCGTAGGGCATGTTGTCTCCAAGGATGGAATAGTGGTAGAACCCAGTAAGGTTGTCGCAGTTCATGATTGGAAATCCCTAACGAATGCGACAGAGGTTTGGAGTTTCTTGGGATTGGTGGGCTACTACATAAATTTCATTAAGGACTTTGCACGGATCTCAGCTCTGCTTACCTATCTGACCAAAAAAAACCTAGTTTTTGCTTAGGATATAGAACACAAGGATGCATTCTTGAGATTAAAGAAGGCTCTTACATCAGCTTCAGTTTGACTCTACCTGATGGTCTAAGATGTTTACAACCACACTGATGCTTACAGCATGGGTTTGGGTGCTGTGTCGATGCAAGAAGGTAGGGTTGTCTGCTACGGGAGTAGGCAGTTGAGAGTACATAAGAAGAAATACCCTGCCCATGATTTGGAGCTAGAAGCGATAATGTTCGCGCTTAAGTCTTAGAGACACTACTTACTAGGTGAGAGGTTCGAGCTTTATACTGATCATAAGTCTCTCAAGTACTTGTTCTCATGGAAAGAACTCAATTTGCGACAACAACATATTATGGAGTTCCTTGCTTCCTATGATTTGAGATAGCGTATATACTAGGGAAGGGGAATGTGGTTGCAGATGCATTGAGTAGGCATAGGATGGCCTTGAGTCCATTATTAGTAGAGTGGCAGAGCTTGGAGTTCATCTCGTCATTCAATTTTATACCTTCTACGTATTTTGCACATGGATTGTTGGCATCGTTGGATGTGCGACCTACTTTTTTAGAGCGCATTGGATCCAATCAACGTGAAGATCAGTAATTACTGGACATCATGGATCGACTCAGTGAAGGAGAGACCTCTAGCCACCTTGCTAGGTATTCTGTGGCCGAGAGAGGGTGGCTACATCGAGATGGAAGACTGCGTGTTTGCAGAGTTGATGATTTGTTGAGATCAGTTCTAGAGGAGGTCCATCACTCTCGGATTAATATCCATCTAGGCGGTGACAAGATGTATAGGGATAAGAAGAGAGTTTTTCATTGGACTGGATTGAAGAAGGAAATGGTAGAGTATGTAGCCCAATGTTTGACTTTCCAACAAGTGAAAGCTAAACAAAAGAAACCTGTTGGATTGCTTCAACCTCTAGACATACCATCGTGAAGTGGGAGAGCTTGTCAATAGATTTTATAGATAGTTTACCCAGAGCAAGGAAGGTAAACACGAATATATGGGTTATAGTCAACAGATTGACTAAGAGCGCTCACTTTATCCTTGTTAAGAGAAAGAGGACAATGACTTGGTTGGAACGGTAAATCTTAGGGAGATCGTCCAACTTCATGGGGTATCCTCCTGTATGGTTAGTGACCATGACCCCATCTTTATGAGTGAATTTTGGAGGAGCTTGCAGGAGGCACAAGGAATACAACTACGACTTATCACTGCCTATCACCCTCAGACGGATGGATAGACAGGGAGAGTCAATAGGGTTCTCGAGGATTTATTGAGACTGTGTTTTCTATACTTCGGAGGGACTTAAGAGGAGCATCTCCCATTGGTATAGTTTGCGTACAATAAAAACTATAAGGAGAGTATTGGTATGGCTCCCTTCGAGGCACTTAATTGACGACCCTGTAGATCACCTACATGTTGGTGGGAGTCCACGGATAGACTTCATTTTGGACCTAATATGGTTAGATAAATTTCTAAGAAGATAAATTTGATTCAATGACGGATGAAATCAGCTCAGGACAGGAAGAAGTCATACGCCGATTGGAGGAGAAAAGACCAAGAATTCAAGGTCGGAGATATGGTCTTTATTAAGGTGTCACCTTTAAGGAACTTTGTTCGATTTGGCTCGGTAGGGATGTCGGCGCCAAGGTTCGTGAGGTCATTTCCCATAGTTGAGAGGATAGGTCAGATGACCTATAGAGTTAGACTACCAGAGAGACTGACTGGAGTTCAATATGTGTTCCATGTCTCACACTTGAGGAAGTGCCTACATGATTCCGCAGAGGTAGTAGAGCCAAATACACTTAAGGATATAGAGACAGAGAAGGATGCATCAGTCAGAAAAGTTCCTACCCAGATATTTGGATCAGAAGTATAATGGGTACCCCACACTTTTCTATGACGATACGACTTGGGAACTGTAACACCCACACTTTTATGTGCCTAAATTTCGACAAAAATTGAAACTTGAACACATCCAAGCATGGAGCTTGTATATCTGGTACCTGTAATAAATGAGCATGAGCATAATCAGAGTACGATAAAAAACTCATAGCGGGAACATAATGGGATAACTAGTATTAACTTAACTAACTACCTTTTCAAAGTAAGTCACTTTGCCAATACCGAGCATGAGAGAGAATGAATACCGAAAGCCAAAATAAAACATCTATGAGAGCCCGACCTTCTCTAGGAAAGCTTGGAGGTTGTAATGAGGAGGGGGTCAGAACAACAAGTTCTGGTGACTAAGGTATGTACAACGAAGACTAGTACTCAGATGTATCCCATTTGGTTCAGCCCAAGATGTATACCTAACAAGGTTAGTAATTCTAACCTAACTTTGTAAATGTTTACGCATGACTCTACCACTCTTTTCAAAGTGGTATTCTAAGATATCATACCGAGATAGAACGTTTACTCATATATTTAGGAATCCATTTTTAAACTATAATTTAACTGATTACTAGGCAAAGAAGTGAAACCCTAACGGTGGAGTTATCGCATGCATATATACCTTTCCATCCACTTTCCCTTTATTGTTTCCACCTTACTACCAATGATAGATAGGGCGGGTTCTCCCGATCACTTAAGACCATAGGCAGACTTATTGGTCGGCGGACTTATAGGTCACTTAATACCTCTTGGTAACTTGTCCCAAATTCTTACAAACTAGAGAGAACTAGCGATGTGCCCTACTAGTTAAGGCTTCCGTCATTCACGCATATACCCTTGCCCTGCATATGGTGAGAGATGGTATTTTATCGTTCGTTGTACCTCTAGTTGACCTTATTAGATAACCCCTTAGCCACTTACTACTTCCTGTAGGGTAGGTGGCCATATCTAACGCTTTTAGTATCCAGGTTTGGGTAGGAAATACTCATACATGTCGTTTAATACCCATATACTGAAGGACATATCCCCAGGTGGACTCTTCGACCCTAGCTACTTAAGACCTAGGAAGTGGACTATACGCGAAGGTTATTAGGTTCGTCCTCCATTAGCCCATAATACCTTTCCTTATTTGGATAAAGTGGGCAATGTTATTACACCCTTACTGTTTAGTCTCTCTCCACACAATTTATTATCGTAACGGGTTATTATGGTTTATAATATTTTTCCATTATTAACCTACTAAGTCCAATTCTATTATAATTTCTATATTCGTTAATATAAATAAGGAAGGTTATATCCTCTTCTTCCCTAGGATATTTATTTGGTTTCTTCCCTAATTTGGACTAAGTATTTAAACGATAATCAATGTCCGTTAGTCCCCTTATGACACCCATTTTCTCTTATTTCTATTTTATTTTCCTTTATGTCCATAATTGTCATACTTTCCTAAGGCAATTATTTATCGGTCCCAAAGTATCTATTTGTTGTACCCCAATAGACAATTACTATTCCTATTTATTTATTGGTTGACTGTTATATATATATATATATTTCACATACCAAGCCTTTCACATTAAATTAACAACTTGTGGATGTTGGATTTGCTAGTCGGTTCTGGGCAGACTTCTACCACAAGTTAAACTTAACCTCGTGCCTTAGTACGGTTATATTAATGCATTAGAGCCCTCACATTAAGCTGCCTATCTGTGGTTGCTGGATTTGCCGGTCAGTTCTGGGCAGGCTTATACCACAAGTTGAGCTTAACCTCGTGTCTAAATGTGTTTATAATTCAAATTCCCTAATTTGGGGTTTATAACATTTATCCTAATTAATTTAAGAATTGTAAACATTTCCCTATCATTTTCATTTTACCCAATCAATATTGGCTACAATTGTTATTTATTGATTTGCGGTCCTATTTATAGCAATTACTTATTTTGATTGCTACAAATGATCACCACAAATATATTAATTCAATATGAATTACATTTACATATAATTCCATAATTGAACTTTATCCAAACATTCAACATTCCATACAATGTAAATTTTACCTATTTACGCTTATTTGGACGGATAATATATATATATTTATTTATTTCTATGTTTTCGTGCGATCAACGTAGTTATTATTTTTATCTTTATTTTTACTTTAATGATTTGGTTTCAATAACCAAACATTCTTTTTTGCATTCAATCTTGCCAAAAAGTTTAAGTCTTACAAAAAGACATTTAGCCATAATCATTGTAAATTGTGCTTAATTAATGGAATTGGCATTTTTCAAAACCACAAGAAATATATGTAAATATATAATTTGGAATAGTTGATATAGATTACGCACACATATATATATATATTTATTGGTACATTTGCACCACTTTTCCCTTTTTGAACTTTTTATCTCACCTTTTGTGATTTCAAAATAATGCCTTTTATGCAAAAGGAGGAATATGGAACATTTACAACAATTAAGAAAAATCCAACAATATTGAATATAAACAGGCGTATTTCTTTTTAATATTATAATCACACAATTTACCAATTTCACATCTTTACCAAAATTTCATTATTCAACACTGAACTTAAGATATGGAATGTAACTAAATCTACATGGTGTTTAATGGGACTGATTTCCAGATCTATAATGCTATGCAATATCCATAATACATTTTACAATTTAATTGCAATATATAACATAACTATAGGTATATGGATAAACAAGTTTAAGAATCCTACAATTGATATTAAGCATAACCACAACTCACAATTCACAAGTTTTAACTATACTTATAATCAGATCTGATGTTTGTCAATAAATTCACAATACTTAAATGAACAGGTCTGATTGGGAATAGGCATGAAAACATATATCTAATGTAACACCCCACCTCCGTTAAGGACCCTCACAAAGGGAATGCCTTAACTTTGGTGGAGCATTTTAGTAAACAGAACAGAAAATTTCAAGACAGATAAACAGTACTTGAGAAATTATAACTTTATTACTGCGGAAAACAGAAATCAGTATGGTTACATCTTTACCAAAAACTCAAGTACATAAATATCAGTCTTGTTCAGAAAGTCATCAGAGTACAAAACTTTAAAATCATAATTCCCACAGAAGATGCCATAAGAAGTTAAGCAATACTTTACGCACTTCAAGTACTTCAAGCAGAAGAAATCCGGATCAAGCTAAAGTATTCCCTCCTTGGAAAACCTGGGGGGAAACGGAAGAAAAAGGGGCGAAAACAAGCAAGGTCAGACATAAAGTCTGGCAAGTCCAGTGACTTTCAACATATGAACAGATAATAATAATTATTACATGAAAATAAGCTGGATAAGGGATAACAGTAACAGGAGAAGCAAATTTACTTAGGATAAACAGAAGACACAGAATAATATTACTTTTCATTTCTCTGCACTAATACTAGTATAAAGGATTAGGTGTCACCCTAATGTCTAAACTGAAACAGAAATGGGAACAGAATAATTTCCACAGACAAGAATGCAAGTAATGGGCCTTTACCACCCCAACAGAAACAAACAGAAATAGAATGCTAATATTGGGCCTTTACCACCCGAACAGAAACAGACAGAAACAGAATGCTAATAATGGGCCTTTACCACCCGAACAGAAACAGACAGAAATAGAATGCTAATAATGGGCCTTTACCACCCGAACAGAAACAGACAGAAATAGAATGCTAATAATGGGCCTTTACCCCCCGAACAGAAGGTACAGAAACAGAAACAGATTAATCCCTACGGAAACAGAATGTAGAATTAGGTGTACACTAGTAAATGGGCCTTTACCACCCGTACAGACAGTACCATGCAGAAACAGACAGGTGTTGCCACCCAACAGAAACAGACGGTACCAACAGAAACAGACAGAAATAAGTGTACCCTAAAACCCTACCCCAAGCGATCGGCTCCCTAATACATAAATACTCTGTGTCGGCCCCACAGTAGGGTGTATCACACCCTAAAGTGACAACCAATAGACACAGACCTATTTACAGATGTCATGGCGTCTTACATCCTCAGAGGCAGACCAGGATACATGCACGCATATGACCCAGTTGGAACGCACCATCAACACCCCTCGTCATTATTAGAATGAACCACTTATAATTAGTTCAGTTAGCGTGCCCAGACCCTACCTACTGTTGGGTCAAAGTTTGAAACCAGAAAGGGTTACTGACTAATTTGGGTCCCAAACAATAGATGACACAAGTAATTTCCCTCCTAACCTTGTGTCCCCAGACTAACAGATTTCAGATTAACTTGTTTACAAGTTCAGACATACAGAGTTCAGATCAACTAGTTCAAGTTTTCAGACTAACGGATCAGATATACGGATTTAACAAATTAACAGATTTGTCTAACTTTGTAATTGGGCCTACAGATTCACGAAACAGGTTTGTTAAATTCCTTAGTCCAATTGGTTTAACCCTATCCCCCAACACGTTTTAGACATCATATTTATCCCAGATTTTCATTAATTAAATATTAATGCACATACCTCTCACATTAGGTCGGTAGCTTGTGGCCGCTGGATATGTCGGGCGGTTCCGGGCAGACTTCTGCCACAAGCCAGACCTAACCACGTGTCTAAGCATATTTTAGTTATGCCTACGACCTCTCACATTAGATTGACAGTTTGCAATCGCGGGTTAAGCCGGTTGGTTCCTGGCAGGCTTCTACCGCAAATAGAGTCTAACCTCGTGTCATAGCCAATTCATTCCAATACAGATTTTTCAGATATCAGACTGATTCTGTTTATTTAACAGATTAAACTTCTTTATAGGATATAACAGATTAATCAAATTTCCATGTTCTACTAAATCTTAGGTCGAGCCTACGGATTTCCATTCCCAGATTACCATTATCTAGTTTCAACAGAACAGACAATTCAACAGGTAGCAGATTTAGCAGTTTAAGCGATTCAACAGATTTAGCAGATAATAGATTTATCAGTTTAGGCAATTCAACAGTATTAGCAGGTAACGGATTAGGCAATTTAACAGATTTAGCAGATAACAGATTTAGCAGATTGTATATATCTAAAACTCTATTTACATATCTTGCCTAATCATAAATTTAGCCTAAACTTACATGCCTAAATCAAGGTCATAATTCATAATACAATATATGCCCCAAATTTTAGCCTTAATATTCCCATTTACAGTACATGTCGAAACTAGATTTAATATTCTAGTTCACCATTTATGTCCAAGTCTAATACACATGTAAATCATTCTCTATTATAGCCAACTCAGATTATGCCAACATATTTGCTATGCCAGATTTACTTAATTAAGATACGCCCAATCCCCGTATAACATGTTTCCACAAGTTCTCTAAATACTCATGAAATGACCCTATAGGCTCGATGTACATAACAGTGAATGGGAATAAACTAGCAAAGTTACTTACTAAATATGAGATCTAACATCATTAAGGGAATAGGCATAAGAAACTAACTACAATAGTTATAGGCAACTAACCACAATAGTCATGGGCGAATAATCACAATAGTTTCTTATTCAATGTCATAGGAAATAGTCTCATAGTCATGAATCATGGTCATAGGCAATAGTCTCATAGGCGTGAATTATAGTCATAGGCAATAGTCTCATAGGCATGAATCATAGTCATAGGCAATAGTCTCATAGGCAACAGTTTCATGTCCAATTATGCATTATTCATTATTTGTCCCAAAATTTAGCGTTTGTGCGTTAATCTCTTATGAGATTCAGCGCAGGCTCGTACTAGCCTGGCTATAGAACAGAAAGAATAAAGAGGTACAGAATAGTCACAGAAAAACAGATCTGACAGATAAGAATATACATAACCTCAGATTCAGATTTATAATCATGCCACAACCATAATTAAAGTTTATATCAGAAAATAACTGTACTTTCCTTTCGTGGTTTTAAGAAAGGAAAATAAACTGTTGTTGATGCAGAAATGTTGAATTACTCCTCTTTAATTGTTGTTGCAGCTCTAAACTTTGATTTGAGATTTGATTTAGCTTTTAATTCTATTCAGATTGGAAGAAGATGCATCAGTCCATGTTTTGATTCCAGTAGAGTAGCGACGCCATTTTTATTTTTAATTAGAACAGAGGCAGAATATTGGTAGAATGAAATTGTGTGGAGAAAATGAGGCTAGGGGGTTGTTTATATAGGATTAGGCGGACGAATCTAGACAGAAAACGAGACCAGATACATCAGAATGAGTCAGGTTCAAAAACAGGGTTTCGGGAGCTGGTCGACCCCCCACTCGACCTGGTCATGGGGAGGTCGACACCCCAGTCGACTCCCCAGTCGACCTGGTTTGGGGGTGGGGGGTCGACTCCCCAGTCGACCTGGGGATATGGGCGGGAACTTTCCCGCCAGCCTTCTCTGGGTTTGAATTTCGAATTTCTGGCTTTATTTTCGAGCTGTTTTATTTTATTTAAATTCCTGAAACTTCTGAGGGTCATAACTTGGTCATACGAACTCCGATTTTCGAAAACTCGAACTCGATTTCATGCAGAATTCTGAGACGAGTGCAATGGCACAACCCGTTTCCCTTGATTCTTATTTTAAAAATTAATTATTCTCTGATTTGTTACTTATACGTTCACAGAAAATACGGGGTGTTACATCTAATTCAAACGAAATAGATAAGTTATTATAACTATATTCGTAAGTTTCTCACTCACCTTATAACCTCCAAATCCAAAGCTTGAACCCTTGACCGACAATCCACAAATTCTTATAAATCTACAATTTATCTGGAAAGGGGAAAATTTCAGATCTGCAGAGATGTAGGAAAACAAGAAAAGAGGGGAGAATATGATTTGGAGCGTCACTTTGCATTCTTTTCCATTAGATCTTCTTATCCTCTCAATTTCATATGAATTGGATTTGATTTGCAATGTATGATTATACTTTTATTTTATAAACTAGGTTTGGAGAAGGAGGAAAATGGTAGAGCTCCGCTGCCTTTACAAATTTATGTGGAAAAGAATGAGGCCTTCCCCTTTATTTATAGGGGTGGAAATGGCCTAGGATAGTTTTAAGTTATATTGTCCATTTTTATATAAATATTATAACCTAACCTCACAAAAACCTAGCCGTCACTGGGCAAACTAAAGCCCAGTAGGTCGACCATGGTGGTCGACTGTTTGGGCCTTCGATGCCCAGGTCGGCTTGGTTAAATAAGGTAATATATAATTATAAATTCCATTTTATTTATTTTCCGTCCATTTTCGTATTTCCTCCAGAACTTTTTCATACGCTCCATGTGCGAAACTCCAAACCCGAAAGTCAACCAGAATTCCAAGACGAATGTATCGGTTAAAGTTTCGTGGCCAAATTCCATGATTTGCAGAAATTCCTATTTTTGAAATTATAATAATTAATTTATATCGCCAAAATTATGGGTTGTTACATTCTTCCCTCCTTAAAAGGAATCTCATCCCAAAATTCTGACACCTATAGTCCTATTCTACATAACCAATTTGTATACATCCACTTTGCAACCATGTGTATATGTGCATGGTGTACAAAATGCAATTCAACCATAAAATATGCATGCAAGACGATTCTAATTGGATCCTCCTACATGTTTGCATTAAAATTTTGAAATACTTTTGAAAACATGATGTAGGACATCCTGAATATACTGGCAGTTCTATATGAATGCAAATTTAGAAAACTCTTTTTCATCCATCACCCACACACATTTCCGAATAAAAGTGTGAAGCAACCAATTTTGCATCCAAATCCTACCATCCAAAACGTCACCCAGTCTAATCATTTCCTATTTAATTACTCCTAAACCAGAAAAAGGAAATCGAAGTGAAGAATTTTAACATTTTCCTCGCTTACAAATCTTCCATTTTTCGTCCTACAGTTGAATTTTCATCTCAGTTACCCAAAATACTCCAAAAATTTACATTCGTAGATTGTAAAGGAGGCTTAAAACGAGCTCTAAAATGTAAAACACATATCGTTGACAAGGTACGGAAACAATGTTCTCAAGGAGAAAACCTCGTTTACCTTGCTACCATTAACGTTTTTATCGTATCATCGGTCCTACTGCACCGCTGAAACACGCACACAAAGCATCCCAAATCTTCCTTACACCAGTCATGTGACCAAAAATCGAATTTTTTCATAAAAATAAATTTTCGCTTACTTGTCATGTTTATTTTGAAAATTTTCTTTCAAAACCGCATCACCTTCCTACAAATAAGAAAATGATAACAAGTTTTCTTTTCAAACAACATTTTCCAAAAATTTCAAAAATGTGTTTTGTAGAAATTTCAACTATTCAAGTCACATGTGGGGAAAAAGCAAGTCAATTACACCAAAAATGGGAAAACTGAAACCACACAAAAGACAAAAATAAGTTTTAGTTTTAACAAGGAGTGGTTGTTTATTTATTTATATACCCGTGATGTAGAACCAATCCTTTACTAAAATTTATTCAACATAGAATTTTATTATTTCCAGCTCTAGGACAAATGCTAGTTTATGAACAAGATTTCATTCAAATGATCGTGTGTAAATAACAAAACATTTTTTTTCAACATAGAAATCTCATTACTCAAGTCATGCGAATTTTCATTACTAGCAGTTACAAACACAACACTACATTAAAGAAAAAGAAAAATGCTGGAAAGGGAAATTCACAATACAAGATACGATATGCATGAGGCATGTACTAACAACAACAAAGAACTGTAGGCTGGTCTACCTCCGCGGCTAGAGCCTGATCCATTACCACATCCGCACCAGGGGCGTAGTATAGAGGAGATACATCCAATATCACACGCCTGTCGGTGCTGCTCATCGTGAACCTCTCGAAGCTCGGCCTGCATAGCATGGATGGCTGAGCTTAGGGATCTTGTGACCGGGCTGCTGGGGATGCTGAGGCTGCTGAGATGGAGCAGGTGGTGCAGGGGAAGAAGCATTAGGCAGATGAATTCCCATCTTCCAGAGAGTGGCATGACTGATGGCAGTTAGTGCTTTCCTCACTGTTGTCTCCCCAGAAAGTCTCACCTGGAAGTGTCGGAAGACACGGGTGAGAAGATGACTATAGGGAAAATGGCTCCGTGGGGTGCCGATGAAGGGCCCAAGAAGATTAATCACAAGCACGTGCGCATAATTAACGACTATGCTACCAAGGATAACATAGTGGAGCGGAGAATATAAGGATAAATCTTCTCTAAGCTTCCTATCTTCGGGATGTTGTTGTGCTGTATGATGCGCACAACTACTCGAGCTACTAGTAGCAGATTGGCGGTGGTTCAAGCTCCGGGCTCTCCTATGAAGATATGCTGAAGGATCGGAGGGTCCCCCATCTCAATAGCATCAAGCTTGGTTCCATCTTCCGAGATACCCAAAATCTATGCCAAGCAGTATCAGTGAACTCGATGTGGGTGCCCATGACCTTAAATCTGATGACGTAGGACTCTTCATCGATGTCGGTATCCATCTGAGCATCAAACAGACGAACGCATCGCGAATACAGGTCATACTCAGAAGTGTCGAAGCGTAGGATCGGTGTTAGGCTTACACGACAAAAAGCTCCTCCAAACCAAATGCGACGAGGTCGGAAAACTTCGCCAGTCGACCAGTTTGAAACTCATAACTGGCAGTGGCTAAGTACTGCTTAATCTTTGCCTCATCATGACCTAATCAAGCGGCTTCCTGAGGCGTGAAACTGGGGTGTTGGTTGCGAGGTGCCATGGAGGAATCAACAAATTGGGCAAGTGGAATTGCAAATCTAGAGTATAATCGGGTGGAGACTTGCACGAGGAGGATTTTGGTGGTAATTAGGAGAGAAATGGGGTGGGGTTGCTCGGATTGAAGCTTGGGAAGGAGGAGGGGTTGGGTACTGTGAAAATTTTGGGGTTATGGGAGAAAGGGTTGGCTGAACGATATATACATACACACACACCAGTACTCATGCACGCGCGATGGGCGTGTGCATAGATATACTTGACCAAAGCTGGAAATAAGCTTTAAAATGGGCAATGATTGTGGTATGTTGTGTACAGAAATAAAGAATGTTGTAATATGAACAGAACAAAGTAGAAAACAGCAGGAAAATGGCGCATTAGTGGGAAAAAGGGCATATTATATGTCTTAAAGAGCAACTGTAACAGAATGTGATCATATTATACATGTAGAATTGTAAAGTACATTGGGCAGCATGGATCGATATTGTATGTTCTGCCTCACCACATATTCAACATAACTAAGATAACTTTAGTCTTCAATGTACATTCTATGATAGGATTTACCTTAATACATTGGGAATTTGCTGTAGAAAAATGTCCTTAACAGAGGCTCAACGCTAAAGTATGGTGAATACATGATTCATAATCATCTGCAATACTTGAGTAGGATCCATCTGGGGAGGCAAAATATTCTAGGGTTATGAGTCAGCCAGTACCACGTCCCTGTGTCAGCAAGTACAAATTATTCATTGCAAACATGTAAAAACAAAATGATAAATAAATTTGGCTTATATCGTTTGTTTTTGACAGCTTAATAAAGTTTTATAACAGTTCTTTCTTACTTTATAATTTGAGTTGCACAATTTAAAATGGTACAACAATCAAGTGAATATAACCCATATTATGACTATTGTCTTTTAGAATCATAAGTTGCAGATAATCGCTGAAACATTTGTTTCTTGTGGATGAGTTGAAATATATTTTTTATGGATGACTCGAACATTACTTTTACAAAAACGCTACTACGACAAAAAAATGTTTTTAACAAATCCTATGCCAAAGATATAATTTAAGAAAAATCCATACATCAAATTAGTCAAATAGAAATCCAAATATTGTTTTTCTTAGCACCTGGATATTTAGTGTCATTTTTTCTCTATTTATAGCAGTAGAAGTCCGCATTCAGCACAATTACCATGTATAGCATTCATACAATTAACCATGCTGCAGCAATGATGTATCCGAACATTCTAGTAAATATTGTCGACTGAAATGGGAAAACATGAAAAATTATCTTGTTATTCAGGGCATTCACTATTCAGTAAGTTTTATACCGAAGATGTTAGTATTAGTTTTATCATCAAGAAGTGGAAAATGAACTTACACTCCTGTAGTGCTTGTTTGTAATGTGAAGCCTCATTCATATTTCTCCAAATCGTTTAATGGATCTACCCTTTCTATTCTGATTGTCAAAGCTGAATGTGTATTGTTCTCTGTTTCTGTTAAATCTCTGCTTGAAATATAGAAATCATCAAATTTGTTTGACATATACATTTTATATATTTGCAATATATGTAAATGTAGAGAAGCAAAGAAAACCTTTAAGGCAATGAACGTCTCTAAGTCCAAATCTGAAGCTTAACATCGAGAATACGCAATATAGCAACAAATTTATACTGAATTGCAGACCATTTCCACCCTTTTTATGATAAAAGTGCAAATTAATGATCAAAAGAAAATAACTATGTTAATATATTCCAAAAGCAACTTTATTCCATCAAAAAAATTTAAAAAAATTAAAGCAACAACTCTATTCCATGAAATGCCAATTAAAAATATAACAAATGTAAATTCAACTAATGTGGCGAGTTGCTTGTGTACTTTATCCAATAATATGATAATTTTCTTAACAAATTTAGCGTTTTCTTCAGATGAGTGGTATATTTATATTAAGCATTGTTATGAAAAACATATATATGCTTTTGAATATGAAAATGGAATTGGCCAACAAAGATCAGCGCAATAGAAAGCACAATATATTTTTACATTAATTTGTAGCTAAGTAAACTTAATATCCATGTTTGCATAACAGGTAATCTTGTGTCATTCACACTGTGTTTAAAAATTAGTAATGTACAAACCAAACCATGGATAACTCAAAATTCTAATAGATTGTTAACAATCGGGAAAACAAAGCTGTAAATACCTCAAATCAATAGCAATACCACATCAAACATATACTGCCTCCTTCACGGTTGATAGTAGAAAGGGTGGAGGGTCAGTAGATCTGTTGTAATCATCTAAATAAATACAGTATAAAAATCATTAGAAATTGATAATTAAAGTAAGAAAAAGGTAAACAATTTTACCTCGGTGGAATAAGCGAGGAGGAGTGGAGAACATAACGTCATTGGTTGGCAGTCGAACGTGTTCCAAATCTACGAAATCGTACACGATGAAGTAAAAGAAGCCAAATTTTTAGAATATCAAGCATAGCATATGATGTCTGAAGCACTACTGGAAGACAACTCGAATAGCCATAAAGGTGAATTAGAGAACATTTTATCGGTAGAACATGGATTATAGTTTGTAAATCGTAACTTACAGGAAGAACATCAAATAAATTAGAGGCCTCACTATCGACGATAGAAGTAAGAACTGATTTTACCTTGGATGTCCTCGCCGAGACAGAAAAACAGTTCCTCCAATGGAAGATCTGGAGTGGAATGCTAGACCTGAAGGGAAAATAAAAATAAACTGAAGCGGAGTAGCAAATCTGAGGAGAAAGCAAAATTAAATGGTGGCTTATAAGGGGTTAAATGAAAGTCAGCTGGTAGATTTTCGTAGATTTGAAAAGCCGAAAGGAGTAAGAGATGAGGAGAGAAGGAATAAAAGTTTAAAGCCATTAACGAAAGGTTGATGTAGTTCGGAGTCGAGGTTGGTGGAGAAAGAAGAGAAAAGGACAGAGGACATGAAGAATGGGGTGGAAATGGATATAAAAAAGAAAAATGAGGAAATCGTTTGACTAACCGAACAATAATAGTGGGTTGCTGAAAGTGGTGGGTGGAGAGTTATTTTTGCCATGCGTTGCAATTTTGTACGTGGCAAGAGTGCCAAGGAATTTTTTGGAAGTCCAAAAAAGTTTCACCATCCCTTAAGTATTCCTATTATATATATATATATATATATGGTTTAGTCGATTTGGACCAGGTCCAGGCATGTCAATAGGGGGGAAGCGGTCGACCTGGCCATAGGAGGACGGTCGAACGCAGGTCGACCGCTCGCCATTAAAAAGGCACGGTCTGAACCTCGGCCCAATGACCCGTTTAAATTTAAAGTTTCTATTACGTTGAAACAACTTCTACTACCAACTGAATTCTCGTATCGACTTCCACCACTCGTTGAATCAAGAAATTTAATTTTTCCAGTGAAATTTAATTTTTCCCATGCCTTTCCCTGCCTCCAAAGTGACCACCGAAATGAACAGAGTTAAAATAGGAAATTAGCTAGAAATCCAAAATAAAATTTAAAATGAATTTTCCCCTTACAAGCCGACATACACTAAGAGATTCAAATTCAAATTCCCCAATAATCAAGATGAAGGATTTTCCCTAGCCTTTTCGAAGAAAAAATTAAAACTTTTCAAAAATGGAATTTATTATAAACTAACGGTTTTGTGTTTATGAATCCATTTTATTATTATTATTATTCCAATTTTATATTTCAAACTGGAAAAACCTTTTTACGTTCAAAAATGTTGGAGCTTTTAAAATATTAAGGATTATTTGTGACAATTTGAATAAATTATCCAATATATATAGGAAGAGGGACACTACAAATCACAAGGAATTGATATTTATTATTTTCAAGTTTAGTGGCATATTCCTTGTCATTTCTAACTCCATCTTTCCTACCAATTAGACTATATTTATCAAAATTACACAACAGCCCTAAAATTTTGAAACATGAATAGGTTAAGAAATAAAAACTATAACTTTACAATTATTTTTCCGAAACCGTATTTCAAAACCGTTGAAATCCATTTTTATTCTTCAAATAGTTTTAGGAATAAATTTCCTCGAATACAAGACCAAGAACTCAATTAAATATTTCAATTAAGGTAAATTCAGAATTTTAACGAAATAACAAATGGATACACCTCGTAACTATATTTTCGAAATGGATACGTAAAATTAACGTGGTCTTTTTCCCGTTTTGGATCGAGTAATGATCTTAATTGAAACTACCAATGAAATCAAACCAGGAATTATGACTATCTCGGTTGTGCCTAGATTTTTATATTAATATATTTTTTATTCGAGTTTCCAAACTCGAATGAATGGAATCCACCATATGTTGCCTTTATGCTCTTCATGATGAGACCGCCAACGACTAATTTCATCATCAGAATAAATTAAAGTTGAGTAAGGAAGACGAAAAAAACAGGAAAGAAAATCAAATTATGTTCTCTCGCGAATCCTAATTTACTAATTCATCTGATCATTTAACCTAGCCTCTGATACCAAATGTAACACCCTGCACTTTTCTGCGCCCAAATTTCAACAAAAATCGAAATTTGAACACATTGAAACATGGAGCATGTATATTTGGTACCTGCAATAAATGAACATAAGCATAAGAATAAGCAGAGTACGATAAAAGAAAACTCACAATGGAAAAAGAATAGGATAACTAGTATTAACTTAAGTTACTACCTTTTTCGAAGCAAGTCACTTTGCCAATACCGAGCATGAGAGAGAACGAGAACCGAAAGCCAAACTTAAACATCTGTGAGAACCCGACTTTCTCTAGTTAACCTGGGAGGTTGTAATGACGAGGGGGTCAGAACAACAAGTTCTGGTGACCAAGAAATGTACAACACAGACTAGTACACAGATGTATCCCGTTTGGTTCAACCCAAGATGTATGCCTAACTAGGATAGTAATTCTAACCTAACCTTGTAAATGTTTATGCACGACTTTACCATTCTTTCCAAAGTGGTATTCTGAGATATCATACTGTGATATATCGTTTACTCATATATTTAGGAAGCCCTTTTTAAACTATAATTTAATTGACCACTAGGCCGAGAAGTGAACCCCTAATGGTGGAGTTATCACATACATATATACCTTTCCGTCTACTTTCCCTTTATTGTTTCCGCCTCACAACCAATGATAGATAGGGTGGATTCTCCCGATCACTTAACACCCTAGGTGGACTTATTAGTCGGCTGACTTATAGGTCACTTAATACCTCTCGATAGCTTGTTCCACGTTCTTATAAACTAGAGAGCACTAGCTATGGTCCATACTAGTTAAGGCTTCCGTCATTCACACATATACCCTTGCCTTGCATAAGGTGAGAGATGGTATTTTATCGTTCGTTATACCTATAGCTGACCTTATTAGATAACCCCCTTAGCCGCTTACTACTTCCCGTAGGGTAGGTAGCCATGTATGACGTTTTTAGTCTCGATGTTTGGGCAGGCAATACTCACACATGACGTTTAATACCCCTACACAGAAGGACCTATCCCAGGTGAACACTTCGACCTTAGCCATTTAAGATCTAGGAAGCAGACTATACGCAAAGGTTATTATGTTCGTCCCCCATTAGCCCTTAATACCTTTCCTTATTTAGATAAAGTAGGCTACGTTATTACACCTTTACTATTTAGTCTCTCTCCACACAATTTATTATCGTCATGGGTTATTAAGGTTAATAATATTTTTCAATTAACCTACTAAGTCCAATTTTATTATAATTTCCATGTTCATTAATATAAATAAGGAAGGTTATACCCTCTTCTTTCCTTGGATATTTATTCGGTTTCTTACCTAATTTGGACTAGTATTTAAATGAAAATCAACGTCCATTAGTCCCCTTATGACACCCATTTTCTCTTATTTCTATTTTATTTCCCTTTATGATCATAACAGTCATATTTTTCAAAGGCAACTATTTATCAGTCCTAAGGTATCTATTTGTTGTACCCCCAACAGACAATTACAATTATTATTTATTTATTTATTTAATGGTTAACTATTATATATACAAACATGTGTGTATATATTTACGTACCAGGCCTCTCACATTAAGTTGACAACTTGCTGATGTTGGATTTCCCGGTCAGTTCCGGGCAGACTTCTACCACAAGTTAAAGTTAACCCCAGGCCTTAGTACGATTATATTTATGCATTAGACCCCTCACATTAAGCTGACTACTTGTGGTTGCTGGTTGGTTCCGGGCAGGTCTATACCACAAGTTGAGCTTAACTTCGTGTCTAAATGAGGTAATAATTCAAATTCCCTAATTTGGGGTTTACAACATTTATCCTAATTAAATTAGGAATTGTAACCATTTCCCCATCATTTTCCCCAATCAATATTGTCTACAATTGTTATTTATTGATTTATGGTCCTATTTATAGCAATTTCTTATTTTGATTTCTACAAATGGTCACCATATATATATATATATATATATTAATTCAATATGGATTACATTTACATATAATTCCATAATTTAACTTTATCCAAACATTCAACGTTCCATACATTGTATATTTTACCGTTTTGCGCTGATTTGGACAGATAATATGTATATATTTATTTTTATGCTTTCGTGCATTCAACGTAGTTATTATTTTATCTTTTATTATAACTTTAATGTTTGGTTTGATCAATAACCAAATATTCCTTTTTGCATTCAATCTTGCCAAAAGGTTTAAATCTTACAAAAAGGCATTTAGATGTAATCATTGTAAATTGTCCTAGTTAATGGAATTGACATATTTCAAAATCGTAAGAAATATATGTAAATACATAATTTGGAGTTGTTGATGCAAATTATGCACAAATATATATATTTATATTTATACGTACATTTTCACCATTTGTCCCTTTTTGAATTTTTTATCACTCATCTTGTGATTTCAAAAATAATGCCTTTTATGCAAAAGGAGGAAAATGGAACATTTACAACAATTTAGCAAAAACCCAAAAAAATTGAATACAAATAGGCATATTTCTTTTAATACTATAATCACACGATTTAAAAATTTCACACCTTTACCAAAATTTCATTATTCAACGCTGAACTAAAGACTAGAATGTAACTACATCTACATGGTGTTTAATGGGACTGATTTCCAGACCTATATTGCTATGCAATGCCCACAATACATTTTACAGTATAATTGCAATATATTTCGTAACATAACGACAGTAATATGTGTAAAAAATTCTAAGAATCCTACAATTGATAATAAGCATACCATGACTTACAATTCACAAGTTTTAGCCATACTTATAATCATATCTGATGGTTGTCAATAAATTCACAATACTTAAATGAACAGATCTGATAGGGAGTTGGCATAAGAACATAAATCAAATTCAAATGAAATACATAAGTTATTACAGCTTCAAATCCAAATCCAAAGTTCAAACCGTTTAGGCCTACAATCCCCAAATTCTTATAAATCTACAATTTATCTAGAAAGGGGAAAACTCCAGATCTATAAAGATGTAAGAAAATTGGAAGAGAGGGGAGAATATGATTTGAAGCATCACTTTGCATTCTTTTCCATTAGATCTGCTTATACTATCAATTTCATACGAATTGGATTTGATTTGCTATGTATGCATATACTTTTATTCGAGAAGTTAGGTTTGGAGAAGGATGAAAATGGAAGAGCTCCGCTACCTTTGCAGATTTATATGGAAAAGAATGAGGCCTCACCCCATTATTTATAGGGGTGGAAATGGCCTAGGACCGTTGAATTAGTTTTAAGTTATGTCTGTCCATTCGTTATATAAATATTATAACCTAACCTCACAAAAACCTAGCCGTCATAGGGCAAACTGATGCCCAGTAGGTCGACCGCCAGTCTACCGCCTAGGCCTCAGATGTGAAACCCCATGTCCATTAATGTCATTCTTTATCAGAATGCATTAAGTTTTGTGAAGCGTTATAGGTAAACAGAAACATTACTAGACAGATATGAAATAACAACGGAATTTAAAACTGTATTTAATAGAAAAGCATCGTGGTTCAAAACATAGTTGCATCATAAGTCTGAAATTCATAAAACCTAGTACATCAACTTAAAACTTCTGTATCGTACTAAAATCATTAGAGTACAATAAACATAAAAAGAACATAATCCCCAAAACGTAGCCTGTGATGACCGCCCATAACCCCCGCACTATACATGAGGAATAATACGCTGGAGGGTGTGCCAGGAAGTCATGGATGATCACCAGAGTAGGAAAACACAAGCGGAACCTATCATAAACTCAGTGCGCAAGGATAAAATATAATAGAACAGATACAACAGGTAGAAATAATGAAGCAGAAACACAAGACTTTCATACAACCAGAAACTAGTATCCACAACTTGGAAATAGTGTTTGTACAAGGTTTCCTCACTACATCACTCAGAAAAACAAATAGCAGAAATCCAATTATTAGATAGTAATAAAATTGGTACGTGAGCCTCATATTCGTCGTCGATCAGCATCATCGTCCTCACTAAAGGATGACCTGTCACCTGCTACTCATTTTGCCTACACACAACTGGATGGACAGCCCAAGGTAATAAGAGGAAACATAAAACCTTGAGTCAGACAACAGTCTTAGTGAGCAATAAAACAGCTAACAAACTTCAACAATAAAGTGTATGAGAAGGGATAGATAAACATACTAATTTACCCACGACACCAGAGAAGAACTTAAGCTTGTCTTCCCCACATCGGACAATGGTAGCCTATACTATAAAAAAATCAACCATTCATCTACGGAAACCAGAACACATATTTAATCATGGAAAACACTCATAACATCCAGATTATATAAGTCTCACACAGACAACCCTAATCGAGTTTAATATTCCCCAAGTACTATCCCCAGAGGCCTAAACCAATATCAGTTAAGCACTCAAAGAACATCTCCCTCGACTTTGGATAATCTATGTGAGATATTACAAACATAACAACCAATCATCCAAGACTGACTTTAGTTATCACTGCCAATCCTGCTTTGAAACTATCGTTAATCGTATGACGGCCAACCTTGCCATATGTCAAGGGCTAATGGTAACCCCAGTTCTAGCATAAACTCCATATGTCCAACCTTGACAATGTCCAACCTTGACAACTAGGCCTTTCCCCAAGACCCAGGATACTCGACCTACATACAGTCTTTTAGACGTCTCTAGTGTACCCTTGCTTTGAGCCTGCTAGAACTAACGACAACGATAATCTCTCGGACTTCACATCTATAGTCACCCAACCTGATGACTTTTCATGGCTCAAGCAACCTTCTTGAGCAACCATTATCCACCAACTCACGACCTTTGAGTTGCCACCTCATTCGTTGTTCTACACCGATCAACGAGCACCTTTCAACACTTCGAACCTTCCTACTTGAACCACTTCGAAGTTACACCATCACCGAGCCATATTACACCACTGCGCTGCGGCACCCAAGAAATAAAATTTTCAGAAAATCAACACCGGTCGGTCGGTCCCCCCAAAACATCACTGGTTGGTCCTCCCAAAACATACCGGTCGGTCCTCCCAAACACACCCCTGGTCAGTCCTTCCAGACACCACTGGTCGGTTCTCCCCAGTCACCACCGGTCGTTCCTTCCAAAAACCACTGGTCGGTCCTCCTTAGTCACCACCGGTCGGTCCTCCCTAGTCACCACCAGTCGGTCTCATAGTTCCTTCTGGAATCACAAAAATCTGTTACCTTGACCGGTCAGTCCTTCTTTGAATTCCACTGGTAAGTTATCCAGTCACTACACCGATCGGTCTGGGAAGCAATTGCATCGGTCGGTCAGTCTTCTGCTTCTGCCACCGGTCGGTCGGTCTTCCGTCTGACTTGTTCTCCAAGCCATGAGTTTTCCAACCGATCGGTCCCCTGTACAGGCCTATACCAAATTCAATTTCGACCAAAACTTCGCCAATCGATCGAATCGATGAAATATACTAGTCTAACTCATCTAATACAATCATAAGCATATCATGAACACACTAACAATATGAATATGACGATTTTACCAAAAATTATACTAGTTCACTCAAAACTAGTGATAAATGAACATATGAACAAAATGATGGACCTATATGAAAAATCATGTGAAAATATATGGAAATTATCAATTTAATCTTGCTAAATTAGGTCCTATGGTGTTCATATGAAATAGACGCATAATGGTGTAAATCTATGGTAAAACATTCCAATTTGATGAAAAACATGCACAATTACTCATATACTTCATTGCATTCATGTGAGAGATGTAAATCACTCACCAGTTATCCAAAACAAAGCAAAATGATGAAATATAATTCCAGACAGCGAAGAGATAGCTCCTAGCCCTTCGATTTGATGAATCCTCACTTGAAATGATGTGGATCTAGCTTCCAATGGTGTAGATCTTTGATTTCGCTCCTTAGATTTGGATTTTTAATGGTGGAAAGGTGTTAGAGGAAGAAGGAGATCAATGCCTCCAAATGAAAGAATGGGAAAGTAAACCTTTTCCCCCCACTCACACCCCATATTTATAGGATTCCACTAGCCCACAAATGGGCCATTCCAATTCAGCCCATTAGCCTTCCAAAACCTGGACTGCTAACTGAGAAACCTTAAAACAACGATTTGTCCTAAACCGCTGAACAAAATCCTTAATGTAACCACTCTAGCGAAAGGCAATCATCATTTCCTTTCCAATGGCACAGGTCTCATCCTCTGATTTGACCTAAGTCAAAAGTTATTCCCTGTACAAGACTGATAGGGGGAAAATGGTCATAAACAAAATCGGTAAAAATTATGGACATGTCTCACATCCCCATAAGCAACAAATTAAAAGATGAGAATGATCCAATCCTCAGAGAATAAAATAAAAATATTTTACGATCTTTCGGTACGTAAAATGTGGGCTATTGCATTCTCCCCCATTTAGAATTTCGCCCCCGAAATTCCAAACAAACATAAGCAACCACAACAATTCCGCATGCCTATTATCCATGAGAAGCCAATTCTATCATCCAAACTAGCAATCATCAAGCCATGCATCCATAGCCTTATCCTAACACGCGGAATTCTACCACACACCAACAAGATGCAACCATATAACAATGATACGATCATAGGGTCTGACCGACGAAGAGTTCTGGATGAGTCGCCTTCATATTCTCTTCCGTCTCCCACGTATAATTGTCATCATCTTCACTCCGTTGTACCTTGACAAGCTTAACCATCTTCCTCCTAAGATGTTTCGTGTCATTACCCACAACACGAAGTGGCTTACGAGGTCTCGTAACTGCGGTCTCTACTTCTAGATCTTCGTACTTCTCGGGAGATACCACCACATTCGAATCATGCACGAACTTCCGTAGAAACGACACATGGAACACATTATGCCCACTAGACATCTTCTCGGGTAACTCCAATCTATATGCGAGCTTTCCAAATTCGCACGACTATCGGAAATGGTCCAAAGAACCTAGAAGCCAACTTTCCTTTACTTCCAAATCTCACCATACGCTTTAACGGTGAAACCTTCACAAAAACCATATCGCCTACGTCGAATTCTAAATCTTTCTGATGTTTATCCGCATAACTCTTTTGACGATCTTGGGCTGCCTTCATTCATTGCCGAACAATCTCAATACAATCCGAGGTTTCTCTAATTATCTCAGGCCCAAGTACCAACTTATCTCCGGTTTCTAACCAACATGCTGGAGAATTGCACGGCCTCCCATAAAACGCCTCGTATGGTGCCATCCCAATGCTAGACTAGTAGCTGTTATTATACACAAACTCAACTAGATGTAGATGGTATTCCCTTGATCCTCCGAATTCTAACACACAAGCCTTCAGGAGATCTTCTAAAACTCGATTGACTCTCTCAGTCTGACCATCAGTTTGGGGATGATATGCCATACTCAAGCATAATACGGTTCCCAAAGCTTCTTACAAACTTTTCCAAAATCCACTCGTGAATAATGGATCTCGGTCACTCACTATACTCTTTGGGACATAATGGAATCAAACTATCCATTTCACATAAAGTTCAGCCAATTTCGATGCCGTCGTAGTCGACTTGACATGAATGAATCTCGCACTTTTGGTCAAACGATCCATGATGACCCAAATCCCCTCGTTTCCTGCCCTAGTTCTTGGTAGTCCATCGATAAAATCCATCGATACTTGCTCCCACTTCCACAAAGGAACTTCTAATGGCTGAAGCAAATCACTCGGCTTATTCTATTCATCTTTCACCAACTGACAGTTCATACACTTGGAAAAGAACTTTCCAATGTCTCGCTTCATCCCTTCCCAATAGTAGACTCTCTTCGTGTCTTGGTACATCTTATTACCACCGGGATGAATTGTCAGCTTCGAGTGATGACATTCTCTTAGAACCTCATCCCTCAATCCGTCGATATCAGGAACAACTAACCGTCCTTGCTTTCAAAGCCAACCTTCTCGATCGAGCTTAAACTCTTTATCTTCTGGTTCTAGTTTCTGAATGAACTCAACAAGCTTCGCATCTTTCTTTTGGCTCTCGCCAATCCTTTGGATAAGAGTAGGTCTTACCAACAAGCTTGCCAACATTTCAGGTTCCAACCCGCACCTTGGCCTGAAATCGAACCTTGCCAAGTACTCGAGGCTCTTCCATTCTGAAAACATCGCTCCCAAATTTGCATGTCTTCAACTCAATGCATCTGCAATTCCATTGCTTTTTCCAGGAGTATAGGCTATACCAAAATCATATGACGCCAGAAACTCTAATCATATTTGCTGCCGAAGATTCAAATCCTTTTGGAAGAAAAGATACTTCAACGATTTGTGATCCGTAAACAACTCGAATCGAACTCCCAATAGATAATGTCCCCACATCTTCAGAGAAAATACAATCGCCGCCAACTTCAAATCATGAGTCGGGTAATTGTTCTCTTGCGGTTTTAGCTGTCGATTCGCGTAGACCACAACCTTATCCTTCTGCATTAGTACTTCTCCAAGTCTAGTACCACATGCATCGGTATACACCACCATCTCTTCATTCCCACTTGGAATGGTCAACACAGGAGCATTCGTCAATCTCTCCTTCTGGATTCCGAATGCTTGTTCACACTTTGCATCCCATGTGAACACTTGGTTCTTCTTCGTCAATCCGGTCAACGGTGCAGCTATCTTGGAGATATCCTTGATAAACCATCGGTAATATCCTGCCAACCCAAGGAAACTCCAAATATCTGTCGCATTCTTAGGTCGATCCCAGTCCTGGATTGCTGCAACTTTAGCAGGGTCAACCGTTATCCCATTTCCAGAAACTACATGGCCTAAGAATCTCACTTCACTCTTGCAGAAGTAACACTTAGAAAACTTAGCTCTCAGCTAATGCTTTCGCAAGATCTCTAATACAAATCTCAAGTGCATCTTATGCTCTTCCTCATTCCGAGAGTAAACCAGAATATCATCCGAGAACACAAGCATGAACTTGTTCAACTGATCTCTGAACACCTTATTCATAAGATCCACGAAATATGCTAGCGCGTTAGTCAATCCGAATGGCATCACCAACCACTCGAAGAAACCAGATGGTGCCATAAAACCAGTCTTTGGTAACTATCCTTAGCCACCTTCAATTGGTGAAATCCGGTTGCTAAATCCATTTGAGAAAACACTTTGGCTTCGTGAAGCTGATCGAACAAGTCATCAATCCTTGGCAACGTATACTTTTTCTTCTTAGTCACCTTGTTCAGCTCACAATAGTCTACATACAATCTTAACAAGCCATCTGCCTTGGATGCAAATACGACTGGTGCACCCCATTCGAAAACACTCCTCCAAATGAATCCTTTTCCCATAAGGTCACGAACTTGCACCTCTAACTCTCGTTGTTCTCTAGGCGCCATCTGCCTAACGATTGGCCTAGCACCTTCGAACAGATCAATCCTAAACCCGATCTCACGATGCGGCGGAAACCCTTCGACCTCGTCAAAGACATCTACATACTCATTAGCAATCAACACCGATGACAGGTCTTCTTGTGGAATCCCAAGCGAATATAGATAACTCACAAAGACCCCCTCTTCGCGCTTACATCTAATCAACACCTTCCACCCTTCCACATCCCCGACCCTCACCTCTAGCTTCACGCAATTCACCCTTGCCGCATACCTCTTGAGCCAATCCATGCCCAAGATGATCCCATACCCAGCGAAATTAAGAACAAAGCAATCACACACAAAAGAGCAACCATGACTCGACAACACTAGACCACGACAAATCATGAACAAACTGGACAAACCCCCAATTGGATTAATCACGATCAATGGTCTAACAAATCTCGGGTTCCAAACCCAAACGACACATAAGCTCATTACAAATGAATGAATGAGATGCTCCAATATCAAAAAGAACACGAACTGAAACACCATTAACGGAAAGAGTACCTTGCACCATGACACACTACCCCTTTTCCTCAGCAGTAGGAGCCCTTGAAGAAGTTGGTATGGCATCCAAAGAATACGCCCTCACAACTTGCATGCCCTTAGATGATTCTGGACAATAATTCTTCTTATGACCAGGCTTCCCACATTTGAAACACTTCTTCTCGGCATTGGGATTCTTGCACTCATTAGCAAAATGACCTTACTGCTGGCAGTTAAAGCAAACCACCTCACTCTTGGGTTTCTTTTGGCCATCCTTACCTTTCTGTTGTTGTTGCTTCCTCTTTTTATTATTACCATCCTGCTGTGGTTTCTGAGCTTCCTTGGTTGCAGCGACAACATTTGTTTCCTTGGGAAACAAGCTCTCATGGCGAATAGATTTTTCCACAATCTTCTCAAATGAATCATCAAGATGGTCCACTAATGGCTTTCCGATATAAGCATCCAAACCCAAGACAACCTTCTCGTTCTTCTGATAGGGTGTATCAATGTACGAACGAGCATATCTGGTCAAGGCTTCAAACTCAGAGATGTAGTCAAGAACAGAACGACCATTCTGTTTCAGCTCCACGAACTTTTTGAAGAGAACGGACTTCTGAGCAGTGGAGATAAACTTTGCTTTTAAATTAGCTTGGAATTTCTCCCATAAAACCTCCTCTTCCGGAGTCTCAAGTATGATAGAATTCCACTATTCCATGGCCCTTCCCTGCAGTTGCCTTGATGCAAGCTTTCTCTTTATTGCATCCTCAAAACTAAATTCTCCAAAGATTCGGACACATGAATCCATCCACCTCTGAACCTTTTTTGCTGGTTCAGTTCCCTTGAATGGTTTTCACCCTAGAGATGTAAAGTCCTTGAACAACTTTGCAACATCTACTCCTCTAGGAACTCGCACACCTACATCTACTGTAGCCGCCACTGGAGCGGGGACCCTATTCATGATTGCTGCCACCATGGCCTCAAATATGGATGGGTAGTCTGGTTCGCCACCATTAGCCCTAGATCTCCTAGCAGCGTGTCTTGATGGTCGTCTACTCATTCTAAATCTGCAATTTAGAATAATTAGCCACTTTCAAGAAAAACTGCTAAAGAGATACAACCGATACTACTATATATGCTAATATATATAGTAAGCATCCAATTAAAATCTATAAGTACGTCTCTCATACGTGATTACGTCTTAGAACTTTGGTTAAAATCTTTAACTAGAGCTCTGATACCAAATGTGACGACCACCCATAACCCCCACACTATACAAGAGGAATAATACGCTGAAGGGTGTGCCAAGCAGTCATGGACGATCATTAGAGTAGGAAAACACAAGCCGAACCTGTTGTAAACTCAGAGCGCAAGGATAAAATATAATAGAACAAATACAACAGGTAGAGATAATGAAGCAGAAACACAA
This sequence comes from Allium sativum, assembly GCA_030737875.1. Taxonomy (NCBI): domain Eukaryota; kingdom Viridiplantae; phylum Streptophyta; class Magnoliopsida; order Asparagales; family Amaryllidaceae; genus Allium; species Allium sativum. The sequence continues at coordinate 51,930,832 of CM060927.1, forward strand.
AACTTTCATACAACCAGAAAGTAGTATCCATAACTTGGAAATAGTGTTTATACAAAGTTGCTTCACTACAACACTCAGAAAAGCAAACAGTGGAAATCCAATTATTAGATAGTAATAAAACTGGTACGTGAGCCTCCTGCTCGTCGTCGATCAGCATCATCGTCCTCACTAAAGCATCACCTGTCACCTGCTACTCAGTCTGCCCATCCACAACCGAATGAACAGCCCAAGGTAATAAGAGAAAACATAAAACCTTGAGTCAGACAACAGTCTTAATGAGCGATAAAATAGCTAACAAACTTCAAAAATAAAGTGTATGAGAGGGGATAGATAAACATACTAATTTACCCACGACAACAGAGAAGAACTCAACCTTGTCTTCCCTACATCGGACAGTGACAACCTATACTATAAACAATTCAAGCATACTTCTACGGAATCAAGAACAACCATTGTAACACCCCACCTCCATTAAGGTCACTCACAAAGGGAATGCCTTAACTTTGGTGGAGCGTTTTAGTAGACAGAACAGAAATTTACAAGACAGATAAACAATACTTGAGAAATTATAACTTTATTACAGCGGAAAATAGAAATCAGTTTGGTTACATCTTTACCAAAAACTCTAGTACATAAATATCAGTCTTGTTCAGAAAATCATCAGAGTACAAAACTTTAAAGTCATAATCCCCACAGAAGCTGCCATAAAGAGTCAAGCCATACTTTAAGCACTCTGAGTACTTCAAGCAGAAGAAATTCGGATCAAGCTAAAGTATTCCCTCCTTTGAAAACCTGCAGGGGGGAACGGAAGAGAAGGGGCGAAAACAAGCAAGGTCAGACATAAAGTCTAGCAAGTCCAATGACTTTCAGCATATGAACAGATAATAATAATCATGGCATGTAGATAAAACTGGATGAGGGATAACAGTAACAGGAGCAGCAGATGTACTTAGGTTAAACAGAAGGAACAGACTAATATTACTATTTCATTTCTCTGCACTAATACTAGTATAACAGGATTAGGTGTCACCCTAATGCCTAAATTGAAACAGAAACGAGAACAGAATAATTTCCACAGAAGAGAATACTAGTAATGGGCCTTTACCACCCCAACAGAAACAGACAGAAACAGAATGCTAATAATGGGCCTTTACCACCCAAACAGAAACAGACAGAAACAGAATGCTAATAATGGGCCTTTACCACCCAAACAGAATGTACAGAAACAAAAACAAATTAATCCCTACGGAAACAAAATGTAGAATTAAGTGTACACTAGTAAATGGGCCTTTACCACCCGAACAGACGGTACCACGCAGACAGGTATTGCCACCCAACAGAAACAGACGGTACCAACAGAAACAGACAGAACTAAGCATACCCTAAAACCCTACCCCAAGCGATCGGCTCCCTAATACATAAATACCCGGTGTCGGCTCCACCATAGGGTGTATCACTCCCTAAAGTGACAACCAATTGGCACAGGCCTATTTACAGATGTCACGACGTCTTACATCCTCAGAGGCAGACCGGGATCCACGCACGCACATGACCCGGTTGGAACGCACCATCAACACCCCTCGCCATTATCAGAGTGAACCACTTATAATTAGTTCAGTAAGCGTTCCCGGTCCCTACCTACTGTTTGGTCAAAGTTTTGATACCAGATTGGGTTACTGACTAATATGGGTCCCAAACAACAGATGACACAAGTAATTTCCCTCCTAACCTTGTGTTCCCCAGACTAACAGATTTCAGATTAACTTGTTTACAAGTTCAGACATACAGAATTCAGATCAACCAGTTCACAGATTAGACAAGTTTTTAGACCAACGGATCAGATATACGGATTTAACAGACTTACAGATTAACCGGTTACAGATTAACAGACTTACAGATTGTCTAAATTTGTATTGGGCCTACAGACTCATGGAATGGGTTTATTAATTTCATCAGTCTAGTTGGTTTAACCCTATCCACCCAACACGTTTTAGACATCATATTTATCCAGATTTTCATTAATTAAATATTAATGCCCAGACCTCTCACATTAGACTGACCGTTTGCGGCTACTGGTTAGGCCGGTTGGTTCCGGGAAGGTTTCTGCCACAAACTGAGTCTAACCTCGGGTTTCAAGCACGTTATGACTAACTTCTCACATTAGAACCTATTGTTTGCGGCCACTGGATGTGCCGGGCGGTTCCGGGCAGAATTATGCCGCAAACTCATTTTAACCTCGAGTTAGCCATGTTTATCTTTGCGGCCAATTAATTAATAATTTACCATTTATGCCCGTGCCTAATATACATGTCAATTATTCACAACTATAGCCAATTCAGATTATGTCAATAACAGACTAAATATATCAACTCAACAGATATGGCAGATAACAAATTTCGCAAATTAGGCGACTTAACGGATTTAGCAGATTAAGCAATTTAGCAGATTTAGCATATATCAGATTAGGCATTTTCAGCAGACTTAGCAGATGACAGATTTAGCAGATGAACAGATCTAGCAGGTTAGGCAATATAACAGAACTAACAGATTAGGCAATATAACAGAACTAGCAGATTAGGCAGTATAACAGATTTAATCATTCCTTAAAGTTTCATCAACATATCTTGCCTAATTGTAAATTTGGCCTAAGTTTGCATGCCTAAATAGTTGTCATGATTCACAATATGATCATATACCCCGCGTTTGCATTGAATTTACATGGCACAGATTATGGTCATAATTTACCATATAACACATGTCCCAATTTAGTTAAACTTTCCTATTACAAGAGATTCACATATAAATTATACCAAATATAGCCATCAATCTCAATGCTTGTCATATATTCAAAAATCTCCCACTTAGGTATTATTCACATTTAATAGTTATCAAATCTTAATATAAACCTTCACACCTAAGTCATATTTTCTTTTTATCCCAAATCATAAATTGTTATATAAACAATATGCCCAACAATCTAGAACTTTAAATTATAACAGATCTTAATTCAAAATATGCGTTATGTCAAAGCCTCAAGTCATATGTTAACATACAATGGTTCCTCTTCTTCCAATTCACAGAATATGCATAGATCTAAATCTAGTTTACAACATATGTCCTTTTAGTCATAGATTAGCCATGTCCAATTATGCCATCGTACATTATTTGTCCCAAAGTTTAGCATTTGTGTGTTAATCTCTTATGAGATTTGGCGCAGGCTCGTGGTAGCCTGGCTATAGAATAGAAAGAAGAAAGAGATACAGAATAAAATAGATCAGAACAGAACTTACACAACCTCAAATTCAGATTTAAAATCATGTCACAATTATAACTACAGTTTATAGCGGAAAATAAATGTACTTGCCTTGATTGGATTAAGAAGAAGAAGAGTTGCAATTGTTCTCTTTTAATTTTAATAAGTTTGGAAGAAGATGCTTTAGTCCTAGTTCCAGTTCAGATTTCAGCAGAGTAGCGATGCCATTTTTATTAGAACAGAGGCAGAGCATAGGAAGAATGAAATGGTGTAGAGAGAATGAGGATAGGGGGCTGTTTATATAGGTTTAGAGTCATGAATCTGGTTAGAAAATCGGCCAAAAACATCAGAATGCATCAGGTTCAAAAAGTGGGTTTCGAGAGCAGGTCGACCCCCAGGTCGACACTATGGTCGACCTGGTCCTGGGGAGGTCGACTACCCAGTCGACCACCCAGTCGACCTGGGTCCTGCGCGGGAAATTTCCCGCCCAGCCCGCTTCTGGGTTTGAATTCGAATTTGAATTAGAATTTTCGAGCTGTTTTCGATTCTGAAATTTTCTGAAACTTCGGAGGGCCATATCTCCCTCATACGGACTCCGTTTCTCGAAAACTCGGACTCGTTTCCAAGAAGAATTTCGAGACGAACGCAATGGCGCAACCCGTTTCCCTTGATTCTTATTTTAAAAATTAATTATTCTTTTATTTGTTACTTATATGATTACAGAAAATACGGGGTGTTATACCCATTCAATAATGGAAAACACTCATAACATCCAGATTATATAAGTCTCACACAGACAACCCTAATCGAGCTTAACACTCCCCAAGTACTATCCCCAGAGGCCTAAACCAATATCAGTTAAGCACTCAAAGAACATCTCCCTCGACTTTGGATAATTTATGTGAGATAGTACAAATAGAACAACTAATCATCCATGACTCACTCTGGCTATCACTGCCAATCCTGCTTTGAAACTATCATTTTTTTTTTGAAAATCCAGGAGAACCCGGCGGGCCGGTAAACTCCTGAGGAGGGTACAGTAAAGTCGTCCGCTAATCCAGGCCCCCATACCCCCGGGTAAATTTATGTAGGATGGGGAAGCGCATGGTAGGAATCGAACCATCGACCTTTTACCAGGAAGTTAGGCCTCCTTTCCACTACGCCGCACCCGCGGACTGCTTTGAAACTATCATTAATCGTATGACGGCCAACCTTGCTATATGTCAAGGGCTAATGGTAACCCCAGTTCTAGAATAAACTCCATATGTCCAACCTTGACAATGTCCAACCTTGACAACTAGGCCTTTCCCCAAGACCCAGGGTACTGGACCTACAACCGGTCTTTTAGACGTCTCTAGTGTACCCCTGCTTCAAGCCTGCTAGAACTTACGACAACGATAATCTCTCGGCCTTCACATCTCTAGTCACCCAACCTGAAGACTTTTCATGGCTCATGCAACCTTCTCGAGCTACCATTATCCACCAACTCACGACCTTTGAGTTGCCACCTCATTCGTTGTTCTACACTGATCAACGAGCACCTTTCAACACTTCGAACTGTCCTACTTGAACCACTTCGAAGTTACACCATCATCGAGCCATATTACACCACTGCGCAGCGGCACGAGTTTGGACACCGCTGTCCGGAAAAAAAAATTTAAACACCTTTTTAATAAAATCAGAACCATTCCCGAAAAATAATTTTTCAGAAAATCAACACCTGTCGGTCCCCCTAAAACATCACTGATTGGTCCTCCCAAAACATACCGGTCGGTCCTCCCAAACACACCCCTGGTCAGTCCTTCCTAACACCACTGATCGGTCCTCCCTAGTCACCACCGGTCGGTCTCGTAGTTCCTTCTGGAATCACCAAAACCTGTTACCTTGACCGGTCGGTCCTTCTTTGAACTCCATTGGTAAGTTATCCAGTCACTACACCGATCGGTCTGGAAAGCAACTGCATCGGCCGGACAGTCTTATGCTTCTGCCACCGATCGGTCGGTCTTCCATCTGACTTGTTCTCCAAGCCATGAGTTTTCCGACCGATCGGTCCCCTATACAGGCCTATACCAAATCCAATTTCGACCAAAACTTTGCCAATCGTTCGAATCGACAAAATATACTTGTCTAACTCATCCAATACAATCATAAGCATGTCATGAACACACTAACAACATGAATATGACGATTTCACCAAAAATTATACCGATTCACTCAAAACTAGTGATAAATGAACATATGAACAAAATGATGGACCTATATGCAAAATCATGTGAAAACATATGGAAATTATCAATTTAATCGTGCTAAATTAGGTCATATGGTGCTCATATGAAAATAGGCGCATAATGGTGTAAATCTATGGTAAAACATTCCAATTTGATGAAAAACATGCAAGATTACTTATATACTTCATTGCATTCATGTGAAAGATGTAAATCACTAACCAATTGTCCAAAACAAAGCAAAATGATGAAATAGAATTTCAGACAGCGAGGAGATAGCTCCTAGCCCTTAGATTTGATGAATACTCACTTGAAATGATGTAGATCTAGCCTCCAATGGTGTAGGTCTATGATTTCCCTCCTTAGATTTGGAACTTTTTAATGGTGGAAAGGTGTTAGAGAAAGAAGGAGATCAATGCCTCCAAATGAAAGAATGGGAAAGTAAACCATTTCCCTCCACTCTCACCCCCTATTTATTGGATTCCACCAGCCCACTAATGGGCCTCTCCAATTCAGCCCATTAGCCTTCGAAACCTGGACAACCAACTGAAAAAACTTAAAACAGTGATTTCTCCCAAACCGCTGAACCAAATCCATAATGTTACCAATCTACGGAAAAGCAATCATCAATTCCTTTCCAATGGCACAGGTCTTACCCTTTGATTCGACCTGAGTCAAAAGTTATGCCTTGTACAAGATTGACAAGGGAAAAATGGTCACAAACAAAATCGGTAAAAATTATGGACATGTTTCACATCCCCATAAGCAACATATTAAAAGATGAGAATGATCCAATCCTCAGAGAATAAAATAAAAATATTTTACGATCTTTCGATACGTAAAATGTGGGCTCTACATAGCCGTAATAGAGAAGATACAAAATTAAGCAATACATCTAAGCAGCTCCAAGCAAAATGAAAGAAGAATCCTTATCAAGCCTGAGTATTCCCACCCGAAGAACCTAGGGGGGGAATGGGGACGGAAGAGAAAGAAGAGCAAACAAAATAGGTCAGACATAAGTCTGGCGAGTTCGGTTACTTTTACCATATAAATAAGTAAAAGCATCATGACATGCATATAAACTGGATAAGAGAGATATGACATATAAGGCAGGTAATGACCAGGTAAACAGGATAAAAAGAATAGAATAAATAGCGCTTCCCTAACACTTTTCTCTCTGCATCAATACTAGTATAACCGAAACAAGATGATCCCAACAAGTACAAGATGGTAGACTTAGGTGTACTTCTAGTGAGAGGTTTTACCCCATACAATAACTGGTAGCCCAAAAAAACTGATAGGTGTTACCCCCAACGATAATAACGGACTCCTAATTAGATGAGACTAGATGTACCCTAATTACTACCCCCAATCGATCGGCTCCCTGACCCCTAGATATCCGTGATGTCCCCACAGTAGGATGTATCACTTCCTAAAGTGGCAACCCCATTACTTTCAAGATGCACAACTATATCTACTGATGTCACAACGTCTTATTTTCCCCAGCAGGCAGTCTCATTCACGCACATAACCCCGATGGAACACGCTGTAAGACACCTTTCTCCCAAGTGACCTCTTATAACCAGCTCAGTAAGCGTGCCCTGACCCCGACCTAGTTCGGGGTTCTCCATTTGATACCGATATAGGTTACTGACTGATACTGGTCCCACACACCAGATGATACAAGCTTCCCCCAAGCTTGCTTCCCCACTACTAGGATTTCAACAGGTTATGCCTACTAGTTTAACAAGATTGCATAACCCCAACTGGTTAAGTTTGAGGGTCTATATATATAAATATTGCCCACCACCCCAAGATTTACTTAACCCTCCCACTGATTTAAGCAAGTTTACTTAACCCCTACTCAAGTTAACTAGTTCATGTAATCCTTATGGATTCAAATAGGATAAGTATTACAAGTTTATCACCATTCATTCATTTATGGTTATTAACGCGCTAGACCTCCCATATTAAGCCTACAACTTGTGGACGTTGGATATGCCGGTTGAGTCAAGGCAGGCTTCTTCCATAAGTCGGACATAACCTCGTGTCTTAGCGTGTTACGTGTTTATGCACTTAGACCCCTCACATTAGATTCACCACTTGTGGTCGCTGGATATGCTGGGTGGTTCCGGGCAGACTTCTACCACAAGTGTAATCTAACCTCGTGTCTAAGCGCGGTTACAGTCTCTTATTACTGTAAATCTAGGCATTTTCATTACTAACCAATTTTCATGTTTATTGTGCCCAAAATCCCTATCCGTTCTATGATACAAGTTATGCACGAATTAAGATTTAGATCAAGATATAGATTATACCCCCAAATCCCTAGTTTTGATTCAAGGTACAAATTATGCCCAAAATTCCCAATCATGTTTACAATATGAATTATGCCCCAAATTAATCATTCCTATTCGTTTCCGGTTTCGTCCGTTTCCATTTTTCAGCGGTATGTCTAGGCTCGAAGGTAGCCTGGCTTAAAAACAAATAGGGAAAAAGTGAAAGAAGAGAACAAGAATAGGCATAGTAAATAAAATGGCATAAGGTGACAAAATTGGTCATTCTACCGAATAGGCATAGTGGCATGATTAGGCAAACTAACAAAATAGGTATACAGTAACATGATTAGGCAAACTTACATAGTAGAGATATCATAAACATGCATGATGAGATCTAAACAGTGTTATGATTTCTGATTACTAGTAAGCATAGGCTGGGGTCGACCCCAATGGGTCTGATTCCCGCGTTGGTTCCCGCCTTCGAATTTTTAACTGATTTGAATTCTGGGTTTTATTTTATTTATATATAAGTGGCTTATATGTTTATAAAGTTCAACCCTTAATATCGTCTTTACATGATGTTCATATGCAAACTCAGAGTCTATCTTAAGCAGAATTCCGAGATGAACGCAACGGTGAAGTCCGTTTTACTTAATTAAAAATATTTAATTAATTATTCTTTAGTTTACCACTATAATTTCTTACTAAATTACAGGGTTTTACATTCTCCCCTACTTGAAGCATTTCGTCCTCGAAATCTCCAAGTTAAAAGGAATGTATATCCTAACATCCATCGTCCATCTACTCATTCACCAATCACAGGCATCCAATGTCCTTAAAAGATATCTAATGCTTATATGAACATATGAAAAGGTGTGTGTACATGTTTCTATAATAATGCGGAAGATCAGGTGGTCTACTGATTTAGTTGACCTCCTTAATGGAAGGTTTGTTAGTGTCATGAATACAACATGTATGCAAATAATCCTATTATAACGTGTAAGTTCTATATGCGTGAGCAATCATTCATCCAAATGTAACATCCATATGATGATACACCCACTTTCATCCATAAAAGAAGAAAAATGTACACATATCCATATGCATTGTGAGACTGATTGAGCTGATCTAGTGCTTAATGTGTGTGTATATGCAACCATTAGCAACCACTTGCATCCATCAAACATAACATGTCTCAAACACATGTTTACATCCATGGGATTTCTACCTAAAGGTCGAAGATTCGATCGATAGGATATACTTAAATGAAAGAAACAAGCATGAATAAAAGCTTTGGAAAAAGAACTTATGAACATACCCTTGAAAAGAAAAGGGTACGAAGCGCGAATCTTGTCTTCAGTTTCCCAAGTTGCATCCTCTTTGTTATCTCCCCACTAAACTTTCATCAAATTGACGTCTCGGTTTCGTAGCTTCTTAACTTCTGATCCAAGAATACGGGTATGAAATCGTCTAACTGTCGCCTTTCATTCCACCTCTACCTCCTCAAGCATACTCGGCTCAACTACTTCTACGGTATCATGCAAACATTTCCTCAAATGGAAAACGTGAAAACATCATGGACGCCGGACGGTCTCTCTGGTATCTTTACTCTATAGGCCATTTGGCCAATCCTTTCTGTTATGGGAAAAGACCCTACAAACCTTGGTGCCAATTTCTTTACAGATCCAAAACGAACTACATTCCTCAACGGTGATACCTTAATGAAAACCATGTCTCCTGCCTCAAACTCAATGTCAGTCCTTCTCCTGTCTGCATAGGACTTCTGCTTGTCCTGAGCTGTCTTCGTGCGCCTACGGATAAGATCAATCTTTTCTAAAGTTTCTCTAGTCATCTCAGGTCCAAGTAGAAGTCTTTCTATTGACTCCCACCAACAAGTCGGTGATCTAGAAGGTCGCCCATACAATGCTTCAAAGGGTGCCATGCCAATGCTAGCCTGATAACCATTGTTTTAGGCAAACTCTACCAAAGGAAGAGGCTCCCCCATGTGACGAGTAGGAATTTCGATCGGTCCGAACCAGTCGCTAAACCAACCCAGACCGTTCGAAACGCCTGATCGTTTTGAGAACAAGACAAAATAGAACGCAGACGGAAGGACATTTCATTGTATATTACAACAATGCATCAGATTACAAGAATATACAGAGTATAAATGAATATTACACAGAAATATCAGAGATTTAAATTACATTTAAATACATCGCAGCGGAAAATAAAACAATACACAACTAGAAGGAGATATACGGATACAAAGCTTTCCGGATATCTTTCCAGCTGTAAACCAGGATCCTGTGAATATAAATCTGCAAAACCAAAACTACTGGCTGCCCGTGTCAAAATAAGGGCACCCAGAGTTTAGGTTAAAACAATAAACTCCAGGTCAGTCATGTGACTGGTGTGAGAACTAAAACAGTTATTTAAATCTTTACTTTAAATCAGATATATCAAGGGACCACGCCGTATAACACGGAACGGGTTTCCTCCCAAGAATACCAGTGCATAAAACAACAACGCAATGCTAAATAAAGAAAAATGAAGCTATTATAAGACCCAGGTCCTATCACACAATACAACGCAAGCCGGGGTATAGGGTTTTTACCTTATAATAGCCAAGAATGCTTGATACGTTTAAAAGAAATCATTTGATACTATTATAAGTGTATAGTGTATAAAACAACTTCAAATCATAAGTATCAATCATAGGCGACATGAATGACCCATACCACTATGTCGCCATATATAAGTTTACAATCAAAAAACCACAAGACGTCGTATTGGAAGTTGGGTTATCATTTATGGTATGAACCGAGGCTAGGGGCAAGATCCTCACCGATTCGAGATGCTCTAGTCCGCCCCTCAGGAACAGCCGCAACTGCCCCTTGGATTGTCAGGGCCGGTCCACCGATGTGGATTATTATGACTGAACACTGCGTTTCCCCGCCCTTTGGGGCGTAAGCCTGGCCCGTCAGCCGTCCAGAAGCATCGGCCAAAACCGATATCACGAGGCGCCTCGCTTTTCAGCAAGTAATAATAAGCAACATCCACATGAGTCAAACTCGTCAGCCAGTTCAAGCACTGACGCCACTCCTAACTAGAAAGAAACGCATGTCCTCCCTGATGTCCGTCTCCCGTTTTTAGTTCATACCAGGTGTGATACTCGCGAATCAACGTTACACAAAGCTACGCCACACAAGGCCGTGCTTTGATCATCAACCACAAGACTTTGCTTTTCAACAAAAGCCTTGATTCATGCAACTCAGCAGGCCACATTGTCAGTCCATAATGTACCACTGATTTCTGCCAATATATAACCTCTAGGCTCGTACGTCTCAGAGAAGGGTGTATAGCAAGAGAATAAATTCTCTGCCACCAAACAGATATATATTTAGCAGAGATCACCAATACAGTATAAAGGAATACAACGTCAGACACACTATCCATTTACAAGTCCGTTCTGGGTCTGAACGAAACCGGAGGCACTTTCCTCGCATATCCATCCATCTCCAAGTACGTCTGGACGATCGCCAACTGCTTCCATCTTCTTGGGTGTACAGCCCAATCAAGATCATCAGTAATCACCCAAACGACGTGAAGACCTCCGGTCTTCGACCATCGTCTTCATCTTCGACTTATCGTCGTATCAGTTATTCAGAATGGGATAAACCCGGTCTTCCCGAATAACTCGCGTATATTTTAAATAAGTGTTACACAAACACAACATACGCCTCATTCCAATTCATCAGTCACTAACCGTAAATTAATCAAGAGAATAATTCCCCAAATATTAACCCCGAAGGCCGAAACCAACATCAGATCAATATCCAGGAAACCATTCTGCTTAGCTAACCGACAGTTAGTTTCTGAATTTCACATTCATAGGGAAAGGTTCCCATTAATTTTATCAAAGATAAATTCTTTATATTTATTCTTTAATCTATCCTTTTGAATTTCGATTCAACTAGTCGGGATTAACGAACCTTACCGAAGTAATCAGTTATTTTAATTTCCCAATCCCAACCTATTCATCCCATGAAGTAAAACTGGTAATAATTCATATCTAACACCACGGTGTTATCGGTAAATTCAATTACCATTTCACGTTCAAATCTAATTAAAGATTTAACTATCGCCTGGAGCAAAACTGGTGATACTCCATTCTCGATCATTTCAATCTAATTAAAGATTCATATAAAACTCCACTTAGTTTTAATCGCTAACTGGGTTAAAGAATCAGTGTCATTTAAAACACGGTTCACGATAAACCCAAAATCACATTCATTAATTATCGGGTTAAAGAACAAGTGTTATTTAAAACACTGTTCATGGTAAACCCAAAAATCAATATCAATTCGTTTCCAATCAAATATTATTTAATTGGTACACTTCATTAAATCTAAATAAAAAGATCTAATCTTTTCTCAACTGGGCTTAAGAACAGTGTTAATGAAGACACCATTCACGACAAACCCAAATCACATTTGATATTAAATACAAGGCTCTGAATAAAAAATATCCCGGCTTATATTCAATATCAAATTCTACGACCAACAAATATCGTATTGGAAATAACGATATACATATCTATATCTTTCAAATTTCCATAACAACATCTGTATAATCACGAAATCCAACATCGAAATATTCCGAAGACAATTTCGATTCAAATCCATTCCAATGCAATAATTGGAAATTCTGGTTATTTTCAAAAACATTTCGAATTCAATTTACTTATTTAAAAATAAATAGAATTATAATTCTAGTTCAAAACTAGTTCATTTCAATAAAAATCTATTTTTATCTTATCAGATATGGAGTTTTTCACCCCGATTCTTTCTAAATCATCTCTTATGATTTTACACAAATTATTACTATTTTTAATAATTTTATCAAGGCCCGTACAGTCGATTTCCATCAACGGTCATCGAACTGCACTTACATCGACCTTTTTCAAATTTGATTTGGACATAATTCCAAATCCAACCGTTAGACTTCAAATTTCTAATATTCGTTAGAAAGCTTTTTTCGATACGAACCCAACGGTTCCGGTTTCAGGAGAATCCGACGGTCGGATCTCCCGTAATGTTCGTTTGAAATAAATGGTCGAAATTCACGAACTGCCACGGCGCGGCGCGTTCTATTCAGGCCATTATATTATATATATAATATATATAATATATATTTCGTCGATTACTATTTAAAACGAATTATATAAATAGTTTTAAATTCGTTTCAAAAACAATTTCGACTTCCATTTCAATTCAAATCAAAATTGAATTCTTCCATATAAATTCGTTTTAAAATTCATTTCTATTCAATTCAAATTTCAATTCAAATTGAATTCATTTCAATTCGCTTTCAATTCAATTTGAATTCGTTTTCAATTCAATTCAATTTCAAAGTCGTTTTCTATTCGATTCAATTCAAATTGGTTTTCTATTCGATTCAATTCAAATTGGTTTTCAAAGTCGTTTTCTATTCGATTCATTTCGAAATCGTTTTATATTCAATTCATTTCGAAATCGTTTTATATTCAATTCATTTCGAAATCGTTTTATATTCAATTCATTTCGAAATCGTTTTATATTCAATTCATTTCAAATGAATAAAATCGATATAAATACCGTTCACGTCAAAATGGCGTCAATCTAATCAACACGGCTTCATATATTTCTATTTTCAAATATTCTATTTCCAAGATTTCTTATTATCAAAATACTTCGTTCAACACATGACTAATCTCAACGGATGAGTACAGTCAACACATGAACCTTTATTCTATATTGATAAAGATATAAATTTTATTATTAAAATATTTCGTTCAACACATGACTAATCTCAACGGATGAGTACAGTCAACACATGAACATTTATATTTTATAATTCTTTATTTTCTAAATTGGAATGAGGCCCAATCAATCACCATATAATGTTAATTATATGGATTTTCATACATCACACGTATATAATAGCATTGAAAAATAATTAACCATCAACCAAAGTGCACTACACTGTATAAACATCAAATATAGATATCTAACGCTTATAACAGCCTGTCAATCAATCGATCGACATATTTAATCAGTCAGGATGAGTGAACTTCAAATTTCATCCCAACACCCGTGTGGGGTTTCAAACAATCAAACACAGATTTTATTTGTGCAGTTAGGCGATGTGTAAAATTTATCGTCCCAATCAATGCCATTCAAATAGGTGTACATAAACAAACCGTCCGGTTTGTAAATGGATATTTATTTATTCACATTCACGTATATTCATATTCACGTTAAAAATTATATTTTTAACGATAAAACATTTTATTTTAACATATGAATTTCTATTCAGTTCATTCTTTAAATAAAATGATATTTTTATTTTTCTAACTTATTTTAGAAAATTTCGGCGGCATAACGGCATGATACTAGAAACGGGACGAGGCCTAGCCTTATCCCCGGTCTAGTGAAGGCCCACGCCATTCACACATCAATCAAATCCATTCATTTCACCAAACAATTCAATTTCAATCAAATAATCTAACTAATTTTTGCAATCAAACAAACAAGTCCATGGTCTGTGGACGATTGTGTCGGGTGCTACTAAACACCGTCTGCATCCTAGTATATATATATAACTAGAAAAGAAATTGAAGAGTGAGAAATTCTCACCAATAGCTATCCAATCATCTTGACTCTTCTTTGACAGAAATCTTCATCGTTATCGCATTTTTATCATCTTCGTTGCTGTAGCCACTACATATGTAAAAATCGAATTTTTACTTCGCTATTCAATATATAAAAATCGAATTTTTACCTTGTTATTCAATATATAAAAATCGAATTTTTATTATGCTATTCAATATATAAAAATCGAATTTTTACTTTGTTATTCAATATATAAAAATCGAATTTTTATTATGCTATTCAATATATAAAAATCGAATTTTTACTTTGTTCTCATATAGATAAAATTCCATTTCAAAAATATAGATTTCTCCTTTTCAAATATAAAGATTTCGCCTTTTCAAATATAAAGATTTCGCCTTTTCAAATATAAAGATTTCGCCTTTTCAAATATAAAGATAGTATTTTTACCACTTCTATAATGTAAAAGATTATATTTTTAATACCGCTACCTTATAAAGATCATATTTTTAATTCTCTACCTAAACAAAAATCATATTTTTACATCTTCTATATAGTAAAGATTATATTTTTAATACTTTAAAAATATAAAGATCATATTTTTATTACTTTAAAAGTATAAAAATCGTATCTTTAACCTTTACATGATTTAAAAATTATATTTTTATATCGATGTCTACTTTAGAAATCGAATCTTTCTAATGAATAAAAATTAAACCTTTTATCCCATAAAAATCAGATTTTTATCACACTAAAAAATTGAATCTTTATAAATTAAAAATCGGATTTTTATAATTAAAAATCAAATCTCTTTAACTCTTTCCATATAATAAAATAAACTGATTTTACCTATGCTATAAAATAGAAAAACTTATTAGAAATCATTTCATTTCTAAGACATGTTAATTTCAGCTTGTAAATTCAATACTAACTATACAAAGATCAGAAAAGAGAATATCAATGCTGATTTATTCACCTTTAAATCGTTGTCTCTTTTCCCGTTCGAACACCGTAACGCAGCAGCTCCAAATCGATGATGGCAGGGGACAGGGCTGCTCTCGAGTGGGCGCGGCAGGCTGTAGATAGAGCAGAGGAGCGGGGGGATCGTCGATGGGAGGTGGCGACGTCGGAGGCTGGCGGAGGGTTGGTTGCAGATCGCGATGGAAAGGGGACTGCGTCGGTTTCCTTCGTTGGTCTGGGACGGAGGAGCGAAGGGCAGTGGGGTCGAGGTGGGTAGCCGGAGGGGGATCGACGGCGCGTTGGGGAATTGCGGCGCAGATAGGAGAGGGCGGCGGTGGGTCTGGGAATCGGGGAGGGATCGAGGCTCTTTTTTTTTTTTTCGATTATCAGAATGAACGTGGGGGGGGGGGGGCAGAACGAATAAAAGGGGGAGAAGGGATATTTTTATTTTATTTTATTTTATATTATTTAATTTCTAAAAGTTGACTTTTACATACGACCTCTAAACGAGGCCCGCCGCCTGTCGTCCATAGCGTTTCACCCCCATTCCGAACACAATGGGATATGCATCGTAAGCTTTCGGCTGTTACAATCGGTTTCCGTTAAATTTACATTTAAATCTCTACATTGAATTTTAAACGTACATTTCAAATTACCGGGGTCACATAACAACTCTATAAATTCCATAAAAATATTTTCTAGCTTCGTATCGACGATACGGTCCTAACAAAACTAGTTTCGTCGAATTCTGAGACTGTATGAAAAATGGCCAATTTCCAGTTGATTAAAATCAACTAAAACTGGTCAAACGCGTTTTCCTTTGCCACGCTCACATATTGATTCGAAAAATTATGAAATTTGAAACCTAGCGATAATTTGACATCACGGACCCAACAAAAGTGGTTTCGTCGAAATCCGAGGTCGTTTGCAAAATTTCCATTTTTAAGGGCCTGAATTCCATAGCGACTATTCAGAATTTTCAATTGGACATATCTTTTGATTCCCGCTACGAAATTTTGATTTTTCGGATTTGTTGGAAAGATATCATCAATTAGATCCTATTGTTTTTTGTTTCACTAAAATCCGGATTGTTTTGCACCCGGTACCTTCAATTGAAGTTTGAAATCGAATTATCGAACTACCGTGCCATTTTCAATTCTATTTATAATTATATATAAATATTTATATTCTAACGACGACGTGTATAAATATATACGTTCGATTCAAAATAAATTTCTCGTCGTTATTATTTAAAATAATCTATTTTAAATATTCAAAATTCGCTAAAATTGCCAAAATAAAAATTTTAAACTGGTTCAGATTTTCCGGGTTATTACAATCTCCCCCACTTAAAACTTTTCATCCCCGAAAAGGAACAAAGTCGAAAGTGGTTTGATCAATCACTTCTACGTTCGATCTGGCTTCCATTCTCCAACTTTTAAGTTTTTGAGAATTTTCAAATTCTTCAAAAATTTGGCTAACACCCTAAATTTTCGAAAAATTTCGCCATAACCTCCCCTGCACCGGGAGCCACGGGAAAATCCCGAAATTGCCATATAGGCCTTCTGATCTCAAAAAGAAAAAGAAAAAGCCAAGCGGCTAGCCAATAGGCTCATAAAATCATCATCACCCAAACAAAACAGTAAATTATGTAGTAAACATGTACCTATTTGTCGGGCAAACAAAATTTATTCTTCGGCTCTAGCCTCCTTGCTATGACCTGTTCAATGCAAGTATATGCATATGCAAGCAAATGCGACCAATTTTCAATACAGTTCAATATTTGATTCAATTAGGCATAACGGTTAAAATTATCAAACAAATAAACAACCAACACAATCATCAATCAATTAGTGAATTAGAGTTTCAAATTCATAATTTTGATATATATACAAAAAAATCATGTTTTTGATGCCAATTCACAACAATGTGTTCTAGCTATATTAGTTTTGGTTCTCACACCAGTCTAATGGAAATATATAGGTATCACACCTTCGTCACTCGAAAGTAAATACTGGTGATGGTATACTTCATCATCAGGACCATGTCCGGGCGACTAGAGTGTGACTCTATATCTATCTAATATATCAAAACTTCGAATATACGTTCATGACGCGTATATGCAAAACCTTTATATACTAGATTGTCCATATTCAAAATAAATAATTGATCTAATACATATAAAACGATTTAAATTTTCAAAACAAAATTGTTTTCATTTGAAATATATACTCTTCACACTCGTTCTAGGATACTACTGATCCTATCTCTAACGAGTCATTCTAATTGGATATTATTAATCCAATATCTGATGAATTCTTTCGTATGGTTCTAATGTGTCTTGTTCTCGAGCTCTGTAAACCAAAGCTTTGATACCAACTGTGACGTGAAGGAATTTCGCTCGGTCCGAACCAGTCGCTAAACCGACCCAGACCGTTCGAAATGCCTGATCGTTTTGAGAACAAGACAAAATAGAACGCAGACGGAAGGACATTTCATTGTATATTACAACAATGCATCATATTACAAGAATATACAGAGTATAAATG
This sequence comes from Allium sativum, assembly GCA_030737875.1. NCBI lineage: Eukaryota > Viridiplantae > Streptophyta > Magnoliopsida > Asparagales > Amaryllidaceae > Allium > Allium sativum. The sequence goes on from CM060927.1 coordinate 51,948,754, forward strand.
AATATTACACAGAAATATCAGAGATTTAAATTACATTTAAATACATCGCAGCGGAAAATAAAACAATACACAACTAGAAGGAGATATACGGATACAAAGCTTTCCGAATATCGTTCCAGCTGTAAACCAGGATCCTGTGAATATAAATCTGCAAAACCAAAACTACTGGCTGCCCGTGTCAAAATAAGGGCACCCAGAGTTTAGGTTAAAACAATAAACTCCAGGTCAGTCATGTGACTGGTGTGAGAACTAAAACAGTTACTTAAATCTTTACTTTAAATCAGATATATCAAGGGACCACGACGTATAACACGGAACGGGTTTCCTCCCAAGAATACCAGTGCATAAAACAACAGCGCAATGCTAAATAAAGAAAAAAGAAGCTATTATAAGACCCAGGTCCTATCACACAATGCAACGCAAGCCGGGGGATAGGGTTTTTACCTTATAATAGCCAAGAATGCTTGATACGTTTAAAAGAAATCATTTGATACTATTATAAGTGTATAGTGTATAAAACAACTTCAAATCATAAGTATCAATCATAGGCGACATGAATGACCCATACCACTATGTCGCCATATATAAGTTTACAATCAAAAAACTGCAAGACGTCGTATTGGAAGTTGGGTTATCATTTATGGTATGAACCGAGGCTAGGGGCAAGATCCTCACCGATTCGAGACGCTCTAGTCCGCCCCTCAGGAACAGCCGCAACTGCCCCTTGGATCGTCAGGGCCGGTCCACCGATGTGGATTATTATGCCTGAACACTGCGTTTCCCCGCCCTTTGGGGCGTAAGCCTGGCCCGTCAGCCGACCAGAAGCATCGGCCGAAACCGATATCACGAGGCGCCTCGCTTTTCAGCAAGTAATAATAAGCAACATCCACATGAGTCAAACTCGTCAGCCAGTTCAAGCACTGACGCCACTCCTAACTAGAAAGAAACGCATGTCCTCCCTGATGTCCGTCTCCCGTTTTTAGTTCATACCGGGTGTGATACTCGCGAATCAACGTTACACAAAGCTATGCCACACAAGGCCGTGCTTTGATCATCAACCACAAGACTTTGCTTTTCAACAAAAGCCTTGATTCATGCAACTCAGCAGGCCACATTGTCAGTCCATACTGTACCATTGATTTCTGCCAATATATAACCTCTAGGCTCGTACGTCTCAGAGAAGGGTGTATAGCAAGAGAATAAATTCTCTGCCACCAAACAGATATATATTTAGCAGAGATCACCAATACAGTATAAAGGAATACAACGTCAGACACACTATCCATTTACAAGTCCGTTCTGGGTCTGAACGAAACCGGAGGCACTTTCCTCGCATATCCATCCATCTCCAAGTACGTCTGGACGATCACCAACTGCTTCCATCTTCTTGGGTGTACAGCCCAATCAAGATCATCAGTAATCACCCAAACGACGTGAAGACCTCCGGTCTTCGACCATCGTCTTCATCTTCGACTTATCGTCGTATCAGTTATTCAGAATGGGATAAACCCGGTCTTCCCGAATAACTCGCGTATATTTTAAATAAGTGTTACACAAACACAACATACGCCTCATTCCAATTCATCAGTCACTAACCGTAAATTAATCAAGAGAATAATTCCCCAAATATTAACCCCGAAGGCCGAAACCAACATCAGATCAATATCCAGGAAACCATTCTGCTTAGCTAACCGACAGCTAGTTTCTGAATTTCACATTCATAGGGAAAGGTTCCCATTAATTTTATCAAAGATAAATTCTTTATATTTATTCTTTAATCTATCCTTTTGAATTTCGATTCAACTAGTCGGGGTTAACGAACCTTACCGAAGTAATCAGTTATTTTAATTTCCCAATCCCAACCTGTTCATCCCATGAAGTAAAACTAGTAATACTTCATATCTAACACCACGGTGTTATCGGTAAATTCAATTACCATTTCACGTTCAAATCTAATTAAAGATTTAACTATCGCCTGGAGCAAAACTGGTGATACTCCATTCTCGATCATGTCAATCTAATTAAAGATTCATTTAAAACTCCACTTAGTTTTAATCGCTAACTGGGTTAAAGAATCAGTGTCATTTAAAACACGGTTCACGATAAACCCAAAATCACATTCATTAATTATCGGGTTAAAGAACAAGTGTTATTTAAAACACTGTTCACGGTAAACCCAAAAATCAATATCAATTCGTTTCCAATCAAATATTATTTAATTGGTACACTTCATTAAATCTAAATAAAAAGATCTAATCTTTTCTCAACTGGGCTTAAGAACAGTGTTAATGAAGACACCATTCACGACAAACCCAAATCACATTTGATATTAAATACAAGGCTCTGAATAGAAAATATCCCGGCTTATATTCAATATCAAATTCTACGACCAACAAATATTGTATTGGAAATAACGATATACATATCTATATCTTTCAAATTTCCATAACAACATCTGTATAATCACGAAATCCAACATCGAAATATTCTGAAGACAATTTCGACTCAAATCCATTCCAATGCAATCATTGGAAATTCTGGTTATTTTCAAAAACATTTCGAATTCAATTTACTTATTTAAAAATAAATAGAATTATAATTCTAGTTCAAAACTAGTTCATTTCAATAAAAATCTCTTTTTATCTTATCAGATATGGAGTTTTTCACCCCGATTCTTTCTAAATCATCTCTTATGATTTTACACAAATTATTACTGTTTTTAATAATTTTATCAAGGCCCGTACAGTCGATTTCCATCAACGGTCATCGAACTACACTTACAACGACCTTTTTCAAATTTGATTTGGACATAATTCCAAATCCAGCCGTTAGACTTCAAATTTCTAATATTCGTTAGAAAGCTTTTTTCGATACGAACCCAACGGTTCCGGTTTCAGGAGAATCCGACGGTCGGAACTCCCGTAATGTTCGTTTGAAATAAATGGTCGAAATTCACGAACTGCCGCGGCGCGGCGCGTTCTATTCAGGCCATTATATTATATATATAATATATATAATATATATTTCGTCGGTTACTATTTAAAACGAATTATATAAATAGTTTTAAATTCGTTTCAAAAACAATTTCAACTTCCATTTCAATTCATATCAAAATTGAATTCTTCCTTATAAATTCGTTTTAAAATTCATTTCTATTCAATTCAAATTGAATTCATTTCAATTCGCTTTCAATTCAATTTGAATTCGTTTTCAATTCAATTCAATTTCAAAGTCGTTTTCTATTCGCTCCAATTCAAATTGGTTTTCTATTCGATTCAATTCAAATTGGTTTTCAAAGTCGTTTTCTATTCGATTCATTTCGAAATCGTTTTATATTCAATTCATTTCGAAATCGTTTTATATTCAATTCATTTCGAAATCGTTTTATATTCAATTCATTTCGAAATCGTTTTATATTCAATTCATTTCAAATGAATAAAATCGATATAAATACCGTTCACGTCAAAATGGCGTCAATCTAATCAACACGGCTTCATATATTTCTATTTTCAAATATTCTATTTCAAAGATTTCTTATTATCAAAATACTTTGTTCAACACATGACTAATCTCAACGGATGAGTACAGTCAACACATGAACCTTTATTCTATATTGATAAAGATATAAATTTTATTATTAAAATATTTCGTTCAACACATGACTAATCTCAACGGATGAGTACAGCAACACATGAACATTTATATTTTATAATTCTTTATTTTCTAAATTGGAATGAGGCCCAATCAATCACCATATAATGTTAATTATATGGATTTTCAAACATCACACGTATATAATAGCATTGAAAAATAATTAACCATCAACCAAAGTGCACTACACTGTATAAGCATCAAATATAGATATCTAACGCTTATAACAGCCTGTCAATCAATCGATCGACATATTTAATCAGTCAGGATGAGTGAACTTCAAATTTCATCCCAACACCCGTGTGGGGTTTCAAACAATCAAACACAGATTTTATTTGTGCAGTTAGGCGATGTGTAAAATTTATCGTCCCAATCAATGTCATTCAAATAGGTGTACATAAACAAACCGTCCGGTTTGTAAATGGATATTTATTTATTCACATTCACGTATATTCATATTCACGTTAAAAATTATATTTTTAACGATAAAACATTTTATTTTAACATATGAATTTCTATTCAGTTCATTCTTTAAATAAAATGATATTTTTATTTTTCTAACTTATTTTAGAAAATTTCGGCGGCATAACGGCACGATACTAGAAACGGGACGAGGCCTAGCCTTATCCCCGGTCTAGTGAAGGCCCACGCCATTCACACATCAATCAAATCCATTCATTTCACCAAACAATTCAATTTCAATCAAATAATCTAACTAATTTTTGCAATCAAACAAACAAGTCCATGGTCTGTGGACGATTGTGTCGGGTGCTACTAAACACCGTCTGCATCCTAGTATATATATATAACTAGAAAAGAAATTGAAGAGTGAGAAATTCTCACCAATAGCTATCCAATCATCTTGACTCTTCTTTGACAGAAATCTTCATCGTTATCGCATTTTTATCATCTTCGTTGCTGTAGCCACTACATATGTAAAAATCGAATTTTTACTTCGCTATTCAATATATAAAAATCGAATTTTTACCTTGTTATTCAATATATAAAAATCGAATTTTTATTATGCTATTCAATATATAAAAATCGAATTTTTACTTTGTTATTCAATATATAAAAATCGAATTTTTATTATGCTATTCAATATATAAAAATCGAATTTTTACTTTGTTCTCATATAGATAAAATTCCATTTCAAAAATATAGATTTCTCCTTTTCAAATATAAAGATTTCGCCTTTTCAAATATAAAGATTTCGACTTTTCAAATATAAAGATTTCGCCTTTTCAAATATAAAGATAGTATTTTTACCACTTCTGTAATGTAAAAGATTATATTTTTAATACCGCTACCTTATAAAGATCATATTTTTAATTCTCTACCTAAACAAAAATCATACTTTTACATCTTCTATATAGTAAAGATTATATTTTTAATACTTTAAAAATATAAAGATCATATTTTTATTACTTTAAAAGTATAAAAATCATATCTTTAACCTTTACATGATTTAAAAATTATATTTTTATATCGATGTCTACTTTAGAAATCGAATCTTTCTAAGGAAAAAAAATTAAACCTTTTATCCCATAAAAATCAGATTTTTATCACACTAAAAAATTGAATCTTTATAAATTAAAAATCGGATTTTTATAATTAAAAATCAAATCTCTTTAACTCTTTCCATATAATAAAATAAACTGATTTTACCTATGCTATAAAATAGAAAAACTTATTAGAAATCATTTCATTTCTAAGACATGTTAATTTCAGCTTGTAAATTCAATACTAACTATACAAAGATCAGAAAAGAGAATATCAATGCTGATTTATTCACCTTTAAATCATTGTCTCTTTTCTCGTTCGAACACCGTAACGCAGCAGCTCCAAATCGATGATGGCAGGGGACAGGGCTGCTCTCGAGTGGGCGCGGCAGGCTGTAGACGGAGCAGAGGAGCGGGGGGATCATCGATGGGAGGTGGCGACGTCGGAGGCTGGCGGAGGGTTGGTTGCAGATCGCAATGGAAAGGGGACTGTGTCGGTTTCCTTCGTTGGTCTGGTACGGAGGAGCGAAGGGCAGTGGGGTCGAGGTGGGTAGCCGGAGGGGGATCGACGGCGCGTTGGGGAAGGGCGGCGCTGATAGGAGAGGGCGGCGGTGGGTCTGGGAATCGGGGAGGGATCGAGGCTCTTTTTTTTTTTTCGATTATCAGAATGAACGTGGGGGGGCAGAACGAATAAAAGGGGGAGAAGGGATATTTTTTATTTATTTTATTTTATATTATTTAATTTCTAAAAGTTGACTTTTACATACGACCTCTAAACGAGGCCCGCCGCCTGTCGTCCATAGCGTTTCACCCCCATTCCGAACACAATGGGATATGCATCGTAAGCTGATTCGGCTGTTACAATCGGTTTCCGTTAAATTTACATTTAAATCTCTATATTGAATTTTAAACGTACATTTCAAATTACCGGGGTCACATAACAACTCTATAAATTCCATAAAAATATTTTCCAGCTTCGTATCGACGATACGGTCCTAACAAAACTAGTTTCGTCGAATTCTGAGATCGTATGAAAAATGGCCAATTTCCAGTTGATTAATATCAACTAAAACTGGTCAAACGCGTTTTCCTTTGCCATGCTCACATATTGATTCGAAAAATTATGTAATTTGAAACCTAGCGATAATTTGACATCACGGACCCAACAAAAGTGGTTTCGTCGAAATCCGAGGTCGTTTGCAAAATTTCCGTTTTTAAGGGCCTGAATTCCATAGCGACTATTCAGAATTTTCAATTGGACATATCTTTTGATTCCCGCTATGAAATTTTGATTTTTTGGATTTGTTGGAAAGATATCATCAATTAGATCCTATTGTTTTTGGTTTCACTAAAATCCGGATTGTTTTGCACCCGGTACCTTCAATTGAAGTTTGAAATCGAATTATCGAACTACCGCGCCATTTTCAATTCTATTTATAATTATATATAAATATTTATATTCTAACGACGACGCGTATAAATATATACGTTCGAATTATATTCAAAATAAATTTCTCGTCGTTATTATTTAAAATAATCTATTTTAAATATTCAAAATTCGCTAAAATTGCCAAAATAAAAATTTTAAACTGGTTCAGATTTTCCGGGTTATTACACCCCATGTCCCTTCGAAGTCTAGGATACACAGTCTTAAAAGATCCTCAAGAACTTTGTTCACCCTTTCTGTCCATCGGTCTGAAGGTGATAAGCGGTGCTCAAACATAACTGTGTACCCAATGCCTCTTGCAAGCTCCTCCAAAACTCACTGGTGAAAATGGGGTTATGATAACTTACGATACTGGAAGGTACTCTATAGACGAAAAATCTCGCGAAGATAAACTACTGCCAGCCTTGCTGCTGTTCTCTTACTCTTAATCGGAATGAAATGAGCGCTCTTAGTAAGTTTGTCCACTATAACCCAAATATTGGTGTTGCCCTTTCTCGATATAGGCATACCATCAATGAAAGCCATCGAGACGCACTCCCACTTCCACTGTGGGACCTCCAAAGGATGAAGTAAACCACCAGGCTTCTTTTGCTCAGCTTTGACTTACTGGCAAATCAAACATCGGGAAATAAATTCCACCACATCTTTCTTCATCCTAGCCCAAAAGAAAACCCTATACATCTTATCACCGCCTGTATGAATAATCATCTTAGAATGATGGGCTTCCTCAACGACCTTCTTCAACAGAGTCCCAACTCGCTGAACACAAAGCCTTCCATCTCCTCGCAACCAGCCTCTATCGTCCGCGGAATATCTACTGAGGTGACTTGAAGTCTCCCCTCTACTAAGCCTATCCAAGATATCTGCTAGTTGTGGTCCTCTCGCTATGAAGTACCGATCTGGTCCAATAGAGTAGGTCGCACCTCTAATGATGCTAATCAACCAGGTATAAACTCGGTAGAGGGTCTGAAATCAAAAGTCGATATAAGCTCCAAGCTTTTCCTCTCCACAAACAGAGGACTCAGCGTCATCCTCTGCCTAGTCAATGCGTCTTCCACCACATTACCCTTGCTATGGGTATACGCAAACTCGAAATCATAGGATGCTAGAAACTCCATCCATCTTTGTTGCCTTAAATTAAGATCCTTCTGCGAGAACAAGTACTTGAGAGATTTATGATCGGTGTACAACTCGACTTCTCTCCTAGTAGATAATGGCACCAAGTCTGAAGCGCAAATACTATGGCAACTAACTCTAAGTCATGGGCAGGGTAGTTCTTCTCATGGACTCTTAGTTGTCTACCTCCATAACATACTACCCTTCCCTCTTGCATCAGAACCGCACCAAGCCCTGTACCATATGCATCGGTGTATACTGTGAACACCTTGTTCCCGTCAGGCAAGGTCAAGATTGGGGCTGTTGTCAGAGCCCTCTTCAATCGCTGGAAAGCATCGTCCCAATCTATATCCCACGAAAATGTCAGATTCTTCTTCGTCAGCCTGGTGAGTGGGGCTGATATCTTTGCAAAGTCCTTAATGAACTTCCTATAATAGCCTGCTAATCCAAGAAAACTCCTCACCTTCGTTGCATTCTTTGGGATATGCCAATCTTGAACTGCAATTACCTTTGTAGGATCCACTGCTATCCTATCTTTAGAGACCACGTGCCCTAGAAATCTCACTTCCTTTTTCCAAAAATGAAATTTGGAGAACTTTGCCTTAAGCTGATGTGCACAGAGAGTTTTCATAACCTCCCTCAAATGTAGGGCATGCTCTTATTCGCTCTTCGATAAAATCCAGACGTCATCAACAAAAACCATGATCAAATTATTTAGAAACTCGCGAAACACCCTACTCATTAGATCAACAAAATAGGTGGGTGCATTCGTCAACCCAAAAGGCATGATGAGTCACTTGATGAAACCATCTGGAGTTCTAAAAGCGGTCTTGTCTATACTGTCTTCGGCCACCCTCAACTGATGAAACCCTGTGGCCAAGTCTAATTAAGAGAAAATAGATGCACCAACAAGCTGGTCAAACATATCCTCTATCCTCGGAAGTGGATGCCTATTTTCCTTAGTAGTTTATTCAACTCCATGTAATCCACGCATAAGCGAAGCGAATCATCCGCCTTAGCGGAGAATACTACCGGAGCACCCCATTCAGATATGCTTTGCCCAATAAACACTTTCTCAAGTAGCTTTCCAACTTGCTTGCTAAGCTCCCTCCTTTCTCTTGGAGCCATGTGGAGCACAACCTTTCCATTATCCACAAAGTATATATGAAAATCAATCTCGCGCCTCGGTGGTAAGCCCGGAACCTCCTCAAAAACGTCAAGATACTGATAGGATACTGGTACAGATCACAAATCATCGATAGATGCATCAAGTGACACTAGGAAACTAAGCATGACAGACCCCTTAGGGTCACAAGAAATCTCGAGGGTCCTCCCATGACAAGTCAAAAGTATAACTCCTCTCCTCTCACAATCCAGAATGGCACCATACATGGCTAGCCAATCCATCCCTAGAATCAAACCATAGCCCATGAAACTAAGCACATATGCATCACATTCAAACTCGACGCCCAATACAGATATTATAAAACCCCAAAAAATCATAGACAGATGAGCCGTACCCCTAATGGGGTTTGAGACAACAATGGGATCCAAAACCATACTAGTACTAAGTTGTAGAAACTCAACCATATAATCATATATAAAAGAATGCAAAGTGCCCGAATCAAAAAGAGTTCTAACAGGATGATTGGAAAGAGAAATCAAATCTTCAATGGAAACTTTCATACCTCTGTCTGGTGCACTTAGCATGAGAGCATGCACCTGCCCTCCTGACGATCCTACTCTTTGACCTTGTCCTTGCTTCTTCGGGCACTCTTTAGAAAAGTGTCCAGCCTCTCCACAATTAAAACAAGCGTTTTTCCTACTTTTGTAGTCTTTGACCAAATGATCCTCGCGTCCGCAATTATGACATTTCCTCTTATCTTTTGCCTTGTCATTCTTTCCGCCCTTCTTTTGTTGTTTTTGTTGTCCTTTCTTTGGCCACACTTTCCAATTTTGTGTTTCCTCAAGCTTAGTCTCTTTCTTTTCACCTTTATCTTCCTCGTGCATTAATTCCATATCAACGAGCTTCTCAAAAGTTGCCCCCATCGGAATATGGGACATAGCCAACCCCTGAAGGGGTTCGTTCAATCCTTTAGCAAACCTCAAAGCTTTCTTGTGCAGGGTATTCACTAGCTCCAAACCAAACCTCGCCAGTTGATTAAATTTATTAACATACTTTTTCACAGACATGCTTCCTAGGTTAAGCGCCAAAAATCTTCCCATTTTCATACTTTGCTCGGCTTGAGAAAGAAACTTCATTTCGATTCTATGAAGGAAATCATCCCAAGTCTCCACTGGACGCCCTGCTTGCGTCACTTCCCACCAGAACGAGGTCTAATCTTTCAGCTGCAAAACGGCTAACTGAATTTTCCTACGATTGTCAACTTCAAAAATTCCAAACAAATCCTCTGTATCTTTAAGCCAATTCCTTGCTTCTACAAAAGTCACAGTTCCTCGGAATGGCTTTCCTCCCATAGCAAAGAAATCTTTGCATATCTTAGAGAAGTTACAAGCATGCAGAGGAGGAGGAGGAGAACTGTGGCTATAGCTGGGAGAGGGGCGTTTGCTTGGCCTTCGGCGGGTGCCGTAGTCTCTAGATGCCTACGATACAAAGACGGTATCTGTATGCCATCTAGAATATTAGGTTCCCTAGACATGCTGAAAAGAAAAGGAAAAGGATTCAAACAGAGAATCGAAAGATGTTACATATATGTTGGGGGAATATATTTTTCAAAACAAAATTTTGTTTTGAAAATGCTTTCTTTTAAAACCTCTTTGAAAACAATTTTCAAAATCTTTTATCCGATCTGGTAACCTTCAGCTCTGATACCAAATGTGACACCCCACATCCGTTAATGTCACTCTTTATCAAAATGCATTAAGTTTCGTGAAGTGTTATAGGTAAACAGAAACATTACAAGAAAGATATAAAATAACAGTGGAATTTAAAACTTTATTTAATAGAAAAGCTTTGTGGTTCAAAAGAAAGTTACATCTTAAGTCTGAAATACATAAAACCGATTACATCAACTTAAAACTTTTGTCTTATACAAGAGTCATCAGAGTACAATAAACATAAAAAGAGCATAATCCCCAAAACATAAATATAGTATAGTAGATACGAAATCAAGAAGTACATCTAATGTAACAACCCGGAAATGCGAGCCAGTTTAAAATTTTTATTTTGGCAATTTTAACGAATTTTGAATATTTAAAATGAATTATTTTAAATAAAAACGACGACAATTTATTTTGAATAGAATTAGAACGCATATATTATATACGTCGTCGTTAGAATATAAATAATTATATATAATTATAAAACGAATTGAAAATGGTGCGGTAGTTCGATAATTCGATTTCAAACTTCAAATGAATGTACCGGGTGCAAAACAAACCGGATTTTAGTGAAACCAAAAATAATAGGATCTATTTGAGGATATCTTTCCAATGAATCCGAAAAATCAAGACTTTATAGCGGAAATCAAAAGATATGTCCAGTTGAAAATTCTGAATAGTCGCTATGGAATTCAGGCCCTTAAAAATGGGAATTTTGCAAACGACCTCGGATTTCGACGAAACCACTTTTGTTGGATCCGTGATGTCAAATTATTTCTAGATTCCAAATTTCACAATTTTTCGAATCAATATGTGAGCGTGGCAAAGGAAAACGTGTTTGACCAGTTTTAGTTGATTTTAATCGACTGGAAAATGGCCATTTTTCCAACGGTCTCAGAATTCGACGAAACTAGTTTTGTTAGGACCGTATCATCAATACGAAGCTAGAAAATATTTTTCTGGAATTTTTCGAGTTAGTATGTGACCCCAGTAAATTGAAATGCGTGTTCAAATTCAATATATAGAGTTATATGTTGATTTTGACGAAAACCGATCGAAACGATCGAATCATCTTACGATACATATCCCATTGTGTTCAGAATGTAGGTAATTAGCTATGGACGACAGGCGGTGGGCCTCGTTTAGAGGTCGAAAATAAAAGTTGCTTTTTGGGAGATAATTAAATAAAATAATTAAAATAATCCCCCCTTCCATCTCCTTTATTCATTCAGGGCCGCCCCCCCTTTTTCGTTCAATTCATTTCAGGAAAAAAAACCACGTCGATGGCCCCCCCATGCCGCCGTCGGTGGCAGAGCCACCCACCAGCACCGCGCGCAGCCTCTTCCCCCCTCCTCCTTCATCGAACCCGATTCCTCCCTCCTCTTCCCTGCTCCTCCCACTTCCTCCGTTCTTCCCTCCTTCTTCTAATCAAACCACCCACCGACGTGCGCTAGAGCACCAATGCCCCGCTCTGCAATCGAACACTGTAAGCTTCCTTTTTTCTTTTTATTTCTATTTTGTTTTGTTTTTATTTAATAAAATCAGTTTGGTTACATAGTAAAAATATAATCGTTTATATTGTAGAAGTTTAAAAATATAATCTTTTATATATGTGAAGTTTAAAAATACAAACTTTTATAAAGTAGGAGTATTAAAAATATGATTTTTATTCATATGAATAACATACAAAGATTTGAATTTTATTTTAAACAAAGATGTGATTTATAATTTTAAACAAAGGTATGATTTTGTCAATAGGAAAGATTAGATTTTTGATAACGTTAAAAATATAATTTTTATAATATACAGAAGTTAAAAATATAATTTTTATTATATAGAAAGGTTAAAGATATAATTTTTATATTATAAAAAGAGTAAAATATGATTTTTACTTGTGTAGAGTAATAAAAATATGACCTTTTTATAATAGAGAATATAAAAATATTATCTTTATATATGTAGCAAAATAAAAATCTGATTTTTTATTATATATATGTTGAAATAAAAATGTGATTTTTATAGTGACGAAATAAAAATAGAATTTTTATCTATATAGTAGAATTGTAAAAATAGAATTTTTATCTATATAGTAGCAATGTAAAAATAGAATTTTTATCTATATAATAGCAATGTAAAAATAGAATTTTTTATCTATATAGCAGCAATGTAAAAATAGAATTTTTATCTATATAGTAGCGGTGTAAAAATAGAATTTTTATCTATATAGTAGCGATGTAAAAATAGAATTTTTATCTATATAGTAGCGATGTAAAAATAGAATTTTTATATACATAGCAACAATATAAAAATATGATTTTTTATATATGTAGTGAATACGGGCAACGAAAGTGACAAAAGGGCGAGAACGACGAAGATTTCCTACGTATGAAGTGTCGTGGCGTTTGGATTAGCTAGTCGGTGAGAACTTCTCACTCTAAATTTCTTTTTCTAGTTATATATATATACTAGGATGCAGACGGTGCTTAGCAGCACCCGACACCCGTCGTCCACAGACCATGGACGGCTTGTATGCTTGTTTGATGTGTTGTGAAAATTGTTTGTGATGTTGATGTGAAATAGACAATGAAATATATTCATGTGTTGAAATAAATTAATTATCGTTGAAAATATAATTTTTAACGTGAATGTGAATAAATGAATATTTATAAACAAATCGGCCGACTTGTTTATATACACTGATTTGATTGATATTGACTGGGATGATAAATTTTACACATCGCCCAACTACACAAATAAAAATCTGCGTTTGTTGATTTGAAACCCCACACGGGTGTTGGGATGATATTTGAGTACACTAATCCCAATTACTTAATTGTATGTCGATCGATTAGTCGACAGGCTGTGTAAGCGTTGATTATTTATATTTGATGCTTATGCAGTTGTGTGGTGCACTTTGGATGATTGTTGATTGTTTATCGTTACTATTATATATATGTGTTGGGTGGAATCCATGTAATTAACATTATATGGTGATTGATTGGGCCTCATTCCAATCGGGAAAATAAGGAATATTATAAAAGAAAATTCATGTGTTGAATATAAAAATAGTCATGTGTTGACGATGTTCATGTGTTGAAACTATTCATGTGTTGAGTAAAATATTTTAACAATAAAATTTACATCTTTATCATATTGAAAATTAGAAGCTACTTCACGGTGGAGTCTAATTAAAAATCAAACGATAGATACCATAGTTTTATAAAATATTTTACATAACAAAAATAGTCGTGTATTGACAGTACTCATGTGTTGAGATTAGTCGTGTGTTGAAAGAAATATAGATTCATGTGTTGAATAGAATATATATTCATTTGTGGAATAAAATAACGAATTTATTGAAATATATAAAGCCGTGTTGATTAGAGTTGCGCTATTTTGACGTGAACGATATTTATATCGATTATATTCGTTTTTATAATGAATATAGAAAAAGGAAGTGATTTCAAAATATAATGTTTTGAAAATATTATCATTTATATAGTAATGATAGGAAATATTCAATTTTGATTTGAAATTGAATATAGAGTTGAAATGGTTTTGAAAACGAATTTAAAACGATTTATAAAATACGTTTTGAAAGGAAATCGACGAAATGTAATATATATATATATATATATATATATATATATATATATATTGTATAATGGCCGGAATAGAACGCACCGCGCCGCGGCAGTTCGTGAATTTCGACCATTGACTTCGAATTGACGTTGTGGGAGATCCGACCGTCGGATTCTCCTGAAACTGGAACCGTTGGGTTCGTATCGAAAATAGCTTTCCAATGAATATTCGAAATTTAAAATCCAACAGTTGGATTTGGAATTATGTCCAAATCAAATTTGAAAAAGTTCACTGTAAGTGCAGTTCAATGGCCGTTGATGGAAATCGACTGTACGGGCCTTGATAAAAATATTAATAATTTGTGTAAAATCATAATATGTGAATTGGAAAGAACTGGGATGAAAAACTCCATATTTGAAAGGATAAAAATAGATTTTAATCGAATTGAACTGGTTTTGAACTAGAACTAAAACCAATTTATTTTTGAAATGAATAAATTGCATTTGAATCGGTTTTGAAAATAACCAGAATTTCCAATATATATAAAGTGGAAGTGGATCTGAATCAAAATTGTCTTTGGAATATTTCGATGTTGGATTTCGTGACTATATATATATATATATATTGTTATGGGAATTTGAAAGATATATTTTATATCGTTATTTACAATACGATATTTGTTGGTTTCAGAATTTGATATTGAATATAAGCCGGTATATTTTCTATTCAGAGCCTTGTATTTAATGTCAAATGTGATTTAGGTTTATCGTGAATCGTGTTTTATATGACATTGGTTCTTTAACCCAGTTAAAGGAAGGATGTTGATTTTTGAGAAGATTAAAACTAAGTGGAATTTCAATGAATCTTTAATTAAATTGAAATGTGAAATGATAATTTAAATTATCAAATCTGAAAGGTGATCGAGAATGGAGTACCACCAGTTTTGCTCCAAAGCGATAGTTAAATCTTTAATTATATTTGAACGTGAAATGATAATTAATTTTACCGATAACACCGTGGTGTTAGATATGGAGTACCACCAGTTTTGCTCCAGGGGATGAATAGGTTGGGATTGGAAAATAAAATAAATAATTACTTCGGTGTGGTTCGCTAATCCCGACTAGTTTGGAAAACCATAATATGGTTTGAAATGATATCCAAAGGAAGATTAAAGAATAAATTTAAAAGAATTTATCTTGGATAAAATTAATGGGAACCTTTCCCTAAGAATGTGATTTTGTGAATAAAAGAATATTCTGAATTGGAATGAGGCGTTTGTTGTGTTTGTGTAACATTTGTTTATCATATACGTGGGTTATTCAGAAAGGCCAGGTTTATACCCATTCTGAATAACCGATTCGACGAGATGTCGAAGATGAAGACAGTGGTTGAAGACCGGAAGTCTTCACATCGTTTGGGTGATTACTGATGTTCTTGATTGGGCTGTACACCCAAGATGAGGGAATCAATTGGTGATCGTCCATACGTACTTAGAGATGGATGGATATGCGAGGAAAGTGCCTCCGGTTTCGTTCAGACCCAGAACGAACTTGTAAATGGATTGTGTGTCTGGCATTGGATTTTATTATGTGTTGATTGATCTCTATTAAATATACATATGTTTGGCGGCGGAGAATTTATTATCTTGCTTAACGCCCTTCTCTGAGACGTATGAGCTCAGAGGTTGTATATCGATGGACATCAGTCGCATGGAGTGAATTGCCAGTGTGGCACGCGTAAGTGGCAATTGATCAAGGCTTCTGTTGAAAAGAAAAGTCTTGTGGTTGATGATCAAAGCATGGTCTGTGTGATATAGCTTTGTGTATAACGTAGATTCGCGAGCTTCACACTTCGGTATGAGTCAAAAACGGGATAAGGACCCAAGGAGTGCCCGACGTTTCTTTCTAGCTATGGTGGTGTCAGTGACCTACCAACCCTGACATTTATATACTTTTCACCTATGTGGTTGTTGGAATGCGAGGCGCCTCGGATATAGGTCTGTAAGGACCAGGAAACGTGTGTTCAGGAATAACTAATCCTCAAAAGTAAGAGAGGACCGGCCTTGGAGGTTCCAAAGGATCATAGTGGGGTCCTGAGGCATTTGCTAGAGTGTCTCGAATCGGAGAGGAGCTTGCCCCTTGTCTCGACTCATGATGGAAATCCAATTTCCAATACGTGATATTGCGGTTTTAATTGTAGAACTAGTATGGCGACATGATATATGGTACCCATGCCGTCTATGATTGACATTTATGATTGAAAATTGTTTTAACACTATACACTTATAATAGTATCAAATGATCTGTTTTAAACGTACCAAGCTTGTTTGGCTATTATAAGGGAAAACCCTATCCTCCGGCTTGCGTTGCATTGTGTGATGGGACCTGGGTCTTATAATAGCTTCATTTTTTCAAAGAGCATTGCGCTGTTTTGTTATATGCACTAGTATTCTTGGGAGGAAACACGTTCCGTGTTATACGGCGTGGTCCCTTGAATTACTCTCTTTTAAAGTAAAGTTTTAAATAACTGTTTTAGTTCTCACACCAGTCACATGACTGACCTGGAGTTTATTGTTTTAACCTAAACTCTGGGTGCCCCTATTTCCTACACTGGCAGCTAGTAGTTTTGGTTTTGCAGATTTATATTCATAGGGTCCTGATTTACAGCTGGAACGATGCTCGGAAAGCTCTGTATCCGTGCATCACTTTCAGTGGTGCTTTGTATATTTTCCGTTGCTATGCAGTTTATTGTAATCTATGATATTCATCGAATGTATTTTATTCATTTATACTCTGTATATTCTTGTATTCTGATGGAATTGTTGTAATAACAATGAAATGTTCTTCCGTCTGCATTCTGATTCGTCTTGTACTCAATTCTATCCAGGCTTTCCTTCACGGGGAAGTTCAGGTCCTCTCAGTTTGGTATCAGAGCTTTGGTTTACAGAGCTCGAAAACAAGGAACATTAGAACCATACAAAAGAATTCATCAGATATTGGATTAGTAATATCCAATTAGAATGACTCGTTAGAGATAGGATCAGTAGTATTCTAGAACGAGTGTGAAGAGTATATTTTTCAAATGAAAACAATTTTGTTTTGAAAATTTAAATCTCTTTATATGTATTTGATTATTTATTTATTTTGAATTTGGATAATCGAGTATATAAAGATTTCGCGTATACGCGTTATGAACGTATATTCGAAGTTTTAATATACTGGATAGATATAGAATCACACTCTAGTCGCCCGGAGATGATGTTGATAATGACCATGGCATCATCAATATTTACGTTCGTGTTTCGAAGGTGTGGTTTCTATATAATTCCATCAGACTGGTATGAGAACCAAAATATAGATAGATTTATTGTTGTGAATTAGCATCAAAAGCATGATTTTCTGTATATATATCGAAATTAGGGATTTGAAACGTTAATTCACTAATTGATTGATGGTTGTGTTGTTTGTTTATTTGTTTGATAATTTTGAACCATTTAGCCTAATTGAATCAAATATTGAATTGTATTGAAAATTGGTCGCATTTGCTTGCATATACAAGTACTTACATTGAATAGGTCATAGCAAGGAGGCTAGAGCAGAAGAATAAAAATTTTTTGCCCGACAAATAGGTACATGTTTACTATAATTTACTGTTTTTTTTTGGGTGATGATGATTTTATGAGCCGATTGGCTTTTTCTTTTTCTTTTTGAGATCAGAGGGCCTGTATGGCAATTTCTGGATTTTCCCGTGCTCCCGGTGCAGGGGAAGTTATGGCGAAATTTTTCGAAAATTTAGGGTGTTAGCCAAATTTTTGAAAAATTTGAAAAGTTCTTAGAAACTGAAAAGCTGAAGAACTTAAGCCGTAGTCAAAATAATGGAAGATGAGTTGGTTAGTTAAACAACTTCCAGCTTCGTTCCTTTTCGGGGACGAAAAATTTTAAGTGGGGGAGATTGTAACAACCCGGAAATGCGAGCCAGTTTAAAATTTTTATTTTGGCAATTTTAACGAATTTTGAATATTTAAAATGAATTATTTTAAATAAAAACGACGAAAATTTATTTTGAATAGAATTAGAACGTATATATTATATACGTCGTCGTTAGAATATAAATAATCATATATAATTATAAAAGGAATTGAAAATGGCGCGATAGTTCGATAATTCGATTTCAAACTTCAAATGAATATACCGGGTGCAAAACAAACCAGATTTTAGTGAAACCAAAAATAATAGGATCTATTTGAGGATATCTTTCCAACAAATCCGAAAAATCAAGATTTCATAGCGGAAATCAAAAGATATATCCAGTTGAAAATTCTGAATAGTCGCTATGGAATTCAGGCCCTTAAAAATGGGAATTTTGCAAATGACCTCGGATTTCGACAAAACCACTTTTGTTGGATCCGTGATGTCAAATTATTGCTAGATTCCAAATTTCATAATTTTTCGAATCAATATGTGAGCGTGGCAAAGGAAAACGTGTTTGACCAGTTTTAGTTGATTTTAATCGACTGGAAAATGGCCATTTTTCCAACGGTCTCAGAATTCGACGAACCTAGTTTTGTTAGGACCGTATCATCAATACGAAGCTAGAAAATATTTTTTTTGGAATTTTTCGAGTTAGTATGTGACCCCAGTAAATTGAAATGCGTGTTCAAATTCAATATATAGAGTTATATGTTGATTTTGACGAAAACTGATCGAAACGATCGAATCAGCTTATGATACATATCCCATTGTGTTCAGAATGGGGGTAATTAGCTATGGACGATAGGCGGTGGGCCTCGTTTAGAGGTCGAAAATAAAAGTTGCTTTTTGGGAGATAATTAAATAAAATAATTAAAATAATCCCCCCCTCATCTCCTTTATTCATTCAGGGCCCCCCTTTTTTCGTTCAATTCATTTCAGAAGAAAGAAAAAAAAAACAACTGCGTCGATGCCCCCCCCCACGCCGCCGCCGGTGGCAGAGCCACCCACCAGCACCGCGCGCAGCCTCTTCCCCCCTCCTCTTTCATCGAACCCGATTCCCCCCATCCTCTTCCCTGCTCCTCCCACTTCCTCCGTTCTTCCCTCCTTCTAATCAAACTACCCACCGACGTACGTTAGAGCACCAACGCCCCCCTCTGCAATCGAGCACTGTAAGCTTCCTTTTTTCTTTTTATTTCTATTTTGTTTTGTTTTTATTTAATAAAATCAGTTTGGTTACATAGTAAAAATATAATCGTTTATATTATAGAAGTTTAAAAATATAATCTTTTATATATGTGAAGTTTAAAAATACAATCTTTTATAAAGTCGGAGTATTAAAAATATGATTTTTATTCATATGAATAACATACAAAGATTTGATTTTTATTTTAAACAAAGATGTGATTTTTAATTTTAAACAAAGTTATGATTTTGTCTATAGGAAAGATTAGATTTTTGATAAGGTTAAAAATATTATTTTTATAATATAGAGAAGTTAAAAATATAATTTTTATTATATAGAAGGTTAAAGATATAATTTTTATATTATAAAAAGAGTAAAAATATGATTTTTACTTGTGTAGAGTATTAAAAATATGACCTTTTTATAATAGGGAATATAAAAATATTATCTTTATATATGTAGCGAAATAAAAATCTGATTTTTTATTATATATATGTTGAAATAAAAATGTGATTTTTATAGTGATGAAATAAAAATAGAATTTTTATCTATATAGTAGCAATGTAAAAATAGAATTTTTATCTATATAGTAGCAATGTAAAAATAGAATTTTTAACTATATAGTAGCAATGTAAAAATAGAATTTCTATCTATATAGTAGCAATGTAAAAATAGAATTTTTATCTATATAGTAGCGGTGTAAAAATAGAATTTTTATCTATATAGAAGCGATGTAAAAATAGAATTTTTATTTATATAGTAGCGGTGTAAAAATAGAATTTTTATATACATAGCAACAATATAAAAATATGATTTTTATATATGTAGTGAATACGGGCAACGAAAGTGACAAAAGGGCGAGAACAACGAAGATTTCCTACATATGAAGTGTCGTGGCGTTTGGATTAGCTAGTCGGTGAGAACTTCTCACTCTAAATTTCTTTTTCTAGTTATATATGTACTAGGATGCAGATGGTGCTTAGCAGCACCCGACACCCGTCGTCCACAGACCATGGACGGCTTGTATGCTTGTTTGATGTGTTGTGAAAATTGTTTGTGATGTTGATGTGAAATAGACAATGAAATATATTCATGTGTTGAAATAAATTAATTATCGTTGAAAATATAATTTTTAATGTGAATGTGAATAAATGAATATTTATAAACAAATCGGCCGATTTGTTTATATACACTGATTTGACTGATATTGATTGGGATGCTAAATTTTACACATCGCCCAACTGCACAAATAAAAATATGCGTTTGTTGATTTGAAACCCCACACGGGTATTGGGATGATATTTGAGTACGCTAATCCCAATTACTTAATTGTATGTCGATCGATTGGTCGACAGGCTGTGTAAGCGCTGATTATTTATATTTGATGCTTATGCAGTTGTGTGGTGCACTTTGGATGATGGTTGATTGTTTATCGTTACTATTATATATATATGTGTTGGGTGGAATCCATATAATTAACATTATATGGTGATTGATTGGGCCTCATTCCAATCGGGAAAATAAGGAATATTATAAAAGAAAATTCATATGTTGAATATAAAAATAGTCATGTGTTGACGATGTTCATGTGTTGAAACTATTCATGTGTTGAGTAAAATATTTTAACAATAAAATTTACATCTTTATCATATTGAAAATTAGAAGCTACTTCACGGTGGAGTCTAATTAAAAATCAAACGATAGATACCATAGTTTTATAAAATATTTTACATAACAAAAATAATCGTGTATTGGCAGTACTCATGTGTCGTGTGTTGAAAGAAATATAGATTCATGTGTTGAATAGAATATATATTCATTTGTGGAATAGAATAACGAATTTATTGAAATATATAAAGCCGTGTTGATTAGAGTTTCGCTATTTTGACGTGAACGATATTTATATCGATTATATTCGTTTTTATAATGAATATAGAAAAAGGAAGTGATTTCAAAATATAATGTTTTGAAAATATTATCATTTATATAATAATGATAGGAAATATTCAATTTTGATTTGAAATTGAATATAGAGTTGAAATGGTTTTGAAAACAAATTTAAAACGATTTATAAAATACGTTTTAAAAGGAAATCGACGAAATATATAATATATATATATATATATATATATATATATATTATATATAATGGCCTGAATAGAACGCGCCGCACCGCGGCAGTTCGTCAATTTCGACCATTGACTTCGAATTGACGTTGTGGGAGATCCGACCGTCGGATTCTCCTCAAACCGGAACCGTTGGGTTCGTATCGAAAATAGCTTTCCAATGAATATTAGAAATTTGAAATCCAACGGTTGGATTTGGAATTATGTCCAAATCAAATTTGAAAAAGGTCGCTGTAAGTGCAGTTCGATGGCCGTTGATGGAAATCGACTGTACAGGACTTGATAAAATTATTAAAAATATTAATAATTTGTGTAAAATCATAATATGTGAATTTGAAAGAACTGGGATGAAAAACTCCATATTTGAAAGGATAAAAATAGATTTTTATAGAAATGAACTGGTTTTGAACTAGAACTAAAACCAATTTATTTTTGAAATGAATAAATTGCATTTGAATCGGTTTTGAAAATAACCAGAATTTCCAATATATATAAAGTGGAAGTGGATCTGAATCGAAATTGTCTTTTGAATATTTCGATATTGGATATCGTGACTATACAGATATTGTTATGGGAATTTGAAAGATATATTTTATATCGTTATTTCCAATACGATATCTGTTGGTTTCAGAATTTGATATTGAATATAAGCCGGTATATTTTCTATTCAGAGCCTTGTATTTAATGTCAAATGTGATTTGGGTTTATCGTGAATCGTGTTTTATATGACATTGGTTCTTTAACCCAGTTAAAGGCAGGATGTTGATTTTTGAGAAGATTAAAACTAAGTGGAATTTCAATGAATCTTTAATTAGATTGAAATGTGAATTGATAATTTAAATTATCAAATCTGAAAGGTGATCGAGAATGGAGTACCACCAGTTTTGCTCCAAAGCGATAGTTAAATCTTTAATTAGATTTGAACGTGAAATGGTAATTAATTTTACCGATAACCCCGTGGTGTTAGATATGGAGTACCACTAGTTTTGCTCCAAGGGATGAATAGGTTGGGATTGGGAAATAAAATAAATAATTACTTCGGTGTGGTTCGCTAATCCCGACTAGTTTGGAAAACCATAATATGGTTTGAAATGATATCCAAAGGAAGATTAAAGAATAAATTTAATAGAATTTATCTTGGATAAAATTAATGGGAACCTTTCCCTAAGAATGTGATTTTGTGAATAAAAGAATATTCTGAATTGGAATGAGGCATTTGTTGTGTTTGTGTAACATTTGTTTATCATATACGTGGGTTATTCAGAAAGGCCGGGTTTATACCCATTCTGAATAACCAATTCGACGAGATGTCGAAGATGAAGACGGTGGTTGAAGACCGGAAGTATTCACATCGTTTGGGTGATTACTGATGTTCTTGATTGGGCTGTACACCCAAGATGAGGGAATCAGTTGGTGATCGTCCAGACGTACTTAGAGATGGATGGATATGCGAGGAAAGTGCCTCCGGTTTCGTTCAGACCCAGAACGAACTTGTAAATGGATTGTGTGTCTGCCATTGGATTTTATTTTGTGTTGATTGATCTCTATTAAATATACATCTGTTTGGCGGCGGAGAATTTATTCTCTTGCTTAACGCCCTTCTCTGAGACGTACGAGCTCAGAGGTTGTATATCGATGGACATCAGTCGCATGGAGTGAATTGCCAGTGTGGCACGTGTAAGTGGCAATTAATCAAGGCTTCTGTTGAAAAGCAAAGTCTTGTGGTTGATGATCAAAGCATGGTCTGTGTGACATAGCTTTGTGTATAACGTGGATTCGCGAGCCTCACACCTCGGTATGAGTCAAAAACGGGATAAGGACCCAAGGAGTGCACGACGTTTCTTTCTAGCTATGGTGGTGTCAGTGACCTACCAGCCCTGACGTTTATATACTTTTCACCTGTGTGGTTGTTGGAATGCGAGGCGCCTCGGATATAGGTCTGTAAGGACCGGGAAACGTGTGTTCAGGAATAACTAATCCTCAAAAGTAAGAGAGGACCGGCCTTGGAGGTTCCAAAGGATCAAAGTGGGGTCCTGAGGCATTAGCTAGATTGTCTCGAATCGGAGAGGAGCTTACCCCTTGCCTCGACTCATGACGGAAATCCAATTTCCAATACGTGATATGGCGGTTTTAATTGTAGAACTAGTATGGCGACATGATATATGGTACCCATGCCATCTATGATTGATATTTATGATTGAAATTGTTTTGACGCTATACACTTATAATAGTATCAAATGATCTGTTTTAAACGTACCAAGCATGTTTGGCTATTATAAGGGAAAACCCTATCCTCCGGCTTGCGTTGCATTGTGTGATGGGACCTGGGTCTTATAATAGCCTCATTTTTTCAAAGAGCATTGCGCTGTTTTGGTATATGCACTAGTATTCTTGGGAGGAAACCCGTTCCGTGTTATACGGCGTGGTCCCTTGAATCACTCTCTTTTAAAGTAAAGTTTTAAATAACTGTTTTAGTTCTCACACCAGTCACCTTACTGACCTGGAGTTTATTGTTTTAACCTAAACTCTGGGTGCCCCTATTTCCTACACGGGCAGCTAGTAGTTTTGGTTTTGCAGATTTATATTCACAGGGTCCTGATTTACAGCTGGAACAATGCTCGGAAAGCTCTGTATCCGTGTATCACTTTCAGTGGTGCTTTGTATATTTTCCGCTGCTATGTAGTTTATTGTAATCTCTGATATTCATCGAATGTATTTTATTCATTTATACTCTGTATATTCTTGTATTCTGATGGAATTGTTGTAATAACAATGAAATGTTCTTCCGTCTGCGTTCTGATTCGTCTTGTACTCAATTCTATCCGGGCTTTCCTTCACGGGGAAGTTCGGGTCGTCTCATCTAAGCAGCTCCAAGCAGAATGAAAGAAGAATCATGATCAAGCCTGAGTATTCCCACCCTGAGAACCTGGAGGGAGGGGGGACGGAAGAGGAAACAAAATAGGTCAAACATAAGTCTGGCGAGTCCGATTACTTTCAGCTTATATATAAGTAAAAGCATCATGATAGGCATATAAACTGGATAAGAGTGATACAACATATAAGGTAGGTATGATCAGGTAAACAGGTTAAACAGAATAGAATAAATAGTGCTTCCCTAACTCTTTTCTCTCTGCACCAACACTAGTATAACCGAAACAAGATGATCCCAACAAGTACAAGTTGGTAGACTTAGATGTACTTCTAGTGAGAGGTTTTACCCCATACAATAACAGGTAGCCCAATAAAAATGATGGGTGTTACCCCCCAACGATAATAACGGGCTCCTAAACAGGACAGACTAGATGTACCTTAATTACTATCCTAATCGATCATCTCCCTAACCTGTAGATACTCGTGTTATCCCCACAGTAGGGTGTATCACTTCCTAAAGTGGCAACCTCATTGATTCCAAGATGCACAACTATATCTATAAATGTCACAACGTCTTATTTTCCTGAGCAGGCGGACTCATGCACGCACATAACCCCGATGGAACGCTCCGTCAGACATTTTTATCCCAAGTGACCTATTATAACCAGCTCATTAACCATTCCCTAATCTCGACCTAGTTCGTGGTTCTCCGTTTGATATGGACATAGGTTACTGACTGGTACGGGTCCCACACCAGATGATACAAGCTTCCACCAAGTTTGCATCCCCACTACTAGGATTTCAACAGGTTATGCCTACTAGTTTAACTAGATTGCATAACCCCAACAGGTTAAGTTTGTGGGCCTATATATATAAATATTGCCCACCACCCCAAGATTTACTTAACCCTCCCATTGATTCAAGCTAGTTTACTTAACTCCTACTCAAGTTAACAAGTTCATTAATTCTTATGGATTCAAATAGGCTAGGTATTACAAGTTTGTCACCATTTAATGCACTATACCTCCCATATTAAGCCTATAACTTGTGGACGGTGGATATGCCGGTTGGGTCTGGGAAGACTTCTTCCACAAGTCGGACTTAACCTCGTGTCTTAGCATATTGCGTGTTTATGCACTTAGACCCCTCACATTAGAATCACCACTTGTAGTCGCTGAATATGCCGAGCAGTTCCGGGCATACTTCTACCACAAGTGTAATCTAACCTCATGTCTAAGCACGGTTACAGTTTCTAATTACTGTAAATCTAGGCATTTTCATTACTAACCAGTTTTCATGTTTATTATGCCCCAAGTCCTTGTCCGTTCTATGATACAAGTTATGCTCGAATTAAGATTTAGATCAAGATATAGATTATACCCCCAAATCTCTAGTTTTGGTTCAAGGTACAAATTATGCCCAATATTCCCAATCATGTTTACAATATGAACTATGCTCCAAATTAATCGTTCCAAGTCGTTTATCAATTTCGTGCGTTCGCATATCTTAGCGGTATGCCTAGGCTCAGAGGTAGCCTGACTATAAAAACAAAAAGGGAAAAAGGGGAAGAAGAGAACAAGAATAGCCATAGTAAAATAAAATGGCATGAGGTAACAAAATTGGTCATTCTATAGAATAGGCATAGTGACATGATTAGGCAAACTAACATAATAGGCATACGGTGACATGATTAGGCAAACTAACATAATAGGCATACGGTGACATGATTAGGCAAACTAACATAGTAGGGATATCATAAACAGACATGATGAGATCTAAACAGTTGATTAAATATACAAATATTGGCAGATTTGTTATGATTTCAGATTAATAGGCATAGGCTTAGGTCCAAACTTATAAACATGTCAAGCATACATTTTAGGTGTTTATATCTAAAAATAACATAGAGTCACTGTGACTGGATCTAAAGAACAAGGAATTGACTGAAGCATAGATCTCTGAATATGAATAACTTCTTGTTGAAGAAGAGTAGGCTAGATCAAATTGAGTTGGGGCAGCACCTCATTGTCGCCATTGATTTAGATGAATAGAACAATAGGATTAAGGTCCTTTATATAACCTAGGGTTCACGAATCTGGTCAGAAAACAAGTCCACATATGCAAGAATGAATCTGGTTCGGATCTGGAGAGTGTCGACATGGGTGTCGACACCCTTGTGTAGGTGGGTCAACACCCCTTGGCTGGGGTCGGCCTCCAATGGGTCTGATTCCCGGGTTGGTTCCTGCCTTCGAATTGATTTGAATTTTGGATTTTATTTTATTTATATATAAGTGGCTTATATGTTTATAAACTTCAACCCTTAACATCTTCTTCATACAATGTCCGTTTTATGCAAACTCGGAGTCTATCTTAAGCAGAATTCCGAGATGAACGCAATGGTGTAGTCCGTTTTACTTAATTCCAAATATTTAATTAAGTATTCTTTAGTTTATCACTATAGTGTCTTTTAAAATTACGGGCTGTTACATCAGATGCCCGGGTCATCTTGGTTAAATAAGCTAATGTACAATTATAAATTATTATTTATTTATTTTTCATATTTCGTTCATAACTTTTTCATACGAATTCCATTGCGAAACTCCAAACACGAAAGTTGACCAGAATTCTAGGACGAATGCATTAGTTAAAGTTTCGTTGCCAAATTCCATCGTTTTCAGATATTCCTATTTTTGAAATTCCAATAATTAATTTATATCATCAAAATTCTGGGTTGTTACAGGAACCTAAAGACAAGATTTATGATTCTTTTTTTTTAGAGTACGTTTTCAATTCCTTTTCACGCTTTTGAATTTGAATCTATTTTCATATCATTTGAATCTCAATTCTTAGGTAGAACCCTATGGACAATAGAAATGGTTTAAAACATGTGTTTGAGACATGTTATGTATGATATTTGCAAGTGGATGCAAGTGTTTGCTAGTGGATCCAGTGGATGCATATACACACATGACACTAGATTAAGGATTGGCTTTACTAGAGCACTTGCATATTGCATATGGATATATGTGCATTTTAATTTACTTTAAATATGTATGGAAATGTTCGGATGTTGCATTTTGGTGAATGGTTATTGCACACATATAGAATTTATATATATTTTTAGGAATCTTTTTCATACATATTGGATACATGGCACAAACATGAATTGCATCAAGGAGGTCAACTTAATCAGTAGACCGCTTGATATCTGCATTAGCTTAGGGACATACACACAACACCTTTGAATATGCTCATACAAAGCATTAGGAATTTTAAGGACAATGTATGCCAGTGGTTGGGAGATGAGTGGATGGGTGTAGATAATGGTTAATAAAATTCATGGCATTCTTCTAAACTTGAAGATTTCAGGGATGAAATCCTTTAAGTAGGGGCTATATAACACCCCAAATTTTAATAAATAATTATTGTACAAAGAAGATTAATAAATAGAATACTAAATAATAAAATATTCAAAACTGGATAAAATGGACTTCACCGTTGCGTTCTTTATGAAATTTTGATTCAGACAGACTTCTAGTTTGCGTAAATCGGACTAAATATGAATAAGATATAACCAATCAAAGTTTGAAATTAAATTATATAAATAAATTAATAAAATCAGAATAGTGCAATGGTAAATGGGTTGACCCCTGTGTCAACCCACATAAAAGGTGGGTCTACCTACATTGAGCCAGGCACAAACCTGTTCCTGGCCAAACATGCCTATTTCTAAATAAATTTTTTTTGCTGACTCATGCTAAGGTGTTTTCTATGGTTTGGATTAAAATCCTAATATCCTATTGCCTAAACTATCCTATCACACCTATTAATAGCCTAGAAACCCTCACTCTTTCCCTACACCAATTATTCTTCGTCTTCTTCCTCCACTCTATTACTCTATAAATAAAATTTGGGAAAATTCAGGGTGTTGTCAAAATATAGATCTAAAAGGATATTCTTCTTTTTCAAAAGGCCTTTTCTGGATCTATAATAATTCTCTATGCGTTCTATGTTATTTTTAGATTGGCAATCTAAATAAACAGGATTAAGACAGTAAATTATATTGGATTTGAAAGTTTGACAATTTCAGTGTTTATAAGTTTATCTTTTACGTCTTATTGTTTATTTTAATTGTTGTCTATTACGTATTCATTTTCAATTATTATTTGTTTATAAGTACATTCTTCTTCCTTATCCCCTTCTCTATCATTTTTTTATAGTCTTGTAATGCTTGTTTATTCATTTTGTTCATTTGTGAGCCTAGATCTATTTCTCCTTTTTCCTTTGTTTTACACTGAGCCTAGTCCAACGAGGGCCTAGGGTTTACCATTTGATTTGCGTAAAACTGGAATAATTTAAGATAATGTTAAAAATGGGATTTTGGGCATATTAGAATTTATGAATCATGGACTGTAAATTGGGATAAATTATACGGGAAGAAAATGCAAACATGTGAATCAGAATAGGTTGTAATTAATTATATATTAAGTAGACAAGTCATTAGAAAACATGTGAATTGAAATAAGATATTAAAGTGTGCTTGCATTGTATATATGTGTCTTTTTGTCTCCCTAGCTTAGTGCTGGTATGCTTGTATTCTCAGTCCTATATTTTGTTTGTTTTCTAGCTTTTTTCCTATGTAATAATCTTTGCATATCAATAAACGTGGTAGGGGTCCACTCAACCTCGTCGGCTTTGCCAAAAAAAAGATATGCTTAATTATACATTAAGTAAACATGTTATTGTAACTTGTAACTGGACAATAAGTGACATGGTAATAAAAGGGTTGTAGATTACTTTTATTAATTACAATCTAAAGGTAAAGGGTTGTAGATTACTTTCGTTAATTAGAATCCAAAAATAAAAGGTTGTAGATTGCTTTCGTTAATTACAACTAGAGGCAGAGGTTGTAGATTACTTTTGTTAATTACAATAGAGTAATAAAAGATTGTGGATTTTTTCGTTAATTACAACATAGAGATAAATGATTGTAGATTACTTTCGTTAATTACAACCTAAATATAACAAGTTGTTACATTGGGCTTATTAATGAACTTGAAATGTACTAAGTTAAACTTGCACGATTAATAAGTCAAAATTGTCCATTCCTTTGAGATATAAGGGGCATGTAGAAATCCTAATTAACATGGGGACCAAGTCCGGGGCAACTTTTATCATATGCATTTTGTATGTGGACCCGCATTAGTCAGTACTCCTTTGTTTTCACGGGTCTTACACTAGGTAGGATCTAAGGCACGCTTATACTGAACTGGATAGTAAGAGATCTAAACGAGAGGTGGGTATGGGTGTGTTCCATCAGCATCATGAGCATGCATGGATTCAACAAGGGAAGATAAGATGCTGTAACACCTGTTATTAAGGTTGCATCTTTCTTTTAGTTGATGAGTTTAGAATTGATAACCCCGTAGGCCATAGCTAGCACGGATTATTCGCATCATGTTTAAGAAGCTGATCATTGGGTAGAAATTAGGTAACACCTAATCTTGATGTTATGATAGTTGGTGCAGAAATTCTTTGGATACGAATAAGAAGCTTATCTTCTTTCCGTATTTTCTACTTTACTGTATTTTCATGTCTGTTACTATTCATCCATCTGAATACTTCTTTATCTTATGCTTGTGCTAAAAATCACTGGAGCTCGCCAGACTTATGTATGACCTAGTTTGTTTTATCTCTCCTCCTTTCCCTCTAAGTTCTCAGGGCGGTGGATCACAGCAGTGACCTTTGATCCTTTTAATTCATCTTGTACTTTAACCATTTCTTACTTCATGTGCTTTATGACTATTGTAAAGACTTATGAGGGAGATGAATTTTGTGGATTTACTTTTGTACTATGATGTTTTTCTTTCCATGAGACTGTTTATTGATGATGATGGTTTTATGGTATTTTGAATTGTAAAATTGTGGTTGATTTAGTAATAATAAATGTTTAAAAGTTTTTGTTGTATTTTATATTATGTCTTGTGAATATTAGTATTTGTGTTGTTACTTTATACCTATTGTACTTCACAAAATGTAATGCATCCTCATATGGGTGACATTAATGGATGTGAGGTGTCACAACATAAAATAATTATATGTTTATTGATGCTTCCAATAGTGTTGCATTCTTAAGTATCAAATAATTTGTGAGGCTTGAGATGTTGTTTTCTTTGAAAATGTCTACCCTTTTAAAAACTGTAGCAATGAAAGCTTTTACACCTATGCTAATACGAAAATTATACCATTATCTTTGCCATAGATATCATTTGTTTCCACTGAACCTAACAATATACTTAGAAGAAAGGTCTTAAAACTCATTAAGAGGCGATTATCTCTTCGGATAGCGACTTAAGGAAAAATAATATTAAAAGCAAACTAGAATCTATAACATCTAGCTATACCCAGGACTAAGTTGATCTATCAAAAGGATACAGACCAATTATGACTAAGTGGGTTCTTAGAAAGAAATTGAAAACCAATAGTTCCATAGATAAATTCAAGGCTAGATTAGTGGTAGTTGGTTTCATCCAAAATAAGGATTTTGACTACTTTGACATTTGTTTCATATCACCAAGTTGAGTACTATTAGAACTTTAGTTGCCAATCATAATCTAATTGTGCACCAAATAGATGTGAAAACTGCTTTTTTAAACGGGGACCTAAAAGAACAAATTTACGTGAAATAGCCTACTTGTTGTATGGTAGATGGTTAAGGGAGTAAAGTCTCTTCATGACCATAAACGTGCTTCTAAACAATGATATGAAAAATTCTAGAACCCTAGCGAATAATGGCTATGTAGATAATGTCACTAGATACTTGCGTATATATGTTCGATCAATATTGTATGATTATTTGCCTTTATGCCAATGTCATATTGATATTCGGTGCAAACTTAATTGCAGTGAATGATGGAAATCCATCTGTTATAACATAAGTGTTTCAAAAACACCCCGCCCAGAATAGGCCTAAATTCCAACCTAGAAAAAGGCCCATTGGAACATAAAGCCATTTTAAACAAGTCCTTGATTACTAAAAGAAAGAAATAAGAGATAAAAAATAAAAACAAAATCAAAATTTCATAGAGAATGAGACAAAATGTACTAACCAAAATAAATGTACCCTTTCATAAAAATCATAATACTGTTGGTTACATCAAGATTTCCAAATGTCATAACAAAGTACATCAATACCCCATAAATTTAGGTAACTACTAAACATACTAATAAATTGAGTTAAAATCCCCAACTCCAAGCTCACTCTTCATCACATCATCGATCAAGCTTTCCCACATACTAATATGTGTTGTTAAGAGAAGAGAGGGTCTAAGAGAAGAAAAAGCGTGTTTTGAATTTAAAAATCTCTTCTTTACACGTTGACCAAGATGATAAAGTTAAAAACGTTTCTGCTAATCCATCTTTTAAGGATATTCTGCTCAGGCCAGCTGTAAAGCGAAATCCAAATCCGATTTTTTTAAATAATAAAAGACCTTTGTCAAAACCGTCTCCTCGCATCCTCCACAGCTATAATGAAAATCTCAATAATATCAAATCAAAAAATGGCTGCTTCAGATGTGGATCGACAGATCACTGGGCGAGATCATGTCGAAATCTAGTTATTTGTTTTAAATGCCATAAGACAGGGCACAAGGGTTTCAATTGCAAATCTTTTCGTTCTCCACCCCCAAAAATGGCTGAAAGCTCCAGAAAACAAATTTCCGCTAATCGCTACCAAAATTCTTTTGATTGGGCTCGATCGATGGTAATCATCTCTATTGTGAGTGGATCTTTCTCGATACGACAGATTGAAGAGATTTTGAAAGCCAGATATGGCCGTCGTGCCCCATCCTGGGACTGGAACGTCAAGCGAATGGGTGATGTCTTTGTTGTTCGGTTCCCACAGCATCTGCTGACAGTAAACTTCCAATACAACTTCAATTTTACCATGGGGAGAATTAACCTGAGGAGGTGGAGTCCACGTTTCGGCAGCGTCTCGAGGGAGAAGGAAACCTTTTGGATCCTCTTGAAAAATGCCCCGCTAGTATGTCGTAAACTTGACGTCCTCCAAACAGCTCTGGAAGATTATGGAGACGTGGAGAGAGTCCAGTACGGTGCAATTCATGATGTGGATTATACTTGTTTGCGTGCCAAATTTACGAAGGAGGTGGGCACCCCATTGCCGGATTCAGTGGCAATTCCAATCGAAGGTTTTTCCCATGTTGTGCAGATTGAAAGATGCGAGGAAGATTCGCCGCCGAAAATCAATGTTCCTCTTTTCAAGCAGAGGGTGTTTGCAACCGATGGAGAGGGGAAGCTTAAGGTTTTGAGTAGCAAGGATGGGGGTGCCAAAATGCATGTGGAGGAAGTTATTGCTTCGGTGGCAGATTCGGCTATTGAAGGAGAAGGGGATGTTTTCGCAAGAAGGAATAATGATAATTATGTGGTTCGATTTGATGATGGGGTGGCAGTTGAGGTTGACGAGGTTGGCAACATTGTGGGAGTGGGTGCAAACTCCAGAGAGATCATCGCCGTCAACGAAAATGATGGAGTAGGTTTGCAAGATCTTGGGGAGGGAGGCAACTTGCAAGGCGCCAGGGAGGCGGTGGATGAACAAGTCATGGACAACGAATCACATGACTTAAATTTGGCTGGAGATTTGGCGCTGGCCCCAACCAGCTCAGGGGAATGCTCGGCTACAAGTGGTAAAGGCAAGCGTGCAATGGACCATGGTGTGGTCATGCTACGTCGCAGCGCACGTGGGATGGGTCATCCTTTGGCAGGTAGCATTTTTGTTCCTGCTATACTTAATACTTTGTCTAGTGATCAACTTCATGATATTGCAAGTAAATCTGGTTTTGTGTTAAATGATGATGTGATAAGTGATATTAAGTATAAAGAAAATGAGAGGGTTAATGGTTCAACATGATTATTGTCACTTGGAATGTTAGAGGCCTAGGAACTTTTGATAAGTGCCTTAGGGTTAAAAATTACCTCAAGTCTGTAAAACCTGACATCATTATGCTTCAAGAGACTAAGCTTGAGAATCCTGAACCATTTATTTTCAAATGTCTGGGGTGGGGTGTCATTGATGAATGGGCCTTTATACCTGCTGTGGGAACCTCGGGTGGCATTTTCACTGGCTGGAATAGTAATTCTTGGTTGCTTAAGCAAGAAATCAAACAAACTTACTGTCTGCATTTGGCCCTGGAATGTAAATCTACAAATGTACTTTACTTCTTTTCTAATGTTTATGGACCCAATACAAGACGAGAAAGAATGACTTTATGGGCCGAGGGTTTGGACTTTTATAAACTCATGTATGGTCCCTGGGTAATTGGCGGCGACTTTAATGTTACAAGATTTATGTCTGAACGTAATGTAGTGAAAAACGCTGGCTTGGGAGACATGAACGATTTTAGTGACTTTGTTGGAAACTGTGGCCTTATTGACCTACCCATGACTAATAGAAAATATACGTGGACCGACGGTAGGACCCCTCCTACTTTGGTTCGACTCGATCGTTTCTTCATTAATTCTGCTTTTGATGACTTGCACCCCCTAACTCTTCAAAGAGGTCTTACTTCCCTTATTTCTGATCACTGCCCGGTTGTTCTTAACACTAACATCGATTATAGAAGGAAATCTTTTTTTAAGTTTGAAAATATGTGGTGTATTGAACCAAATTTTGATGTGATGTTGCGCCAGAAGTGGGCAGAGTTTCGCAACTTTGGTGATGCAGCTAGCAATTTTTGTAGGAAAATGAGACTTTTGCGTAAATTTTTAGCCAAATGGAATAGAGAAGTCTTTGGAAACATCAGAGTTAAGAAGCAGAGACTTGAATCTGAGATTATGGAGCTTAATGTGCTTGAGGAAGGGCGTAATCTAAGTGAGGCCGAGCGTGCCTTGTTAAAATCTAAAGAAAAGGAGCTTCTAACGGTGATTGATCAAGAAGAGATTTTTTGGAAACAGAGGTCGAGAACTCAGTGGCTTAAGCTTGGTGATAGTAACACAAGTTATTTCCACAAAGTAGCGAACGGTAGACGGCGTACTAACACAATATGTAGCATTTGGAAAGACGGAGTTGAAATTTGTGATCATCAAAGGATAGAGGAGGTTTTTACTGAATTTTATAAGGGAATCTTTGGTGAACGCATTGAGAATCGTGTGAATGTTGATTGGAAGATGCTATATCCTTCGTCTGTTGATCTTAGTGGCATTGATACGGAGTTCTCAGAAGAGGAAATCGTCGCGGCTTTAAACGAAATGCCTGGTGATAAAGCCCCTGGCCCTGATGGTTTTCCAAATTTCTTCTATAAGAAATATTGGGATGTGATTAAACAGGATGTTATTAACATATTTAAAGAATTTCATTCTGGTTCCTTGAGATTGGACATGTTGGGATACGCTAATGTAGTTTTGATCCCTAAGAAAGGAGGAAATGTCTCGGCTGCGGATTTTCGACCTATTAGTCTCTTGAATAGTAGCTTCAAATTGATCACTAAGGTTCTCGCAAACAGACTGAAAGCGAAGATGGACAACCTGATTGATGTTTCGCAGACATCATTTATTAGAGGAAGATTCATTCTTGATGGTGCGGCACTTGTCCAGGAAGTTATCTCCCATAATGATAGACATAATGTGCCTTGCGCAATCCTGAAGCTGGACTACGCTAAGGCCTTTGATACAGTTGACTGGAGGTTTATCATGGATCTTCTTAGCGCGAGAGGCTTTCCGTGTAAATGGCTAAACTGGATTCATAGCATTTTAACTTCAAGCAGATCCAATATTTGTGTGAATGGAGTGGCTGGCAAAACTATTGTATCCAAGCGAGGGCTGCGCCAGGGTGACCCACTTTCCCCACTCCTCTTTGACTTGGCTGCCGATGTCTTTTGTCGGATCCTTCAGGTGGCAAGTTCTAATGAGATTATTCAAAGCTTTGGGCGTGATCACATCATTGGGGGTATTAATTCTCTACAATATGCTGATGACACTATTATTTTTTGCAACCCTAATTGCACGAATATTGCCTCTTTAAAATTTTTGCTTTATGCTTTTGAGAGTTTATCTGGCTTAAAGATTAATTTTCATAAGAGCAGTGTTTACACTTTGGGTTGTAGCGTTGATGTGAACAGGAAATGCGCTGAAATGCTCAACTGCATGGCGGATTCTTTCCCTCTCAAATACCTTGGAGCTTACATCCGTCCAAAGAGATTGATGAAGAGTGATTGGCAATATGTGATTGATAAAGTGGACAGGAGATTAGCGAGGTGGAAAGGAAATTGTCTATCAAGGGCTGGACGTCTGGTGCTGGTGAACTCTGTTTTGGCGGCTATCCCTTCGTACTGGCTCTCTTTTTATTCTTGTCCGGGTTGGGTTGTTCAGAAGATTGATGCTGTTCGTCGGAATTTTTTCTGGACCGGTACGAAGGACACGCGCAAAGCCTGTTGTCTAGTGTCGTGGGATCAGGTGTGCAAGTCCAAAGATCAAGGAGGTTTGGGTGTCATCAACTTGAAAAATATGAACTCTGCATTACTTTGTAAATGGCTTTGGATTATGCTTAGCGAAAAGAAAGTTCTCTGGAAGGAGTGGATCTTAAACACTTGCTATGGTGGTAGATTTGACTGGAATGCGGACGTTTCCCATTGCTCAACATTCTGGCGTGGTGTTATGGCAAATGTTCACTGGATGAAGATTGGGACTGAGATTGTAGTTAAAAACGGCCGAAGCGTTTCTTTCTGGTATGACTGTTGGTTGCTTCCTATCCCTTTGCGTAATGAATTTGCCGATCTGTTTGCTATTGCATGCAACAAAAGTGCTTCAGTCTGTGCAATGTTTAATGCGAATTCTGCCAACTTTAAATGGAACCTGTCCTTCAATCGTATTGTAGCTGGTAATGCTCTGCTGCAACTTTGTGGCCTAATTCGTTTGTTAGAAGATGTACACCTTCATAGCAATGAGGAGGATGACTTTGTGTGGAAGATTGGTGGTAACTTTTGCGTGAGTGCACTTTATAAGTTGATGAACTTCGCAGGAAGAAAGTACGATGGATTCATGAGAATGTGGAGTTTTAAGTCCGTACCTGCTAAGGTCAGGATACATATGTGGATGATCATGCACAACAAGCTCAATACAGTGAAAAGATTACGGCTAAAAGGTGTTCATGTTACTGGGGGATGTGTTTTCTGCACTGACGATGACGAGGATTATCAGCATCTTTTTGTTGATTGCGATTTCGCCTTTTATGTGTGGACGAAGTGTTTAGTTAGCCTTAATATCTGCTTAGACTGGTCTTACTTCATCTCTGACCAATTTCTTTTCTGGAATAGCACTATTATTACATTACCTGACACTGACATGCGCCATATGTTTGCTCTTTTGAACTTTGCTTATGTTTGGGTCCTCTGGCATGAACGCAACTCACGAAAGTTTAAATGCAAAATGAAACAGCCCAACTCAGTTATTTTTCGCATACTTAATTCTGTTTCTCTTTGGTCAGGCAAGGAAGAAATCAGGTTTGTTGACACAATCGGAGCTAGAGTGATGGACAGGGCCCGTGGTAGCAGAGCTTGATGTTGCCATGTTTCACTTTACTGGGTTTGCATGCTTTTTTTGCTGTAGTTTCATAAAAATTTTGGGCTCTATGTAAACATGCCTGCGTGCATGTATTTTGATTGTACATATTTATGTAAATATATGTAACTATTGTAACTAGTAGATAGCTCTATGTATGCTGAACACGTTGTACTTGTTTTATGCTTAATGAATGAATGAAGGCGTGAATCTAGCGATTCACTACCTTTTTGCATCAAAAAGAGAAGAGAGGGTCAGAACAACTATGTTCTGGTGAATAAAAATCACATAAGTTTAAAGGAACCTATTTCCTATACTTGGTAGTATAAATTCTTCAGGTTATGTCTAAGCGAATTAAAAATAAAATTCAATATAACATTAATTTGGTGAACTATCCTAAAGTCACTTAATTCCTATCCTGTATATGTAAGGGAGGATTTCCATTATTACTTAATATATACTCTTCGACGAGGACTACTATACGGTCACTAAGGCCATTTATATATTTTATTTATGTCCGGATTACTATGATTACTTAATACTTTTGGGTGGGCCCCTAAGACCTCACCTTCTAATTGTCGATGTTATTAAATATACTCTCAGTGCATTTCAAGAGATGGTAGTCTACCACCTAATATTGGATTTAGGCAGCTACTCATCGTCATTTATGACACTCCCGACAGACCCAAGCGTTACTATTTAGCTGTCGCTATAGGTGAACTCCTAGCCATTTAATACTTCTCTTAGATAGGCGGTCCCTCTTATATATTCTTTGGGAGCCTTGTTTGCCCGTTCCTAGGTATTCCATCACATAGCCCCTAGGTAAGAAGTAAAAAACTTCCGGAGAACTACCTTACTCATAAGTCTATCATTTTCTTAAAGACTATTTGATGCCTTATATGTTTATAAGAGAAAGGAGGACCTAATTACCACTTAAGACCTGGCAGGGGACGGTCCCATGACTTTGGCCTCGTAATAATGAGTGAACATTAGTAACTGACTCTGTCCTAACCATTTAATATCCAAACAAGGTAAGATAATCACTTAATACCATCTCGAGACAGACCTCTATTACATAAGTAATTACTACACTAGACATCTCACATTAAACTGACTACTTGTAGTTGTTGAATTTGCTGGTCGGTTCCAACGCAGACTTCTATTAAAGCAGGCATAACCTCATGTCTTTGTGTACTTATTTTAATGATCCATGACGTACCCGACTTCTTGTAGATGCAGGATATGTCGGTCGGTTCTGCACAGGCTTCTACTACTAATAAGGGTTGACCTCGTGTCATATGTCATTAATAACCATTAAATACTTACACTATAATGGCCTAAGTTTACGTACCCTTTGTGTTAACTAAATACACCACATATCCAACCCAAATAGCACAGAAATACGAATCATTATGAAACAAAGGGGAAAAGATAGAAAAATAGAAACAACAATACATAATCTCACATCGTAGCAGAATATAATATAATATATATAAAACATAATCTTTGAAATACAAAATTATACTTACATACATCAACAGAGTTCAATACAATACAGCAGAAAATAAACAATAAACATCTAACGTTGAAGCCTCCTGCTCCAAGCTCCTCCAAGGATATCTTAAATACCTGAACTACATGATTATCCGTACAAATTTGGGCATCGGAGAGTTTAAGGTAAAACAAAACAAAATAAACTACGGGTCAATCATGGGATTGGTGTGAGTAAACTCCAACCACTTGTTTAAACTTTTAAAAATCATATTAAAAGAAATGATAATCGTAAGATCGATCCACACATAAACACGGATGGTTTTTACCTTACGATAAACGAAAACATTTCTTTTAAATCAATACTATTCTGATATTATAAGTGTCTAAATCAAATAAATAGCAATCAAGCGAAACGCTTGCATCTCACGCTCCATATGCATAATATAAAATCAAAACCGCGGGCACTTATTGGGTAATGGATTCCCAACTATGACAAGGCATGCAACCACCTTCCAATAGTGTACCTCTAGAGGGGAGTACAATGGGTTCAACAAGAACATCTTGTTACCCGGCCACACATGACTGAGCACTCATTTCGCTTGAGTGTATCCAATGTATATCACCAACGGTTGGGATCATCAACCGTTTCCCAAAAGGGACAACATTGAGATTAAAGAAGGAAATGAATTTTCTCTAGATAGGTGATAATACTCCCTAACTGGGAGCGACCCACTTAGCCATGTTGCCTACCCAATTTTTGTCATTTCCCGGTTGTTGAGGCCTGAGGCTACGATTATTTCCTTTCATTGATAGCGCAATCACTTTGAATGCCACATTGTCAGACCATTATTCACTAACTGATTTACACAAATATAATCTGGATATTATGCTAAGAGAATAAGTTCTCTTCCGCCATATGTATATTTTTATAGACTAACCTATGCGATTTTTGGAATACTCTGTCAGACATACGTCCATTCAAGTTCGTTTTAGGACTGAACGAAACAGAAGGCACAATTTCCATTAATCCACCTTAGGTAATTTCTACTTAGGATTAACAGAAAAACCCTTGCACTTTACTCCGTCTTCGATTATCTTTATATAATCTGATTCGCAATGCTACTGCCTATATAGAGTGGTTCTCGGATAATAATCCAACTGGTCTCTCCAAATTGACAACGATATTGGCTAATACTTCGGTAGTCGGTTATTTAACTATCAAAGAAAAACAAACAGTCATCCAAAGCATTAAACAATCATTAGGCCCCTTAATTAATATTTCATTAATTAAATTTATCATTTCCTAATTTCAAGATATTTCTCCAAACCCGTTTAGCATCTCACGATTCTTCGAAAAACATTTTCATCTATCATAGCTATTTATTTTCTATATTCCAAAAAATGTCTCTTTTTAACATTGGAAAACATTTTCATACATTCAAAAATCACTATTGTTCACATTCATCAGTCCCTTAACTATAAACTAGTAAGAGAATAACTCCCTAAGTATCAGCTCTGAAGACCGAAACCAACATCAGATTGACATTCAGGATGCCATTTAACTTGCCTAATCTGCAGTAAGTTTCTAGTTCCCTTAACTTCGTTTCGTAATTTCCTATCAATAAAATCATTTAAATTTGCAAAACATTTGCTTTTAAACCATCATTCACTTTAAAATGCGTATATGTTTCTCCGTCTTATCCCTCAAGATTTAATTTTATCAATTCCCTTTCTTTCTTATAAAATTCCATTATATGTTTATTCACTTATTAAATTTCATATATGTTAGCCTGTTTTGTGACCAGGCCACCCAAAACCCAAACGACCAGGGTTACAAATGCTAGAGGTTCTAGCTCTTATATGTTTTAAAACCATAGCTCGGATCGGATCAGACTGGAAAGCCCAGGTCGGACAGGATCAGATTGGAGAGCCCAAGTTGGATCAGATTGGAGAGCTCGGATCAGATCGGATTGGAGAGGACACAACAAGGAGATTTAGCGAAATGAGCATCGGTTCAGATCGAAGGAACCCAACCCGATCCCCTCGCCTGAAGCATGCAACTACCCTTCAATGAAGACCTATTCTCATTCCTATTATCATGGACCTGGTTCCACGTGTCAACCCACGAAATGGAAGCAACTTCCCCACGTTTTCCATGACTTTCGAAGTCCTCCTTGATGCTGCCTTGTTGCCACTCAGCTCAACCAAATCCCTGCCTATATATACATGACTCCACATTAAATTGAGGGGAGTTTTTTGGCCTTAAGGAAGCTCTATATATTTCGGCCATGGCTGCCAATGAAGAATCTAGATCTTCTTCAATAAAATGAATGAATTCGTAGAGTATTATTCATTATAATCGACTGTTTGAGTGTCAATACTCAATGTAATTGTAATTTCTAAATGAATTGAGAAACTATGAAGTGGATGTAGGCTTGTTAACGCTGAACCACTATAAATCCCGTCTCCTTGCTTGATTTTCCGTGTTTTAGATTATTATCCTTTATAAATCCTATTCAATTGGGTGTTAGTGCCATTTTCTGGTCTAATAATATATAATTGATAAGTCAACTTCTAGTTATCTAACTTTTGTTAAATTTTCTATCTCCTTAAATTTCCAGAAAATTTCGCCAGCGTCTCCTTTGTATGAGTCACTCGGTACAACTAGAAATTGCCTCTCTGGCCATTTCCATTCAAAAAGAAAACCAAAAAGCCAAGCAACTTGCCAAATAGGCTCATAAAATCTCATATTAAATAAAATATGTACCTCTTTTGTTGGACATTCAATTTATATCTCTTCATTCCAAACCTGCTTAACATATATATATATATATATATATATATATATATATATATATATATATCCATCCATTCCCAATTTATTTCACCTCAATCCAATCGTTTGAATTTAATTAGCTAATTTATTCCTTAACTAGCTCTTCTGCTATTTCTTTTTTATGGAAAAGCCGACCGGTTTTTATAGTGATCCATAACACTCTTTTATTAAAAATAAAAATACAATGATAACAGGTGATATACAAGGCATATATCCTTTTCTATTCACTTATTATTCGAACATATCACGTTCATATATAATTTTGATTTTCTTAAAACCAATTCAATTCCATGTTCAACTCAAGTTTCATATTCATTTCAAATATGAATTTACAAATCTCATTTACAAAACTAAGGTTAAGTTCGATCCCAAAAACTCCATTAACTAATTATTTTCTAATTAGTTAACATCATTGCATAATCCAAATTCTAATTTTTGTTTCAAACGTCAATTCATTTACAAAACTAAGGCATATATCTTTTTCTAATGAAAATCCAAATTTTATTAACTTAAAATCCTTCGATTTTATTGATTTAACCGTTATAATTTATAAACGATTATACTGCTTTTTCCGGATATTTGATTTTGATATAACTCAAAATCTACAAGACGAAATCTAGAATTTTCTCTTCTGCCAGAAAAATATTATTCAATCGGTCTTGATGATTCTTGTTTCAAAGAATTCCTACTTAAATTGAGTTCTATATACTTAACAGAAGTTTGAAACATCAAATTACGAACTAACGCTTTGCGGCGAGCTCGTTTTTATTATATTTAAATATAAACATCTAAGCTTCGTTTATTAATAAATTTCAACTCATTTCTTATATATTTTAATATATATTAAACCATTTTTCCTAATCAAACTTAATATTTCTAATTATCCTTAATCGCCGATTATTTCATAATTCAGTTATAAATTTATATACAATTCAATATTCTATACAGAATTCCAATTCCCTTTGAAATAAATTATTTTATATAAA
Source organism: Allium sativum (assembly GCA_030737875.1). Taxonomy (NCBI): domain Eukaryota; kingdom Viridiplantae; phylum Streptophyta; class Magnoliopsida; order Asparagales; family Amaryllidaceae; genus Allium; species Allium sativum. Next base: position 51,990,930 of record CM060927.1, read on the forward strand.
ATTCAATGTAATCGAATTCCAATTTTAACTTATTTGGATTTAAATCGGTTCAGTTTATTTTCTGAATTCCGGAATAAAATCCGTCGTTCCATTTTCGAAACGATTTCTAATTACTTTTAAATTCATGCTTGGATTTATATTTCTAAGTAATCCCATGAAAATTATCCCACTTTATTTATAAACATTATTTTTGAATTACTTCCTTGTTTTAAACCTTGAAACAAGTTGCATTTCTATATCTATTTGAAACCTAATTCTTATTTCGGAATATTTTATTATTATAACTTATATATATAATTGTGGAATCTATTTTCATTTTTAATTTCAGTTTCTATCTAATACAATTTAAATATCCTTTTTAGAAATAATTAATTTTTATAAATTCGACATAGTCGAATTCCAATTTGTGGATTTATTTAATTCTTCCGAACATCGGAATAGATTTCATCGTTTCTTTTTGAAACTAATCTCAATTCCCATTTTTAAGTTCACCTTTAAATTTATATTCCCCACATTATCCAATGAATATTATTCCATTTCATTTATAAACACCATTTATAAATTCACCACTTTCTTTTATTATTCAATACAAGTTAATATTTCCTAGCCCATTTAAAATTCAAATTCTATTTTAGAAAAATAGATTTTCCCTTTTAAATCTCAAAATTCCTTTTCGTGATATTTTTATATAACAATATTTAGGGCCAGTGATATTCAAACATTCAAAACACCCAATTTTCAATCATAGGTTTTCAAAACACCCAATTGTCAACCCCAATTCATTAACAATTATTCAATTCATCCAAACAGTCAACAAACAACATATTTAAAATTAAAAGAAAAACTCGTTTATAATAAAATTATAATCAAATCCAAAGGGTGAGTTTACTCACCTTGATTTTTAATTACACTCCATTCCAATTCCAGTATTAATTCATGATTACGCAATCCTCTGCTATGAATAACCCGACTAACTTCATTCGATAAAATCTCGTATACCCCTAATATGATATTTCTTAGATAATATGACGTTATGAAATAAATTTTACGAGTTCGGATATAAATTAAAATATTTAATTAAAATATGAAAGTATTAATTGAACTAAAGTAATTTAAATTACCTTAATTCCTTTTAAAATCCAACTTCTTTCCTATGAATATAAAACGCCCAAATCCTGAAGCTATTTTTCCAACTCCCCGTTGCCTATGCCTCCTACTGACTAACCACAAACCACTGTACCACCCTTGCCGACACGCATCTACTGTTGTCGTTCCCTCCTTCATCACATGAGTCTACTTCCTCTAGAAATCCAAGCAGACACTCTCAAACGACGCTCGACCCTGTTGCCCTTTACACATAGCTACAGCAAAACTAACAATAATAATCACGAAAGCTCTCTAGGGTCGAACCCTAGACGCGCTTCCACCTCTTGAACAATACGCTGCCTTCGAATCTCCCTCCTACAACCTCCAACTCCGTGAACTAAACGCGAACCCTAGGTCTACACTGCACTCGAAGTCGACCTTGGAACTCGCATCGCACCATCCTCGACTTCTTGAAGCTTGAATACAAGCTATTCGATCCCTATTTTTATTTCTTCTCCAATTTGATTTCGTGACTAGGAAAAAGGAACAACTGAAATGGCTTTTAAAAATGCTTCTAGGTTTAAGGAATCAAAAAAAAATAACAAAGGTAAAGACTTCAATTTTTAAAATGAGGAAATAACGAAGACAAAGTGCCTGGATATTCTCTGGCCTCAGAAGGGAAAATTTTAAAAGGGCAATGAGGTTTAATTTATAGGCGAAGAGTAGAAGGATAGGAACAACTTTAGTTTTCAACAGTTTATAGGTTAGGATAGGCTTGTAGTGTATTTCGTTAATCAGCTTAGGGAGGAAGGAAAAGTTTTTATTTTTAATTTTTAATTTTAGTTTGATTTGAACCGATATGATTTAATTAAATTTAAATCATCACATGATTTCAAACTCCTATTTGAGCGCAACAACTGGCATACATAGGTTTATACCACTATTCTAAACACATTAGAACAAGTTTCGAAACCTCATTTGATCGTATGAAGAAAATATTAATTTAAAACGATATAATTTAAATTAAATTCAGTATAATAAATTCCTCGATATTAAATTATTATTATCGTTTATATTCAAATGGAATTTATATTGATTCTCTAAATCGTTTGGATTTAGTTTTAACTTTGAATTCAATTATCTTTTGTTTCCGTATACAATACACTCGAATAAATCTTATTTGATTATTAAATTGATAAACTTGATAATAAAATCTATTTATATTATCAACTCAACATTCAAAACAATATTAAATGTTTAAAATTAATCGACGAAAAATCCAGGTCGTTACATACACAAATACAAATTTCCTATTGAGGACATTTTAATTTCAGATTCCTAATTAAACATATTTAATATGCATTAATAATATGTAAGTTACATAATAAATTGCAATAAATACAGCATAATTAAAGCACGCATAAAGCAAAGTCCTAGAATGTAGAAATGTCAATCCTAACCATTAAAAAGTTTACAAGTTATTTCCTTAACTTCATTAATATAACATATAATGTCTATTCACATTAAAATCAATAAAAAGGAAATAACACACACATATAAAAAACTTGTAACCTTAGTTTTAAAGATTACTTGAATAATAAAAGAAAGACAAAGTGTAATATGTCAAATATATGTATAATCTCTTTTTGGCACTCTTTACTTTTCTTATAATTTTATACAAAACAAAGAATTAGTGACTGGTCGATCGCCGCCAGGATTGTGGGGTCCCGTTCCCCCACCGGCGGTGCGCCCAGACCCGCTGACGGCTCGCCTTTAGCTCGGCATATATTTTGGCTAACAGTAGTCATCAAAGCTTGTCAGTGAAGATTATACGGATAGTCTGAGAATATCACAGCATTATGACAATGATTGGGATTATTCCCAGAGCCATGACACCTACTTACATCAGTAAGCCAATGTGAGGAGCTATCGATTAGATTCAACTTGCTATCAATGGCAATATACAAGACAATGATTGTCTCATAGCTGCTTCCTCTTCTATATATCCAATGGTGTATAGATTTCACCGATGCAACTGATGTTGTTCCCTAACGAGTAGTGACCACCTTATTTATGTGACTTAAACCTATCCAATCGGCGAAGTATCGAATGACGATTATATGGAACAGTATGAGCACTACTCCGAAGATGATTCATATGATCTTAGTGACCATGTTTGTAAATAATGGGATACCAAAAAAGCAGCTAAGGATCCCAACAACCCAAAGCTACACTTCAATTGTATGATGTGATGAATGAAATATGTCACGCGGTTCACCTCCCAAAGAACTTGGCTAACCTTTGCAATGGCTATTTGCTGCCAACCGCATTGAGGAAGACTGGTTTCCATCGAATAAAGGTTAGGTCAATATACTTTGCTACCCAGAGTTAGGTACTAGTTGAACCACCACACGCCATGATTGGACCTATGGATCCTTTGCCGGATTATAGAAACTTGGCTGCTCACCAGCCACCATATGACCTTGGTCAAGTGATGAGAGCTCGAGATTAAAGAAAATATGAATCAACCATTAGCTCTCTACTTCTTATTTTCATTGTGACATAATGCGTTAATATTACTTGAAGTCTCGCAAGCTATGCTATAGTATTCATGCTTATCTGATCAAGGTCTAGACCGACCAACCCCGGCAGAATTCAAAGCTTACATTGCACCCTAGCGTCTACTTCTCAATCTCAACCGAAGCTGGACCGAGAATGGTCTGTGATGAGCAAGTCACTAGAAGAGCCTCCTATTTGGATGGATGAAATATGCTACGTAACAGAGATGTCTTGGAACCCAAAAAACGCTTCCCCTCTGAGGAGATGTAGTGTGAAGGATGCATGGGCTTAGCAAGCAAGGGAGATATCGCAGAAAGGGTTGCTTGATGATTTGCCCGAAGACATAGATCCCAGAGAGGATGAAGATTCAGGATGCAGGAGGGCAACGTCTAACGAAGCAATTGACCAAAGATTGGAAATCACGTTTACAACTTGTTGATTGCTTCTAGAAAACTTTGCCATTATTTCAAAGTTCATCTTATTGTGATACGCACTGATTAGCCACTACAACAGGTCCTACATCGACCTACGACATTCGAACGATTGCTTGAATGGAACATCGGGCTGAACCAGTTTGATCGCAATCCCCTCCTAAAGAAATCCATACGGAGGGAAGCATTAACCGACTTAATCACTGAGTTTACTGTTCTCGAAGAGGATGTGTAAAATGAAAAGATAGCCCCTCAAAATCAAAGATGAAAACCAAGCACCAGGAAGTTGTATATAGACGGTGAAAAGAATAATCGACAGTCCGACATTGGATTTGTACTGATTCGAAGGAAATTCCAGATGAAGGGACTACGAATCGCAACTTACCTAGAACGGGTAGAAGAGCTATTGGATGGATGGGAACGTTACAACATATTTTATATTCTGCATATAGAAAATCAAAAAGCAGATAATCTGGCCAACCTAGCAAGCTTCGATATTCCAGAAGAGATAGAGATGATCCTAATCGAGACACTCGGAAGTTGATCCAGTATTGCATACCGAATTCAGAAGAAAGTCATAAACAATTCCCTTTAGAAACTTCCTGCAGCATGGAGTGTTTCCGGCAAGGAGAAGTGAAGGGCGTACCATCGTTTGTTATGCCTCAACATATGACATGCAAAATGACATTGCTTATTTCCTTTGAAAGTTTGTCTCGAGATAGATATCGACGAGTCTCATTGCTCAATTTACTGCCCTGAATGATTCGACAAAATCACTAATCATCATCCCGCTAGATGGGAGATGAACCCGAATGAAACTTCTGACAAACGACGTATTGGAGTTAGAAAGTGAAGATTCATAATTTCACTCCCTTCATCGATTATTAGTCAAATAACTTGGGCTCCAGATGCTGAGAGCAACTAGAGATTTGAACGTCTATTGCTCGTGATTACATCATCAAATTCAAGTTGATACATCATAAGATTGCATGACTGATTGCCTCGGTCTTGACCGAAGATTGGAGAGTTAAAGGTGTAGAACACTTAAGCCTGGATGCTGATTGATTGTATGTGCATCCACTCTTATTCCCGACGTGGGATCGTAGGCATATCTGCGGACGGATGAGATAAGACTATCTCCCTAGCATCCATATCCTATTTCCTAACATGGAAATCGCAAAAGCTTCTTTAAGCGTGGATCCATTATTCTTCTGCCAATTATCGTCCTAGCACTAATGTGATGACGTGCTGCCATTAGCGGTACATACATGATTCCCAGACACTCAATCCTTTCCCTTGGCATGGACGCAAGAAGGCGATTCAAAGGAAATGCGACTTTGTCATTCGCTTTAAGTATCTACCCAGTTGCCTTTGTTGCTCCATGAAAAAAAAATCAAGGTCTGTTCATTCTTGGGACCGCCGTCCTACAACGGTTTGAAAAGATATTCATCATCAGCTAAATACTTTTGTATTCATCTCTTGGCGGAGACATGACAAGGAAAAATGGACCTGCAAAGAACATGCAATGACATTTTTACTTAGAATGACATTCATTCCATTAACATGATTATTCTTTAACTATGTCTTGAAGTCTTTGCATGCTTTATTGACGTAATTGACACAAACGAATTTATATGTGGATGGTGTAGGTTTCCTAGATCGGGTACTGATCAGATAGCTAACACCCGAATGTAGAACTATGGAACAATTCCATAACGAGCTTGACTGAACTACTCGCTTACAAAGCCACGCCCTCCGCCTGAGAGAATTTGCATAGCTCAAGGTGGATCCTAGATGACCATCCATTCCTGGGCTCACACGCGGCAGACCTCGAGATGATTATGCACTGACTTTTGCATTCTAAAGTCAGAATTCGATTCTAGATGGACGCAGTTCGACCGTCTATATGGCTTGATCCTATGCTTGACGCTAACAAATTACATAAATCTAAATAAAGGAGACAACACTGCCGCTTGATATACTGACTTTTCAATCATGCAATTTACTCTTACATGCTTCCTGAGTTATTGACTGACTAACTCATGCGACATGAATGATGTAGGTGCCCAAAGTTCGGTGCTATTCACCCCTCCCATAGATTGATTGGAGGAACGCAAAGCCTTGGCAACGTGATCCGACTGTTTTACTGATTAACCCTAATCCTCAGAGCTCGGATAGAAGTATAAACCTAGGACGAGTGTGATGGGCGGGCCAAGATTACAGACCACTCGATCTATGACTTTAGCTCTAATGATTCAAGAGAGAGTATAAAGGATGGGAAGATGATGTCCACAACTCTAACTCCCATGATTCGAGAGAGAGTATAAAGGACGAGAAGATGACGTCCACCACTCTAACTCTCATGATTTGAGAGAGTGTATAAAGGACGTGAAGATGACGTCCACAACTCTAACTATCATGATTCGAGAGAGAGTGTAAAGGATGGGAAGATGACGTCCACCACTCTAACTCTCATGATCTGAGAGAAAGTATAAAGGACATGAAGACAATGTCCACAGGACGTGATGGTGCACCACGATTAAAGACCGCCTTGACTACACTCTAACCTAGGCATACGACAGGAGAGTACAAAGGGACTGAGACCAAGAACCAAAGATGGGTTCCTACCCCACTAAAGGATTGGTGGCTTGATTGAAAGCTGAACCCGTACTCCCCACTGAAGGATTGGGGATAATATAATGTCAATCCTAGTCAATCCCGAACAAGGCATGGCCAGACACTTTATTCAAGATTGATTGGGGGACGCACATACACATCACATCCCCCTGTTGTTTATTACGTAGTTTAGTAATATTGTTTATTACAAGAATTATTGTTGGTAGGGTTGCTGGATTGAAACCCTTATTTGATTTTGATGTGGTTTATTATCTATTACTTTGTTTAGTAATAGTTAGATTACGAGTACATTTGATTGAAATATGTAACAAACCTGCAAGCTTGTGACAATACAGGAACATGGCTTCAATTACAGAATGTAGGCTTGTACAAGATAACATGATAAGAACGCGAGGTCGCACACACAACAACCACAATAGGCCAGTGGAAGACAAGCAAAGGACCCAGTCCAGAAGGTTAGCGCTGATGGCTAATGCTAGACTTCCCATGCGACTCAAGTCAACGATCAGAAAGAGGCCTTGGGAGGGTATTGTTCAACAACATATCATATGATTTGAGGCAACGACCAAAAGGAGGCCTTGGGAATGATATCTCAAGTGCAACAACGAGTGCCACTTTGCAAGTACACTGAACGGAAAATGCAATCACTTAAGCTTTGAGAGCAATGTCTTTTCCATGCATCTACGTCCAAATTTGAAAGGGATGTGTTACAACTACCTGTCTTTAGCTGTTACCCTCGGAATGGGGGCCACTCAAGAACCTTAAATCGGATGCAGAGTGAACGTCCATTTGCAAGTCCCAGCCGACTTCCCGATTGGAAAACCCCGGACAAGGGGCACACTACTACTTCGACTTCTAGCTTGCAAGGAAGCATATCGCTTGATACTTCGACCTAAGGGTTAAAAAGAAGAAAGATAGAACCTTCTTCCAAGCTAAGAATATTGGAGCAGAAGGTGCTAGGAACGATGGAAGTTGGCAGATTTACTCTTGCAGTGATCCCTCAACATATCAGACCAGATATAAAATGGATGGTGACTTTGCTGAATTGAGAATCCAGATGGCTCGACAAGTTGAACTTCTCCGGAAGTGATAGAAAATGATGGATAGCTTCTTTACTCGGATAGATGAAAGGCTGAGAAATTACGACCTACCGCAGTTCAAATCGCATGAGACCCTAGGACAGGTTAGGAGCGTCGCTTTGAATTCCCATAGTGCAATCAACCCCCTTCCAGACATTTGCAGCATGCAACTTCTAACTGTAACATTTTGGACGAAAACAGTGGTAATGCGAGTTCCCCAATCTTAAACGGAGTCTAACAAGCCTTTGCTCCAATTTAGATGAATTCTTCAAATCCAACTCAACTTCAATATGAAGTTCCCAATTCTTTAATGCAGGGGCAAGTGGAAGCATTCAAGGTGACTATAATTTGACCTTATCGCCACCCGACTCTGATCCTCATAGCTTGGATGGGAGACCAAAGAATAACTTGAGCTAGACACGAACAAATCATTTTGTTTCTAACTATAACTCACGACTTGATGAGGGAGTATGAATTCAGAGTAGATACAGATTTAATGCTCACCGCTTAGCAAAACCCCCGTGGATGGGGGTTACGGGATACGAACTTCGAGGAGCATGATTTGACTCCTTGATGACTCCATGCACATTTTCTATTCTCGGAGTTTCGCAAAATCCCAGACTGCAACCAAAAGAAAGATTGCTCAAGACTAACCCGCATGCATCCGAGCAGACGATCACCATACAGAATTAAAAGACAGAAGCCTGATTGACGACTATTACATATGCGGAATCGAGAAGATAGAGATTGGCTTCCACCCACTTCAGGACTTCATGCTGGGGGCACCAGAGTTAAATTGGTGACAACTTCTCAAAGACGAAGGCCAAATTGCCAACATTAATTGATGATTCATCAGAGGTTGCACACCTCAAGGGTGATGTGAGTAACGTTAATCAAAACTCTTTCACACGAGACATCAAGGATTTCAACAGTCTCCCACAATTCAAGCTACCACTTATGGATCTAGATTTGTATTGTTGCTATACAATTTTGGCGGCATGCATCTGAATCAATCAACATTTCATTGAGCAATCATAGGTCCACATCTCCTGAATCATGAACATCATGTTACTCATTTAGGTGAAACAGAGGTCTGACAAGACCTTACTTTCTTTCCTGCAAAGATTCAACATCATTGTGGCATCAATATATCGACCTGAATTGTCTACGGTGTTGATATCAGCAGTATACAGAATTATGGATTGCTCGAACTTCAAATTCTCTCTGCAACGAGTTCCACCAAGAGGCCTTGGCAGATTCACCTATGAAATAAACCTTAATATCTTTCTACCATGAGATTTTCCTAGAAACGTTGGTGAATTCTATTCTGAGACAGACAAATTCCTGCAACAAGAGGATACTAATGTTGAGACGGATGACCTCAATGTTTTCATGACAAAGAATGGAGCACCATCTAACTCTTGAAATGATAAAGACAAAAGAAAAGCCCCGGAAAAGACTAATAGGCATGTATGATTCCGGAAAGGACCAATTTCATTGATCGACCTCACCATCTTGATTGTTAAGCTCAATGAAACCAAACATGAGAGATAAATTCTACAAGACTATGATGGTTATTTCAAATTATGCAAAAGATGAAAGAAGGAGATGGAATACCTCCCTAACGACATTCACTTGTCTGCATGATTGACTAGCTTACTTAACCCCATGGCTGATGCAAGGAGAGTATTTAAGTTCGCGGACACTCGATGAGACAATCTTCGCTTTTTGACTAAAGAGATGGATGCCAGCGAGCGAATGTGATTCAGCCATTCGCGTATATAGCTCCACTCTTGAGGACTTGAGAAAGAGTATAGAATGACATGGGTCGACTAAGGTTGTTGAACCTGCAGCCTTAACCTGATGCGATGAAAGAAAGTATTAAGGCTAGAAGACTGGATGTACGATTGACCTGGTCCAACCCCCACCGACGCTGGGGGCATAAGCATTGACTTTGCTTGTCCTCCACGAATGTTATGAGAAAAAGCTTCAACTGACAAACTGACTTTGAACATGACCCTGACTCGATGTGTGATTTAGAACATATACGCTACATCTCTGCAAGATGACATGATTCATCTTAACCGTCCAAGTGAGCCAACTAATGGGTCAAGCGTGACTTCAAAGAATTGATCTACAACTGTATCATATGGAGAATGTGGAGAACTCCTCTACTGCCTTACGATTGTGACGATCTTACAAGCACTGGTTTACATGATTTCAACAACGCCGATTGCTGATTTGCATGTGATCACGAGACTATGAAAGGACCCGAAACGGTCGTGGATTTCTTCTAATATGATCTGATTACTATCCTGAGGTCGGGATAGTCCCAAGACGAGCGCGAATGAAAGATTCATGTAACAATTATGATATAGTCTATCCCAACAGTCTAAATGCTAGCTCAAAGCCCGAATATTCTTATACTACCCCATGATTTGAATGTCTAGTTCATACATTGACTTGTGTGTAAGAGAAACCCTGAATCAATAATACTTTTAATTCGTATGGGAAAACGACTTCATTTGGCAATGATCCGTGAATGTACGATCTCACACCAGAGCCAACAATCCTACATGACTTATGATGAAGGAATTAGACCTCTTGATTCGACGAGGGTTAAACGGTTACCTGAGCATTTCGACTACTCCTTCCATAGAATTTGTACTAGCTAGCACCCATGGAAGCAGTGCAACAATATGATAAAGCCTTCTCAAGGACAGATGACTTCCTAGAAATATTTAGCTCAACATATCCAAAGCACGCCTCATCTTTGAAAAGACGTACTATGGGGGGGGTAAAATGTTAGCCCGTTTTTTGACCAGGCCACCCAAAACCCAAACAATTAGGGTTACATACATTAGAGGTTCAAGCTCTTATACATTATAAAACCAGAGCTCGGATCAGATTAGATAGCCCTGGTCGGATTAGAGAACTCGTATCGGATCGGATTGGAGAGCCCAAGTCAGATCGGATTAGAGAGCACACAACAAGGAGATTTAGCGAAATGAGCATCGGTTTGGATCGAAGGAAGCCAAGCCAATCCCCTCGCCTGAAGCATGCAACTGCCCTTCAACGAAGACTATTCTCGTGCCTATTATCACGGACTCGGTTCCACGTGTCAACCCACGAAATGGAAGCAACTTCCCTACGTATTCCACAACTTTTGAAGTCCTTCTTGATGCTACCATGTGGCCATGCAGCCCAACCAGCTCCTTGCCTATATATATATATGACTCCACAACAAGTTGAGGGGACTTTTCCGCCCCTAAGGAAGCTCTATATATTTCGGCCATGGCTGCCATTGAAGAATCTCGATCTTCTTCAATAAAATCAATAAATTCAGAGAGCATTATTCGTTGTAATCAAGTGTTTGAGTGTCAATACTCATTCTAATTGTAATATCTGAATGAATTGAGAAACTATGAAGTGGATATAGGCTTGTTAACGCTGAACCACTATAAATCCCATATCTCTGCATGATTTTCTGTGTTTTAGATTATTAATCTTCATAAATCCTATTCAATTAGGTGTTAGTGCCATTTTTTAGTCTAACAATATATAATTGATAAGTCAATTTCTGGTTATCTAATTTTTGTTAAAATTTTCTCTCTTTAAATTTCCAGAAAATTTCGCCAGCTTCTCCTTTGTATGAGTCACTCGGTACAACTACAAATCGCCTCTCTAGGCCATTTCCATTCAAAAAGAAAATCAAAAAGCCAAGCGACTTGCCAAATAGGCTCATAAAATCTCATATTAAATTAAATACGTACCTCTTTTTTTGGGCATTCAATTTATATCTCTTCATACACTTCATTCCAAACCTGCTTAACTTATATATCCATCCATTACCAATTTATTTCAACTCAATCCAATCGTTTGAATTCAATTAGCTAATTTATTCTTTAACAAGATCTTTTGCTATTATTTTTTTTGGCAAAGCCGACCGATTTTTACAGTGATCCATAACACTCTTTATTAAAAATAAAAATACAATTATAACAGGTGATATACAAAACATATATCTTTTGCTATTTCACTTATTATTCGAACATATCACGTTCATTTTTTTTTTTTTTAATTTCTTAAAACCAATTCAATTCCATTTTAAACTCATTTTTCATATTTATTTCAAATACGAATTTACAAAACTAAGGTTAAGTATGGTCCCAAAAACTTCATTAACTAATCATTTTCTAATTATTTAACATCATTCCATAATCCAAAATCCGATTTTTGTTTCAAACATCAATTCATTTACTTCGTTTGAGTTCATATTTATTTTTTAAATCAATTCTAGTTTTTTCTAATGAAAATCCAAATTTTGTTAACTTAAAATCCTTCGGTTTTATTGATTTAACTGTTATAATTTATAAACGATTATATCGTTTTTTCTGGACATACGATTTTGATATAACTCAAAATCTATAAGGCGAAATATAGTATTTTCTCTTCCATCAGAAAAATATTATTCAATCGATCTTGATGATTCTTGTTCCAAAGAATTCCGACTTAAACTGAGTTCTACATACTCAATTGAAGTTTGAAACATCAAATTACGAGCTACCACATTACGGCGAGCTCATTTTTATTATATTTAAATATAAACGTCTAAACTTCGTTTATTAATAAATTTCAACTCATTTCTTAGATATTTTAATATATATTAACCAATTTTCCAAATCCAACTTAATGTCTCTGATTATCCCTAATCGTTGATTATTTCATAATTCAGTTATAAATTTATTTATAATTCAATACTCTATACAGAATTCCAGTTCCCTTTGAAATAAATTATTTTACATAAACTTTGATGTAATCGAATTCCAATTTTAACTTACTTGGATTTAACTCAATTCGGTTTATTTTTTGAATTCTGCAATAAAATCTATCGTTCCCTTTTCGAAACGATTTCCAGTTACTTTTTAATTCATGCTTGAATTTATATTCCCAAATTATCCCATGATAAATATCCCACTTTATTTATAAACAACGTTTATAAATTTACTTCCTTGTTTTATACATTAAAACAAGTTGCATTTCAAAATCTATTTAAAACCCGATTCTTATTTTGGAATATTTCATTACTATAACTTATATATATAATTGTGGTATCTAGTTTCATATTTAATTTTAGTTTCTATCTAATACAATTTAATTATCCTTTCTAGAAATAATTTATTTTTATAAATTCGACATAGTCGAATTCCAATCATAAATCGTTACGGATTTATTTTATTTAAATTTACATTCCGAACATCGGAATAGATTTCATCGTTTCTTTTTGAAACTAATTTCAATTCCCCTTTTAAGTTCACATTTAAATTTATATTCCACACATAATCCAATGAATATTATTCCATTTCATTTATAAATGTCATTTATAAATTCACCACTTGCTTTTATTATTCAAAACAAGTTAATATTTCCTAGCCCGTTCGAAATTCAAATTCTATTTTAGAAAAATAGATTTTTCTGTTTTAAATCTCAAAATTCCCTTCCATGATATTTTACATATCAATATTTAGGGCCAGTGATATTGAAACATTCAAAACACCCAATTATCAACCATAGGTTTTCAAAACACCTAATTTTCAACCACAATTCATCAACAATTATTCAATGCATCCGAACAATCAACAAACAACATATATAAAATTAAAAGAAAAATTCATTTATAATAAAGTTATAAACGAATCCAGAGAGTGAGTTTACTCACCTTGATTTTTAATTATGCTCCATTCCATTTCCAATTTAATTCCTGATTATGCAATCCTCTGCTACGAATTACTCGACTGACTTCGTTCGATAAAATCTCGTATACCCCTAATATGATATTTCTTATTTAATATGACATTATAAAATAAATTTTATGAGTTTGGATATACATTAAAATATTTAATTGAAATAAGAAAGTATTAACTGAATTAAAATAATTTAAATTACCTTAATTCCCTTTTAAAATCCAGCTTCTTTCCTGTGAATATAACACGCCCAAATCCTGAAGCTTTTTTTCCAACTCCCCATTGCCTGTGCCTCCTATTGACTAACCCTAATCCACTATACCACCCTTGCCGACACCCATCTACTGTTGTCATTCCCTCCTTCATCACGTGAATCCGCTTCCTCTAGAAATTCAAGCACACGCTCTCAAACAACGCTCGACCCTGCCGTCCTTCACACATAGCTACAGCAAAACCGACAACAATAATCACGAAACCTCTCCAGTGTTGAACCTAGACGCACCTCCACCTCTTGAACAATACACCGCCCTCGAATCTCCTTCCGACAACCTCCAACTCCATGAACTAAATGCGAACCCTAGGTCTACACTGGCACTCGAAGTCGGCCTTGGAACTCGCATCGCACCATCCTTGATTTCTTGAAGCTTGAATACAAGCTATTCGATCCCTATTTTTATTTTTTCCCCGATCGGTTTTGATTTCGTGACTGAGAAAAAAGAATAACTGAAATGGATTTTAAAAATGCTTCTAGGTTTAAGGAATTAAAAAATAAATGAAGGTAAAGACTTCGATTTTTAAAATGAGGAAATAACAAAGACGAAATGTCTGGATGTTCTCTAGCCTTAGAAGGAAAAAATGAAGAAGGGCAATGAGGTATAATTTATAGGCGACGAGTAGAAGGATAGGTACAACTTCAGTTTTCAACAGGTTATAGGTTGGGTCAGGCTTGTAGTGTATTTCGTTAATTAGCTTACGGAGGAAGGAAAAGGTCTTTTTATTTTTTATTTTTTATTTTAGTTTGATTTGAACTAATATGATTTAATTTAATTTAAATCATCGCGTGATTTTGAACTCCTATTTGAGCGCATCAACTGGCATTCCTAGGCTTATACCACTATTCTAAACACACTAGAACATGTCTCGAAGCCTCATTTGATCATATGAAGAAGATATTAATTTAAACCGATACAATATAAATTAAATTCAAAACAATTAATTCCTCGATTATACATTATTATTATCGTTTATATTCAAATGGAATTTATATTGATTCTCTAAATCGTATCGATTTAGTTTTAACTTCAAATTCAATTATCTTTTATTTATGTATACGATTATTCAATACACTCGAATATATCTTATTCGTTTATTAAATCGATAAATTCGATAATAAAATCTATTTATATTATCAACTCAACATTTAAAACAATATTAAATGTTTAAAATTAATCGACGAAAAATTCGGGTTGTTACATACACACATACAAAATTCCTATTGAGGACATTTTAAATTCAGATTCTTAATTACACATATTTAATACGCACTAATAATATGTTAATTACATAATAAATAGTAATAAATATAGCATAATTAAAGCATGCGTAAAGCAATGTCCTAGAATGTAGAAATGTCAATCCTAACGACTAAAAAAGTTTACAAGTTATTTCCTTAACTTCATTAATATGACATATAATGTCTATTCACATTCAAATCAATAATAAGGAAATAACACACATATATAAAATAACTTGCAACCTTGGTTTTAAAGATTACTTGAATAATAAAAGAAAGAGAAAGTGAAATATGTCAAATATATGTATAATCTCTTTTTGGTACTGCTTTACTTTTCTTATAATTTTATACAAAAACATAGAATTAGTGACTGGTGTTCTAATACGTTCAAACTATCTATTTTATAAATAGATGCTTAAACCTATTTAAGTTACAACACATAAATATTATGTTTTTGAACATATATGAGATTTATAGTTTACACGAAAGTAAATCAGACCATTATCCAAACTAAACAACACCCAAAAATCCATATATTATTACGTTCATAATAAAAACCCAGTATACAATAAATGATTGACTATTTCCGCAATTTATAAGATATTTGGATGATTTGCTTATACTTGTTTTCGTGCATATCCAAATCCCTTTAAGCATAAATATCCAAATCTACAATATTTAGATATAGAAAATTGCATACTTTTAAGTTTTCCACTCACAATATTACAAGGAGAAGGATGAATAAGTTGCGTAGAACTAGCTTTTGGATTGTATCCTCACAAATACCGTTTTCCAAAATTTCTCCTAGACCTATATATATATATATATATATATATATATATATAAGAATCCAATTAGAGTCTTATACACATAAAATTCCTAATTCCAGATTATAATGAGAAAACTAGACTAAAAGAGATAGAGAAATATACTGGAGAAGGAGAATAATCATAACCTATCTATTTTTTGGAATTTTGAACAATGATGGAGAAATAGAATAAAGGCGTATAAGAGAATAGAATGTTGAGTTGAGGAGAGAAGTTAAGGACTTATTTATAGTTGCTAGAGTGTGTAGGGACCGTAGGATTGGTTTTATAAAATATGGACTGTCCGTCCTAACAAAATACAAAACCCTAACAGAACAAGCCTCTCTTCTACCCTCGGCAAGAAGGGCGGTCACCCTCTCACTAGGAGGGCAGCCAACCTCTAGGTTAACCTTCTTAAGGGTCCAGTGCTAGGAGATTTATTTCCTTGTCGTTTCAATCTTATTAATTATGTTAATTTATTTGATTGATTCTTTCCGTTTCTTTTGATTTTCGTCTCCTTCTTACATACAAACATACATACATATATATATATATATAAACATAATTTTGAAATCTCAAGGAATATTCCATTATGCCAAAGGCATATTATTTTATTTCAGATTTATATTTTTACACTTTTACTTTCAAATATTGTGTGTATTCAATTTTCATATAACTTGTTTTATTCATAACTTTTTCATACAGACTCTGTTTTCGATAATTAAATATGGAAACAGGGTAAAATCTCACAACGAATACAATGGTAATATTTTGTGTCCCAATTCTCAGTTATACAATGTTCGTATTTCAAGCCCATTAATATTTTATTAACTATTATTGTTTATTCTTAATTTTACCATATATGTCTATTTATGTTATATTATATGAGGTCTTACATTCTTCCCCCATAGAAAAGATTTCATCTCGCAATCTTTCCGAAGGGGCTAAAAGAACAACTCGCTCTAAAAAACATGTTATGAGCCCAAGTTATTTATTAAACAGCTACTACTCGATGTGATATGTACTGCATACTTTCTAAAGTGAGCTTAGTTCTAGCGTAAAAGTGTAATATGTGATGTTGTACATATACAAAACACCATAATTTGCATATAATTTTAGTATGAGTGCTTAGTGAATTTGTGTTGCAAACAATTTCTATCATCCAATCTAACAACCACAATGCAACCATGAAATCCTTAAATTTTAGAGAAAGGCTACAAAGGATAAAATTTACATGTCTTCCATCAAATTTCCCCCTAAATGTACTCGAACCAGTCTAACTAAATATTGTGGGGCCTTAAAATTCCATGCTCTACAATATCTATTATAGCATGAGCCGCCAAGGGTTCCGGTTTTGTCTCGATTTCTTGATTAGGCCCTACAAAAATTTGTCATATTGTGGAGGTGTCTTATTAAATATAGAAGTAAAAAAAGTCATAAGATCTTATCATCAACAATATCTTTTATTTCCCCAATATTGGGAAAGCCTTAAATATAATGTCGACTTTCTAACTTTCACAAGCTGCCTAATCAAATTAGACCCTTTTCAAAGTCTAATCACAATTTTAGTTCAATTAAAATTTAATAATGGTTTTCCCATCAACAACTTATTGATTATCAAAGTCTCCTTGAAATACTTCAAGGGTGCTACCCCGACCATCAAAAGTAACTATGTTAATCCTAAAAGATAAATATAATTCCTATTGTCTAAAAGATTCAATATTCAAACTTTTCCTTTCGTCCTCAAATTTCTGGCTATCTTTCCAGTTTCCCCTTTAGTCTTCAAATGAGGTGTGACCCAAAAATTCAAAAGTTTCTTAAACTAAAATTTATAAATCCAACTAACTTATGTCCTAGCCTATACTTATACCTAAAATATTTTTCCATAACCCAATTTCATTGTATTCAAGTTCCATTAAGGTCTTCACTACAATTATATTGACACATTTAAAATTACAAGGAATGAATATTATTTTACTTTGAATGGATAATGTAATCTATATACGAACACATAAAATTACGCATCACACCTTTATATTTTATGTATATTCCATATAATTCCAATATAGTTTTTTTCTGAAAAATGGCAAAAGGAATAATTTATAAAAATTAAACAAATATTCCTATACAGGCCAAAACATGATCATATTTAAAGTAAAAAGGCTAGTTTACACAAATCTAGTATTTTAGCCTATTCCTTAATCTCACACTTTAAATTCTTATTCTTGAGGATGAAATTCTTTAAAGCTAAACTTCTTCTTCACTCGGTGTTAACCGGCCTTTTGATCCGGTTCCCAAAAGTACACAACACACGCTCAGCTCAGCCCCTCACGTGGAGTCAAGGCTGGGAAGACATCTAGGAGTGAAGGAAACGGGTTAGAGAGGGTTCGCACAACCAAAAGTCCTCGTAGTCCGATCCATGAACCCGAACCGCGAGCCATCAGAGCGCCAATTCCCAAGACCTTCACAAACCCCCACAAGGTGTCACTCGAACCCTCCGGGGCGCGAATTTCACACCCTTTAGGGGTGCGAAATTCACACTTGTAGGGTGAAAAATTCGCACCCCGCCAGGTGCGAGATTCGCACCTAGCGGGATATAAAACTCGCACCCACATGGGTGCGGAATTCGCACCTAGCCAGGGGCAAAATTCCCACCCAGTTGGGTGTGAGATTTGCGCCTCGCAGAGGTGTGAAATTCGCACCCTCGAGTGCGAATTTCACACCCTTGCAGGCCATAATTTCGCAGCCCCAGGGGATGTAAATTTTGCACCCCCCAGATATGCAAATTTCGCACCCCAGGGGTGGGTGCGAAAATTTGGTCGGTGCATCAGCCAGGTGCGAATTTTTGAGTATGTGGGTCCACTTTCATCTACTTCGACCTATTCCTACCTAATCCATGTCCTATAAATACCCCATAGCCTCACACTTCATAGGGGTTGGAATTTGTTACCTTGAGACTTCATGAGAGCTCCATTAATGGCGTCTCCACTTTGAGGAAGAAGAAGGACAAAAGTGTCTTTTTCCTATATTCAGCAATATATGCCAATTATGACGTCATATATGATAAAGATGACATTACCTAGCCTACAAGAAAATGTAATGAGATGTCATGTGATGGGCTCAACCTTGTAACCTTTTGTGATCAATAATATTTCAACAACGCTTCAAAGTGGACGTATGCCCCTCACGAGGTCGAACCAATATAAATCTCTTATGTTATTTATCGCTTTCCGCTCTTGTCTATACGACCGAATCAATTACTCCTAGTAATTGGAATCTTTGGTGTTTACGACATTTTTTTCCATCAACATTTGGTGCTTTCACTGAGAACACTTGGATTTTTGTGCCCTTTGTCGCATGTTTTCACCTTGACCCCCCATCGAGCTTGAGGTTCCTTGCTAAACCTGCCATCGAGCCCTCTCACGATGGCAAAGCGACCAAAGAATGCAATGGTCGGCTCTTCAGCCGCAGCCAAGGCCGGTACATCCCAGAAAACTCAACGAACGGAAATCCCTCACATACCCTGTACTTAACCAAGGTCCACGAATTACTCACTTACCTCGATCGCTTCTTCATCACTCACATACTTCGAGAGCAGAATGAAAAAGCAGATTCACTAGCCAAGCTAGCAAGCTCCGAGGACCCGCAACTCCTAGGGTTAGCCCCTGTCGAAGTGCTCAACTCCCCTAGTATCAAGCAAACTCAAACGGAGGTGGTCATGAACAACGAACCCGAACCCGAACCTGAATCTTGGATGACATCAATCAAGAATTACCTCCAGCATGGGACCCTTCTTTGGAGCTACGAGGAAAAACATGCGCTCACCCGCCAATCGGCTCGCTATCTTCTTATGGATGGGGTGTTCTATGTAGAGGTTTCTCCCTCACCCTCCTTAGATGTGTAGCCCATCATAACACCACCAAAGTCTTAACTGATGTACATGAAGGGGAGTGCGGCGACCATACTGGAGAGCAAACCCTGGCCAGAAAAATACTCAGACAAGGTTATTACTGGCCCATGCTCGATCAAGATGCCGCAGACTATGCTCTCAAATGCGACAAGTGCCGGCGGTTTTCAAAGATCCCGAGAGCCCCGCCTATAGAGCTAACACAAATGGTCAGCCCATGGCCATTTTCCTTGTAGGGAATCGACATCATTGGAACTCTTCCAATGTCTAGAGGTGGGGCACGATACGCTGTCGTTGAAGTTGATTATTTTACCAAATAGGCAGAAGCCGAAGCTCTCGCCACAATCACCACTAAGAAAATGATCAACTTCGTTATACGCAACATCATTACTCGATATGGGGTTCCTCAAGCAATCAGCTCTGATAATGGCACCCAATTTAAGAGTGCCGAATTCAAAGCTTTCTGCCAGCGGCACAACATCGAAAAGAGATTCTCGACAGTGGCTCGTCCTCAAGCCAATGGGAAGGTCGAAGCGGTCAACAAAGTCATTAAGTTCGTCATCAAGAAGCGCTTCGAAATGGTTGGGGGCATGTGGGTGGATGAACTTCCTCTAGCCCTATGGGCATACCGAACCACCCACAAGACTATAACCAGGGATACTCCCTTCGCCCTGGCCTATGGATCAGAAGTCGTTATTCCTATTCAACTCAAGCTTCCATCTCATCGAGTCACCTATTTCGATCCAAGGACAAATCAAGGTTCACTTTTGGGATCACTTGACTTGCTGGAAGAAAAAAAAAGAATGAAGCTGATCTTCGAGCTGCTGCCCAATGGCAATGAGTCGCCTGATACTTCAATTCCAGGGTCCATGTTAAGGACCTCAACGTCGGCGACCTCATCCTAAAATGGGTCTTCCCTCCACCGAGAGGCCTCGCCTCTAGTTGGGAAGGTCCGTACTCCATACAACGGAAGCTCGGCAATGGATCTTTCAAACTCACAACCGTGGACGGAGCTGAACTCACAAGGGCATGGAACAGTGAACATCTCCACCGCTACTTTATATAACTTAGTACCCAGTTATCTACGCTTTCCAACAATGTTTTGCTTTCTAAACAATCCAAGGCATTCTAAAGGCTATTACTGCCAAAGTTATTAGTGGAAATGATGTTCAACTCCCCATCTCTTCATGTTTATGTTTACCCCGCACGTGACACGTTTGACTAATCCTGTCAATTAGCTTACGTTCAAACAGTCGGTTGTCGTGTCGGCCTCCGAGCACGGATTCGGCACCGCCGTCCGAATCTCAAGCCAACCTCAAGACCAAAATATAATGGCTCCGACCGGCACCCCGAGCATGGGAGCCGACAACGCTACTCTAGTCGCCGGCCCGCGGCGCAATCTAGTATAAATAACCGCAAACTCGAATCTCGGCCCCATGCCGAGACCGAGGATAAATCGTTCCACGCCCAAGTCCCAAGTGACCTGGGGCCACCCAACAGCCAGGCGCGAGGGATGTAAATCCCTCCCCCAGCTACAGGTACTGGTCGAATCTTGGCGTAGCACCGAGATCGACCCTTAAATCGTTTCTTCCCCGAAGCTCTCAAGGCTAAGGGGTAGCCTATGGCCACGATCGGACCCTACGGGCTAACGATCTGGGCTTCTCTTCTCAGGTAAGTAAATGACACCCATGGCTCGCCTAAACCCAATGAACGACGGGAGAGCCACACACCGGACGGACCACACGACGTGACGTCATACGCCTTCGCTACACTTGGGATTAACCCCGGGCAACCCAAATACAGCAGGCACTCAGCTTGGGTTCACAAACTACGGGTTTCCTGAGCTAAGGGAAGCTTACTAGAAG
Source organism: Allium sativum (assembly GCA_030737875.1). Lineage (NCBI taxonomy): Eukaryota > Viridiplantae > Streptophyta > Magnoliopsida > Asparagales > Amaryllidaceae > Allium > Allium sativum. The sequence continues at coordinate 52,012,557 of CM060927.1, forward strand.
CCTGCGCTTTATCAGTTGCTCCGGAATAATTGACCCGGAGCACGGTACACAATCACACCCCTCTGGAATAATCGACCCAGAGCGCGGCACACAATCCCTTTTTTTGTTAGGTGTAACGATAAGTATCCTTATGCAAGTATGGGACGCCCAAAAATATAAGAAGAACATCCAAACACTTAACACAAATCGCGATCTGTACTAATTCATAATTCATTTCTACACGCATACATTGAAACATACTACATGTCTAACATCTTTCTTTCTAATGACATGGTGTACATAAGAACCACACCATGTCTTGAAAAACCAAACGCGAGGGTCGTACTCACGTAAACTATCGGCCTACACTACCAAAATGAACGGTAATTTCTACTTAGGTTGCTAACACTAATCATGTTTCTTCCGGTTGTGCGTGTGCTTGTTCTTTTTTGAAGATTCTATGCTCGACGGTTCATCATTTTCACCGGGCCTCTTCTTGCCAGACCCGCTCTTTCCATCCGGGCCCCTTCGAGAAGTCGTCAATTCATGAGAAGCCGAGAGACGTCTCTCGCCTATCCCATCGCCACTAGAGACCTCGATAATATCAATGAGGGTGGCATGTGGCATAAGCTTGGGGGTACTCCCAACAGCAAGGTCGACCATAACGTCGCCCGTCTCCGGGACCGCCTTGCCTTCCCGCTCAGCTTTCTCCTTGGCTTGTTTGGCAGCCCGCCGCATAGCGTGCTTCTGGGACCCATGCGGCATGACGTCACCAGCCTTGGTTTTCTCAAGGGGCTCATTAGTCCTCTGCTATGCTTCCTAATCCTCCCTCTTCTTCCGGGCCTCATCATCAGCCCTTTTCTTCTCAGCCTCCTCGTCGGCCTTTCTATTTGCGACCGTGTTAGCGGGTCTCTTCTCAGCATCCTCCCTGGTCTTCATTAAGACCTCCTTCCTGGAAGCCTCGTCATGTTCTCGCTTCTCCTCCACTTCTTCGCTCTTATCCACCATCTTGGCTTTCTGAGCTTCCACCATAGCCGCCATCGAAGTCACGTCGGCCACCAATGGACCTCAGGCATGAAAACTCTGTCTGTCAACCATCTCCCCTTCATCCATCAGACCGTCACACAGACTGGTTGTTATCTGTATATATGAGAAGGTGTCAAGCTGTTCGCCGACTCCTCCATACTGCACTTCCGCAGGCTCTCGCCCAGACTGAGTTTCTTGTGGGACCATGGGGGCAGGGCCGATGTCGCGGTCAGTATTAGAAGGGCTACATGGTAAAAACACAACCTTTTAGCCCAAGAATTCGGTAATCACATCATCCTATGGGATGCATTGTAAAGGGAATTTACCTCCGGTCGGGGATGATAGGGGAGGATTAGATGGGGCACTCGGTGCCGCAGGCAATATGAATCCGGCCTCTCCTAGCCCTGGGTGATTAGGGTCATACTCAGTCGAAGCCCGAGTTGAAGCTGCGGGAGCACTCACTATACCCGATTCAGGGGCCAATGGTCAATAGGAGCTTGCTTACACGAATGTCCCCGCAACCACAACACTCTCAGTCATGACCGACTTCCCCTTCTCAGTAGTAAGCCTCTCCAGCCTCTCTCTTTCAGCATCCTCAAGAAATAACCTCTTACCCTCTTCCGGCCTCTCGCGCTCCTCGACAGTCAGGAGATCAATCGCGAGTTGGCGTTAATCTAATGTCCCCACATCCACTTGGCGCATATAAGCTTCGTAGTGAACCAACCTCTCCCAAGTTCGAGCTAGTTCCCGGGGATAATCATCAACCAATGAGAGTCCATGGAGTCTCAAGACCTTAAAGTAGAAGTTTCAGATATCTTCCTCCACAGACGATTGCACTTGGACCTTGGTATCCGCAAGCTCCTCTCTCAGTTGTTCCACCTCCCTCAGATGGACCGCTCTCAGTCCATCCATCGTGCCCAGCACATCCCGATTACTGGCCTCCACGTCCTCCTTGGCCTTTTTCATCTCCTCAAGCTATTTTTTTAGGATGTCATTCTCCACCCTCAGAGCATCGTTGTCAGTTTGGAGATCAAAGACTTGCGCGTTTTCTCGTTCTATGTCAGTGCATACTTTATCCACCTCAGCCTTATCCCTCTTTAGGGCTGTGTTCTTGGTAGTTAGGTCGGCTATAGTTTCCGTGAAAACAGCGCGGCAGTGATCAGTCCCCCTCTTGAGTGTCTAATACCCTTGTCTCATCTCAGCTGAAAACAATAAGATCGGCGAGTTAGCGTTCAAAGATACAGGAACAAGTGAAGGAAATTTTCCAATGCAATGGATAGACTTACCTATCTCCTTTTCTAAAGTACCAACGGTGGCCTTCTCACAATCAATAATCAATTGCTGATGGAAAGAATACTTGGTAAGTTCGTTGGCCTGGTGATACGCAGCCTTCACATGCATCAATATTTCCCCGGACTCCCTAGATGGGGCAGGGCAAAGATCGGGGAGAAACTTCAGCTCATCTAAGTAATGATGAGGGAAGTAATGTTTTAAGAATGCTCTCCGCTCCTTTATAGGAAGAGCTAAAACCTAAGCCTTGGTCAGATCTCCCGCCACTGTCACAGTCGTGTCATCCGACCTTGGCCGAGCAAGCGATGGATCCTTCCCCTTAGTGGGCTGAAAAGGAGCCGTGGGAGCAATGCAAGAAGGAGTTCTCGATGACATGCGCCTCGATCCCACTAAGTAAAGTTGGGAATCTCCCGCAAACACTCGAATTGGAGGAGAGGGAGGAGGGGACGAGGGAAATTGGGGTCTATCAGGTTGACGGCTCTCGCTGCCACAGTCCTACAAAGGTAGGGCCTCCCCGTACAAGCTAGCACCTCTCCTAAAGGCACCAAGAAAGGCACTTTGAGGTCGTCATCGGTCTCTAGGTCCGTGACTTCGTCCTCCCTATCCTCTAGACATATCACCTGATAAGAGAAACAAATAAGACCAGTAAAGTCGTGCATTCAGAAGAATCGCTATGTTATGCAGTGACTACGAGTGTATGCCCTAAGTGTTCTATCAACAAACCAGATTGCGTCCCACTCGAAGGAGCTAACTCCCTCGTGGCAAGATCCAAGTCTTCCATGCCAATCGGAGTCAGCCACAGGGATGTGTCCAAGTCAAGTTTATTTAAGCCATCGAACCGGCGCTCATCTTCAGGTGGGGTCGCGGCTTCAGGAGCAGTCACGTGAGACAATGACCTGATCGAAACTCTAGCCCCTCTTCCGGGGATGGGGCGGGAACATCCATCGAGCCCTTGTCCCCAGATGCAGCCTCCTCACCGCGAGCACCATCCTCACCAACATCTCACTGGAACTTTACAGCCTTTTTTTGCTTGGGCCCCGCGGCGCGTAATTTCCTTTTCTGACCAGGAGTCGCAGGGCCATTCGCCGTAACCTTCTTTGGCACACTGCTTGCCACTAAGGGCCTAGTTATAGCCCGATCATCCGGGAGAAACCCAGCACGACGAAGGCGCTCTTGGCTTGTCACAGCATTAGTTTTGCGAAACTCTATGGGGATCTCTCGTAGAGAATTAAGACGTTGCTGGTACTCCTCACCAGTTGGTGCCTTGGGATTTCCTGCAACGAGCAAACAATAATAAGACACGAGATCCAATAATTATGGAGTAGGAAACAGAGTTCGAAGGTACCCACTCCCTTCTATCCATCTCCTTGCAAATCCAGGAGGCTAACGCCGAAGAACCAGTCATGCTTAATAACTGACGGTTTGGGCCACTTCCGATAAAGAATTTGGTAGCGGCTGACGCTTCCAGGAACCGTTGAGAGGGTGATCCGCTGGTCGTTCTCCTCAAGTTGAAAAAATACCGGATGTCCTCCCCAGTGGGTTCCATGTGCAAATATTCTCGGTATAGGATGCACGTGCCTAGGAGCAAGGAATAAGCATTCGGATGTAGTTGCGAAGGTGTGAGACAAAAGTATGAAAGCATGTCTGAGATAAAGTCACTGGCTGGGGGTACGCAACCCGCGAAATAGGCTTGTTTATTCCAAGCAGTCAAGCCTTCGGGCGGTGCATGGGCTCTTTCACCCTCACCCGGTGCGTGGACATTGCCCACGGGAATATTGAACCGCTGCGCCATTTTTTGACCGCTGTAGCATCCGGGCGTGACGGTACCTAGTCCGTCGGATTTTCCGAGATAACAGTGTCAGGCAACATGTCAGGAGCTACCGAAACCGCTGGTGCATCTCCACCCATAATATCCATATTCTCTACCTCCTCGCGTCTGACCAGAGAATATAGACTCTCAATTTGCTCCCCATGGTCGGATACTTCAGGTGAACTAGCTGGTTGAGAAGGAACGGTTCCTTCGGTGGTCTCAAGCTCGCTGCCACTCGAGTTATCGCTATTGGTAGAGTCAGATGTATGTGACCACGGGAGGCAAGCCTCGGCCTCCAAGGTCTTCGCAGTATTTGATCTTGTTTGCATCGCTAGCTATACTTTAATACACTAGTATTAGACATTGCAAGAGAATAACCTGTGCTCCTCATGTCGGTGGAAACCAACAAGTGCGTGCAGTGTTATGCAAAGTCAAGATGAACAGAGAAAAATTAAACAGGCCAATAGTTCGGTCACAGTTCAAGTATATGCGCTATCCTATGTGAAAGGTCCAACTTCTCGTCCGCACAATTAACTGCTCGAGCATGAGGCACAGTCATACAAGTAAATAAGCTGTATAAAAAACTAAGGGCAGGGAGTTAGGAAACCGAAGTTATGCAAAGGAGAAGCAACACCCCGCCGAGGGGCAGCGTGAAGCAACCAAGCCGGCTGGACCTAGCATGAAGATCAAGCTCATTTCGGGATTCGAAGACTCGAACCTCCCTCAGGGTTCGAAATTTCGAGCCCCCTGGGGTTTGGAAATTCGAACCCTATCAGGGTTCGAAAAATTCGAACCCCAAGGTTTGGAAATCAAACCCCGGAGGTTTGGGTAGTCGTACCCCATCAGGGTTCGAAAATTCGAACCCCGAGGTTAAGATATTTGAACTCCATTAGCATTCAAAAATTCGAACCCTGAAGGTTCGGATATTCGAACCCCTTCATGGTTTGAGGATCCAAACCCCTCATTTTTGAAAATTCGAACCTCCTGATGGTTTGAGACCTCGAGCCTCTGAGGGGGTCGGCTCTTCGATGCTCCTCCGGATCTTGAGTCTTTAGCCTCCCTCCTCCTACTCTCCTTCGATTCGTCAATTACCTAGGTCTGGTTAAAGGTTTTGAGTTCTGAAGCTTTCACAACAAGGGCGACCAAGGAAGAAAATAATGGAAGGAAGGAAATGAGGAGGGAGGCTATTTATAGTAAAAGGGGAAAAACCCCTTGGTCTTTCCCAAAATCTCAAACCCGTGGGTTCGAAATTTCGAACCCACGGGTCTTGAAATTTCAAACCCACTGGGGGTTCAAAATTTCAAGCCCCTAGGGTTCTGAATTTCAAACCTGCAGGGTTCGAAATTTCGAGCCTTCGGGGTTCGAGATTCCAAATCTGCATGGTTCATAGGTCCAGGAAAAAAAGAGACAATGTATTCCATGCACACGCATTGCTAATACTTAGCGACGTGAGCACGCTGTCGCGCCCGCACCAGCTTGCTCGTAAGTCTACAGCGAACGAACTCTACAACTAATGTTTTCTTTTCTTTAACAGGATGAGTCTACAACCCGACTACAACCTTAGCCAAGGCAAAGCACATCTTTCAAGACAAGACGTACTTTGGGGAGAAGTGTTAACCGACCTTTTGGTCCGGTTCCCAAAAGTACATAGGACACGCTCAGCTCAGCCCCTTGCGTGGAGTCAAGGTCGGGAAGACTTCTAGGAGTGAAGGAAACGAGTTGGAGAGGAATCGCACCAAAAAAAGACCTCGCAGTCTAAGCCATGAACCCTAACTACGAGCCATCAGAGCGCCAATTACCTAGACCTTCACACACCCACAAGGCGACACTCGCACCCTCCGGGGTGCGAATTTCGCACCTCTAAGGGGTGCGAAATTCGCACCCTGTAGGGTGCAAAATTCGCACCCCGCCAGGTGCGAGATTCACACCTAGCAGGATACGAAACTCGCACCCACCTAGGTGTGGAATTCGCACCTAGCCAGGTGCGGAATTCATACCTAGCTGGGTGCGAGATTTGCGCCTCGCAGAGGTGCGAAATTCGCACCCTGGGGTGAGAATTTCGCACCCCTACAGGCCAGAATTTTGCTTCCCCTAGGGGATGCGAATTTTGCACCCCACGAGGTGCGAAATTCGCACCCTAGGGGTGAAGTGCGAAAATCTGGCAGGTGCATTAGCCAGGTGTGAATTTTTGAGTATGGGGGTCCATTTTCACCAACTCCTACCTAATCCTTGTCATATAAATACCCCATAGCCTCACACTTCAAAGGGGTTGGAATTTGTGACCTTGTGACTTCATGAGAGCTCCATTAATGGCATCTCCACTTTGAGGAAGCAGAAGGGCAAAAGTGTCTTTTTCCTATATTCATCAATATATGCCAATTATGACATTATATGTGATAAAGATGACATCACCTAGTCTACAAGCAAATGTAATGAGATGTCATGTGATGGGCTCAACTTTGTAGCCTTTTGTGATCAATAATATTCCAACAATGCTTCAAAGTGGACGCAGGCCCCTCATAGGGCCGAACCACTATAAATCTTTTGTGTTATTTACAGCTTTCCGCTCTTGTCTATACGACCGAATTAATTATTCCTAGTAATTGGAATCTTTGCTGTTTACAACATTTTTTGCCGTCAACACTAAGTATTTCAAAAATTATAAGACCAACACACTTCCTCTTGTAGGCTACAAGTCTAATCCCATTATTAACTTCAAAATTTTATATATGGTAAATAGCTTAGTTAAGCATCCCCATGAAATTCATTTTTACTCATTTAAATTAAATTTTAATAAGGGATATTAAACAAACAACACAATCATAAATAAGGATTCATTACTTAGCTCACTTTATACTCTTATCCAATCAATACAAAGGACCACTAATAGTCGCAACCAAAGAAAGAAAAAAACTTTTGGAGGTTTTCTCCTATAATTAAATGGTCTAAATAGTGTTGAGGTCCTAATGTTTCATTCCATATCCTTGAGATGTCAATCCATTCTTTTAAACCTTCCACCTTTGTCTTCCTCATAAATGTGGTCCATTAATTCTTCAAATATATACATCTAACCGGACCATTCCATGAATACTTATCTGATTCATTCAAGTTTGAAAATATACCCATTTTTATTCAAATTAATTCCTCTTATAAATTAGTTCCCACAACTAATTAAAAATTCTTTGCCCATTAAATTTGTAATTAATATCCATGAATCCTTTTTTTAATTGTAAATTACTTTACTTGCATCATACTAATTTTATATATTGCTAATGCTAGATACATTCATAGTCGTATTAATTCATAAACAAAACCATCTAGGAAAATCAAGTTGACAACCAAACTTTAATTTTGGAAATCTATACTCCTCTCGAACTTTTCGAATATAAACCACTAGGATTGACACCAAAATTTCATATTAGGTTGCATAACTTATTCTTACCTAGTCCTAGAACAAGTTGTGATTTACCTAATTTACTACCCTTATTTACTCCAGGATTATTTCTTTTTATAAAGTGCATTTTTTTATAATTATACAAAATAAATATACTTTTCTAACCATTGTTATATCTTTATTATTTCTCAAACTTGCACAAATTTAAAAATAGGTATTTAATGTCTAATTAAAACATGGAATGTGAACTTTTGTGTTTTTCCTCCAAGATATAAGTCTTTATGAAAAGTTTAATGTTCGCTAAAATAAATATCAATCCATGCTTTATTTTAATAAAATATTATGTATTAAGAATTTTGTTTCTTTCAAAATATTACAATAAGAAATTAGATGCCTCTTTTCTATCTTTGTAATTTTTAGAAGCATTTACTAAGTTTTCTAAATTAAGAGCGAAATGACTTTCCTTTTTAACACTTATATTTATTAACATTTTGAATGTTAGCCATTAACACTTTTCAATACTGATAAACGTTTTATGGTTTTACGTAAAAAAATTCTAAATGGCTAGTAAAACAAATTCTTATTCTACATTTGAAAATAAAATCTTAATTAAATATCCAAAATTGAATTAGAAGATAATTTAGTCTCCTAAAGTGCCTAATAAGATTTATTGCTATATTTACATAATATGGTGTAACTTCTCAAAAATATTTTTCAAACATTATTCAAGATCCGTATACCTTTTGGCATTAAAGCTTGATAATTTCTTTATATATATATATATTTGAACTTTTATTGCCATGTATATTTTAAGTCTCACATTAATCTATATTTTGATTTTTGATTTTTTTTTTAATTACCATGAATGTTTCTTTTAAACATAACCATTCATTCTAATTTATTTGCATTCAAAAGATGCTTATCAAAATTAATTTAATAGCCATAAATTACAAAATTTATTTGTTTGGAGTAATTAATGGTAACTTCTACCCTTTTCCTGTTACTCCGTGCAGAATACTCATTATTATAGGGAAAATGTCATTTGTTCCATTATTTCTCCTATTCTAGCAAATCCTCTCTACATTTTCAAATGAGCATACCTTCTCTATTAATCCTATATTTCCTCTTCTGCTCAAATAAGCCTCACATTCATAATCACAACCACTACCAAGTGTTGAAAGAAAGAAATTTATAAATTTATTTATATTATGTGAAACTTAACATATAAAATATAGGTAAAATAAGAAAATCGAAAAAATTTCTAAAATTTTTAGAAGCTATTACACTAAAATTGTAACAATAAAAAATTTACCTTTAAAATTTTCAATGTTGTTTCTTTTTAAAGAACTTACATTTATTTTCTATTTAAAGCTCATAAATGTAAACTTTTGCGGTTACAGATATACTAATAGCCTTTTATTCTTTTAAAGAATTCATCTTCTGTTTTCTCTAAAAATTTATATTTGTTATTTGTCTAACAGAAGAAATAGTAAAATACTCAAATTTCTCCTAAATCATTTATGTTTTAAAAAATGATATTTTAAATTTCTTTTTAACGGAACTATTATATAACTTGATCCTATCAATAAAATGTTCCACATTTACATCAAAATTTCATTCTGCAAAATAATTTAGTGGTATGTCAAAATTCATTTTCGTAAGTTTTCTAACAAAGATTTTTTTCCAATTTGGAAAACATATTTATTCTTTTCCTTCTAACTTTCCTATTCAACTTACTCTCTTTTCAACAAAAGTTGATGCTCACTTTTTTCATGGAAGTATGTTTCTTACCATAACTCCTTTCTTTTATATTCCTTTTAGTCCATCGCTTAATATTCTCAATAGTAGGCTTAGAAATGTCCTTAATGTCCATTTTACCCCTTTTATGTAATTATTGTTATTATGAACATATATTATCTAATTTAAAGGCAAATATTTATACCTTTGCATAAATGGTATTAATACTTCATAAATATTTTCCATTTCCAATATTGTTTCACTTATTAACCATTAAGCGTTCTTTCAAATTTTGAATTTCCATATTTACTATTATGGAAGTTTATACCATATAACAAAAGTTATACTTCTGTCTTTCCTTAAAACTCAATATATTCTTATGCAATAGATATAAATTTTTCTTTACTACTGGTTATCCCAATGGACACCTATTCCTAGTTCTTTTTATTTATTTCTTCTTATCCTCCCTATAAATGATATTAATTCACCAATTTGATATCCATTTATTATCTATTAAATAGGGAGTTTAAATACTTTCCATTTTTTCCAACTTTGTGGTCCTTACGACTATTTTGTGCTTATAGCTTTCTAAGTCGATGAGAAAATTGCTAAATTACTGTATGATTTCTTGGATATTTCTAGAAATTAAGGTTAATCCTTTCATAGTAGGACCTACATATACTATTTTATAGAGATATGCGTACTTTATATATATACACGTAATATAATAAAAAAAATTGAAAAGTCTTTTTCAAAATAACAAGTAAGCATCACAAATTTATGATTTCCCTGTAATTGGGTAATCTAAGCTCTGATACCGAATATAACAACCCACCTGGAATGAGCCTAAATTCCGACCCATAAAAAGGCCCATCGGAGCTTAGAGCCATTATAAGCAAGTCATTGGTTTCATAAAAAAGAAATAAGAAAGCCAAATTAAAAACGAAATCAGAATCTCTTGGAATATGAGACAAAATATACTAACCGAAATAAATGCACCCCTTCATAAAAACCGTAATACTATCGGTTACATCAAAATTTCCAAATGTCATAACAAGGCCCATAAATATAGATAACCGCTAGACAGAATAATAAAATAAGTTAAAATCTCCAATGCCAAGCTTCATCACGTCATCAGTCAAGCTTTCCTGCCTACTAACCTGTGTTGCTAAGAGGAGGGAGAGTTAGAACAACTATTTTCTGGTGAATGAAAATCACATAAGTTTAAAGGAACCTATTTCCTATATTTGGTCGTATAAATTCATCAAGTTATGTCTAAGCGAATTATACATACAATTTGATACAACATTAATTAGGCGAACAATCCTTAAGTCACTTAAGGCCTAACTAGTATATGTAAGGGTAGATTTCTTTTATCACTTAATGCCTTTCGAGGCGGACTACTATTTGGTTACTTGAGGTCATTTATATATTTATTTATAGATGGATTCCAACTATCACTTAATACTTTATGGAGGATCCTAAACACTTAAGACCTCACCTTCTAATCGTCAATGTTATTAAATATACTCTTAGTGTAATTTGAGAGATACTAATCTGCTACTTAATACTCGATTTAGGTAGACTCCTGTCGCCATTTATGACCCTTTTGGTGGACCCAGCATTACTGTCTACCTTCCATTGTAGGTGAATTCCAAGCCACTTAATACTTCCTTAGGCAGGCGGTCCCTCTTACATGTTCTTTGGGACTCTTATTTTCCCATTCCTAGGTATTCCCTATAACAAACCAGAATTTTGACAATAAATAGTTATTTTATTAGAAGCTCAAAAATAAGAATTTCTGCAAATGGTGTAATTTGACAATGAAACTTTAACAGTTGCGTTCGTCCTGGAATTTTGGTCAACTTTCATGTTTGGAGTTTCGCGAACGGAGTCCATATGAAAAAGTTACTGATGAAATACCAAAATGGGCGGAAAATAAATAAAGAGTATAATTAATATATATGTTCCCATTTAATTACCCAACCACCTCACTACTGACGGCTAGGTTTTTAGGGGTATTCTTGTTACATTTTATAAAATGGATGGACGGATGCTATTTAAAATGAATCCAACGGTGCAACGTCATTTCCACCCCCATAAATAAAGGGGTAGAGCCTCACTCTTTTTCCATCCCAATCCATGACGGCAGCGGAGCTCTGCCATTTTTCCTCCTCTTCTAAAATAATTTCTAAATAAAATATATTCACACATTTGCCAAATCAAATTCATATGGAATCGGGAAGATTAATAGATTCAATGGAAGAGGATGCTCAACGATAGATTTCTTCGCTCTCTTCCCTTTTTCTTACATTTTTGTAAATCTGGAACTTTCCTCTTTCTAGATAAACTATAGATTTATAAGAATTTGTGGATTGTAAGCCTAAAAAGGTTGAAAACAGAGAATTTGGGGATTGATGCTCAACGATATAATTATAATGATTTATATATTTCATTTGAATCCAATCTATGTTTTATGCCTATCAGATCTATTATTTAAATAATTTATATTGTGGCAACCATCAGATCTGGTTATGAATATGTTTAAAAATTGGCAAATGACAAGTTGTGGTTATGTATAACATGAATTATAGGATTTTTATATAATTTTCCTACATATTCCTACAAGTTATGTCATGAAATATGAAATATGTTGTATATGTTACATAACACCATGGATCTGAAAACCAGTCCCATTAAACATAAATTGTTGTAATTATGTCTCAGATCTTTAGTTCAGTGCTGAAATATGAAATTTGTAAATTGGGTAAAAATATGAATTTGTGTATTATGTGATTGTAAGAATAAAAGAAATATTCCTTTTTTACATTCAATATTGTTGGGTTTTTGGCTTAAGCATTGTAAATTATGTTATTTTCCTTATTATAAAATAATAAGGCATTATTTTAGAATCACAGGAATATGACAAAAAGAATTAAAAGGGGAAAAGTGGTGCAAAGTTACATATAAAGATAAATACATGTTTATGTATGTAATTTGGATTGACTGTTCCAAAATAAAAGCACATTACATATATTTCTTGAGGCTTAGAGATATGTCAATTCCACAAAACAGGCGTGATTTACAATGATTTTGGCTAACGTCCTTATGAGACTTGAAACCTTTTTGGGAAGATTGAATCGAAAAAGAGAATTATTAGTTAATTGATTAGACCAAATCATTACTTTAAATTTCAGAATAAAAGTAAAAATAAAAATAACTACGTTTACCGCATGCAAACATAGAAATAAATATATACATATTACCCATCCAAATCAGTGTAAAACGGTAAAAATATGCACTGTATTAAATATTGAATGGTATTCGTTTATGGAATCATACATGTAAATTTATATTCTGTACTTAATGGATATATTTATGGTGACCGTTATAGCAATTAGTGTAATTAACTACTATAAATGAGGCCATAAATAAATAATTGACAATTGTGATAAATATTGAATGTTTCGATAAGGTTCAATGGTGGAATTATATGTAAATATACTCCATATTGAATTAATATATTTGTGGTGACCATTTGTAGCAATAAATATAATTAATTTTCATAAATGAGACCGCAAATAATGAAATAATTATTGTAACTAATGTTGATTGGGGAAAATGAATGTGATAGGAAAATGGTTACAATTCCTAAAATCAATTAGGATAATTGTTGTGGACCCCAATTAGGAATTTTAATTTATAACCGTATTTAGACACGAGGTTAAACTCAATTTGTGGTGTAATCCTGCACGGAACCGACCAGCAAATCAAGAAACTACATGTAATCAGTTTAATGTGGGGGGTGTAATGCATAAACAAATGTACAAAGGCAGGAGGTTAAGCTCACTTGTGGTAGAAGTCCGCCCGGAACCGACCGGCAAATCCAACATCCACAGATAGTCAACCTAATGTAAAAGGATTAGTGCATATATATATATATATATAATGATCAATAAACAAATAAAATAAAGAATAAGTATAACAATTGCCTGTTGGGGTGCAACAAATAGATTACTTGGGACCGATAAATAGTTGCCTTAGGAAAATATGACCGTTAAAGTCATAAAGGTCAATAAAACGGAAATAAAAAGAAATGGGTGTCAAAAAGAGGGAATTAATGGATATTGATTGCCGTTTAAATACCAAGTCCAAATTAGGGAAGAAATAAATATCCTAGAGAAAATGGAATATAATCTTCCTTATCATGTCAATAAAACTTATATTTAAAAATATAGTTGGACTTAGTAGGTTAATAATATAAGATGTTATTAACCATATAAACCCATGATGCAAATAAATGTTGTATATATGGTACTTCCATATAAAGGAATTAAATGGGAATGACTTTATAACGTAGCCTACTTTATCCCAAAATGGGAAAACTGTTAAAGGCAAATGGAGGATGAACTAATAACCTTCGCGTATAGTCCGCTTCCTGGGTCCTAAACGTCTTAGTGATTAGGGTTAAAGAGTCCATCTGGAAACAGGTTTTACAGTATAAGGGTCTTAAATGGAAGGTGTGTGTTGGCCTACCCAAACCTGGAAATTAAAATGGCCAGATATGGTCTTCTATCATACGAGAAGCAGTAAGTGGCTAAGTAGATTATCTAATAAGGTCAGCTAGAAGGTATAACAAATGATAAAATCCCTACTATCACCTTATCGGGGCAAGGGTATAGGCGTGAATGACGGAAGCCTTAACTAGTAGGGCCCATAGCTAGTGACTTCTAGTTTTATGTTGAATATATTTTCAAGGGTTAATAAGTAATGAATAGGTCCGCCTAGGGTCTTAAGTGATCAAGGAGAATCGACAAGTCTATCATCGATAGTGAGGCGTTAAATAATAAAGAATGAGGATATAGGTAGAAACCCCAAAATTAGGGGACCACTCTCGATATAATTAACCAATTAAACTCTGGTATAAAGGCTTCAAAAAAATGTGTGTAAATGTCGTATCTCGGTAGTATAATCTGGGAATACTACTTTGGGAAGAGTAGTTAAGTCATTCATATATTAGGTTAGGCTAGAATCACTAACCTGGTTAGGCATACAGCTTGGGTTGAACTAAACGGAATATATCCGTGCTATATAGTCTGTGTTGTACATTTCTTAGTCACCAGAACTTGTTGTTTTGACCCCCTCCTCATTACAACCTCCGGGTTTCATAGAGAAGGTCGGGTTCTCATAGATTATTAAACTTGGATTTCGATTCTAGTTCTCTCTCATGCTCAGTATTGGCAAAGTGACTTAACTTGGAAAAGGTGGTTACTTGAGTTAATACTAGTTATCCTATTTTGTTTTTGTTGTGATTCTTAATTATCGTACTCTGATTATGCTAATGCTCATTTATTACAGGTACCAGATATATGCTTTGTGCTTGGATGTTTTCAAGTTTTGATTTGTGTCAAATTTGGGTATAGAAAAATGTGGGGTGTTACATTGGGTATCAGAGCTTAGGTTAAACGTTCAGAGAAATTAGTTAATTTATGTATCGTGGGAAGTCATAATTCGATTTTTTTTGTTTTTCTTTGTCTTTATTACTCGACTTTAAATTTTTTCAACAATAGAAATTAGTCGAGGGACTTATTATATATAATGGGCTTTGAATGACTAAGAGTTGAAATATGTTGAGATTGGGTTTCTAGCCGATTCTATCTTACCCCACTATACGTTGGCAATCTCGTCGTGAAAAGCATGAGATGACATATAGTGGATTCCGTTGATTCGAGATTTTGAAACTGGAATATAATATATACGTTACTATAAAAAGCCAGCTACATCTGAGATAGTCGTTTATTCCTTGTATGGTTTCGTTAGTAGTTCCAGTTAAGACCATTACTCGTTCCGCAACGGGAAAAAGCCTACATTAGCTTGTCGTATCTATTTCGGAAACATAATTATGAGGTTTATCCATTTGTTACTTCATTAAAATTCTGAATCTACCTTTGTTGAAATATTCAATTGAGTTCTTAGCCTTCTCTTCGAGGAAATTTATTTTTAAAACTATTTGAAAAATAAAAATGGATTTCAGTGGTTTTGGAATACGGTTCCGGAAAATAGTTTATGAAGATATGGTTTTAATTTTTTTAATCTATTCGTGTTTCAAAATTATAGAGCTATTGTGTAATTTTAATAAATGTAGTCTGATTAGT
This sequence comes from Allium sativum, assembly GCA_030737875.1. Lineage (NCBI taxonomy): Eukaryota > Viridiplantae > Streptophyta > Magnoliopsida > Asparagales > Amaryllidaceae > Allium > Allium sativum. The sequence continues at coordinate 52,027,948 of CM060927.1, forward strand.
AGGAAGATGAAATTAGGAAGGACAAAGAATACGCCACTAAACGTGAAAAAAATAAATATCTATTCCTTGTGATTTTTAGTATCCATTTTCGTATATATATTGGATAATTTATTGAAATTACCAAAATTAACCCTTAAGATTCAAAAGCTCTAAAAAATTTGGACATGAAAAGGTTTTTCCAGTTTGAAATATAAAAATGAACTATAAATAGTAATAATAAAATGGATTTATAAATTGGAAACTGTTATTTTATAAATAAATTCCATTTTGGGAAAAAAAATTCTTTGGAAAGGCTAAGAAAAATCCTTCATCTTGATTTTTAGGGTATTTGATTTCATGAATCGTCTGTTTGTTGTCAGCTAGGTAAGGGGAAAATTCATTTTAATTTATATTATGGATTTCTAGTTGAATTATTTTTGAAATTCGCTCGTTCGTTGTGTAGTTGAAGCATTGTTGTTAAGACTATAAATCCTTGGAGTTGATTCAGGTTTAACTACGGTCTTAAAATACTGCGGTAATGAGGATGACTATTTTTCGTACCGCATTGAATCTTAAAAGGCAATGCCGGGCGATTAATATTTTAATAAGGTCAAGGTCCAACCTCTGTCCAAGGCCCTAGTTAACAGTTTGGTGTGATACTAAGACTGTCAGTAGTTGATGAATTTTTGTACAACTTGGACCATGGACTCAACCGTAAAAGTTGCATCCAAATTACCCCTTAACTTCCTTCTTTCGTCCTTCCATCCTTATCTAGCTGAACCATATCTCAATCCTTCTTCTCTTTATTTGTTGTTTTCCCATCTCCTCTTTTTCGCATTTATTTGCACATTAGATCTTGCCTCACTAATACTCTAAGATCTAATTCCTTCTCTCCGACCATTTCTTGGAGCATAATACCTAATTGAGCTAAATCTTACTCATACCATTTAAGTCTGACGAATTGGGAGAGATCATTTGGTTGGATTGATATGAGCAAAAGGGTTTCACCTTTATAGGGCTAAGAAAACTTGTCGTGGCAGTTGGACTTGCACCGGTCCATTACTCGAGATCTTATAATAGGTTTGTTGTTTCTGCTACGTCCGCCATTGTTATAACTTGTTAGATTGGTTTTTCAAAGGCGATCGTCATTTTGGAGATGTAAATTTAAGCTACATTTTGATGGTTTTTCTAGGGAGAATCTCGATGAGATTTTAGAGGAATCCAGGTTGAACGCGATCTTGTATGGTCTCTTATTTGACCTGCTTTGGAGACTTTTGCAGCAAATCTCTTTCTCTTGATGTCGGGAATCTATGTTTGAACTGCCCATGTAGACGTGTGTTCCATTTAGTACACCGTTCTATAAATGGGAAGTTATGACTAGATATGTCTCATGATGCGGGAATTTAATCCTTTGCTTGATCGGTGGTGTAACCATCATTTAGTACTGCATCATATTCGATTCAGCTTGTTGTCTTTGCCTGTGTCTCATGGAGTTATTTTATGTAAATTCACCTATCCACTTCATCTTTAGACAATATTAGGTGGGTTACCTTGAGAAGCAGTTTGGTAGTAGGTTTCTTTTCTCATTACAAATTCTCTCTTAGAGGAGATAGTGATGTGGGAACCTCCAAACAACACAAGCAACGTTGATAACATGAAATTAAGTATTTTTGCTACCATGATATGGTTAATTGAAGATCATAAATATTGGTTTGAGCTCCAGTCGCAGAGGAAGACATCTCGTTGTTTATAGCCTTGTTTTGGGAGTTTTGGTGTTGTTTTGTCGTTGTCTTTGTTGCTATTTCTTTTCCAACATCGGGCTCTTGATTTTGTGGTGATTTGTTCTTGTAACTGTTAGTGTTGTTTAAATCGCACAACTTAGGTTAATGAGATTTCTAAGTTTGGTAATGTTTATGTCATTCACACATGCCTGTTCAAATGAAATCTCATTTTTCTTATCTAAACTAACAATTGTCATAGGGCTGGAAAGAATAGAATTCTATGTTGGATAAATTTTAGCAAAGGACCAGTTCTGCGTTGTTTTTGTCATGGGTATATATATAAATAAACCACCATTCCTTGTTAAAGCTAAAATTTATTTTGGTCTTTTTGTGTGTGATTTCAATTTTCGCATTTTTGGCGTGGCTGACTTCCTTTTCCGCCAACATGTGGCTCGAATCGTTTAAATTTCCGCAAATTACATTTTCAAAAGTTTTCAAAAAATATTATTTGAAAAAAAAAACATTTTTATCATTTTCTTATTTTATATAGGAAAATGAAACGGTTTTGAAAAGAAAATGTCAAAATAGACATGACAAGTTTTCAAGCGGGAATTTATCTTTGTGAAAAATTTCGATTTTTGGTCACATGACTAACATAAGGAAGATGTTTGGATGCTTTATGTGCGCGTTTTAGTGGTGCAATAGGACCAACGATACGATAAAAATATTAACGACAACAAGGAAAAGGCGGTTTTAGCCTTGGAAACATTGTTTCCATACCTTGTCAACGATGCGCGCGAGCTATTAATTAACTCGTTGTACGTTGTAGAGCTTGTTTTAAGCCTCCTTTACAGTCTATAGTTGGAAAATTTTGGAGTATTTTGGGTAACTGACATGAAAATTCCACTGTAAGGTGGGAAATGGAATATATGCTAGTGGAAGAAATGTTAAAATTCTTCACTTTAATTTCCTTTTTTCTGTTTAGGAGATGTTAAATAGAAAATGGTTAGATTGCGTACGTTTTGGATGGTAGGGTTTGGATGCAAAATCGGTTGCTTCACACTTTTTATTTGTGATTGTGTCAAGGTTACGGATGAAAAAGAATTTTCGGAATTTGCATTCATATAGAACTGTCAGTATATTTAGGATGTTTTGCATCATGTTTTAAAAAGAGTTTTAAAAATATCAATGCTTACATATATAGAGGGCCCGATTTAAAATCATTTTGCATGCATGTTTTATGGTTGAATTGCATTATACACACCTTGCACATATACATATGGTTGCAAAGTGGATGTACACAAATTGTTTGTGTAGGATCAGATAAGTAGTTTCAGAATTTCAGGATGAAATTCCTTTTTAGGGGGAAGAATGTAAGAACCCAGAATTTTGACAATAAATAGTTATTTAATTAGAAGCTCAAAATTGGAAATTTATGCAAACAATGGAATTTGACCACGAAACTTTAACCATTGCGTTCGTCTCGGAATTCTGGTCAATTTTCATGTTTGGAGTTTCGCGAACGGATTCCGTATGAAAAAATTATGGACGAAATACGAAAACGGACGGAAAATAAATAAAGAGTATATTTAATATACCTGTTACCTTTTAATTACCCAGCCACCTCACTACTGGCGGCTAGGTATTTAGGGGTATTCTTGTTATATTTTATAAAACGGATGGATGGATGTTATTTAAAATGAATCCAACGGTGCAAGACAATTTCCCTATAAATAAAGTGGTAGAGCCTCACTCTTTTTCCATTCAAATCTATGAAGGCTGCGAAGCTCTACCATTTTTCTACCTCTTCTAACCTAATTTCTAAATAAAATATATTAATACATTTACCAAATCAAATCAAATTCATACGGAATTGGGAAGATTAATTGATTCAATGGAAGAAGATGCTCAACGATAGATTTCTTCGCACTCTTCCCTTTTTCTTACATTTTTACAGATCTAGAACTTTCCACTTTCTAGGTAAACTATAGATTTATAAAAATTTGGGGATTGTAAGCCTAAAAAGGTTCAAAATATAGAAATTGGAAGATATAAGGTGAGTGAAAATTTTACTAATACAATTACAATGATTTATATATTTCGTTTGAATCCAATCTATATTTTATGCCTATCAAATCTGTTATTTAAATAATTTTATATTGTGGCAACCATCAGATTTGGTTATGAATATGTTTAAAAATTGGCAAATGACAAGTTGTGGTTATGTATAACATGAATTGCAGGATTTTTATATATCTTTCCCACATATTCGTATAAGTTATGTCATGAAATATGAAACATTTGTGTATGTTACATAACACTGTGGATATGAAAATTAGTCCCATTAAACATAAATTGTTGTAGTTATGTTTTAGATCTTCGGCTAAATGCTGAAATATGAAATTTGTAAATTTGGGTAAAAAGATGAGTTTATGTATTATGTGATTGTAAGAATAAAAGAAATATTCCTTGTTCACATTCAATATTGTTGGGTTTTTGGCTTAAGCATTGTAGTTATGTCGTTTTCTTAATTTTTAAATAAAGATACATTATTTTAGAATCACAATAATATGACAAAAAGAATTAAAAGAGGAAAAGTGGTGCAAAGTTGCAATAAAAATAAATACATGTTTTTATGTAATTTGCATCGACTGTTCCAAAATAAAAATACATTACATATATTTCTTGTGATTTGGAGATATGTCAGTTCCACAAAATAGGCATGATTTACAATGATTTTGGCTAACAGTGCTTGTGAGACTTGAAACCTTTTTGGGAAGATTGAATATAAAAAGGGAATTATTAGTTAATTGATTAGACCAAATCATTACTTTAAATTTCAGAATAAAAATAAAAATAACAGTAACTAGGTTGACCGCATGTAAACATAGAAATAAATATATACATATTATCCGTCCAAATCAGCGTAAAATGGTAAAAATATGCATTGTATTAAATATTGAATGGTAATCATTTACGGAATCATATATTTAATTTTGTATTCCATACTTAATGAATATATTTGTAGTGACCGTTGTAGCAATTAGTTTAATCGATTGTTATAAATGAAGCCATAAATAAATAATTAACAGTTGTGATAAATAATGAACATTTCGATAAGGTTCAATGGTGGAATTATATGTAAATATACTCCATATTGAATTAATTAATATATTTTTGGTGACCGCGTAGCAATAAATATAATTAATTGTCATAAATGAGACTGTAAATAATTAAATAATTATTATAACCAATATTTATTGGGGAAAATGAATGTGGTAGGAAAATGGTTACAATTCCTAAAATTAATTAGGATAATTGTTGTGGACCCCAATTAGGAAACTTAAATTATAATCGCATTTAGACATGAGGTTAAACTCAACTTGTGGTGTAAGCCTGCTCGGAACCGCCCGACAAATCCAGCAACCACCAATAGTCAGTTTAATGTGAGAGGTCTAATGCATAAATAAATGTACTAAGGCATGAGGTTAAGTTCACTTGTGGTAGAAGTCTGCCCGGAACCGACTGGCAAATCCAACATGCACAGGTAGTCAACTTAATGTGAGAGGCCTAGCGCGTGTATATATATATATATGTATGTATAATAACCAATAAACAAATAAAATAAAATAAATAATAAGTATAGTAATTGCCTGTTGGGGTACAACAAATAGATTACTTGGGACGGATAAATAATTGCCTTAGGAAAATATGACCGTTAGAGTCATAAAGGGCAATAAAAAGGAAATAAAAAGAAATTGGTGCCAAAAGGGGGAATTAATGGATATCGATTGCCGTTTAAATAATAAGTCCAAATTAGGGAAGAAATTAAATAAATATCCTAGAGAAAAAGGGAATATAATCTTCCTTATTATTTCAATAAAACTTATATTTAAAAATATAGTTGGACTTAGTAGGTTAATAATATAAGATGTTATTAACCATATAAAACCACGATGCAAATAAATGGTGTACTTATGGTATTTCCATATAAGGAATTAAACGGGAATGACTTAATAATGTAGCCTACTTTATCTCAAAAAGGGAAAAGTGTTAAAGGCAAATGGAGGATGAACTAATAACCTTCACGTATAGTCCCCTTCCTGGGTCCTAAAAGGCTAGGTGACTAGAGTTAAAGAGTCCACCTGGAATTAGGTTTTTCTGTATAAGGGTCTTAAATGACAGGTGTGTGTTGGCCTATCCAAACCTGGAAATTAAAAGGGCCAGATATGGTTATCTATTCTACGGAAAGTAGTAAGTGACTAAGGAGGTTATCTAATAAGGTCAGCTTGAAGGTATAACGAATGATAAAATACCTACTCTCACGTTTTGCGGGGTAAGGGTATATGCGTGAATGACAAAAGCCTTAACTTGTAGGGCCCATAGCTAGTGGCCTCTAGTTTTATGTTTAATATATTATCGTGGGTTAATAAGTGACCAATAGGTCTGCCTAGGGTCTTAAGTGATCAGGGAGAATCCACCCAATCTATCATTTGTAGTGAGGAGTTAAATAATAAAGAATAGAGAGTGAGGATATAGGTAGAAACCCCGAAATTAGGGGGCCACTCTCAATACAATTAACCAGTTAAACTCTGGTATAAAGGCTTCACAAAAATGTGTGTAAATGTCCTATCTCGGTAATATAAGCTGGGAATACTACTTTGGGTAGAGTAGTAAAGCTTTGCGTAAAATTTTACTAGTTGGGCTAGAATCACTAACATTTAGGCATACAGCTTGGGTTGAACCAAACAGAATACATCTGTGTCATACATTACTTAGTCACGAGAACTTGTTGTTCTAACCCCCTTCCTCATTACAACCTCCAGGCTTTATAGAGAAGGCCGGACTTTCACAGATGATTAAACTTGGCTTTCGACACTCTTTCTCTCTCATGCTCGGTATTGACAAAGTGACTTACGTTGAGAAAGGTAGTTACTTGAGTTAATACTAGTTATCTTATTTTGTTTCCTCTGTTAGTTTTAATTATCGTACTTTGATTATGCTCATGGTCACTTATTGTAGGTACCAGATATACGCTCTATGGATGTGTTAAAGTTTTGATTTGTGTCAATATTTGGGTATAGAAAAGAATGGGGTGTTACATTCCCTCACATAGCTCCTAAATAAGAACCGGACAGCTACCAGAGAACTACCTTACACGTACGTCTATCGTTTTACTAAGTGTCGACCTGCTTTTTTGCAATGCAGTCACATTATGGATCTCCGGTTATGGAAATGCTCAGGACTTGGGCATGGGGTTAGGCGAACTCCTATTAACTTTATTGACGTAGCAATACTATCGAAGGTTAAGTTTGGGATGCTCGGTTCGATAAAGCCGGTTCAGCCATCATCAACTCACTACTTCATTCTGGATCGACTATCCCAGGTCGATCATCTCAGCAAGGAATAGGTCCAACCACACGCTCAGTACAAGAAAACACTAATTTTGTAGCGGACAAATCCGTCGCTAAACATGTATTAGAGACGGATAACACTAGTCGGTAAATTTCACGTTGTTATTTCAGTAACCAATTTGCGGCGGAAGTTAACATCAATTCTCCGACTGTTTACAGTCATTTGTCAATATAATTAAATTTAATTTTTAAAAATTATACCGACATTTTACCGTTGAATATTTATTTTTTTAATTTATATTTTTTTTAAATTCGATCAGAGATCCTTTGCTAAGTAATAAGGGATTAGAAACAGATAATTTCAACCTGCTCTTCACCTTAGATATCTTTCGGTAATTCGACACAAATGCTAACATCTTAGCAAGTTTATTGGTGATAGTTGTTTTTATTTCCGTCGGCAATCACACGAAGATTTGCAAAACGCACTTGTATTCACTTTCTATTCCATCGGTAAACGTTAATACGATAAAATAATAATTTACATCTGATGGACAACAATGTTAATTAAGATACATAGTTAATATGAACTAAAACATAACACCACTCATAATCAAATAACGACATATAATATTAATTAACATACAAGCATAATACATAATTAAGTTGCAAAATTCAATACATAATCAGTACTTTCATATCAATTATGGAATAACAAAAGACAATGTATATTCCATTTAATAGAATTTCTTTACAAATAAAGTGTTAGACCAAAAAATGGCACTAACACCCAAATGCTATGTGAAAACCTCGCAATCACAGATCAATGCAGAAAAAGCAGTAAAAATAAGAGGAGACACACGAGATTTTTATAGTGGCTCGGCTCAACCCAAGCCTACGTCACTTTATAGTTTCTTAAATCCTAAGAAGCTATTACAATACTGTTTGTTTGCGGTTTATACACGAAATCCTCATGTTTACACTGAAGAAGAGGAGATTAAATGGAAGATTATACACGATAGCCTCGTGTTGTAATGTGGAACTTGGCTTCCTTATTGAGCAATGGCCTTGTGTGAAGTAATGGTGGAAGCCATGGTGAGTGAGAGCCAAAAGATCCCCTCAAATGTCCATCTCACGGTGTATTTATAGGTGTAGAGGGGTCTTGCCAGGCCCAGAAGCGGTCCGGTTCGGATGGGCTACGTGGAGGGTAAAGAGGCCATCTCGGAGAAAGTGGAAGAAGTGGTCTTTAGATCGTGCAAGGACAGGTGGAAGCCGATCCGGATTAAAAGGAGGAAATGGTTCCACATGAATAAGTCATTCCAGAGTATAACCCATTCTTTAGAATCCTAGTGAGTACAATCCATACTCATGTCGGGATAGAACTATACTTGCTAAAACCTGACAAGACAGTCTGTCCCTAGGCATGATCCATGCCTAGGGGTCCGAGATAAGTATAAGCCATACTTTAATTGAGATTGAGAATCCTGCCACAACCTGACAAGACACTTAAATTCGCCAAACATAATCCATGCTCGGAAAGTCCTTCCTTATTCAATTCCAAGTACAAAACCAAAGCAAATCCTGATTGGTTTGTCATCGAGTCCAGAGCACTTTTTGGAGCTAAATCCGAACCCTGAACGTGTGTACTCCGATTTAGCCAATCGGAAAACCTAAAGAAAGCAAAGAGACATATCTTAAATCCTAAGAAATGCTGAAAATGCAGAGTGATCCAATCTAGATCAGTTGATGATGAGCCCACGAGAGCTCGATCCAGGATCATTCCCTCTCCAGGGAGCAGGCGGAGGTAGCGCAGGTGCAGGCACTGTTGGTTGTTTCACATACTCGGGTAGCTCTCCACGTCTAATCCGTTCCTCAATCAGATCTCTAAGATGCCTGCAGTCATTTGTGTCATGACCGTCCATATCATGAAATATGCAGTATTTTCCAGAATCGCGTTCTCTCTGCGATGGCTCCCTCCTGGGAGGCTTTGAATAGGAGACGTCACCATTTGTGTTTACGTAGATGTCAGTCAAGGCCGAATTGAGTTCGGTGTACTTTCAAATCTGGGCCCTCTCCAGGGCTGAGTGTTGCGGTCATTCTTGACGGCACCTTTTCCTTTGCCTTTACCAGAACCAGACGGTTCTTCGTCTTTGAGCATGTTAACATCGAGAATTTTCTTTTCGGATGTTGCGTCTTCTTCACGAAGAAACCAATCCGATTCAAGGTAGAATTCGCTGATATTCCTTGGTGGGTCTCGGTATAAGGACTTTTTGAACTCCGAGTTGTCTAGAACGCCGAATACTGCGGCCATCAATACAATAGATGGCTCAGGTCGATCAATGGATGCTACTGCAATGTTGAACCGTTCCAAAAATGAGCGCAGAGTTTCTCTAGGCTTTTGCTTGATTGTAGTTAGTGACATTACATTCTTGGGTCGAGCGATGTGGACCCGAAATTGTTCAATAAAGCGAGCGACCAACATGTTCCAACTATTGATCGATTTAGATTTTAGCTGCCGAATCCACATAGCAGCTATGTCGGTTAAGAAGAGAGGGAAGCACTTTGCCATGACGTTTTCCGACGCCGATTGAACTTCCATGTGCCGTTTGTAGCGCATGAGATGCACGGTAGGATCCGTCCTTCTATTATAGGGCTCCAATTATGGAAGTTTGAAATCTGGGGGATTGCGAGAATTCTTAATTTCTTGTGTGAATGGATTTTGATTGACATCATCCATGTCATTCTGATAGGTGCAGCCCCTCGAGAGGCGTTCGATCAGATTGGCGAGCCGGTCGCCTTCAAAGAGCTGTTGCAAGCTACCGAGGTCAGAGATGGTGCCCCCAGGGTTGAGTCCAGAAGAGTGTGGAAGTGTGTGGGGGACTTGGAGAGACATCCGGTTCGGATCGGGTGTAGCAGGGCCAAACCGAACCTATTCTCGTGCCCCCATCCGAGGCAACTCATGCTAAAGCTGCGCAGGTCCTGATGCTTGAGTCTCGAACCGGACCGGAGCTGATGTCGGCCGCACTCGAGTTAAGTTTCCTTATACGCCTTCATCCAAAGCGCTGTGTGGTGGAGCTGCACACTGCGGAGGGGGATTGCCCCCGAGTTCTCTCGAAGTTCGCTCATCGATTTAGATCGGGTCCGAACCGATCCGGTTCTCTGCTCCTACTGGGGCTGATTCAATGTTATTTCCAGCGAGTTGTGCATAGCCTCTCGGCCTTCCTTCCATCCGAGCGAAGAATTGGTCGATCATCTCCTGTTGTTTGCGAAGGAGATCATCTTGCCTTGCTATCTGGGTTCATAATTCAGCGAGAACGCCGTCCATCTCTTCTCGCGTCAAGTATGCTGACGGATTTTCATGTGAGGAAGCTTCATGGCTTGCTTCGTTTCTCGCGCTTTCGCCTTCAACATGGGAAATCTTTCGCTTAGCCAACGATCCAATAGCCAAATAGTCCAAGTAGAAATTGATGTTGTCGTGTGTCCCCTTCCTGGCGCGCCAAAAATGTTAGACCAAAAAATGGCACTAAGACCCAAATGTTATGCGAAAACCTCACAATCACAGATCAATGCAGAAAAAGCAGTAAAAATAAGGGGAGACACACGATATTTTTATAGTGGCTCGGCTCAATCCAAGCCTACGTCACTTTATAGTTTCTTAAATCCTAAGAAGCTATTACAGTACTGTTTGTTTGCGGTTTATACACGAAATCCTCATGTTTACACTGAAGAAGAGGAGATTAAATGGAAGATTATACACGATAGCCTCGTGTTGTAATGTGGAACTTGGCTTCCTTATTGAGCAATGGCCTTGTGTGAAGTAATGGTGGAAGCCATGGTGAGTGAGAGCCAAAAGATCCCCAAAAATGTCCATCTCACGGTGTATTTATAGGTGTAGAGGGGTCTTGCCAGGCCCAGAAGCGGTCCGGTTCGGATGGGCTACGTTGAGGGTAAAGAGGCCATCTCGGAGAAAGTGGAAGAAGTGGTCTTTAGATCGTGCAAGGACAGGTGGAAGCCGATCCGTATTAAAAGGAGGAAATGGTGCCACATGAATAGGTCAATTCTGAAGTGCAGCAGCAGGTCGAAGGGGGTCGGTTCGGTTCTCCATCCGATCCGAACCGGAGTGTCCAAAGCCAAGCGTGCTTGACGAGTAGAAGGAGCCTTGTGCGGGTCGGGTCTTCCCTTAGCCGATCCGAAACGAGGTGATGTCTCTGATCTGAACTCTGGGAGCACTTCAGTGTAGAATACTTCAGGCGGGTCAGGTCTTCCTTACTGAACCGACCCAGTTCATCCGACCCGAACCGGTTGAGGGTGATGCCAAATTTCCAACTCCAAGTTTCTGGTTCTACATGCGTTCACGGAAACTGGCATAACTTTCAAACCGTAAGTCCGTTTTAGCCAAACGAAAGCTCGACTTGAAGCTGATACAAAGAGCTAAAAGTGTTACCAAGCTCAGCTCCTTAATTGCTGATTTCGGACCCAAAAGAGATCGTCTGATAGGAGTTTCGGGCCATTCTTTGTTCGTGATGCTACTTCAACCAAATTGCTTTCTATCTTCTGACAATGTTCCCAATACTTGAGCATATTGTTAACTAGAAATTCCCTGTGTGACTGCTTTGACTAAAAAGAGAGTCAACATTTTGCCCACCCAGAACAAATCTTGCTAAACGAAGGATGATGTGTTCTGGATAATCCAAGGCCACGCCGGGCCTGCCAGCTGCAAGTATAATCCATACCTACGAAGAAAAGAGAGCAAAAAAGTTGTGTCAAATCCTGACAAAATTGATTACACTTTTGAGCATAAACCATGCTTGGGCGTTTGTTTGAGCATAAACTACACTCAAGAGACGTTCGAATCATCCTGCCAAAACCTGACGAGGTACCTAACCTTCTAGGTATAAGCCATACCAAGAAGATCAAACTGAGCATAAACCATACTCGAGTTTTATTGAGTTCCTTTGCCAAATCCTAACAAAACAATAAGTCGTTCCAGAGTATAATCCATACTTAAGAATCCTAGTGAGTACAATCCATACTCATGTCGGGATAGAACTATACTTGCCAAAACCTGACAAGACAGTCTGTCCCTAGGCATGATCCATGCCTAGGGGTCCGAGACAAGTATAAGCCATACTTTAATTGAGATTGAGAATCCTACCACAACCTGACAAGACACTTAAATTCGCCAAACATAATCCATGCTCGGAAAGTCCTTCCTTATTCAATTCCAAGTACAAAACTAAAGCAAATCCTGATTGGTTTGTCATCGAGTCCAGAGCACTTTTTGGGGCTAAATCCTAACCCTGAACGTGTTTACTCCGATTTAGCCAATCGGAAAACCTAAAGAAAGCAAAGAGACATATCTTAAATCCTAAGAAATGCTGAAAATGCAGAGTGATCCAATCCAGATCAGTTGATGATGAGCCCACGAGAGCTCGATCCAGGATCATTCCCTCTCCAGGGAGCAGGCGGAGGTAGCGCAGGTGCAGGCACTGTTGGTTGTTTCACATACTCGGGTAACTCTCCACGTCTAACCCGTTCCTCAATCAAATCTCTAAGATTCCTGCAGTCATTTGTGTCATGACAGTCCATATCATGAAATATGCAGTATTTTCCAGAATCGTGTTCTCTCTGCGATGGCTCCCTCCTGGGAGGCTTTGGATAAGAGACGTCACCATTTTTGTTTACGTAGATGTCAGTCAAGGCCGATTTGAGTTCGGTGTACTTTTCATATTTGGGCCCTCTCCAGGGCTGAGTGTTGCGGTCATTCTTGACGGCAGCTTTTCCTTTGCCTTTACCAGAACCAGACGGTTCTTTGTCTTTGAGCATGTTAACATCGAGAATTTTCTTTTTGGAAGTTGCGTCTTCTTCACGCAGAAACCTATCCGATTCAAGGTAGAATTCGCTGAGATTCCTTGGTGGGTCTCGGTATAAGGATTTTTTGAACTCCGAGTTGTCTAGAACGCTGGATACTGCCGTCATCAATACAATAGATGGCTCAGGTCGATCAATGGATGCTACTGCAATGTTGAACCATTCCAAAAATGAGCGTAGAGTTTCTCTAGGCTTTTGCTTGATTGTAGTTAGTGACATTACATTCTTGGGTCGAGCGATGTGGACCCGAAATTGTTCAATAAAGCGAGCGACCAATATGTTCCAACTGTTGATCGATTTAGATTTCAGCTGCCGAATCCACGTAGCAGCTATGTCGGTTAAGAAGAGAGGGAAGCACTTTGCCATGACGTTTTCCGATGCCGATTGAACTTCCATGTGCCGTTTGTAGCGCATAAGATGCACGGTAGGATCCGTCCTCCCATTGTAGAGCTCCAATTATGGAAGATTGAAATCTGGGGGATTGCGAGAATTCTTAATTTCTTGTGTGAATGGATTTTGATTGACATCATCCATGTCATTCTGATAGGTGCGACCTCTCGAGAGGCGTTCGATCAGATTGGCGAGCCGGTCGCCTTCAAAGAGCTGTTGCAAGCTACCGAGGTCAGAACTGGTGCCCCCAGGGTTGAGTCCAGAAGAGTGTGGAAGTGTGTGGGGGACTTGGAGAGACATCCGGTTCGGAGCGGGTGTAGCAGGGCCGAACCGAACCTATTCTCGTGCCCCCATCCGAGGCAACTCATGCTGAAGCTGCGCAGGTCCTGATGCTTGAGTCTCGAACCGAACCGGAGCTGATGTCGGCAACACTCGAGTTAAGTTTCATGAGTCGCCTTCATCCAAAGCGTCGTGTGGTGGAGCTGCACTCTGCGGAGGGGGATTGCCCCCAAGTTCTCTTGGAGTTTGCTCATCGGTTCGAATCGGGTCCGAACCGATCCAGTTCTCTGCTCCTGCTGGGGCTGATTCAATGTTATTTCCAGCGAGTTGTGCGTAGCCGCTCGGCCTTCCTTCCATCCGAGCGAAGAATTGGTCGATCATCTCCTGTTGTTTAAGAAGGAGATCATCTTGCCTTGCCATCTGGGTTCACAATTCAGCGAGAACGCCGTCCATCTCTTCTCGTGTCAAGTATGCTGACGGGTTTTCATGTGAGGAAGCTTCATGTCTTGCTTCGTTTCTCGTGCTTTCGCCTTCAACATGGGAAATCTTTCGCTTAGCCATCGATCCAATAGCCAAATAGTCCAAGTAGAAATTGAATTTGTCGTGTGCCCCCTTCCTGGCACGCCAAAAATGTTAGACCAAAAAATGGCACTAACACCCAAATGCTATGTGAAAACCTCACAATCACAGATCAATGCAGAAAAAGCAGTAAAAATAAGAGGAGACACACGAGATTTTTATAATGGCTCGGCTCAATCCAAGCCTACGTCACTTTATGGTTTCTTAAATCCTAAGAAGCTATTACAATACTGTTTTTTTGCGGTTTATACACGAAATCCTCGTGTTTACACTGAAGAAGAGGAGATTAAATGGAAGATTATACACGATAGCCTCGTGTTGTAATGTGGAACTTGGATACCTTATTGAGCAATGGCCTTGCGTGAAGTAATGGTGGAAGCCATGGTGAGTGAGAGCCAAAATATCCCCTCAAATGTCCATCTCACGGTGTATTTATAGGTATAGAGGGGTCTTGCCAAGCCCAGAAGCGGTCCGGTTCGGATGGGCCACGTGGAGGGTAAAGAGGCCATCTCGGAGAAAGTGGAAGAAGTGGTCTTCAGATCATGCAAGGACAGGTGGAAGCCGATCCGGATTAATAGGAGGAAATGGTGCCACATGAATAGGTCAATTCTGAAGTGCAGCAGCAGGTCGAAGGGGGTCGATTAGGTTCTCCATCCGATCCGAACTGGAGTGTCCAAAGCCAAGCGTGCTTGACGAGTAAAAGGAGCCTTGTGCGGGTCGGGTCTTCCCTTAGCCGATCCGAACCGAGGTGATGTCTCCGATTCGAACACTGGGAGCACTTCAGTGTAGAATACTTCAGGCGGGTCGGGTCTTCCTTACTGAACCGACCCAGTTCATCCGACCCGAACCGGTTGAGGGTGATGCCAAATTTCCAACTCCAAGTTTCTGGTTCTACATGCGTTCACGGAAACGGGCATAACTTTCAAACCGTAAGTCCGTTTTAGCCAAACAAAAGCTCGACTTGAAGCTGATTCAAAGAGCTACAAAAATTACCGAGCTCAGCTCCATAATTGTTGATTTCGGACCCAAAAGAGATCATCTGATAGGAGTTTCGGGCCATTCTTTGTTCGTGATGCGACTTCAACCAAATCGCTTTGTGTCTTCTGACAATGTTCCCAATACTTGAGCATATTGTTAACTAGAAATTCCCTGTGTGTATGCTTTGACTAAAAAGCGGGTCAACATTTTGCCCACCCAGAACATATCTTGCTGAACGAAGAAAGATGTGTTATGGATAATCCAAGGCCACGCCGGGCCTGCCAGCTGCAAGTATAATCCATACCTACGAAGAAAAGAGAGCAATAAAGGTGTGTTAAATCCTAACAAAATTGATTACACTTTTGAGCATAAACCATGCTTAGGCGTTTGTTTGAGCATAAACTACACTCAAGAGACGTTCGAATCATCCTGCCAAAACCTGACGAGGGACCTAACCTTCTGGGTATAAGCCATACCAAGAAGTTCAAACTGAGCATAAACCATACTCGAGTTTTATTGAGTTCCTTTGCCAAATCCTAACAAAACAATAAGTTGTTCCAAAGTATTATCCATACTTAAGAATCCTAGTGAGTACAATCCATACTCATGTCGGGATAGAACTATACTTGCCAAAACCTGACAAGACAGTCTGTCCCTAGGCATGATCCATGCCTAGGGGTACGAGATAAGTATAAGCCATACTTTAATTGAGATTGAGAATCCTGCCACAACCTGACAAGACAATTAAATTCGCCAAACATAATCCATGCTCGGAAATTCCTTCCTTATTCAATTCCAAGTACAAAACTAAAGCAAATCCTGATTGGTTTGTCATCGAGTCCAGAGCACTTTTTGGAGCTAAATCCTAACCCTGAACGTGTGTACTCCGATTTAGCCAATTGGAAAACCTAAAGAAAGCAAAGAGACATATCTTAAATCCTAAGAAATGCTGAAAATGCAGAGTGATCCAATCCAGATCAGTTGATGATGAGCCCACGAGAGCTCGATCCAGGATCATTCCCTCTCTAGGGAGCAGGCGGAGGTAGCGCAGGTGCAGGCACTGTTGGTTGTTCCACATACTCGGGTAGCTCTCCACGTCTAACCCGTTCCTCAATCAGATCTCTAAGATGCCTGCAGTCATTTGTGTTATGACCGTCCATATCATGAAATATGCAGTATTTTCCAGAATCGCATTCTCTCTGCGATGGCTCCCTCCTGGGAGGCTTTGGATAGGAGAAGTCACCATTTGTGTTTACGTAGATGTCAGTCAAGGTCGAATTGAGTTCGGTGTACTTTTCATATCTGGGCCCTCTCCAGGGTTGAGTGTTGCGGTCATTCTTGACGGCAGCTTTTCCTTTGCCTTTACCAGAACCAGACGGTTCTTCGTCTTTGAGCATGTTAACATCGAGAATTTTCTTTTCGGACGTTGCGTCTTCTTCACGCAGAAACCTATCCGATTCAAGGTGGAATTCGCTGATATTCCTTGGTGGGTCTCGGTATAAGGATTTTTTGAACTCCGTGTTGTCTAGAACGCCGGATACTGCCGCCATCAATACAATAGATAGCTCAGGTCGATCAATGGATGCTACTGCAACATTGAACCGTTCCAAAAATGAGCACAGAGTTTCTCTAGGCTTTTACTTGATTGTAGTTAGTGACATTACATTCTTGGGTCGAGCGATGTGGACCCGAAATTGTTCAATAAAGCGAGCAACCAACATGTTCCAACTGTTGATCGATTTAGATTTCAGCTGCCGAATCCACATAGCAGCTATGTCGGTTAAGAAGAGAGGGAAGCACTTTGCCATGACATTTTCCGACGCCGATTGAACTTCCATGTGTCGTTTGTAGCGCATGAGATGCACGGTAGGATCCGTCCTCCCATTGTAGGGCTTCAATTATGGAAGTTTGAAATCTGGGTGATTGCGAGAATTCTTAATTTCTTGTGTGAATGGATTTTGAGTGACATCATCTAGGTCATTCTGATAGGTGCGGCCTCTCGAGAGGTGTTCGATCAGATTGGCGAGCCGGTCGCCTTCAAAGAGCTGTTGCAAGCTACCGAGGTCAGAGCTGGTGCCCCCAGGGTTGAGTCCAGAAGAGTGTGGAAGTGTGTGGGGGACTTGGAGAGACATCCGGTTCGGATCGGGTGTAGCAGGGCCGAACCGAACCTATTCTCGTGCCCCCATCTGAAGCAACTCATGCTGAAGCTGCGCAGGTCCTGATGCTTGAGTCTCGAACCGAACCGGAGCTGATGTCGGCCGCACTCGAGTTAAGTTTCCTGAGACGCCTTCATCCAAAGCGTTGTGTGGTGGAGCTGCACACTGCGGAGGGGGATTGCCTCCGAGTTCTCTCGGAGTTCGCTCATCGGTTCGGATCGGGTTCGAACCGATCCGGTTCTCTGCTCCTGCTGGGGCTGATTCAATGTTATATCCAGCGAGTTGTGCGCAGCCGCTCGGCCTTCCTTCCATCCGAGCGAAGAATTGGTCGATCATCTCCTGTTGTTTGAGAAGGAGATCATCTTGCCTTGCCATCTGGGCTCACAATTCAGCGAGAACGATGTCCATCTCTTCTCGCGTCAAGTATGCTGACGGGTTTTCATGTGAGGAAGCTTCATGGCTTGGTTCGTTTCTCGTGCTTTCGCCTTCAACATGGGAAATCTTTCACTTAGCCATCGATCCAATAGCCAAATAGTCCAAGTAGAAATTGAATTTGTCGTGTGCCCCCTTCCTGGCGCGCCAAAAATGTTAGACCAAAAAATGGCACTAACACCCAAATGCTATGTGAAAACCTCACAATCATAGATCAATGCAGAAAAAGCAGTAAAAATAAGAGGAGACACACGAGATTTTTATAGTGGCTCGGCTCAATCCAAGCCTACGTCCACTTTATAGTTTCTTAAATCCAAAGAAGCTATTACAATACTGTTTGTTTGCGGTTTATACACGAAATCCTCGTGTTTAAACTGAAGAAGAGGAGATTAAATGGAAGATTATACACGATAGCCTCGTGTTGTAATGTGGAACTTGGCTTCCTTATTGAACAATGACCTTGCGTGAAGTAATGGTGGAAGCCATGGTGAGTGAGAGCCAAAAGATCCCCTCAAATGTCCATCTCACGGTGTATTTATAGGTGTAGAGGGGTCCTGCCAAGCCCAGAAGCGGTCCGGTTCGGATGGGCCACGTGGAGGGTAAAGAGGCCATCTCGGAGAAAGTGGATTAAGTGGTCTTCAGATCGTGCAAGGACAGGTGGAAGCCGATCCGGATTAATAGGAGGAAATGGTGCCACATGAATTTGTCAATTCTGAAGTGTTACAGCAGGTCGAAGGGGGTCGGTTCGGTTCTCCATCCGATCCGAACCGGAGTTTCCAAAGCCAAGCGTGCTTGACGAGTAGAAAGAGCCTTGTGCGGGTCGGGTCTTCCCTTAGCCGATCCGAACTGAGGTGATGTCTCCGATCCGAACACTGGGAGCACTTCATTGTAGAATACTTCAGGCGGGTCGGGTCTTCCTTACTGAACCGACCCAGTTCATCCGACCCGAACCGGTTGAGGGTGATGCCAAATTTCCAACTCCAAGTTTCCAGTTCAACATGCTTTACGGAAACGGGCATAACTTTCAAACCGTAAGTCAGTTTTAGCCGAACAAAAGCTCGACTTGAAGCTGATTCAAAGAGCTACAAGAGTTATAGAGCTCGGCTCCATAATTGCTGATTTCGGACCCAAAGCAGATCGTCTGATTGGAGTTTCGAGCCATTCTTTGTTCGTGATGCGACTTCAACCAAATCGCTTTCTGTCTTCGGACAATGTTCCCAATACTTGAGCTTATTGTTGACTAGAAATTCCCTGTGTGTCTGCTTTGACTAAAAATCGGGTCAACATTTTGCCCACCCAGAACATATCTTGCTGAACGAAGGAAAATGTATTCTGGATAATCCAAGAAATCCAAGGCCACGCCGGTCCTGCCAGCTGCAAGTATAATCCATACCTACGAAGAAAAGAGAGCAAAAAAGGTGTGTCAAATCCTGACAAAATTGATTACACTTTTGAGCATAAACCATGCTTGGGCGTTTGTTTGAGCATAAACTACACTCAAGAGTGGTTCGAATCATCCTGCCAAAAACTGACGAGGGACCTAACCTTCTGGGTAGAAGCCATACCAAGAAGTTCAAACTGAGCATAAATCATACTCGAGTTTTATTGAGTTCCTTTGCCAAATCCTAACAAAACAATAAGTATAAGCCAAAACCTGACGAGGGATAAACTACACTCAAGAGATGTTCGAATCATCCTGCCAAAACCTGACGAGGGACCTAACCTTCTAGGTAGAAGCCATACCAAGAAGTTCAAACTGAGCATAAATCATACTCGGGATAGAACTATACTTGCCAAAACCTGACAAGACAGTCAGTCCCTAGGCATGATCCATGCCTATGGGTCCGAGATAAGTATAAGCTATACTTTAATTGAGATTGAGAATCCTGCCACAACCTGACAAGACACTTAAATTCGCCAAACATAATCTATGCTCGGAAAGTCCTTCCTTATTCAATTCCAAGTACAAAACTAAAGCAAATCCTGATTGGTTTGTCATCGAGTCCAGAGCACTTTTTGGAGCTAAATCCTAACCCTGAACGTGTGTACTCCGATTTAGCCAATCGGAAAACCTAAAGAAAGCAAAGAGACATATCTTAAATCCTAAGAAATGCTGAAAATGCAGAGTGATCCAATCCAGATCAGTTGATGATGAGCCCACGAGAGCTCGATCCAGGATCATTCCCTCTCCAAGGAGCAGGCGGAGGTAGCGCAGGTGCAGGCACTGTTGGTATTTTCACATACTCGGGTAGCTCTCCACGTCTGACCCATTCCTCAATCAGATCTCTAAGATGCCTGCAGTCATTTGTGTCATGACCGTCCATATCATGAAATATCCAGTATTTTCCAGAATCGCGTTCTCTCTGCGATGGCTCCCTCCTGGGAGGCTTTGGATAGGAGACGTCACCATTTGTGTTTACGTAGAAGTCAGCCAAGGGCCTGAGTGTTGCGGTCATTCTTGACGGCAGCTTTTCCTTTGCCTTTACCAGAACCAGACGGTTCTTTGTCTTTGAGCATGTTAACATCGAGAATTTTCTTTTCAGATGTTTCGTCTTCTTCACACAGAAACCTATCCGATTCAAGGTAGAATTCGCTGAGATTCCTTGGTGGGTCTCGGTATAAGGATTTTTTGAACTTCGAGTTGTCTAGAACGCCGGATACTGCCGCCATCAATACCATAGATGGCTCAGGTCGATCAATGGATGCTGCTGCAACGTTGAACTGTTCCAAAAATGAGCGCAGAGTTTCTCTAGGCTTTTGCTTGATTGTAGTTAGTGACATTACATTCTTGGGTCGAGCGATGTGGACCCGTAATTTTTCAATAAAGCGAGCGACCAACATGTTCCAACTGTTGATCGATTCAAATTTCAGCTACCGAATCCACGTAGAAGCTATGTCGGTTAAGAAGAGAGGGAAGCACTTTGTCATGACGTTTTCCGATGCCGATTGAACTTCCATGTGCCGTTTGTAATGCATGAGATGCACGGTAGGATCCGTCCTCCCATTGTAGGGCTCCAATTATGGAAGTTTGAAATCTGGCGGATTGCGAGAATTCTTAATTTCTTGTGTGAATGGATTTTGATTGACATCATCCATGTCATTCTGATAGGTGCGGCCTCTCGAGAGGCGTTCGATCAGATTGGAGAGCCGTTCGCCTTCATAGAGCTGTTGCAAGCTAACGAGGTCAGAGCTAGTGCCCCCAGGGTTGAGTCCAGAAGAGTGTGGAAGTGTGTGGGGGACTTGGAGAGACATTCGGTTTGGATCGGGTGTAGCAAGGCCGAACCGAGCCTATTCTCGTGCCCCCATCCGAGGCAACTCATGCTGAAGCTGCGCAGGTCCTGATGCTTGAGTCTCGAACAGAACCGGAGCTGATGTCGGACGCACTCGAGTTAAATTTCCTGAGACGACTTCATCCAAAGCGTTGTTTGGTGGAGCTGCACACTGCGGAGGGGGATTGCCCCCGAGTTCTCTCGGAGTTCGCTCATCGGTTCGGATCGGGTCCGAACCGATCCGGTTCTCTGCTCCTGCTGGGGCTGATTCAATGTTATTTCCAGTGAGTTGTGCGTAGCCGCTCGGCCTTCCTTCCATCTGAGCGAATAATTGGTCGATCATCTCCTGTTGTTTGCGAAGGAGATCATCTTGCCTTGCCATTTGGGTTCACAATTCTGCGAGAACGCTGTCCATCTCTTCTCGCGTCAAGTATGCTGATGGGTTTTCATGTGAGGAAGCTTCATGGCTTGCTTCCTTTCTCGTGCCTTCGCCTTCAACATGGGAAATCTTTTACTTAGCCATCGATCCAGTATCCAAATAGTCCAAGTAGAAATTAACGTTGTCGTGTGCCGCCTTCCTAGCGCGCCAAAAATGTTAGACCAAAAAATTGAACTAACACCTAAATGCTATGTGAAAACCTCACAATCACAGATTAATGCGGAAAAAGCAGTAAAATTAAGAGGAGACACACGAGATTTTTATAGTGGTTTGCCTCAATCCAAGCCTACGTCCACTTTATAGTTTCTTAAATCCTAAGAAGCTATTACAATACTGTTTGTTTGTGGTTTATACACGAAATTCTCATGTTTACACTAAAGAAGAGGAGATTAAATGGAAGATTATACATGACAGTCTCGTGTTGTAATGTGGAACTTGGCTTCCTTATTGAGCAATGGCCTTGCGTGAAGTAATGATGGAAGCCATGGTGAGTGAGAGCCAAAAGATCCCCTCAAATGTCCATCTAATGGAGTATTTATAGGTGTAGAGGGGCCTTGTCAGGCCCAGAAGCGGTCTGGTTCGGATGGGCCACGTGGAGGGTAAGGAGGCCATCTCGGAGAAAGTGGAAGAAGTGGTCTTCAGATCGTGCAAGGACAAGTGGAAGCCGATCTGGATTAATAGGAGGAAATGGTGCCACATGAATAGGTCAATTCTGAAGTGCAGCAGCAGGTCGAAGGGGGTCGGTTCGGTTCTACATCTGATCCGAACTGGAGTGTCCAAAGCCAAGCGTGCTTGACGAGTAGAAGGAGCCTTGTGCGGGTCGGGTCTTCCCTTAGCCGATCTGAACCGAGTGATAACTCCGATCCGAACACTGGGAGCACTTCAGTGTAGAATACTTCAGGCGGTTCGGGTCTTCCTTACCTAACCGACCCAGTTTATCCGATCCGAACTGGTTGAGGGTTGTAACACCCCGTAATTTTGTAACACTGAGATTCACAAATCAAGGCAGAATTAAATTTTAAAATCAAAATCAAGGGTACGGGTTGTGCCATTGCGTTCGTCTCGAAATTCTGCCTTGATACGAGTCCGAGTTTGCGAGAATCGGAGTCCGTATGAGGGAGATATGACCCTCCGAAGTTTCCGGAATTTTCAGAACAGAAAACAGCTCGAAATTCGAATTCGAAATTCGAATTCAAACCCAGAAGCGGGCTGGGCTGGAAAATTCTCGCCCAGGACCCAGGTCGACTAGGGAGTCGACTGGGTAGTCGACCCCCCTGACCAGGTCGACTGCCCAGTCGACATGGGTGTCGACCTGGGTGCAAAAACCCACTTTTGGGCCTGGGTGCATTCTGATGTACCTGGTCTCGTTTTCTGCCTAGATTCGTCCGCCTAATCGTATATAAACAGCCCCTAGTCTCCTTCTCTATTCATAATTCTTCTCTAACCTTATGCTGCAAAGATTCTTGGTGGACATGGCTTCTTCTCCTCCTCTAAATTAAATAATAAATAAAATAATATGTAAAATAAATCAAGACGAGGAAATTAGGCTCAAGACTTTCAAGAGGAGATTCAAAACAAGCTAGGATTCAAGTGAAGATTCAAACGACTTCAACGACTGTTTTTCTACGAATCTAATATAATCTCTGTAAGTCGGTTACTTTTTAGATTTGAACGTTTTCTATTCATGACATGAAATTAAAGGAATAAAGGAATATGCCTAATCTCTTCACTTGGATCTGTGTTTATACATGTTTCTAGACTTGATTAAGGACTGATCGTGATTCGATGACCAATTAGGCCTTGCCTATGACTATAAACATTGCCTATGACTATGAACATTGCCTATGACTGTGACTCATGACTATGAGAATTATTTCCTTTGACTATGAACACAAGCCTATGCCTTTGCTTAGGAAACATAAACTACTGCCTATGACATAACAAGGACAACTGTGACTAAACACCTATGATTCATTACTAGGAAAGTGTTGCTTAAGTTTTGTGACTGTGAAATTGGGTCTAAACCTGATTATCTATTCTGTCTGTTCTTGATTTTCTTTGGATTTTGATCTTGGGAATTTACCTATTATTAAGTTAGGTCTACCCATGTTCTTGAACCTACATCGTTATTCAACCCTTTTTATGTCATCTATAGGCCTTCGATGCTTTTAGATCAATTTATTTCAGTGTAATTCGTTAGGCCTGTAATTAGTAAATTATCATTTTATGCTAGTTATTATGTCTATCTTTTCATAGCATCTTTGGTTCATTCCCTTTTTATCTACGATTCTAGATTTATCTATAATCTAGATTGAATCACGATTATACGAACGATGGGAATACGATTTGGGCAAAATATGAAATTTACTAAAACATAGTTATAAACTTGGAAATTGGCATAAATTGGGAACATGTATTATGGCATGTTTATAAAAATGAAAATTGGATAAATTTGACATGAGTTATAGGATGTGTAATTTGAATCTGGTATTGACTTGTAAATCTAGCATTTACATGAACTGTGAACTAGAATAATAAGTCTAGTTTGACATGAACTGTAATTAGAATGTTAAATCAGAATTGGATTAGCTAATTTGGCATAATAAGTATATTGGCATAAATTTGAAAATTGGCCATAATTGTGAGTAATTGTCATGTTTAGCAAAATCATGGTTAGTGACACTTAATTTGGTATAGTTTACATACCAAAAAGCATAAATATGATATAGAGGGGAAAGTGGGCCATAATAATAAATGTTGACAATTTACATTAAAAGAGTAATTATGAAATAAGTAAATTAGGAATAATTTACTTATAGAATTTGTCCTAAATGAGAAAAATGTAAATTTAGACAAATTAAAGGTTTATTAATGACATCTCTTTTAATAACACTCCAGAAAGTTCTAGGGTGACAGAGAGGATAGTGTCTAGGCTTGGGTTTGGAAAATACAAGTTTCCTGCTCTCCCTGGCTATCCCTAACTGATCCGACGGACGGGATGGTTACTTTCAAAACCTGATTTGAAAATTAATCAAAACCCTTTGAACTTAGAAAACATGAATATGCCTAACCCGAGGTTAGACTGAGTTGCGATGTAAACCTGCCCGGAACCAACCGGCACATCCAGTAATTGCAACAATATCTGTCTAATGTGAGTGGTCACGGCTTTAATTTATTTAGTTAAAGCTATAACAAGAATGGTAGGGTTAAGTTAACCAAGTTACTTAACCAATTCAACATGATAACTAAACCGATGGGTGGGGTTAGGTTCATACAGACACTTAACACAGTTAAGCTAGAATGGGAGGGTTAAGTCCATAGGAACACTTAACCAACTTAACACAGTTAAGCTAGAATGGGAGGGTTAAGTCCATAGGGTCACTTAACCAAACTTAACCTCGTAACAAGACAAGATTTGTAGGGGTTAAGTAACTAAGAATACACTTAGCCAAATTAACATGTTGACTAAACTGGAAGGTGGGGTTAATTAAAGTTAATACACTTAGCCAAATTAACATGTTAACTAGACTAGAGGTTGGGGTTAAGTAAAATTTAATACACTTAGCCAATTTGATATGTTAGCTGGACTAGACCGTAGGGTTAAGTAAACTTGAACACTTAACCATCAGATTGTGATAAATGAATAGGGTTAAGTCTAAAACATGAAGGGATAATACTTAACCATTAATAAAATGTTAGTTAAAACAGATGGGCAAGGTTAAGTTAAAAAGAAACACTTAACCAATACAGGATGAATGGGTAGGGTTAAGTAATAAGAAATACTTAACCAATATAACTTGGTTTGTGGTAGGGTTAAGTCAATATGAATTACTGATAACACTTAACCAGTTTAACAGGATAAATGAAGAGAGTTAAGTTAGCTTGAATGGACTAATGACACTTAACCAATCCAAATTGACGAGAAAGAGAACTAAGTAGTAAACCTTAGTTAAAAGGAGCTAAGTAGTAAACCTTAGTTAAGAAAACAACGATTCTGGAATCTAAGTGGTAAACCTTAGTTAGCAAAACTAACTAGTAATTCTTAGTATAACACGGAAAGGAGCAAACATCCGTCTGATTAAAAAGAAGGCTCCAACGAATTGGGTTACGAAGCCCGAGGCTTCGAGGGGACTTGAGGGTACTCTTGGTATCCCTCTGTGAGGCTGCAGATGATCCTACTGGGCTCACATAGGTTAAGGTCTGCGTTAGAAGAACCAGGGGTATGCCTTGGTTGCAATATATGGCAACCTAAAGACTAGGATGGACCAGCGTGATTCGGCGAGAAAACGGTGGCCCTGTGATAGCAACTCATCGTCTACAATCCATCTTGAGTCAATCGAGATACGTGAATCGGAAAGGCGGAGAACTCCAAAAGACCATATACTTGCTATCTAGTTATGGGTGAGGATGGCCATAGGTTAGTGGGGGCATAGGGGGCCTGCGTATAGTTCTCATTTTTCAAGGTGTGCCTTTCATTAACTGAGGGAGGGGTCGAGTGGGACCATAGCCACTGGAATAAAAACAGACCTTAGCATCTACATCAGAAGATATCTGAAAGCTCCCCACCGAGTTCTGAGTTTATTGATTTGCCCTGCCACAGGACTCGGGCCGCACATTACAGGACATGTGCATCTAGACAAGCGATAACGATTCGCGATACATGCGTGGGGAAGTCTAGGAACATATACCACTCTAGGTAGTGTGTCCTAGACTTGGGGGCATCGTTCGATAGGTAGCATAATCCCTAGTTGGACTAGGTGGCATAAACCTTGAATCCGAGAAGCGTTCAGCAGATAGCGTAAACTCTAGTTGAATCCAGAAAGCACTTGATAGAAAACCCTAGATTAGATCTAGGTAATAAATAATAAATGTATGCCTGAAGGCAATGGAAACTACAGGGATTGGGATCACGTTATTGTTACTAGTTGGGACACTAATTGGGTGGTGCAGAGATATAGAAATCAGTATAACAAGGAAATAGCGAAGCGGCGAAAGTATTAGAGCATATCTAGTTTATCTTATCTTAGCATATCTTGTGTAAATCTTGTCTAATCTTGCTGACCCTATCATCATAGTGTTATCTTGTATTCAGTTAATTCATGTCGTTTTTTTTTCATGTTCACATGCTAGAAGTAACTGAACTTACTCAGGCTTTATGTATGACTCTGTTTTTCTTTCGTATTCTTTTCTTCCGTCCCCCCCCCCCCAGGTAGTAAAGGAGGGAATAGTATAGCTCAGGTTAAGTTGGACTGTCACTCTTTCCCAGCTTGAAGATTTGTCGAAGTTTTGCTTGGATTCTCTTTTCAGATGCTATGGCTGGCTCTTGCTACATTGGGGAATATAAATGTTGTTTTATGCTTCTTTATTTTGTAGGACAGATGATACTCTGATATTATAAAGAAATCGTTGTACAAACTATCTTATCAATAAAGTAAAGTTTTATTTTCCGCTGTTTAATTTCTGTCTGTCTTGTAATTTATCTGCATCTTTTACCCTAAATGCTCCACAGAACTTAGTGCATTCCCTTTGTGAGTGACACTAATGGATGTGGGGTGTTACACGTGGTATCAGAGCTGAAGATTACCAGATCAGATAAAGGATTTGAAAAATTATTTTCAAAACGGTTTTAAAAGAAGCATTTTCAAGAGAAAAGATTTGTTTAAAAGGCATATTCCCCAAAGCCATACGCACTATCTTCTCTTCCTCTGTTTGAATTCTTGTCTCCTTCTTTCTTGAGTCTCTGGGGCTCCTGGCTTTCTGGGAGGTAACCTCATCGATGGGCGAAGTAGTGCCTGGCTTCCATCCATAGCCATAGTTGTTTCACCTACGGGCAGTTTTATTCAAAGCTTACAGGGTTTTCCGTACGATGGAGGCAGCTTTCGAGAGATTTGTCAACATGATTACACACGGAAGAGGATGAGGAGTTTGGATAAGGTACACAACCCAAGGATGAGGAATTCATGGATGTAGATTTAGCTCACGAAGGAGGAAGGGCAAGTACATACTTTCACCACTAAGCGTACCTAGGAGAAAGGTAGTAAAGTTCTGTTGGAAGAGTCTAGTTTTTCTGTTCGTACTCTTTCATTTTTAGCGCTTCGCATTTGTTCATATCCACTTCCATAGTTGAGTCTCTGCACCATAGTACTTGCATAGTGAAAGATCCCAATTAGTCTCAAATCCAATTGGTGACTCGGCCCGTTTATTTTGGTTAGTAGGGATTTGAGAATAACTATCGAGTTTTCTTATATCATCTCACGTAGATCGTCTAAATTCGAAGGAGATATTCCTTGGGTGCTTGTCTGATATTGGTTTAGGCCTTTGGGGCTTGTACTTGAGGAATGTCGAGTTCGACTAGGATGGTTTGCGTGAGAGATGAATAGTTGTGGCAGGCACTCTAAAAAGCACGTAGTGACCTTTCGACCCTTATAGTGATGGCATGGTGGATTAGAGGGAGACCTCTAATCATCTTAGTACATACACTTGGTATCATAGTTAACATCTGTTTATTTTGGAAATGGAGGTCAGAAACTTCACAATCGTGAAGTTAAATTAGTTAAGATACAGTGGAGTAAAGCTCAAGAAGGCTAGATACTAACATCATACCCTTTATCCTTAAGGGTGCATCCTTAATTTCTTTTCTTTTTTGTAGGAGCATTACGCATAATTGTTTCTCTCTTTCCAAAGTACATCCTCTAGGTCGTATCTTCGATCCTTAGGTAGAAACTCTTTTGGATGTAAACATGTATTTGAAACACGTTATGGTTGATGGTTGCGAGTGGTTGCTAATGGTTGCTCGTGAATGCATATACATACGTATTAGGCACTAGATCAGTTCGGACGCTTTCATATTGCATTTACAGATATGTATTTGTTTGTAAGTTGAACTTGATGTGTTATCATATGGACGTGGACGGAGCACGTTCGCCACTACTCCACTACTCAGGGATCGTCGACCCCTTTACTACTACACCTCTAGAGATTGCTCCATGTGGTAAAGTCGAACTGGATTTGGAAACATCTATAAATACTAGGATTTAGGACATTTTTATGGCTCGATCTCTTCCTCCTTTGCCGAGTACTTGCAAGGACATTGCCAAGAAGAGAAACTCAACTCTCTCTCCACTTACTTTCATAGAAAACTAATGCTGTAATGACATAATATAATAAAGATTTTATTGCACCAATTGGAAGTAGGCATATTGTCGAACCACTACAATATCTTATTTCTCTTTACTTTCATGCATTTTCTATAATTCCAAATTAAGAATTTATCTATGAATTTCTTTCATTTGAGTGTTTTACTTGGAAGAACTAGTTTTCGACTTAACATTTTGGTGCGCTAGGTATAGGGCACGCACACATTCAACATCTAAGGAAACTTTGAGAATAGAGCAAATCTAGATGATTAAGAGGAAGAAGAAGAATTCTCATGCTGGAATAGAGGAAGAAGGCTAAGAAGAATCTTCCTATAGGAACCCCTCGGTCTACTTGACAAGGGAAGAATTTGATGAGGCAATGAGCGGATTACAAAAATGTTTTGAGCCACAGGAAGCAACTATGTAGAAGATATATTGGCATAGTTGAGCGAGGCATAAAACCACCATAGGATGCTGGAGTAGGACGCAGAGAGCTAGCAGTATCACCTTCACACTCGGGGGCACAACCACCAGAACAACTCCGGATCGACCATGGCGAATAGGAAATTCGATTTGACTGTGTTGAAAAGAGAAATCCTATTCGGCCACGTTGAAGCGGGACGGGTGAGTGGTGTGCTCTCCACTTTCTTCGGATCCCACGACCTCCAACATCCCGTGTAGGTGCAAATCAGATTACGAAGCCATGGATCGAAGTCTTCATTGGAAGAACCTGATCTCAAGATAGGAATTTAAATGGATAAAGGGAAACGACCACCCATAGGAATCTATGCGACATTTATCCAAACTTGAGGACTGGCGTTGGAAGTGCTGGCTTGGAAAATATCGATACCTGGAGGATGTTGCTAGGCATTAGAGACAAAGTTGTTGAAATTATTTGGCAAGTTACCAGAGGTGGCTTATCAAACAAGGACATGGATAATGTGCAATGAAGTTCTTTAACTCAAAATATTAGAAACCCGAGGAACCCAAATTGCCAATATTGGAATCTTATGACGGGAGGAGAGATCAGCTGTTCATCTTATGCGTTATATTAGGAATATGGATGTGCTGAGGGACATTGGAGGATGCAATGGCCAAATGCTTCCTGTTATTTTTATCACATATTGTCGCTATGTGGTTTAGACGGCTGGAAAGCAGCTCGATTAATAGTTGGACGTGATTGATTGAGAGGCCCATGAGGTAGTTTCGGGTCCATGTAGCATGACCTAAGAACGTAATGACTTTGGCATTAGTAAGGAAAAAGGTTGGAGAATATCTACGTGCCTTTCTACAAAGATTAAATGTTGCAGTAGTCGCGGTTGACCAACCTGATCCGCCAATTGTATTGATGGAAGATGTTTCTGGAGTCTTGGTAAACACCCAATTTAAAAGATCATTGGAACAAGATCCTCTATAGAATATCAAGGAATACTACTTTAAAACCCTAGGTTTCTAAGGGAAGAAGATGCAAGGGTTGATCATGAAGGCCTTGAGGATGATGGGCCATCCAAAAACAGAAAGAGAAAAGCTAGAAACAACCTGGGTCGGGACAACAAGTTTAAGAGGGGCCCTAAATACGACTCGTATAAAAGGATGAATACAGGTTTGGAAGCAATATATCATGAAATCAAAGGCACACTAATGGTGAGGATACCATATGGAAGGGAGTCCATAGGGCATTACTGGATATCCGAGATTTTTTTTTCATTTCATGAGAGAGTTGGGTATGACATAGACGAATGCAAATACCTCGAGACGTCATCTGAGAGCTTGCAAGGAATGGGCAATTACAACAGTAAGTCCTGAATGGAACCCATGCTATAGGGAATGGCCTGCCATCGACTTCTCAATGTGGTAGTGGGTGTGACTCACAGGGAAGATTTGTTATTATCTAGTGGGTCTTGGTGGATGTTGGATTGTGGATGATGGCTATGTTGTCTCACCCATGTGCGCAACTAACTTTTAATTCCTAGGCATGTTATATTCCCAACAACAAGCCATCACATCACTTTTTCTTTCAATAAATTATGTCTAAGTTGGCCTACCATTGTACGGGATTAATCACTAGCCCATAAGCATGCTCTGTACCTGACGGTGCACCATTGTACATGTTTTTACTTTTCAATGAACTTGTAATAGATGGCCAAGCCTCCCACTCTTATGCGGGGTCCATGGAAACTCCTAGGAAAGAACTAGGACAATGACAAACCATTCTTTTTTATTAATATCAATTCACCTATGTTTTCTATATTTTAATCAAATGTTTTACAAGTATGGTTGATGCTTGTCGAACACTAAGCTTACGATTACATCATTGACCCTAACAAAAACCTTTGCATTATCATGTATGGATGATGCACAATAAAGGGTTGGCAACTTGTCATAAACTTGATAGGTTCGCTTAACCAGGATCGTAAGTATGGTTGATGCTTGAAAAGGGTTGAACAGCCTCAGAAACATGCCCATTCGATCAGAACTGTCAAGTATGGTTGATGCTCGAAAACAGCCCAATGTGGCTAGGATCACTAAGTATGGTAGATGATGGTAAGGATTAGACAACTTTGGACTTAGGGAGAACCTTATTAGGATCACCAAGTACAGTTGGTTCTTGTCAAGAGCTAGTCAACCGCCCGATGTGGGTTCGCCAAGTTAGAGAAGTCAAGTGTCGTTTATGCTTGGCAAGAGCCCTACGCGGCTATGAACCATTGGATATGATTGTTATCTAGAAAGAGACCGGCGTGACTAGGATCGTCAACATGACACCGCTGAGGATATGAGAATTAATATTATGATCCAACATGATCATGGATTTCTGGTCTTTGGATATTGGGCTTCTATTTGGATTTCTATTTTCTTTCAGATTTCTGGATTATCCGAAATATGTCTTCCATCGAAAGATATCTTTCAGGGGCAAATTTTGACCCACCTTTTTGCGAGGCAGTCACATTATGGATCTCCGATTATCGAAATGCTTAGGAATTGAGCATGGGCTTAGCAAGCTCTAATTTACTTCGTAGATGCAGCAAGACCCTCAAAGACTTAAGTTTGGGATTCTTGGATTCCTGTTCAATAAAGCCGGTTCACCTATCATCAACTCACTACTTCTTTTTGGATCAACTATCCCGGGCCAATCATCTCATCTCGGCATGGGTCCCACCATATACTGTAAGGCCAAAGTCTGAAGGAAGGAAGCAATGCGAGGAAGTCTCCCTGAATCGACATTTTCGGTTCGACTATGTCAAGCCAGATGGGTACAAGATTAGAGCATGTTCGCCACTGCCCCGCTACTCAAGCATGGTTAACCCCACTACTCCTACACCTCTAGAGATAGCTCCATGTGGCAAGGCGGAATCAAATTTGGGAAGCTCTATAAATACTTGGATTTTGGACATTTTAAGGGATCGATCACTTTTTTCTCTATTGAATACTTGCAAGGACATTGCCATAAAGAGAAAATTAACTCTTTCTCCACTTTATTTCATAGAAAACTAATCATGGTTTAATCATGCAGTATAATAAAGAATTGATTGCACTACGTGGACGTAGGCACATTGCCAAACCACTATAATTTATTTTGTCTCTTTACTTTCATGCATTTTATATGTTTCTGAATTAATAAGTTATTTGTGAATTTTTTCATTCGAGTGTTTAGCTTGAATGAACTAGTTTATGAGTTAATAGTAAGGACAGTTTAATACCTCGTAAGTTAATAAGAGACAAAGGTGGACCCAAAGACCACTTAAGTCCTAATAAGAGCAGATCCCATGTCTTTGGCCTAGTACTAATGACTGAACCTTAATAACAGACCTAGTCCCAACCACTTGATGCCCAAACAAGGTAGGTCAACCACTTAATACCTTCTCGAGGCAGGCCTCCATCACATAAGTAATTATTACACTAAACGCCTCAAATTAAACCGACTACTTGTAGCCACTTGACTTGACGTCTGTTATAGGCATATTTCTGCTATAATTGGGCTTAACCTTGTGTCTTTGTGTATTTATATTAATGGCCCGTGACACTAGACCTCCTACATTAATCGACTTCTTGTGGATGTCGGATATTTTGGTTGATTCTGGGCGGGCTTCTACTATAAGTAGGGATTAACCTCGCGTTACATGTCTTTAAAATCCATTAAATACTTACACTCATGCAAATTTCCTAGTAGGGACATTTTAAATTCGAATTCCTAATTAAACGTGTTTAATACATATTAATAATATGTTAATTACGCTATTCATAGTAATAAATAGAATATAATAAAAACAAGCAAAAAGAAATGTCCTAAAACATAGAAATATCAATCCTAACCACAAAATAAGGTTTATAAGTTAATTTTCCTAACTTCATCAACATAGCATATAATGTCTATTAATTCACATCCAAATCAATAATAGGGAAACAACACACATATAAAAATCAATTGTAACCTAGATTTTAAAAATTACTTCAATAATGCAAGAAAGACAAAGTGTAGTATGATAAATATATGTATATTCTCTTTTTGGTACTGCTATCCTTTTCAAATGATTTTATTAAAAAACAAAGATTTTGGTGACTAGTGTTTTAACACCTTCAAACTATATATTTTATAAATAAAAGCTTATACATATGTAACACCCCATATTTTACATTAATAATAAATGAAAATGTTGATAATTTTTTATTTCATAATTTGGATATGAAACATATACCATTGTGTTCGGGGTAATTTTCAGATTCATTTTGGTGTATGACATATCCAAAACGGAGCTTGTATGAGAAAGTTATTAATGAATTAATAATTAAAATATTGTATATATATATATATGCGCGCAAATTCGAAATTTAAAATCTAAAGGTGAGTTATAACTGGAATATTATAATTCAAATAATTTATATAAAGAAATAAATTAAACATTATTAATTAAGATTAATAAGCAGCAAAAATACAAGCACAGACCTAAGAATAGGTCAACCCAGTCTTCACATGGGTCGACCCATGTGTCAACCTTAGGGTCGAACCACCTTTAAGGTGGGTCACCATAGGGCTCAACCGACTCGAATTAGATCTGCGTGGGTGATGATGATTTTTCCTAATTTATACGGATCAGATTTTATGTTATCAAATCCGATGGACTAGGATTTCTTGTACACCTATAAATAGACTAGCAGGGCCTAACTTTAAACTAGTGTTTTCTGAGACACTTCCAAGGCTTTTCCATTATCTTTCTTCTCCAAATCTTTTAGAAATTAGAATACTAGTTCTTAGGGGTTTTGATTCAAGATTTAAAGATAAAGAATGTAAATCTACAACATAGGTGTTCATATTTCTAATCAATGTGAGGTAAGTTTTTGAATTTGATTTACTTAGCTTTCTCTCTTTCTTTCCCTCTTCTTTTAGATCAAATTTGTGAATATGTGGTGTCTTAATAATAGATTCAGATAGGAAGGCTATCGAATAACAAACTGAATCAGATTCAAGGATTGGAAAGCTATCACGTGAGTGGATTAAAATTATACCTTTTGGTAATGGTATATTTATCGTTTGCATTCCTCGTAATCCTTAAATATATTAAACAATTGGAATTTGTGGAAATTGACTTTAAAACTGTTTGGAATACGTTGAGAACGTTACTACTGTATAAAACCTAATTTTATTAGGTCTCCTATTTGAATTGAGAAATTACTGTAATACTGTAACTATGAAACTTGAATTAAAAGTAAACGCAATCTTAAGAATTGAGATGCCTATTTCGATTAAAAAGAAGTTACAATAACTGTAAATAGCATATGAATTAGGAATTCAATGTCTAACTCAGAAAATAAGAAGGGAAGGTATGTAGTGGGCCAAGTTAGTTAGATTTTGGGGGGAAATGATATATTTCCATAGCAACAAATTTCTGA
The DNA here is from genome assembly GCA_030737875.1 of Allium sativum. Classification (NCBI taxonomy): domain Eukaryota; kingdom Viridiplantae; phylum Streptophyta; class Magnoliopsida; order Asparagales; family Amaryllidaceae; genus Allium; species Allium sativum. Next base: position 52,062,414 of record CM060927.1, read on the forward strand.
GAATGAAATTGCAAGAAAAGGCACAATGAAAATAAAAGAAAGAGCTTGTAACTATGGATCTCAGTTCGGTGCATGTTATGGAAATAGATCATTATATCTTTCTGTAAATCAAACAAATAAGGTGCTTGAAATGTTTTCCTTAAAGAAATAGGAATATACATAACGGTAAGTAAAGAAAGATTACAACAGTAAAAGAACTAGAATGAACCAGGAATATAACCTATTATGATTAATTATGAGAATGACGATGTAGTATAATAGGTAGGCTTGTCCTAGGGACAAGTGGAAATTATGACGTGAGTTATAATAAATGGAAAAGGAAGATGATTAATAAACCTTAGTCAAGGGAACTACGTAAATAAGTAAATAACAACAAGAGATTGTGATAACGAGGTTATGATTAGATAATAAAGGATGAAGTAGGCTAATCATTAATAGACTTATAAGCGTGAAATATGAAGCCTAATAAAGGAAATCAATAATAAGCGGAAGCCCGCTCCGGCAACATAGAGATGAGTAAAGTATGCAGCCAATTGTGTGCTAATGGATATAGTAACTTGAGATAACAGTGAAAAAGGTAATAGTTAAGTTAATTAGCAACATGATGAGATACGACAAGCGCTTGATTAAAAGATTAGACATAGGATCTAGTAACACGATAGTGTAATGCGCTTGGACTAGTCCGTATGTATGAAGGTGAAGAACCCAGCGGGGCAGGTCATCCAGGTGTTTGGAGACACAAGAGGAGCACATTCGTCTAATTATTATGCCTGATTATTCGATTAGCTTGCTCTGCGAGACTGGAGGGAAGCATGCGGTTTTCGAGAGACGTGGTAGGGTACTCCGTGGTGGTCCCCTATTGCGGTACATGCTCATGATGTACTCCCAGGGGTTTGGTTTGCGCGGTACCACTTGGTGAGTATACCTTAACTACAATGATAGTTTGGTAGTCAGAAGGTTGTGGCAGATGGCGTTGGGTGTTTTTGTGATTGGCCTCGGGAGAGGTTAGTCAGGACCAAATTAAGGATAGTAATCGCCGGTACCTGTCATCAACGGTCAGTGTGATGCTGAAAGACTTGAGCTAAACCAAGAGACAATCGAACTTTCACTATCGAGACGTTGGCTGAGGGAAACGCCAAATTGGATTATGGATTGGTTGCTAGGGGGCTGTCACTTGGGTCATGATGTAGTCTTTCACTAGTTGAGGGGGTTCAGGTGGAACCATAGCCACCGTGAAAATAAAACCATACTCTAGTATCTATACTATAGGTCCTTTGAGCAGACCTATATAGATATGGAAAGCTCCAGACCGAGTACATGCATTGGATGCAACCCTATTATGGGACTCGGTGTATAATAGACAATACGTGTAACGACCCAGAAAATCTGAACCAATTTAAAAATTTTAAATTGGCTAAAATAATGGATTTAAAATATTTAAAATAAATATTTTAAATAATGGCGATGAAAACCGAGTTTGAATCGACAATTGAAAACAAATATAATTAATTATAATTATATATAGAATTGAAAATAGCGCGGTAGTTCGATAATTCGATTTCAAAACTTAAATTGAATATACCGGGTGCAAAATAATCCGGATCTTAGTGAAACCAAAAACATTAGGATCTAATTGATGATATCTTTCTAACGAATCCGACCAATCGAAATTTGATAGCGGGAATCAAAAGGTATGTCCAGTTGAAAATTCTGAATAGTCGCTATGGAATTCAGGCCCTTAAAAATGGACATTTTGCAAATGACCTCGGATTTCGACGAAACCACTTTTGTTGGATCCGCAGGGTCAGGTTATTGTTAGGTTTCAAATTTCATAATTTTTCGAATCAATATGTGAGCGTGGCAAAAGAAAACGCGTTTGACCAGTTTCAGTTGATTTTAATCGACTGGAAATTGGCCATTTTTCAAACGGTCTCAGAATTCGACGAAACTAGTTTTGTTAGGACCGTATCGTCAATACGAAGCTAGAAAATATTTTTCTGGAATTTTTCTAGTTAATATGTGACCCCGGTAATTTGAAATGTGCGTTTAAAATTCAATATAGTGATTTAAATGAAAATTCAAAAGGAAACTGATTGTAACGATCAAATCAGCTTGCGATACATATCCCATTGTGTTCGGAATGGGGGTAAAACGCTATGGACGACAGGCGGTGGGCCTCGTTTCGAGGTCATATGTAAAAGTCAACCTTTTGCGAAATTTAATAATTAAATAAAAAAAAATACTTTCCCTCCTTATCTCCTGCTTGCCCCCCCCCCCCCCCCCCGTTCATTCGATTACAACCAGAAAAAAAAAGAAAGAAAAAAAAACCCTAGCGATCAATCGACCCGCGCCCCCCCCCCCCCTCGTCTCGACGTCTGCGAAGACCCCCCCCCCCTTCATCGATCGAAGCAGCGACGCTCCCCCCCTGGAAGCAAACGCCTGCCGCCTCCGCCTGAAGTCGCGCACCTCCTCCGTCGAAGGGCAGATCGAAGTAAGTTGTTTTATTTTTTTTATTCTTAATAAAAAAAAACTGATTTTAGAAATGGTGTAAAAAAAAAAAAAGAATTTGAACCTGTTTTTTTTTTAGATATTTAAACTGATTTTAAAAAGTATAAAAACCTGTTTTTGAAATAAAGAATAAAAACTGAATTTTATAAAAAGTAAAAACTGAATTTATAAAAAGTAAAAACTGAATTTTATAGAAAGTAAAAAAAACTGATTTGGTTTTTAAAAGTTAAAAACTGATTTTATTAAAAAAGGAATTAAAAACAAAACTGGTTTTTAAAGGTTAAAAACTGATTTTGTTTTTAAAATAAAAACTGATTTAGTTTTAAAGGTAAAAGCTTTAAATAGGAAGAAAGGTTTGAACTTTCAAGAGAAGTAAAAATCATATTTTTATATATCGAAAGTCGAAGTAAAAATCATATTTTTATATATCGAAAGTCGAAGTAAAAATCATATTTTTATATATCGAAAGTCGAAGTAAAAATCATATTTTTATATATCGAAAGTCGAAGTAAAAATCATATTTTTATATGTTGAAAGTCGAAAGAAAAATCATATTTTTATATGTTGAAAGTCGAAGTAAAAATCATATTTTTTATATATTGAATTGCGAAGTCAAAATTCGATTTTTATATATTGAATAACATAGTAAAAATTCGATTTTTTACATATGTAGAGAATACGGGTGAAAGCGACAGAAAGGCGAAGATTTCTATAAAGGAAGAGTCGTGCAGTTGGATAGCTATTGGTGAGATTTCTGATTTAAAAATATATATGTGTGTGAAATAAAAGTGAATAGCTATATATAAATATCTATATATATATACGCCCCTCGTCCACAAACCATGGACGATATTTATTGGTTGAAATTGTTGTGAAAATTGATTGATAGCGAATGATGGTTTGGGATTGTTTGTGATTGATATTGGTTGATTGTGGTTGAAAAATACCCGTTTGTGGTTGAGAAATATTTGGTTGAAACCACATAGGATTAGTTTGTGGAAATGAAATAAATAAATATATACATGCTGCCTGCGTGCGAACTAGATGCATGATCCCCATTGTCAAAAACCGCGAGGTTTTAAGGTAGAGCGAGGAGCCGTACTAGGGACGGTCCCGGTTTAACTACCCTGCTGTTATGCTGCCGAAATTTTGAATAATATTTGTGTGTTTGAATTATTTTCATATGCTTAAACCATATTTATTCATTGTATAGAAAACATTCATGTGTTGAATTGATATTCATTCGTTGTTTAGAAATTCATGTGTTGAATGGTATTCATATTTTGAAATAAATTGTTCGATAATAAAAATCACATTTTTATCTATATATAAAAACTATTGAAAACATTCATGTGTTGAATTGATATTCATTCGTTGTTTAGAAATTCATGTGTTGAATGGTATTCATATTTTGAAATAAATTGTTCGATAATAAAAATCACATTTTTATCTATATATAAAAACTATTGAAAACATTCATGTGTTGAATTGATATTCATTCGTTGATTAGAAATTCATGTGTTGAATGGTATTCATATTTTGAAATAAATTGTTTTATGATAAAAATCCCATTTTTATCACCAACTTGAACTATATAGAAAAATAGTGTTTTGAAATGAATTGTTTTACAATAAAAATCACATTTTTATTGTATGCATAAATCGTTGAAATGTGAAGTGTTAAAAATAGCCACTTGTTCAAAATAAACATATATGAGTTGAAATATTCATTAATTAGCTAATCAAATGATTTGCACCTATTTATGTAACATTAGAATGAATGGTGTTTTTAAACCAAATAGAAATCAAATATGAAGTTGAATAGAAAATGATAAATGATAAGAACTGTATATATATGTACATGTATATTCATTGAACAGGTTATAGCAAAGGGGCTAGAGAAGAGGAATAAAATTTTGTGCCCGACAAATAGGTACACATTTACTGATTTGTTTGGGTGATGATTTTGAGCCTGTTGGCTAGCCGCTTGGCTTTTTCTTTTTCTTTTTGAGATTAGAAGGACCGGGAACGCTATTTGCGATTTCCCGATGCTCCCGGTGCAGGGGAGGTTATGGCGAAATTTTTCCAAAATTTAAGGCGTTAGAAAAATATTTGAAGTGAAAACGATATAGAAATCACTGAAAGAATTATATTTATATAAATATATAAATATAAATAAAATTAAAACGAAACGAAGCCGTGCAGTTCGCATTTTGAAACCGTGATTTCAAACGACTAGTACGGGAAATCCGACCATTGGATTTTCCCGAAACCTCAACCGTCGGGTTCGCCTTGGAATAATCTTTCCAACAGCACCAACCTTGTAAAAATCCAACGGTTGGATTGTCTGGAATGTTTAATTCAAATCTGAAGAAAAACAGCGCCAGAAACGATTATATTTATTTATATATATAAATATAATTATATTTAATCGAATAACGACGCGGCAGTTCGTATTTTGAAATCGAAACTTCAAACGATTGTACCGGGAGATCCGACCGTCGGATTTTCCCGAAACTGGAACCGTTGGATTTGTTTTGAAAAGACCTTTCTAATGATATAAATTTTGTGAAGATCCAACGGTTATATTTTCAGATATGTGTAAATCAAATCTGAAGGAAAACAGCGCCACGGCAACGTTATGGCCCGAAACGTCGTTTTGAATATATTAGCTATTTTAAAATAAATAAAAATAGCGATAAATAGTTATAAAATATCATAAGCGATATGGAATGGAAATAAACTGAATTTGCTTGATTTATGTGATATTTGATGGTTGAATGTGTTTGGTGTGAAAATTACATTAAAGAACGAAATTGGTGTTGTCGAATAATTTAACCATTGAAATAAATTGATTTGAAATTCCAAATATACGTGAATTATTTGAAAAAGCCGAGGTAATTCTCATTTCAAATAATTAATCGACGATTGAAAGTCGAAGATGAAGACGATGGTCGAAGACCGGAGATCTTCACCTCGTTTGGATGGTAACCGAGGTCCTGATTGGGAGGCATCCCGAAATATGGATAATGAGTGGTGATCGTTCAGACGTACGTGTTGATCGAAGGGTTTGCGATGTATTTAGTGCCTCCGGTTTCGTTCAGACCCAGAACGGACTTGTAAATGGACTGTGTGTCCGACATGGGAATTTGTTCTGTGTGATTGATAGCCATCAGTTGCACGGTGTGATTTGCCTGTGTGGCATGCTAAGATGCAGTGATCAGGGCTTCTGTTGAAAAGCAAAGTCTTGTGGTGATGATCAAAGCACCGCCTGTGTGGCGTAGCTTTGTGTATAACGTGAATTCGCGAGCCTCACACCCCGGTATGAACCTAAAACGGGAGAGGACATCAGGGAGGGCCTGCGTTTCTTTCTAGCTAGGGTGGTGTCAGTGACCTACCAGCCCTGACATTTATATACTTTTCACCTATGTGGTTGTTGCTGTTGCGAGGCGCCTCGGTTTGATCGGACGATCCGGGTCCGATGGAGTCATTCGTTGGCTCGTTTACACCCCAAAGGGTGGGGAAACGCAGTGTTCAGGAATTTTAATCCACATCGGTGGACCGGCCCTGACGATCCAAGGGTCACTCGAGCTCTGATCCTGAGGGGCGGGCTAGAGCGTCTCGAATTCGGTAAGGACTATCTTTTGCCTTGGTTCATGACGGAAATCCAATTTCCAAGTACGTGATCGTGCGGTTTTGATTGTATACCCATATATGGCGACATAGTGGTATGGGGCATTAATGCCGTCTATGATTGATAGTTATGATTTGAAATTGTTTTCAAAACATACAAACACTAGCAATAATATCAAATGCCTTTGTTTTATTCGTATCAAGCATATTTGGCTGTTATAAGGTAAAAACTCTATCCTCCGGTTTGCGTTGCATTGTGTGATGGGAACTGAGTCTTATAACGGCTTCATTTTTATAAAAAAGCATAGCGATGTTTAAAAGAAAGATTTGTTTTAAAGCACTGGCAATCCAATGGAGTAAACCCGTTCCACGAAAGTGGCGTGGTCCTGTGATTAGCCAATTATATATGTGTTGAGTGGATTTCTCATACCAGTCCCATGACTGACTCGTAGTTTGTTTCACTCTCAAACTCGGGTGCCCCTTTTTCTACACGGGCAGCCTTGTATTCAGGTTTAGCTGGTTCTTGCTGGATAGCTGGAGCTGAAGATGGATTCTATCATTTATTCTTTTTATGCTGTTCAGCTCCTATTGTACATATTTTGTTTATTTCCGCTGTAGACATTTATGTATAGCTGAACTGTATTTGTACTAAGTAAGATCCTGTATACTGTGTAACTCTGATGATTACTTTTATCCAGTAGATTTTGTTGTTCATTCTGGTGTATTTATTTAATTCTGTTCTGCTGTTATATGTTTCTGTGTTATATTCCAAAGATAACCTTGTTTCCGTGAGAACGGGAATTCGGGTCGTCTCATCGATGTTTCCATGCTTTAAAATATCTTTTCTGTGACCTGACACTTGATCTGCTAATTGCAGAAGTACTAGAAAAATGAGTGCCAGAAACAGAAGGAATACAGAACCCGATCTAGAGGCTCTATTCAAGAGATATCGAAATCTGGGTGGAGAAAAATTCTCGGGCAATGAATCTATTATTCAAACTCAAGCTTGGACGAGTTCTGTCGAAAAAATCTTTGAGCATATCCAGCTGAGAGATGACCAGAAACGGTTAGTAGCATCTTGGGCGCTCAAAGAGGAAGCTTTAATCTGGTGGGAAACAATCATCAAAGATAATCCAGAAGGTGATATCACCTGGGACAGATTCAAAGTGATTTTCTTGGAAAGATTTACTCCTCCCGAAGCAACTGAGAGATTGTGTGATGAATTTTCTTATCTAATACAAGGAGACATGACAATTCCCGAGTATCATAAGAAATTCAATGAACTTGCTCACTTTGCTCCTCATCTAATTCAAAATCCGAAGAGGAAAAATATGAGATTTATTCACGGACTTCAAAGGAAATACCAGAATAAGGTATTGGGGCATGTGAAGCTTCCTTTTCCAGAAATGATTTATATGGCTTATCAGTATGAAGATCTCCATAAGAAAGGAATGTTATGCGACGAAGAAGAAGTCAGTTCTAGTGACATGGCAAAGTCAGAAACTGATATTCCTGAAGCCAATACAAGGTCGGAGGTAAATAAGAAGCCCAGTGCCAAGAGAAAAAGGGCTGAATCTGGGAGCGAACGAATAACGACCGCCACGTGCTCAAGCTGCAATAGAAAAGGACATTTGGCGATAAGTTGTAAATCTTGGAACCAACAAAGAAAGAATAAGTTCCCACCCAAGAAGGGATTTCAAGAGAATAGGAAATGTGGTGGATGTCATCAGGCGGGTCATCTTTTAAAGGCCTGCCCGCTATTCAGAAAGACTGAAATAGTTCAAGTAAATGAAGTAGCAGAAACTTCTGAGCCCTCATCTGATCAAGAAAGGTCTGATGTTTTAGAAGGCACGCTCAATGTCAAAAACATTCCAGTTAAAGTACTGTTTGACACAGGCGCGTCAAGAAGCTTTATTGCAAAGAGTGCAGTCAAGAAGTTGAATTTGAATTTGAAGAAACTCAAAGAGCCAATGACTGTCCGAAATCCAGTTGGAGGTTCCATCAATCTCAGTTGGGTTTGTGCAGTACCCGTCTCCTTTTCTTGCTATAAAATCCCTATTATCTCGGTCGTCATGAATTTTGATGAATTTGATCTTATCTTGGGGTTAGACTGGTTGACCAAATATGAAGCTGAAGTCAAATGCGCCGACAAAGTCGTAAAGGCGAAGATTAAATCAGGTGATTATATAACCATTCCCTGTGAAGGTCAGAAAGCTAATAGAAAAGACTTCTGGGCAGCGTTGAATGTTTCTCCAGCCCAAATAGAAAATGTCCCTGAAGTCATAGAGAATATTCCTGACCTCATTAAAGATATTCCTGTCGTCAAGAACTATGCGGACGTGTTCGAAGAAGTTGTTCGCTTACCTCCGCAGAGAGAAATAGATTTCAAAATTGCTTTGATTCCCAATGCAAGGCCGGTAGTTCACGCTATTCGAAGAATGTCCTTGAAAGAGAAGGAGGAATTAGACAATCAAACACGACAGCTAGTATGGAAAGGTCTGATCAGGCCTAGTTTCTCTGATTGGGGTGCAGCAGTGGTATTTGTCCCAAAATCTGATGGTACTCTACGGCTATGCGTGGATTATCGAGATCTGAACAAACAGACAATAAGGAACAAATATCCATTGCCGCGAATAGATGATTTGTTGGATCGATTAAATGGAGCACAAGTATTCTCACGAATGGACCTAGCTACAGGCTTCCATCAACTTCGAATTGCCGAAGAGTGTGTTCCAATGACAGCGTTCAGAGGCCCCGACTTATTCTACGAGTGGTTAGTAATGCCGTTCGGCTTATGTAACGCTCCAGCTTACTTCGTCGATCTAATGAACCGGGTATTTAGGGGAGTATTGAATAAATTTGTTCTGGTTTTTATTGATGATATTCTAATCTTCTCTAAATCAAAGGCCGAGCATGAAAAACATTTGGAACAAGTGTTAGAAATCCTCAGGAGTAATGTATTAAAAGCCAAATTTTCCAAATGTATATTCTGGCAAGACGAAGTAAAATTTCTGGGCCATGTCGTATCGAAAGATGGAATCGCCGTGGATCCAAGCAAAATCACAGCTATTCAGAATTGGAAACAGCCCAGTACTCCCACTGAAGTCCGCAGTTTCCTCGGATTGGCTAGCTATTACCGAAAGTTCGTTAAAAACTTTTCGAAGATATCTGGTCATTTAACAAAGCTTACAAAGAAGCATTCTAAATTCAAATGGACTCAAGAGAGCGAGGAGGCTTTCGAAGAGCTAAAGTTGAGACTAACAACAGCTCCAGTGTTAACCATCATCGATGGCAACCAAGATTTAAAAGTCTGGACTGATGCTTCTAGAGAAGGCCTTGGCGCAGTGTTAATGCAAAGAGGCCAAGTAATTGCTTATGCTAGCCGTCAACTGAATCCGCACGAGAAAAACTATGTAACTCATGATCTTGAGTTATTGGCTATCATATTCTCTTTGAAAATCTGGAGACACTATCTTCTGGGCGAGAGATTTGAACTGTTTACAGATCACCAGTCGTTAAAGTATCTGTTCACTCAGAAGGACTTGAATTTGAGGCAGCAACGTTGGCTGGAGTTTCTTGCAGCATATGACTTTGAAATTATATACACTCCAGGAAAAGCCAATGTCGTGGCTGATGCGTTAAGCAGGAAGAACGTAATGATCGCCAGCTTTATTATCACAACTTCCTTGATTGACAAAATATCTATTCTTCAGAAGGAGGATAACTTTATAAAAGATATGATCAAAAGGATTCGGAAAGGCGAACCCTCGTGTTTTCAAATAGATAACGACGAGACCTTGAGGTTAAAAGGAAGGATTTGTGTTCCTGATGTTCCTGAGCTAAAAAGGGAAGTGTTAGACGAGTGTCACAAGTCCAAGCTGAGTATCCATCCTGGCGTGGCCAAAATGTATAACGATCTCAAAAGAACATTCTGGTGGAAGGCTATGAAGAGAGACGTTTCTATATACGTTAGCCGATGCCCTACTTGCCAGCTAGTTAAAAGCGACCAACAGAAATTGGCTGGATTATTACAACCGCTAGAAGTTCCTGGCTGGAAGTGGGAACATATTTCTATGGATTTCATTGATGGTTTGCCCAGAACCAGAAAGGGAAATGACAGTATTTGGGTGATCGTAGATCGCTTCACGAAGACCGCCCATTTCATACCTGTCAAATCAAACAGAACTGCTCAGAGTCTGGCGCAGATTTACTTCAGGGAAATAGTTAGACTACATGGAGTGCCGCTCAGCATAGTAAGTGATAGAGATACAATATTCACTAGCAAATTCTGGGAAGCATTTCAAGTCGAGCTCGGAACGAAGTTAAACTTGAGCACCGCTTATCATCCTCAGACAGACGGTCAGACTGAGAGGGTAAATCGCATTTTAGAAGATCTATTGCGGGCTTGTGTTATAGATTTCGGTGGATCATGGGAAGACCATCTGCATTTGGCTGAATTCTCTTATAACAACAGCTACCAAGCGAGTCTGACAATGTCGCCATTCGAAGCATTGTATGGTAGACCTTGCCGATCTCCTGCTTGTTGGGTCGAGCCAGGAAATAGACTTGTGTTGGGTCCTGATATGATCCGAGAAGCTGCCGACAAAGTCGATTTTATTAAGAAACGATTACTCGCCGCTCAAAGCCGACAAAAGAGCTATGCCGATAGAAGAAGAAGAGATATATCCTTTGAAGTTGGCGACTATGTATATTTGAAAGTATCGCCGATGAGAGGAGTTATCCGGTTCGGTAAAACTGGAAAGTTAGCACCAAAATTCATTGGTCCGTTTCCTATTCTGGAACGGATTGGGACTCTCGCATATAAAGTTAAACTGCCTGACTGGCTGCCTGGAGTTCATGATGTATTTCATATATCTCAACTTCGAAAGCACGTTCATGATCCAGACTTGGTCGTGGAAGAAGCAGCTCAGCAGGATATTGAAATTACTCCAGAATTAGCTGTGAGGCGAGAGCCGCTAAAGATTATCGGCAAAGAAACCAAAGAGCTGAGAAACAAGAAAGTTCACTTAGTCAAAGTGCAATGGAGTGGAGATCCGCGAGATTGTACTTGGAAACTGAGGAGAGCATTCAGAAAGCTTATCCTAGATGCCGAGTAGATATCTCTGATTGACTCCGGTGCAAGGTACATTTGTCATACTTTGCATTACCATTTAATTCTCTATTCTGTTGCTATTTTCTTCCCATGGATGTGCACTATTTATTCTATACTCTGAATATTAAAAACAAATTGGTTGTTGTGTTGTGTGACTATAGATTTATCAAACTACTTTCGACTTTATTCCTTTTCGGGGACGAAAAGTTTTAAGTGGGGGAGATTGTAACGACCCAGAAAATCTGAACCAATTTAAAATTTTTAAATTGGCTAAAATAATGGATTTAAAATATTTAAAATAAATATTTTAAATAATGGCGATGAAAACCGAGTTTGAATCGACAATTGAAAACAAATATAATTAATTATAATTATATATAGATTTGAAAATAGCGCGGTAGTTCGATAATTCGATTTCAAAACTTAAATTGAATATACCGGGTGCAAAATAATCCGGATCTTAGTGAAACCAAAAACATTAGGATCTAATTGATGATATCTTTCTAACGAATCCGACCAATCGAAATTTGATAGCGGGAATCAAAAGGTATGTCCATTTGAAAATTCTGAATAGTCGCTATGGAATTCAGGCCCTTAAAAATGGACATTTTGCAAATGACCTCGGATTTCGACGAAACCACTTTTGTTGGATCCGCAGGGTCAGGTTATTGTTAGGTTTCAAATTTCATAATTTTTCGAATCAATATGTGAGCGTGGCAAAAGAAAACGCGTTTGACCAGTTTCAGTTGATTTTAATCGACTGGAAATTGGCCATTTTTCAAACGGTCTCAGAATTCGACGAAACTAGTTTTGTTAGGACCGTATCGTCAATACGAAGCTAGAAAATATTTTTCTGGAATTTTTCTGGTTAATATGTGACCCCGGTAATTTGAAATGTGCGTTTAAAATTCAATATAGTGATTTAAATGAAAATTCAAAAGGAAACTGATTGTAACGATCAAATCAGCTTGCGATACATATCCCATTGTGTTCGGAATGGGGGTAAAACGCTATGGACGACAGGCGGTGGGCCTCGTTTCGAGGTCATATGTAAAAGTCAACCTTTTGCGAAATTTAATAATTAAATAAATAAAAAAAATACTTTCCCTCCTTATCTCCTGCTTGCCCCCCCCCCCCCGTTCATTCGATTACAACCAGAAAAAAAAAGAAAGAAAAAAAAACCCTAGCGATCAATCGACCCGCCCCCCCCCTCGTCTCGACGTCTGCGAAGACCCCCCCCCCCTTCATCGATCGAAGCAGCGACGCTCCCCCCCTGGAAGCAAACGCCTGCCGCCTCCGCCTGAAGTCGCGCACCTCCTCCGTCGAAGGGCAGATCGAAGTAAGTTGTTTTATTTTTTTTATTCTTAATAAAAAAAAAACTGATTTTAGAAATGGTGTAAAAAAAAAAAAAAGAATTTGAACCTGTTTTTTTTTTAGATATTTAAACTGATTTTAAAAAGTATAAAAACCTGTTTTTGAAATAAAGAATAAAAACTGAATTTTATAAAAAGTAAAAACTGAATTTATAAAAAGTAAAAACTGAATTTTATAGAAAGTAAAAAAAAACTGATTTGGTTTTTAAAAGTTAAAAACTGATTTTATTAATAAAGGAATTAAAAACAAAACTGGTTTTTAAAGGTTAAAAACTGATTTTGTTTTTAAAATAAAAACTGATTTAGTTTTAAAGGTAAAAGCTTTAAATAGGAAGAAAGGTTTGAACTTTCAAGAGAAGTAAAAATCATATTTTTATATATCGAAAGTCGAAGTAAAAATCATATTTTTATATATCGAAAGTCGAAGTAAAAATCATATTTTTATATATCGAAAGTCGAAGTAAAAATCATATTTTTATATATCGAAAGTCGAAGTAAAAATCATATTTTTATATATCGAAAGTCGAAGTAAAAATCATATTTTTATATGTTGAAAGTCGAAAGAAAAATCATATTTTTATATGTTGAAAGTCGAAGTAAAAATCATATTTTTTATATATTGAATAGCGAAGTCAAAATTCGATTTTTATATATTGAATAACATAGTAAAAATTCGATTTTTTACATATGTAGAGAATACGGGTGAAAGCGACAGAAAGGCGAAGATTTCTATAAAGGAAGAGTCGTGCAGTTGGATAGCTATTGGTGAGATTTCTGATTTAAAAATATATATATGTGTGAAATAAAAGTGAATAGCTATATATAAATATCTATATATATATATATACGCCCCTCGTCCACAAACCATGGACGATATTTATTGGTTGAAATTGTTGTGAAAATTGATTGATAGCGAATGATGGTTTGGGATTGTTTGTGATTGATATTGGTTGATTGTGGTTGAAAAATACCCGTTTGTGGTTGAGAAATATTTGGTTGAAACCACATAGGATTAGTTTGTGGAAATGAAATAAATAAATATATACATGCCGCCTGCGTGCGAACTAGATGCATGATCCCCATTGTCAAAAACCGCGAGGTTTTAAGGTAGAGCGAGGAGCCGTACTAGGGACGGTCCCGGTTTAACTACCCTGCCGTTATGCTGCCGAAATTTTGAATAATATTTGTGTGTTTGAATTATTTTCATATGCTTAAACCATATTTATTCATTGTATAGAAAACATTCATGTGTTGAATTGATATTCATTCGTTGTTTAGAAATTCATGTGTTGAATGGTATTCATATTTTGAAATAAATTGTTCGATAATAAAAATCACATTTTTATCTATATATAAAAACTATTGAAAACATTCATGTGTTGAATTGATATTCATTCGTTGTTTAGAAATTCATGTGTTGAATGGTATTCATATTTTGAAATAAATTGTTCGATAATAAAAATCACATTTTTATCTATATATAAAAACTATTGAAAACATTCATGTGTTGAATTGATATTCATTCGTTGATTAGAAATTCATGTGTTGAACGGTATTCATATTTTGAAATAAATTGTTTTATGATAAAAATCTCATTTTTATCACCAACTTGAACTATATAGAAAAATAGTGTTTTGAAATGAATTGTTTTACAATAAAAATCACATTTTTATTGTATGCATAAATCGTTGAAATGTGAAGTGTTAAAAATAGCCACTTGTTCAAAATAAACATATATGAGTTGAAATATTCATTAATTAGCTAATGAAATGATTTTCACCTATTTATGTAACATTAGAATGAATGGTGTTTTTAAACCAAATAGAAATCAAATATGAAGTTGAATAGAAAATGATAAATGATAAGAACTGTATATATATGTACATGTATATTCATTGAACATGTTATAGCAAAGGGGCTAGAGAAGAGGAATAAAATTTTGTGCCCGACAAATAGGTACACATTTACTGATTTGTTTGGGTGATGATTTTGAGCCTGTTGGCTAGCCGCTTGGCTTTTTCTTTTTCTTTTTGAGATTAGAAGGACCGGGAACGCTATTTGCGATTTCCCGATGCTCCCGGTGCAGGGGAGGTTATGGCGAAATTTTTCCAAAATTTAAGGCGTTAGAAAAATATTTGAAGTGAAAACGATATAGAAATCACTGAAAGAATTATATTTATATAAATATATAAATATAAATAAAATTAAAACGAAACGAAGCCGTGCAGTTCGCATTTTGAAACCGTGATTTCAAACGACTAGTACGGGAAATCCGACCATTGGATTTTCCCGAAACCTCAACCGTCGGGTTCGCCTTGGAATAATCTTTCCAACGGCACCAACCTTGTAAAAATCCAACGGTTGGATTGTCTGGAATGTTTAATTCAAATCTGAAGAAAAACAGCGCCAGAAACGATTATATTTATTTATATATATAAATATAATTATATTTAATCGAATAACGACGCGGCAGTTCGTATTTTGAAATCGAAACTTCAAACGATTGTACCGGGAGATCCGACCGTCGGATTTTCCCGAAACTGGAACCGTTGGATTCGTTTTGAAAAGACCTTTCTAATGGTATAAATTTTGTGAAGATCCAACGGTTAGATTTTCAGATATGTGTAAATCAAATCTGAAGGAAAACAGCGCCACGGCAACGTTATGGCCCGAAACGTCGTTTTGAATATATTAGCTATTTTAAAATAAATAAAAATAGCGATAAATAGTTATAAAATATCATAAGCGATATGGAATGGAAATAAACTGAATTTTCTTGATTTATGTGATATTTGATGGTTGAATGTGTTTGGTGTGAAAATTACATTAAAGAACGAAATTGGTGTTGTCGAATAATTTAACCATTGAAATAAATTGATTTGAAATTCCAAATATACGTGAATTATTTGAAAAAGCCGAGGTAATTCTCATTTCAAATAATTAATCGACGATTGAAAGTCGAAGATGAAGACGATGGTCGAAGACCGGAGATCTTCACCTCGTTTGGATGGTAACCGAGGTCCTGATTGGGAGGCATCCCGAAATATGGATAATGAGTGGTGATCGTTCAGACGTACGTGTTGATCGAAGGGTTTGCGAGGTATTTAGTGCCTCCGGTTTCGTTCAGACCCAGAACGGACTTGTAAATGGACTGTGTGTCCGACATGGGAATTTGTTCTGTGTGATTGATAGCCATCAGTTGCACGGTGTGATTTGCCTGTGTGGCATGCTAAGATGCAGTGATCAGGGCTTCTGTTGAAAAGCAAAGTCTTGTGGTGATGATCAAAGCACCGCCTGTGTGGCGTAGCTTTGTGTATAACGTGAATTCGCGAGCCTCACACCCCGGTATGAACCTAAAACGGGAGAGGACATCAGGGAGGGCCTGCGTTTCTTTCTAGCTAGGGTGGTGTCAGTGACCTACCAGCCCTGACATTTATATACTTTTCACCTATGTGGTTGTTGCTGTTGCGAGGCGCCTCGGTTTGATCGGACGATCCGGGTCCGATGGAGTCATTCGTTGGCTCGTTTACACCCCAAAGGGTGGGGAAACGCAGTGTTCAGGAATTTTAATCCACATCGGTGGACCGGCCCTGACGATCCAAGGGTCACTCGAGCTCTGATCCTGAGGGGCGGGCTAGAGCGTCTCGAATTCGGTAAGGACTATCTTTTGCCTTGGTTCATGACGGAAATCCAATTTCCAAGTACGTGATCGTGCGGTTTTGATTGTATACCCATATATGGCGACATAGTGGTATGGGGCATTAATGCCGTCTATGATTGATAGTTATGATTTGAAATTGTTTTCAAAACATATAAACACTAGCAATAATATCAAATGCCTTTGTTTTATTCGTATCAAGCATATTTGGCTGTTATAAGGTAAAAACTCTATCCTCCGGTTTGCGTTGCATTGTGTGATGGGAACTGAGTCTTATAACGGCTTCATTTTTATAAAAACATAGCGATGTTTAAAAGAAAGATTTGTTTTAAAGCACTGGCAATCCAATGGAGTAAACCCGTTCCACGAAAGTGGCATGGTCCTGTGATTAGCCAATTATATATGTGTTGAGTGGATTTCTCATACCAGTCCCATGACTGACTCGTAGTTTGTTTCACTCTCAAACTCGGGTGCCCCTTTTTCTACACGGGCAGCCTTGTATTCAGGTTTAGCTGGTTCTTGCTGGATAGCTGGAGCTGAAGATGGATTCTATCATTTATTCTTTTTATGCTGTTCAGCTCCTATTGTACATATTTTGTTTATTTCCGCTGTAGACATTTATGTATAGCTGAACTGTATTTGTACTAAGTAAGATCCTGTATACTGTGTAACTCTGATGATTACTTTTATCCAGTATATTTTGTTGTGATTTTTATATATTGAACTTTGAAATAGAAATTCGATTTTTATATATTGAACTTTGAAGTAAAAATTCGATTTTTATATATTGAACTTTGAAGTAAAAATTCGATTTTTATATATGGAATAGCGAAGTAAAAATTCGATTTTTACATATGTAGTGAAAGCGGACAACGAAGGTGACAAGAAGGCGGGAACGACGAAGATCTCTACAATAGAAGTGCCGTGGAGCTAGGATAGCTATAGGTGAGAATTTCTCACCTTTCAATTTCTTTTCTAATTATATATATATACTAGGATGCAGACGGTGCTTAGTAGCACCCGACACAATCGTCCACAGACCATGGACTTGTTTGTTTGGTTGCATAAATTAGTTAGATTATTTGATTGAAATTGAATTGTTTGGTGAGATGAATGGATTTGATTGATGTGTGAATGGCGTGGGCCTTCATTAGACCGGGGATAAGGCTAGGCCTTGTCCCGTTTCTAGTATCGTGCCGTTATGCCGCCGAAATTTTCTAAAATATGTTAGAAAAATAAAATATCATTTTATTGAAGAAATGAACTGAATAGAAATTCATGTGTTGAAATAAAATGTTTTATCGTTAAAATATAATTTTGACGTGAATGTGAATAAATAAATATTCATTTACAAACCAGACGGTTTGTTTATGTACACCTATTTGAATGACATTGATTGGGACGATAAATTTTACACATCGCCCAACAGCACAAATAAAATAGGTGTTTGATTGTTTGAAACCCCACACGGGTGTTGGGATGAAATTTGAAGTTCACTCATCCTGATTGATTAAATATGTCGATCGATTGATTGACAGGCTGTTATAAGCGTTGAATATCTATATTTGATGCTTATACAGTGTAGTGCACTTTGGCTGATGGTTGATTATTTTTCAATGCTTTTATATACATGTGTTGTATGAAAATCCATATAATTAACTTTATATGGTAATTGATTGGGCCTCATTCCAATTTGAAAAATAAAGAATATATAAAATAAAAGTTCATGTGTTGACAGTACTCATTTATTGAGATTGGTCATGTGTTGAACAAAATATTTTGATAATAACAACTATTTTGAATAAAGAAACATTTGAAATAGAATATTTGAAAATAGAAATATATGAAGCCGTGTTGGTTAGATTGACGCCATTTTGACGTGAACGATATTTATATCGATTGAAAACGATTTCGAAATGAAATGAATTGAAAACGATTTCGAAATGAAATGAATTGAAAACGATTTCGAAATGAAATGAATTGAAAACGATTTCGAAATGAAATGAATTGAAAACGATTTCGAAATGAATTGAATATATAACGATTTCGAAATGAAATGAATTGAAAACGATTTCGAAATGAAATGAATTGAAAACGATTTCGAAATGAAATGAATTGAAAACGATTTCGAAATGAAATGAATTGAAAACGATTTCGAAATGAATTGAATTGAAAACGAATTCAAATGGAATTGAAAGCGAATTGAAATGAATTCAAATTGAATTGAAATTCGAATTGAATAGAAATGAATTTTAAAACGAATTTATAAAGAAGAATTCAATTTTGCTTTGAATTGAAATAGAAGTTGAAATAGATTTTGAAACGAATTTTAAAACTATTTATATAATTCGTTTTGAATAGAAATCGACGAAATATATATTATATATATTATATATATAATATAATGGCCTAACGCGCCGCGCCGCGGCAGTTCGCGAATTTCGACCATTTATTTCAAACGGACATTGCGGGAGATCCGACCGTCGGATTCTCCTAAAACCGGAACCGTTGGGTTCGTATCGAAAAGAGCTTTCTAACGAATATTAGAAATTTGAAATCTAACGGTTGGATTTGGAGATACGTCCAAATCAAATTCGAAAAAGGTCGCTGTAAGTGCAGTTCGATGGCTATTGATGGAAATCGACTGTACGGGCCTTGATAAAATTATTAAAAATAGTAATAATTTGTGTAAAATCATAAGAAATGATTTGTGAAGATTTGGGATGAAAAACTCCATATTTGAAAAGATAAAAATAGATTTTTATCGAAATGAACTAGTTTTGAACTAGAAATATAATTCTATTTATTTTTAATAAATAAATTGAATTTAAAAAGGGTTTTGAAAATAACCAAAATATCCAATGATTGCATTGGAGTGGATTTGAATCGAAATTGTCTTCGGAATATTTCGATGTTGGAATTCGTGATTATACAGGTGTTGTTATGGAAATTTGAAAGATATATATTTATATCGTTATTTCCAATACGACATTTGTTAATCGTAGAATTTGATATTGAATATAAGCCGGGATATTTTCTATTCAGAGCCTTGTATTTAAATATCAAATGTGATTTGGGTTTGTCGTGAATGGTGTCTTCACTAACACTGTTCTTGAACCCAGTTGAGAAAAGATTAAATCTTTTTATTTAGATTTAATGAAGTGTACCAATTAAATAATATTTAATTGGAATTGAATCGATATTGATTTTTGGGTTTATCGTGGACAGTGTTTTAAATAACACTCGTTCTTTAACCCGATCATTGATGAAATGTGATTTTGGGTTGTCGTGAACGGTATCTTCAATAATACAGTTCTTAGACCTAAAGGAGTTAAGAAAATTAGAAACTGACTGGAGATTAGTTAAGTTGAATAGTTTCCGAGGCATTGATCTGATGTTGGTTTCGGCCTTCAGGATTAATACTTAGGGAATTGCTCACTTGCTAATTTACAATTAGGGACTGATTGAAATGTGATGTGATTTTGGGTTTATCGTGAACCGTGTTTTAAATGACACTGATTCTTTAACCCAGTCACGGATTAAAACTAAGTGGAGTTTTAATGAATCTTTAATTAGATTGAAATAATCGAAACGGAGTATCACCAGTTTTGCTCCAGGCGATAGTTAAATCTTTAATTAGACTTGAACGTGAAATGGTAATTGAATTTACCGATAACACTGTGGTGTTAGATATGAAGTATTACCAGTTTTACTTCATGGGATAAATAGGTTGGGATTGGGAAATTAAAACCAATGATTACTTCGGTAAGGTTCGCTAATTCCGACTAGTTTTGAATTGATATTCAAAAGATAGATTAAAGAATAAATTCAGGAATTTATCTTGGATAAGATTAATGGGAACCTTTCCCTATGAATGTTAAATTTAGAAACTAACTGTCGGTTAGCTAAGTAGAATGGTTTTCTGGATATTAATCTGATGTTGGTTTCGGCCTTCGGGGTTAATATTTGGGGAATTATTCTCTTGATTAATTTACGGTTAGTGACTAAAGAATTGGAATGAGGCGTATGTTGTGTTTGTGTAACACTTATTTAAAATATACGCGAGTTATTCGGAAAGACCGGGTTTATCCCATTCTGAATAACTGATACGACGATAAGTCGAAGATGAAGACGGTGGTTATAGACCGGAAGTCTTCACGTCGTTTGGGTGATAACTGATGATCTTGATTGGGTTGTACACCCAAGAAGATGGAAACAGTTGGTGATCGTCCAGACGTACTTGGAGATCGATGGATATGCGGGGTACTAGGTGCCTCCGGTTTCGTTCAGACCCAGAACGGACTTGTGAATGGACTGTGTGTCTGACATTGGATTTTAGTCTGTGTGATTGACCTCTATTAAATATATATCTGTTTGGCGGCGGAGAATTTATTCTCTTGCTTAACGCCCTTCTCTGAGACGTACGAGCTCAGGGGTTATATATTGATGGATATCAAACGCATGGAGTGAATTGCCTGTGTGGCATGCCTAAGTGGCAATTGATCGAGGCTTCTGTTGAAAAGCAAAGTCTTGTGGTGATGATCAAAGCAAGGCCTTTGTGGCGTAGCTTTGTGTAACGTTTGCTTCGCGAGTTTCGCACCCGGTATGAACCAAAAACGGGAGAGGACGTCAGGGAGGGCATGCGTTTCTTTCTAGCTAGAAGTGGCGTCAGTGGTTTTACACGCCCTGACGAGTTTGACTTATGTGGTTGTTGCTGTTGTGAGGCGCCTCGGTTATATCGGTTTCGGCCGAATGCATTCTAGTCGGCTGACGGACCAGACTTACACCCCATAGGGTGGGGAGACGTAGTGTTCAGGCATAATAATCCACATCGGTGGACCGGCCTTGGGGATCCAAGGGGCAGTTGCGGCTGTTCCTGAGACACGGGCTAGAGCGTCTCGAATCGGTTGAGGACTATCTTTTGCCTCGGTTCATAGATGGAAATCCAATTTCCAAATACGTGACTTTGCGGTTTTAGTTGTAATCCTATATATGGCGACATAGTGGGATGGGGCGCTCATGCCGCCTATGATTGATACTTATGATTTGAAGTTGTTTTATACACTATGCACTTATAGTAGTATCAAATGATTTGTTTTAAACGTATCAAGCATTCTTTGGCTGTTATAAGGGAAAACCCTATCCTCGGCTGCGTTGCATTGTGTGATTGGACCTGGGTCTTATAACAGCTTCATTTTTCTTTATTTAGCATTGCGCTGTTTGTTTTATGCACTGGTGTTCTTGGGAGGAAACCCGTTCCGTGTTATACGGCGTGGTCCCTTGATTTACCTTACTTTGAAAATAAAGATTAACTGTTTTAGTTCTCACACCAGTCCCATGACTGACCTGGAGTTTATTGTTTTAACCTAAACTCTGGGTGCCCCTATTTTGACACGGGCAGCTAGTAGTTTTGGTTTTGCAGATTTATATTCACAGGATCCTGGTTTACAGCTGGAACGATATCCGGAAAGCTTTGTATCCGTATATCTCTTCTAGTTGTTTATTGTATTATTTTCCGCTGCTATGTTTTTAAATGTAATTTAAATCTCTGGTATTTCTGTGTAATATTTATTTGTTTATACTCTGTATATTCTTATAATCTGATGCATTGTTGTAATATACAATGAAATGTTCTTCTGTATGCGTTCTGTTGTGGCTTGTTCTCAAACGATAGGGCGTTTCGAGCGGCCTGGATCGGTTTAGCGACTGGTTCGGACCGAGCGAAATTCCTTGCCGTCACAGTTGCGAAGACCCCCCCCCCTTCATCGATCGAAGCAGCGACGCACCCCCCTGGAAGCAAACGCCTGCCGCCTCCGCCTGAAGTCGCGCACCTCCTCCGTCGAAGGGCAGATCGAAGTAAGTTGTTTTATTTTTTTTATTCTTAATAAAAAAAACTGATTTTAGAAATGGTGTAAAAAAAAAAAAAGAATTTGAACCTGTTTTTTTTTAGATATTTAAACTGATTTTAAAAAGTATAAAAACCTGTTTTTGAAATAAAGAATAAAAACTGAATTTTATAAAAAGTAAAAACTGAATTTATAAAAAGTAAAAACTGAATTTTATAGAAAGTAAAAAAAAAACTGATTTGGTTTTTAAAAGTTAAAAACTGATTTTATTAAAAAAGGAATTAAAAACAAAACTGGTTTTTAAAGGTTAAAAACTGATTTTGTTTTTAAAATAAAAACTGATTTAGTTTTAAAGGTAAAAGCTTTAAATAGGAAGAAAGGTTTGAACTTTCAAGAGAAGTAAAAATCATATTTTTATATATCGAAAGTCGAAGTAAAAATCATATTTTTATATATCGAAAGTCGAAGTAAAAATCATATTTTTATATATCGAAAGTCGAAGTAAAAATCATATTTTTATATATCGAAAGTCGAAGTAAAAATCATATTTTTATATGTTGAAAGTCGAAAGAAAAATCATATTTTTATATGTTGAAAGTCGAAGTAAAAATCATATTTTTTATATATTGAATAGCGAAGTCAAAATTCGATTTTTATATATTGAATAACATAGTAAAAATTCGATTTTTTACATATGTAGAGAATACGGGTGAAAGCGACAGAAAGGCGAAGATTTCTATAAAGGAAGAGTCGTGCAGTTGGATAGCTATTGATGAGATTTCTGATTTAAAAATATATATATGTGTGAAATAAAAGTGAATAGCTATATATAAATATCTATATATATATATATATACGCCCCTCGTTCACAAACCATGGACGATATTTATTGGTTGAAATTGTTGTGAAAATTGATTGATAGCGAATGATGGTTTGGGATTGTTTGTGATTGATATTGGTTGATTGTGGTTGAAAAATACCCGTTTGTGGTTGAGAAATATTTGGTTGAAACCACATAGGATTAGTTTGTGGAAATGAAATAAATAAATATATACATGCCGCCTGCGTGCGAACTAGATGCATGATCCCCATTGTCAAAAACCGCGAGGTTTTAAGGTAGAGCGAGGAGCCGTACTAGGGACGGTCCCGGTTTAACTACCCTGCCGTTATGCTGCCGAAATTTTGAATAATATTTGTGTGTTTGAATTATTTTCATATGCTTAAACCATATTTATTCATTGTATAGAAACATTCATGTGTTGAATTGATATTCATTCGTTGTTTAGAAATTCATGTGTTGAATGGTATTCATATTTTGAAATAAATTGTTCGATAATAAAAATCACATTTTTATCTATATATAAAAACTATTGAAAACATTCATGTGTTGAATTGATATTCATTCGTTGTTTAGAAATTCATGTGTTGAATGGTATTCATATTTTGAAATAAATTGTTCGATAATAAAAATCACATTTTTATCTATATATAAAAACTATTGAAAACATTCATGTGTTGAATTGATATTCATTCGTTGATTAGAAATTCATGTGTTGAATGGTATTCATATTTTGAAATAAATTGTTTTATGATAAAAATCCCATTTTTATCACCAACTTGAACTATATAGAAAAATAGTGTTTTGAAATGAATTGTTTTACAATAAAAATCACATTTTTATTGTATGCATAAATCGTTGAAATGTGAAGTGTTAAAAATAGCCACTTGTTCAAAATAAACATATATGAGTTGAAATATTCATTAATTAGCTAATGAAATGATTTGCACCTATTTATGTAACATTAGAATGAATGGTGTTTTTAAACCAAATAGAAATCAAATATGAAGTTGAATAGAAAATGATAAATGATAAGAACTGTATATATATGTACATGTATATTCATTGAACAGGTTATAGCAAAGGGGCTAGAGAAGAGGAATAAAATTTTGTGCCCGACAAATAGGTACACATTTACTGATTTGTTTGGGTGATGATTTTGAGCCTGTTGGCTAGCCGCTTGGCTTTTTCTTTTTCTTTTTGAGATTAGAAGGACCGGGAACGCTATTTGCGATTTCCCGATGCTCCCGGTGCAGGGGAGGTTATGGCGAAATTTTTCCAAAATTTAAGGCGTTAGAAAAATATTTGAAGTGAAAACGATATAGAAATCACTGAAAGAATTATATTTATATAAATATATAAATATAAATAAAATTAAAACGAAACGAAGCCGTGCAGTTCGTATTTTGAAACCGTGATTTCAAACGACTAGTACGGGAAATCCGACCATTGGATTTTCCCGAAACCTCAACCGTCGGGTTCGCCTTGGAATAATCTTTCCAACGGCACCAACCTTGTAAAAATCCAATGGTTGGATTGTCTGGAATGTTTAATTCAAATCTGAAGAAAAACAGCGCCAGAAACGATTATATTTATTTATATATATAAATATAATTATATTTAATCGAATAACGACGCGGCAGTTCGTATTTTGAAATCGAAACTTCAAACGATTGTACTGGGAGATCCGACCGTCGGAATTTCCCGAAACTGGAACCGTTGGGTTCGTTTTGAAAAGACCTTTCTAATGGTGTAAATTTTGTGAAGATCCAACGATTAGATTTTCAGATATGTGTAAATCAAATCTGAAGAAAAACAGCGCCACGGTCGCCTTATGGCCCGAAGCGTCGTTTTGAATAAAATGGCTATTTTAAAATAAATAAAAATAGCGATAAATAGTTATAAAATATCATAAGCGATATGGAATGGAAATAAACTGAATTTGCTTGATTTATGTGGCTTTTGATGGTTGAATGTGTTTGGTGTGAAAATTACATTAAAGAACAAAATTGGTGTTGTCGAGTAATTTAACCATTGAAGTAAATCGATTTGAAATTCTAAATATACGTGAATTATTTGGAAAGGCCGAGTTAATTCTCATTTCGAATAATCGACCGACGATTGAAATTCGAAGATGAAGACGATGGTCGAAGACCGGAGATCTTCACCTTGTTTGGATGGTAACCGAGGTCCTGATTGGGAGGCATCCCGAAATATGGATAATGAGTGGTGATCGTTCAGACGTGAGTGGTGATCGAAGGGTTTGCGAGGTATTTAGTGCCTCCGGTTTCGTTCAGACCCAGAACGGACTTGTAAATGGACTGTGTGTCCGACATTGGAATTTGTTCTGTGTGATTGATAGCCATCAGTTGCACGGTATAAATTGCCTGTGTGGCATGCTAAGATGCAGTGATCAGGGCTTCTGTTGAAAAGCAAAGTCTTGTGGTGATGATCAAAGCATCGCCTGTGTGGCGTAGCTTTGTATATAACGTAAATTCGCGAGCCTCACACCCCGGTATGAACCTAAAACGGGAGAGGACATCAGGGAGGGCCTGCGTTTCTTTCTAGCTAGGGTGGTGTCAGTGACCTACCAGCCCTGACATTTATATACTTTTCACCTATGTGGTTGTTGCTGTTGCGAGGCGCCTCGGTTTGATCGGACGATCCGGGTCCGATGGAGTCATTCGTTGGCTCGTTTACACCCCAAAGGGTGGGGAAACGCAGTGTTCAGGAATTTTAATCCACATCGGTGGACCGGCCCTGACGATCCAAGGGTCACTCGAGCTCTGATCCTGAGGGGCGGGCTAGAGCGTCTCGAATTCGGTAAGGACTATCTTTTGCCTTGGTTCATGACGGAAATCCAATTTCCAAGTACGTGATCGTGCGGTTTTGATTGTATACCCATATATGGCGACATAGTGGTATGGGGCATTAATGCCGTCTATGATTGATAGTTATGATTTGAAATTGTTTTCAAAACATATAAACACTAGCAATAATATCAAATGCCTTTGTTTTATTCGTATCAAGCATATTTGGCTGTTATAAGGTAAAAACTCTATCCTCCGGTTTGCGTTGCATTGTGTGATGGGAACTGAGTCTTATAACGGCTTCATTTTTATAAAAAGCATAGCGATGTTTAAAAGAAAGATTTGTTTTAAAGCACTGGCAATCCAATGGAGTAAACCCGTTCCACGAAAGTGGCGTGGTCCTGTGATTAGCCATATTATATATGTGTTGAGTAGATTTCTCATACCAGTCCCATGACTGACTCGTAGTTTGTTTCACTCTCAAACTCGGGTGCCCCTTTTTCTACACGGGCAGCCTAGTATTCAGGTTTAGCTGGTTCTTTCTGGATAGCTGGAGCTGAAGATGGATTCTATCATTTATTTCTTTTTATGCTGTTCAGCTCCTATTGTACATATTTTGTTTATTTCCGCTGTAGACATTTATGTATAGCTGGACTGTATTTGTACTAAGTAAGATCCTGTATACTGTGTAACTCTGATGATTACTTTTATCCAGTATATTTTGTTGTTCATTCTGGTGTATTTATTTAATTCTGTTCTGCTATTATCTGTTTCTGTGTTATATTCCAAAGATAACCTTGTTTCCGTGAAAACGGGAAATCGGGTCGTCTCAACGTGGTATCAAACCTGGCTCTGATACCACGTTGAGACGACCCGATTTCCCGTTCTCACGGAAACAAGGTTATCTTTGGAATATAACACAGAAACAGATAATAGCAGAACAGAATTAAATAAATACACCAGATAATGAACAATAAAATATACTGGATAAAAGTAATCATCAGAGTTACACAGTATACAGGATCTTACTTAGTACAAATACAGTTCAGCTATACATAAATGTCTACAGCGGAAATAAACAAAATATGTACAATAGGAGCTGAACAGCATAAAAAGAAATAAATGATAGAATCCATCTTCAGCTCCAGCTATCCAGAAAGAACCAGCTAAACCTGAATACAAGGCTGCCCGTGTAGAAAAAGGGGCACCCGAGTTTGAGAGTGAAACAAACTACGAGTCAGTCATGGGACTGGTATGAGAAATCTACTCAACACATATATAATTGGCTAATCACAGGACCACGCCACTTTCGTGGAACGGGTTTACTCCATTGGATTGCCAGTGCTTCAAAACAAATCTTTCTTTTAAACATCGCTATGCTTTTTATAAAAATGAAGCCGTTATAAGACTCAGTTCCCATCACACAATGCAACGCAAACCGGAGGATAGAGTTTTTACCTTATAACGGCCAAAATATGCTTGATACGAATAAAACAAAGGCAATTGATATTATTGCTAGTGTTTATATGTTTTGAAAACAATTTCAAATCATAACTATCAATCATAGACGGCATGGGTACCATATATCATGTCGCCATATATATACAATCGAAACCGCATCGTCACGTATTTGGACATTGGATTTTCCCGAAATCTCAACCGTCGGGTTCGCCTTGGAATAATCTTTCCAACGGCACCAACCTTGTAAAAATCCAACGGTTGGATTGTCTGGAATGTTTAATTCAAATTTGAAGAAAAACAGCGCCAGAATCGATTTTATTTATATATAAATATAAATAGAATTATATTTAATCGAATAACGACGCTGCAGTTCGTATTTTGAAATCGAAAATTCAAACGATTGTACCGGGAGATCCGACCGTCGGATTTTCCCGAAACTGGAACCGTTGGATACATGCACCGGGTGGTGTATCGTAAACGTTAGGAGATTACTTCATGTCCAGACTTGGATTAACCGAGGAGTTCGGATATGACGATTTGTACGCTTGCATGGCATAGCGATGGTGGTTCTATGTAGTAATATGAATTTCCGTACATCGTTTGGCGTAGGAAGAGAGTTGCATATGCTTCCATGGCATGATGGCGGAGACCATGCAACGAGGGTACTATAGGGAGAACCATGATATGTTGAGGGTAGCTACATATATACTATTTTAGGTTAATTTACTGGGAAGTAAATGGATACTATGTGAGTATAGAGCCTTGAGTGTTGTAACCCAAACAGCCTATTAAATAAGAAAAAAATAACTGAACGGATATGTAGGATTCATTCAGAATGTCTAATTTTTCCAATCACCAGAATTTTGTGTTCTGACCCCCTCCACATAACATAATCGCAGGTTAGGTTTATGGCAGAGATTTGATAGCTTTGGATACTGGTAAAACAATATTATTACTTCGGTAAGTCTGTATTTGATTATATCATATTTTATCCATTCTACTATGAGTTGTTTATCGAGCTAATATATATTTATTTTCTTTCTCTTTTCTGTAGATATCAAACAAGCTGACTCGAGCTTCGATAGACTAGGATTTTTGAAAAAAAATCGGTCTATCAAAATTCGGCTTGTCACATCTGGTATCAGAGCTTAGGTTTAGGAATTCCTGTATAGATAGTGAGTGGACAAACTTGTACATTCTTAAATAGTAAGAATAGTATATGTGGATATATATATATATAAGTATGTATATATTTATACAAGGAAGAAATCAGATACTAGGACTTGTACACTATAGAAAAGGTAAAGGAAATGTGAGCAAAACTGAACCATTTAGAAGTATAGTTAAGGGAGTGTACAAGATAATTGGAAAAGAAAACCAGTTCAAAAGAAACCGTTGGGAAAATGAATGGATTTCAAGGAATTATTGTATATGATGGTATAATTAAGGAAAAATGCTTGGAAAATTGAAACAGACAATCGACCGACCCTTTGGATATTTTTGGGCTTAATCGTCGCTTAGAATTGGAAGGGAAAGGAAAAACAGAAGAAAAAAATATAGGTCGGGTCGACCAGCCCTTGGATGGGTCGACCCTGGGGTCGACACATCGTGAACGTCGATCGACCCACCTGCGTTACATTTGCTTAAACAATGCGATGAAGCCATATGCTTCATCACTTTATTTCTTTCGCCCCATCGAGATAGCGAAACCCATTTCCCTCATCACTTCCAACAACCGCCACTGCTCCAAAACTCCACTATTTTTTTCAAATTTGGTATCAAATCGAAGCCCATGTGTAACACCCCATGTCCATTAATGTCACTCACAAAGGGAATGCAATAACTTTCATGGAGTATTATAAGTGTATAGAACAAAATATAACGAGACAGATACATATATTCGTACTATAAAAATTTAAAACAACTTCATTGCAACGGAAAAATAGTTCGGTTACAACACCAAAACCAACAATAAAACCAAGTACACTTAATATCCATATTGACAAATTATTTTCTGAGTACACAAAACAAAAAAGCATAACCCCAACATAAATAGCCATAAAAAGAGATAAGCTGAACTTTTACTTTCAGCAATCCAAGCACTTCCAAAAAAGAGAGAGAGAGAGAGAGATCCAAGTCAAGCTCCACTAGGCCCACCCTGAGAACTTGGGGGGAATGGAAAGAAAAGAGGCGAAATAAACGAGGTCAGACATAATGTCTGGCGAGTCCAGTAACTTAACAATATAATTATTAAAGTAATAGGATAAGAAAATAAACTGGAAAGTAAGAAATGACTGTAACATAAGCATGTATGACAAGGTAAGCAAGATGAATAAGATAAACGTTGATTGCGCTTCTAATCACTATAGGATAATTACTACACTGCACCAACCCTATTTACTCTGAAAGTTGATCCCTCTTACTAATCATAATGATAATAATAATAATGGTAGTTTCGTGTACCCCTAGCTGCTGTCATAGGTGCCGCCTACCCCTATCTACACTAGTTGTACCTGCTACCCTCCCCATTCGATCAGCTCCCTAACTCGTGTGTACTTATTACTTGTGGCATTCGGCCCCGCTTGTTTATAGATACCTGTGCTGGTCCCACCATGGGGTGTACCAATCCCTATGATGGAAACCCGACACAATTCAAGATGCACAGTGTATAACTATTGATGCCTAATGCCTGATTTTTCCACTGCGGATCACGTGCACGCCTGTACTGCGTCGGAACCTACACTGATGCACCACCCGCCGCTATTTTCACTACTTATAATCAGCCCAGTAATCGTGCCCCACCCTGCCTAGTTTAGGGTACCATGATACATCTATGTGGGTCACTGCTGAAATGGATCCCCATTACTAGGGTTTCCTAATCAACATGTTATAACGGTTAAGTGTTCTCAATTTAACTTAACCCACCCATTTGTTTAATTAACATGTTGTATTGGTTAAGTGTCGCCCATTCATATGTTACTTAACCTTACCATCCTTAGAATGTCTGTTCATTGGCATTAATTGATTTATCAATGCACCAACCTCTCACATTACAACTGTTGTTTGCGGTTGCTAGATGTGCCGGGCGGTTCGTGGCAGACTTCTACCGCAAACTCATTCTAACCTCGGGTTTTGGGTTTGATGCACTAACCTCTCACATGAGACTAGTTGTTGCGGTTGCTGGATGTGCCGAGTGGTTCAGGACACCGCAACTCAATCTAACCTGGGGTTAGGCATGTTCATTATCTCATTTTATTATTCAACCCCAATTTGAATTAATATCCCTATTTCAAATTGTCCATAATTTCCAATTCAAGCAATGTTCATAATTATCCTCCAAATTATGTCCATAATTTCCATACATATAAACTGTACCAATTTATGTCTCAAGTTAATTACATGGTTACTAACCAATTTATGCCAATTACATAATATCTAATATTTAGTATTTCCCAAACTATTCCCCAACGTTCCCACGTCGTTCGTACGTTTAATTCACATAATACGTTAGGCTCGGTGTTAGCCTAACTCATAAGAAAAGGAAAAGAAAGCGGCATATGACATCCATACTGGCATAAAACAATATAGATCTAATTAAGCATGTGTAACACAAACTTGGCATAGAACAACATAAATCTAATTAAGCATACAAACGTGAACTAGCGTATAAGATGGATCCAATTAACATATGCAATGTAAACTGACATAGATCTAAACATAAGAACTGGCATGGATCTAAACATATAAGCATAAACTTGCATAGATGAACATAACTTGCATATTAACTTGCATAGATGAGCATAACTTGCATATAAACTCGCGTAACTTGCATAGATGAACATAACTTGCGTATAAACTTGCATAACTTTCATAGATGAATATAACTTGCATATAAACTTGCATAGCTTGCATAGATGAGCATAACTTGCATATAAACTTGCATAAATGAACATAACTTGCATATAAACTTGCATAGCTTGCATAGATAAACATAACTTGCATAGATGAATCTAATCAAGCATATGTAACTAGACATAGGAATTAACATCATAAAATGAATCTAATTACATATGATAACAGACTGGCATATATTAACAAAATAGATGATAACAGAACTGGCTAATACCATGTGATTCAACAGGCATATTCATACAGTCCAGATCCCAACTTATCATAATTATTTTAATTAATTATCTTGTGAAAGCAATTGTACTCATAGTGATAGAAGAAAGAATAGATTCGTTCATTGTTGTTCTAGAATACCTTTTCATAATTTCTAAGCTTTAATTCATTGGAGAAGAGACTAGCTTGGTTTAGGATGCATCAACATGGAGGCTTATGAATGAATTTAGTTTAGATTAGGGTTTAGGTTTATGTGTGCTTATATAGATGTGTAGGATTAATTAGAGCCCTTAGATTAGTTTAGAATCAATATAAACCATCCATTTCACAATGACACATCACTCAGCCAACCAAATGAAGCCACATAAGCCCTGAAATCAGAAAAATCATCACCTGAACACGTCAGCCCAACCTAGCCAACAGGGGTCGACTCCCCTATAAGGGGTCGACACCTATGTCGACACCCCTATAGGTGGGTCGATATCTGTGGTGACTCCCTTTGGGGGGATCGACGCCCCTGAGCAGGAAATTTCCCGCTCAGCCCAATCCTGCTGTTTTGAAATTCGAACTGGCTTTAGATTATTAACTATTATTTTAATTTAATTTCTGTTTAAACTTGAAATCTTCTAAGCTCCATAACTTCTTCATACAGAGCCCAATTTACGCAAACTCGGACTCTATCTCAAGAAGAATTCTGAGACGAACGCAATGGCGTAACCCGTTTCACTTAATTCTTCTGCTAAAAATTAAGTGTCCTTAAATTTGTTAATTTTAATATTTTAAAATTATGGGGTGTTACAATCTTCCCTCCTTAAAGGATTTCGTCTCCGAAATCTTCAAGTCAAGAAGAATGTATATCCTACCATCCAATCATCCATCTACTCAACCATCAATCACAGGCATCCATTGTCCTTAAAAGATTTCTAATGTCATATGAACATATGCAAAAAGTGTGTGTATATATTCCTTATCCAATGCAAAATCAAACGGTTTACTGATTCAGTTGACCTCCTTAATGCAAATCATGATAGTGCCACGCATCCACTAATCATTTCATTCAGATGCAACAATCATATGATAACACCATCAATATACATCCATTAAAATATGCACACTTATTCATTTGCAATATGAAAGTGATTGAGCCGATCTAATGCCTAATGTGTGTAAATGCATCCACGAGCAACCACAAGCAAACACTTGCATCCACCAAACATAATATGTCTCAAACACATGTTTACAACCATAGGATTTTCCTATCTAAAGATCGAAGATGTAATCGAGAGGACATACTAAACGATAGAACAAGTACAAACAAAGCGGCAGAAAAAGGAGAAATTAAGAACATACCTTCAAAAAGGAAAGGGTATGACGCACGCATCTTGTCTTCCATCTCCTAAGTCGCGTCTCCTTGATCATCTTCCCGTTGCACTTTGACCAACTTGACCACACGATTGCGTAATTTCTTGACCTCTGATCCAAGGATGCATGTAGGAGCTTGTCTGATCGTGGCATCTTGCTCCACTTCCACTTCTCTAAGCATGCTCGGCTCAACTACTTCCGCGGTATCATGTAAACACTTCCTCAAATGCGACACGTGAAACACGTCATGCACACCACTAAGCTTCTCCGGTAACTTCACTCAGTACGCCATCTGTCCAATCCTCTCTGTAATAGAAAAGGGTCCTACGAACCATGGTGCTAATTTCCCCACACTCCCCAAAGCAATCTACGTTCCTCAACCGTGACACTTTAATAAAAACCACGTCTCCAACATTGAACTCAAGATCGGTTCATCTCTCGTCAGCGTTTGACTTTTGCCGGCCCCGTTCTGTCTTCATTCATCTTCGAATCAAGTCCATCTTCTTAGAAGTTCCCCTAATCATATCGGGAGCAAGCAAAATCTTATCCATAGACTCCCACCAACAAGTAGGTGATTGACAAGGTCGTCCATATAAAGCCTCAAAAGGTGCCATGCCAATGCTAGACTGATGGATGTTGTTGTAGGCGAACTCCACTAACGGAAGGTGTTACTCCCATGTCCCTCCAAAGTCCAAGATGCATAACCTCAAAAGGTCCTCTAAAATCCAATTCACTTTCTCGGTCTAGCCGTCTGTCTGAGGGTGATAAGCGGTGCTCAAACACAATTGTGTTCCTACCGCCTCTTATAAGCTCTTCCAAAACTCGCTAGTGAAAATGGGATCTCGATCGCTCACAATACTAGATGGTATGCCGTGCAAGCTAACTATCTCTCGAAGGTAAATAGATGCTAACCACGCCGCGGTTCTTTTACTTTTAACGGGAATGAAATGGGCGCTCTGGGTAAGTCTATCTACTACTACCCAAATCCCTATATTACCCTTCCTTGATCTCGGCAACCTGCCAACAAAATCCATGGAAATGCTCTCCCATTTCCATAGTGGAACCTCTAAAGGGTGAAGCAAACCGCTAGGCTTCTTTTTTTCCGCCTTGACTTGTTGGCACACTAAACATCTAGAAACGAACTCAACCACATCCTTCTTCATTCCGACCCAAACAAAACTTGCCTCATGTCCCTATCCTGCAAGCACCAGTATATACAATGAACAGTTTGCTCCCATCTAGCATAACTAAAACTGGAGTTGTCGTCAAAGTCCTCTTCGAACATTGGAAAGCATCGTCACAGTCAACATCCTAAGAGAAAGTCAAGTTCTTCTTCGTAAACCGAGTAAGTGGGGTTGATCTCTTTGCGAAGTCCTTAATGAACTTCCTAAAATAGACCACCAACCCCAGAAAACTTCTTACTTCTGTTGCATTCTTAGGAATCTTCCAATCTTGGGTTGCTACCACCTTCGCGCGATCCACTACTATCCCTTCCTTAGAGACCACGTGTCCTAAGAACCTCACTTCCTTCCTCCAAAAATGACAATTGGAGAATTTAGCTTTGAGTTGATGTGCTCGAAGGGTATCTAAGACTTCCCTAAGATGTAGGGAATGCTCTTCCTCGCTTCTAGAGAAAATCAAGATATCATCCACAGAGACTACTACGAACTTGTTTAGAAACTCCATAAACACCATACTCATCAAGTCCACAAAATATGTGGGTGCATTCATCAAACCAAAAGGCATGACGAGCCATTCGAAGAAACCGTCGGGAGTCCTAAATGCAGTCTTATCTATGCTATCCTCAGCTACCCTTAGCTGATGAAATCACTACAAGAAAACCGAGAATAGCGACAGATTTTTAGCAGCGGAAAATTCCGTCGATAATTAGCAACGAATTTTCGTGGGCTTTGTAAGAGAAAATATTTTGGATTTTATATGTCACCTTATTATAAATTATTACCATCTAATACTAATTCTGTCGCTAAATCAACGGAAATTGCAGCACTTTACCATCATAAAATATTTAACGCTAAATTCCGTTGCCAATAGAGTCGGATTACCGTCGACATAATTTTGAAGCTATTTTTCCTGTAGTTTTTCAAGAGATTTGTTACGAACTTTTATATTTATTATTTATAAAATGTTTTAAATTTGTGTTATTACTTAGTAATTAATTAGTAAATTTAAATTTTAAATATTTAATGTTAATAATACATTAGTAATTACTGTTAATGTTAATAATACATTATATAATAAGTAAGATTAATGTATAATAAGTATTAATCAATAATAAAATTTAATCATTATAACAAATATTCATTATTGATAATACAATAATTAACATTTAATTACTATTGATTGATTCATAGTTATAATATAATAAGTATTTAATAATTAATAATAAAACTGATAATGGACGAGATGCGATATGCTTTGTATAATTGATAAATCATAATCATTGTTTAATTGAAAATTGATTCTTAAAACTATTTAAAAATAATGATAAATTTAAAATTCAGTTCGAGCAGTGAATAAATTTTACTTTTTCCGCATTGAATTTCGTTTCCCGCTTCACAAGATCCCCAAATAACGCATCACATTATCTTGTTTAAACTCAGATAAGGGAGATACTAAGGATTGAAGATTTCGTTAGGTCATGGAAAATTGGGACTAATTCCATCTTCAAGCTGCCCCCTTTTTCTCTTATGATAACCTCCTTCTCCGTCTCTCCTCACTTCTTTACTCCATCTCTCATCCTCCTTTACTAGTTTTCGCCTTGCCTGTGACCTCGCGCAAGCTCACCACTCAACCCTAATTTTCATTCTCAGATCTTCTTCTCGTTCACCTCATTAACCTTTCGCATTGGTCCTGATGATCCCTAGGAGGCTGGATCTAGTGCGAAGACTCTTTTTTCTTCAGGTTGCTGCTCGGAGCAAGGCAGGTCTTTAAGAAAAGCAGGGAAATCCTTCACTGGCGACAAAAACGGACAGCGACTCCACGAAGCGACTATAGGTAGCGAACCACACTACAAGGACAACGATTCACTCCAGTGGGCGGCTCCCTGATCATGAAAAATTGTTCCAATCAATCTTAGAGTACGATGGTACAGATAGGGCTATGAGCGGCAGTTGCTAGATGTTTGGAGCTTGGACTATGGTCATTATATTGAAAAAGATCCTAAAGCCTAAATGTGTGTTATCTTCTGTAAAGGTAGTTAAAGTTTTTAGTTTCACAATTATCTATAATTTTGAACGTAAGATTATACTTATTTTTTATTTGTTGAATATTGTATTTTCTTGATTTGGGATCATATTATGAGAATGTGGATTAACATAGAGGCTTAAGTAAAAGTTAATAGTTTATTTTTGTTTTTGGTAATGGTTAACTAATGTAAAATTTTTGATGAATCGTAGATTTGTGAAATTTATAGTTAATGTCATGTCGAATCAACTAGATAAAGAAAATTTATAGTTAATCTTTATCTGTTACATGGTTAGTGTACTCTTTAGTCGTGCCTAACCATACTTGTTTATCACTAATCTTTGAAATTTAAAAGGATGCCATCTCTTTGAGAAGCGGCCCTTAGGTCAAATTTTGTTTACCATGATCAAAAAATAAAAGGCACCTATCCAAGCGAGAGCTATTCCTGACAAAGCATTACATATATTTTAAAATGATGCAGTTGTATTGTTGACCATTAGGATCCATCAAACATTATATCTAATGAAATTACTACAACTGATTGGATACTTCCCATGATTAGAAATGCATATTCAAAGCATGACAGTAATTATATTCAATACAAAATTCTGATATCATATTCTTAGAAATTGAACATCTTCCCATGCACTACTATTGTATGAATGTAGAAAGCTTGCCTTTCTATATCATTCTATAATATTTGACCTGGTTATGCGAACAAACATTTTCTGACTTGATTTTTATGCTGAGAATTCTTTCAGAAACATTCTAACTCATGCGGCTGACATTCTGAAGAAAAATACATTTGTTGAACAGGAATCACCATCTATAGCCAGTACACTACTATCAAGTCCTGAATTTGAACAACTTTGTACATCAATGGTTCAGGAGCTCTTAATGTTTGCGAAGGAATCTAGAGATCAACAGATAAAACGATATTCTTTTCATGTTTATTTACATGTTGCGGAACATAAAGTTAAATAATCTTATTAGCTTCTTTTGGTTTACTGCTATGACATTCACATTTCTTATAGAGATCCTTCTATGTTTATAATTCAGTTGTCTGTTGTGCGAATACAAATACAAAAGTTCTATAATTTAATAGCAGCTTTCACTCTTAGGCTACTGGTTCTGTGCAAAGGTGATGGCAATGCTTAAGGGCCATGACAGAATTTCGCGTTCACCTTCAGTTTTGCATTTGCTTGCAACTTCATTGTCGTCATCTTCGTAAGCTGGTTGGGTATGTTAGTTAGACTTATTTTTGTGTAAATATGGCATTATGTGGTTTTAGTATGGTTATGGATGATATGTATTTGTATTTGGGAAAATGTTAGCACCAACTGAATGATATTGTTGTTCATAATTCAGCTTGGTGTATGAATTGATGAAGGATTGTGGATATTGTGGTTTTTTTATATGTGATTATGAATGTTTCTTTTAGTTCTAAATTAATATTGTGGGCTAATTTATCTTCTTTTTTTAATATGTTGTTTATTTTAGTGTTCATGGTAAAATGATATATATATATATATATATATATACATAGGTAAATTAGAAGGGGAATATCGAGGATTACCAACAACAAAAAAGCAAGGTTAAGTTTTTCCTATTTTAATTTCCGTCGCTAATCCCTTGGCAATTAGTGAGGGATTACCCACTCCTTTTTCAAATAATATTTTATTATAAATTAATTATCCATCAGAAAATAGTCGGTATATAGATTAAAATTAAATTAAAAAATAGAATTTTATTTTTATTATATAATAAGTAAAATGACGGAAAACTATCGGAAAACTCATGCTAAAATCCATCGCAAAATCTGAAACAATTACCGTCATGGTTTTTACCGACCACCATGATATGCAGGAAATCCGTTGCTAAAACCAATATACCGACAGATTAGAAGTGGATTTTTCCACTGCTATATGTTGTTTTTCATGTAATAAATCCTGTAGCTAAATCCAACTGCGAGAAAACCGAAGCACAAACCAACTGATCGAACAAATTATCTATCCTCGACAATGGGTGACTATTCTTCTTCGTGAGCTTATTCAGCTCTCTATAGTCTGCGCACAATCTAAGCGAACCACCAGCCTTCATAGCAAAAACAATTGGGGCACCCCCATTCTGAAATACTTCTTCTTATGAACCCTTTCTCAAGCAACTGTCTTACTTGCTTACTGTGCTCCTTTCTCTCTCTCGGAGCCATGTGGTGCACTGGTAATGCAACTGGCTTTGCATTATCTACTAAGTATATACGAAAGTTTATCTCTCGCCTCGAGGGTAAACCCCGAACCTCATCAAAGACGTCACCATGCTCGCAGACTACACGAACAAATTCCAAATCATCGATGGACGTGTCAAGTGATTCTAGGTAGCTAAGCATCACCGGACCTTTAGGGTCACAAGAAATATCAAGGGTTGAAATGACCTAAACTTCCCCGTAAAGGAAAGCCCGGGTTGCTTTGAGTACAAGACGAATCAGAACACAAACAGAAGAATATTTCATTGCTTAATACTACAATTTCATCAGAATACAAGAATATACAGAGTATGAATTACATATTACACATTTACTAAATATCAGAGATTTACAAGTTACAATGCAGCGGAAAATTATACAAAACACAACTGAAAAGAATATGCAGAAACAGAGCTTTCCGAATATCATTCCAACAGTAAATTAGGATCACAACCAAAACTACTAACTGCCCTGTTGTATATAACGGTGTTGTATACACAATTATATGATTTTTGTTTGATGATAACAACCAAATATATTTTTATTATAAATGTGTTTGGTACTGTACTGTTATATATATACATCACAGCAATGAATATAATATTTATATTTAAATAAAATACGACTGTACAGAAATTCAAATATTAACACAGTATTTTATTTAAATAGAATATTTTATTTCAATATTCAAACAGTACAACTATTTGAAACTCCACTATTTATACATTCACAGAATATTTGTACTTGTATATAAACAGAATAAAATAGACAAGTTCGTTTGACAACAATAACATGATATTTTATTTCAATCAAACTTGTTTATTACAGACATCAGTACATTTCATATATACACAGCTCCTCACTGCAACACTCATACACTCATTCAGTTTACATTTCATATATATCCATTTTCACTTGTATATACAGACTCATACATTCATTGACACCACACACTGTCTTCTTATCTTCAGCTTGTCAGTCCTGTCATCACAGTCAGTCCAGTCATCCCAGCTTACCTGTCACACATGAAACAGAAACACACAGTATACTGCAATAGAAATAAAACAGAATACATGCGAATATAAATTTTAATTTTAAAATTTTTATTTGCCTCAGATTGCTGGTGTGTTTCTCATCATTTTTCTGACTCGATCTGATTTGATCAGCCTCAACATAATCACACTAGTTTGCTGATTTTTGATCAGCCTCAACTAGTGTGACTAGTCTGCTGATATATATATATATATAAACACAAATGTCAAAATCAACACAAAGACAGGTCAAAGGAGAAATGGAAAACAAATAAAATCAGCAAAGAGACAAACTGCTCAATATAAATGAGAGTGCGAAAATTTCAGGTCAGCAATGGTGGTGTGAACATGATGACTCAGCATAATGGTGTAACATAGCGTGTGTGTGTGTGTACACATACATGATAGCAGTGTTAACAATGGTGATACAAGTGCAGCTCAAAGAAAATGGCTGAGCCAAAATATTTTCAGCATAAACTCAAGTTATAGTGCAGCCAAAGCAATGATCAAGTGGTGCATGGATCAAGACAGGGCAATGCAGCAAGAATCAGAATGGACAGAAAGTGGTCGAGAAAACATGAACAGCTCAACAGCAAAATGGTGAATCAAGTGAAGCATGCTAATACAAGTTCAAAACAGCATGTATGGGTCAAGAATGATATAACATCATGCAGCTATACATGGTGAAACAACAAAGCAGATCAGTTTTTGAAAATAAGAGCAAGTGCCAAGCCAGATCAAATGGCAAGTGTACAACATAGCAGTGGTGCAGCCTCCTCAAACAAAGTACTCATGTCAAGAGAAATTTCAAGGCAGTATAAAGTGTTCAAGCAAAACAAATGCAAAGTGTTCGACACAGTTTCATGGATCAAGTATACACATTTTTTAAAGTGCCAGAATGTAAATTACAGTGTGTAATAGTTCATGGTCACAAAGTTTACAATGCACATCCAAAGACATTCAAAAACTGATGGGGGCAACAGTTTTTCTACTGACATAAACATGGTCGAGACATGGTTCATACAAGTGCATGAGATTGGATAGACATTTCAGATATCATGGTGCTGCAATTCAAGAGTGGGGCTCACAGCTAAAACAAATGTAAACTCAGTAACTACAAAGCATACAAGTTTTTGACATGTAAAGAAAACAAACTCAGGTCAGTATACAAGCATGCACAGAATAAAGCAAGTATTGGTCACAACATTAACATGTTAGGATGGACAACGGCAAAATGGTCCATATTCACAAATCTGGTCAGCTAAGTACAGGTGCACGGCTAAACAAGATATAACAGAACATGGAATTCAAGTACAAAAGGAATCAAAGCAGACCAAACAAGAATATGGTATCAAGACAGTGCACAAGTGAAACTGATTAATACTAAGATACTTTGTCCAAGCAACGCAGCAAGAATACAGAGAGGTCTGCCATGCACAAGTTAATCAGAGAAATTACAAGAGCATGAACAATATGGTGCAGGTAGTATTTTTGGCAAAACAGTTTTTGCAATTCGGTTTTCAGTTTGAAAGGATGAACAATTTTTAAAATGATTTCAGAATTCCACATTTTCCAGAAACAGTTTTTAAGGCAAGTTTTAAAATTCATAAATACACAGATTTATTTTAGAGATCAGGATTCTTG
Organism: Allium sativum; assembly: GCA_030737875.1. Taxonomy (NCBI): domain Eukaryota; kingdom Viridiplantae; phylum Streptophyta; class Magnoliopsida; order Asparagales; family Amaryllidaceae; genus Allium; species Allium sativum. The sequence goes on from CM060927.1 coordinate 52,103,258, forward strand.
ATTTTTGGCAATAATCATTTTTGGCAATGAAATATTTTCTGCATTTCAAAATACTCAGAAATGGTTGGCAAGGGTTTAATTTGCAGAAAGTTAAATATGGAAAAAGTTCAACAATTATCCAGAATTGCCACAATCAATCAAGCCGATTTAATTTCAGTTTTGGGCATCAAAATTGATTTCCTGTTCTATAAGCATGGCAAGAATCACGGCAACAACAATATCACGCAAGGACTAAAAGAAAGTAAAAAAAAATCATTCAAGTCGTATAACAAAAGGGGAAAGCATCAATCAGCAAATCAGCCGAGTCATTCAGTGAAAGCAGAGGATTTAAAGGATTTTTAATCCCATTTTATAACACAAATTTCATCACAGTAAATCACGCAAGCTTTTCAATGGCAAGGAATCAAATTGAAATCAATTAATTCAAAAGAGGAAACAGTGATTAATCAGACCAGTCATTGATACGAAATCAGAGTGTTGATTAGGGTTTTTCATTTGACCCTATAACTACACCATTTTACATCACAGGCATATAGATCGAAACCACAGAACAGAGAAAATCGAAAACCAAAAACTCGCAATTTCAAAGAGCACAAATCAAACTCAAAAATACTCACATAGGTTTCGATCGAGAAAAGGAGCAACCCCAAAATCGAAGCATCATAGAGCCAAACAATTCGAGCATCAAAGAGATAGCCAATTCATCAAGCAAACGATCGATTTGGGGAAGATTCAGTGAAACCCTAGTTATCGCAGCCGCCATTTTTGTTTCCCAGAGCAAAAGAGAAAGTAAAGGGATCGGGTGCAAACAAAAGGAGAATGGGCCGGCCGGTTTTTAATGGGAAAAGGGGATGACCCCTTTGATATAAACTCCTCTTTTATTTTTATTTTAAGAACTAGGGTTTACATTGTTTTTTTTTACATTCTGCTGTTTTTTAAATTGTGTTGTAAAATCATTTCTGAACAGTTCTAGGTCTGTAAAATCTAGGGGGATTTAGTCAAGGAGTTGACTGTCAGTTTCAGAGTCTGTAAATCTGAGTTACGAGTTACAGGGTTTGTAATTCGGGAAATCTGATCTAGGGGTTTAGATCAGTCTAGGGGTTTGAGCGTAGGGTTAGAATAGGAGCAGGGGTTTGCGAGTGTACATGGTCTTGTATGCGGAAACTGTTCTATCACCTAGTAGAAACCTTAGAAATGCAGCAGTAGGCAGGGTTTTGCCGAAGCTGGGTATATCTTTGTGTGATTTATTTTCTGCATTTCAGTTTCTGCTATTTTCTGTGATCAGTTTATTATTATATATCTCGTTAAGTTTTTAATTCAGTTAAAAACTGTGAAAAACCCTATTCACCCCCCCTCTAGGGTTATTCTAGATCCAACAAGTGGTATCAGAGCTGGTATAAGGTTACAACATGATAGGGAGTTCTCGCTCTATGATCAAGTGGCGAAGTAGTGACTCTTATCCCTGCATGTCCGTGGGTGGTTGTCCGTGTCGAGAGGCAGGACGTGAAACCAGTCTCTGAGGTACCTTTGTAGGCCACCGGGGTGTGATTAAAATCCTCGAGAGCGAGACTACAAGTGGTATCAGAGCAAGGTTTTCTTTAACTCTAGAGAAATGGTGAATCCTAGTTGTCAGTCCATAGAGAGTCAGTCCAGTCATATTCCATCTATTTTCAATGGTACAGATTTTTTAAATTGGAAATCAGAAATGAAATCTTATTTAAAATCTGTTGATATGAAATGTTGGAATAGTATTAAAAATGGGTATGATATTGTAAGTAGGGTTGATATTGAATTTAATTTACATGCTACTCATATTTTATATTCGTATATTGATGATATTCAATATAGCCTTATTTCTCATTGTTTGACTGCGCAGGAAATCTGGCAGACTCTCAACGCGCTATATGGAAAAATTGACAAATGCTCAAAATCCCAGAAAGATAACTCGGCTTCAGATTTGTGCTTGACAGGTTGTACAGATGGAGACTCAACAGGAAATATTTCTTTGATTCACCGTTTAAATGGTTTAACTGAATCTGTTGAGAAGTTAAAATCTAAAAATAAACTTCTGAAATCTGAGAAGCTTGAGTTGATCTGCAAAAATAATGTTTTGGAATCAAAACTCAAAAACGTTAAGAATTCTTCAAATTCTAATTGCAAAAATTGTTTAAAATTGAAAACCAATCTTGTTCATCTCAATAAAAATATTCAAAAGTTTGAAAAGGAAATTCTGATCTTAAAAGAAAACAAGATTGAGTTATCAAATTTGAACAATCTTCTACAAAAGGAATTTGAAATTTTTAAGACTGATATATATTCCAAATTTGAAATTGCTGAAAATGAAAATTTGGAGAAAAGTGATTTGATTTTGAAAGAACTTGAAAATGAGATTGAAAAATCCAAGAAGTTTGAGTCGGAAAAGCAAAAACAATTTGAACTTGAAATTTCCGAATCCCAAGCCAAAATTAGATCGATAGAAAATGAGAATTTGGTTTTGAAACAGACCAATGCTGAACAGATGATCGCTATAAATAATTGCTCAAATTTATTAAAAGAAAATAGCGATCTGAAATCCAAAATTCAACGATTAAAATCAACATTGGATAAATTTTCTAATGGGGAAAAATCGTTGAATATGCTGTTACAAAACCAAGTTTATCGTGGAAATAAATCTGGACTTGGATTCGGGAAAAATGATGTTTTTAGAAATCAAAATTCTTGTGACTTTAAAAATCCCTCAAATCACTTTAGAAATGTTTGTTTTGAAAATTTTAACTCTGAAAACTTCAAAGGATTTGTAAATCACAATCGAAATGAGGATTTGTTTTATAACAAACCATTTATACCTTCTTGGATCTCAAATGAAAATAAAACGAGTTTTGTTAAATTCAAATCGATTTGGGTTCCTAAGGGTACAAAAGTTAATTCTAATGGTTTGTTGTATAAGCAAGTCTGGGTACCAAAACGTATGAATAAAACTGTAAGTGGTTTTACTACTTTCGTTAGACCACTCAATTCTCTTAACAGTTAGGTACCAAAGGAGGCTGAGGAACTGCATAGCTAAAGAAAAAAAAAACTGGATTCAAAACTGCTACATATCACAGAATAATTCACAGTTCCTTAGCCACATCTGATGAGTTAGAGATTCTGTTTTTCATTGGATTCTGGTATGACTCTAAACTTGTCTTTGTATATTTTGTATATTCTCTTTGTTTTTATTTTCTGTGTTTATTCCTTCCTCTTTCCCCTTCTTTTTTTTTGTTTTGACACTGCCATATTTTTGTCTATATTTCTTAAACTTCCAGTTGCAGAATTAATGATTCTTTTTGAAATTTGCCTTACTTGTATAAAATCATCATGTGTTAATTGTTTCCATATCTTTTGAACTTGTATATATCTGCAATTGTTTTGAAGATTATTTTCTGATTTTTGAATTCATAACAGTGTTGATGCATTCATATCATATCTTGAACACTGTTAACTAGAATTCTAAATTTTTGAAGATCTGAATAATTAATGAAATTTCACACACTTATACTGTTTTGAGTCCCTTCCAAATCATTTTGGAAACGCTTGAAATATTACACTCATTACAGCACTCTATTATTTATTAGTAGTGATATTTTCATTATTTTTTCAGATTGGCTTTGAAAATTTAAATTGTCTAGAATATCAGTGATACATCTTAGAATTCATCTTTATTCATGATTATTACGGTTGAAATTAGTTTGTTTGAAATCATCTGAAATTCTTGATATTTTGAATATCACACACCTCTTAAATTTGAAATAATCAACCTTGTGTGACTGATTCATTATATCTCAAACTTAACATTGATTCAAGTGATTTCAAATAAATTATTTTTAAATTTCTGGTATCATGAATACCTCTCAAATTTGATGTAAATGATCTGATATTTCTTTTGGGCTTGTAAGAAATAGGTTTTTGAGAAATTCTTGAAAAGTTCTCTTTGAAAATGGTCTTTGAAAATCATTGATATTTCATGATTAATTGATTTAAATATTTATTTGTTTAAAATCATTTGAAATTATTGATTTATTGAATCACACACATATCTTGAATCTGACATTAATAATTTGGTGTGATCGATTCATTGAATCTAGAGTATTTCATATTCATCAAATGATTTAAAATAAATGGTATTTTTAATTTTGGATCATGAACCATCTTATGTGACCATCATTCTGACAAGTTTGTTTTTGAAACTATTTTTGTGCTGCTCTGATACTGTTTTCAAATAACTGCCTGTTTTGATTTGTCTGTTGCTTGCCAAATTTGTAAATCTTGTCTGCGTGGGCTCTGTGTTTGAAACTCTTTGATATCCTTGTTCATCTCCATTGTCTTGGTAAAATCCTCGAGAAAGCGAGAACAAGTGGTATCAGAAGCACCTATTTTTGTCTCACCCATCTGTACTTAGATTCAAATCTTCACCATGTATAAATCCACATTTTTTTTGTACACATTTTTTTTTCTCTCTTGTCATGTATAGATCAGCATATTCCTCTTGTAATTGATTTTCAATTTTAAAATTATTTATTGATTATTCTTTCAGAAATTGAAATCAATATCCAAATTAAACTGTATTTATAATTCATCAAAATTATAACCAGATTTAGAAATTGTGATGAATTGTGACTGCAGTATATTTCACAACAAGAGGAGAATTTTATTTAGATTTTCATGATGGTTGAATATTTATTATAATGTCTTTGAACTGGCAAATTATTTCACGACCATCTTCATTATCTTTCATCATTCTGCCATCCATGATATTTTTTTTAATGTGGAGAGTTTAATATATTTTTTTTAAAAAAAAAAAAATCACCTTGAACAAACAGTGAAAATAGTTGTGATGGAATTGTGGTTATGCTATTTTTCAGAATTAGTGTCAATTGTAAATTTTCAATAATCCCGGTACAGTTGGTCATATTTCATAATATAATTAATTTAGAAATTTATTTCACAGTCCATTTCTGTACCTATCACATTTCTATCATTCATATTGGTTGTATATACTGGGGAGTAGTTTTTCCTTTAAATGCTGAAAATAATAAATATAATTAATATATAAGTGTGTCTCTAACCTCATTTAAAAATCCAAGCTCTGGTCATGCACGGTTATGAGACAACTTATAATTTAAGCTGCGACTGACCTCATTTAAAAATCCAAGCTCTGGTTATGCGTGGTCAGTGTGCTCTTAAATAAAAATAAAAGAAAAAGGAATAATGTGCTATAAATTGAAATAAACTTGAAATTCTCCTTTGTGTATAAAAGGCAACCTACCAATTCATTTTCTAATCTGTGAAATGTGTTAATATTTTATGACGTATTATGATTTGCTGATTGATGGGTATTGGGATTTGAGATTATTCGATCTTGTCACTTAAATTGAATTATTAATTATAGTCCAAACTCCATCTCCGTTTTTAAACCCCATTTTATATAAAATTCATCATATATCCGTCATTCTCTACAATGTGAGATATGCCACCAGTTCTTAGTTTATTATGATTTTTGTTTGACTGATTGAGATTTATGATGACTGTTCTTCCTCTTAAGCTGATATATTATTTGTTATTCATTTTTCATCTATATTTTAAATTCTGTATCCTTTTGATGATAACAAAAGGGGGAGAATGGATAGAGATTTTGATTTATGAGTGAATATTTTATAAATATTTTTAATTTTGAACATTTCACTCATGCACAGTTATAGGGGGAGTTTCTGTTGTAGGGGGAGCATTTAAATAGGGGGAGTTCAAATATCCACGAACAAACACATTTATTATATTCAAAATCTTTTATTTGTTTGTCATCATCAAAAGGGGGAGATTGTTGTATATAACGGTGTTGTATACACAATTATATGATTTTTGTTTGATGATAACAACCAAATATATTTTTATTATAAATGTGTTTGGTACTGTACTGTTATATATATACATCACAGCAATGAATATAATATTTATATTTAAATAAAATACGACTGTACAGAAATTCAAATATTAACACAGTATTTTATTTAAATAGAATATTTTATTTCAATATTCAAACAGTACAACTATTTGAAACTCCACTATTTAGACATTCACAGAATATTTGTACTTGTATATAAACAGAATAAAATAGACAAGTTCGTTTGACAACAATAACATGATATTTTATTTCAATCAAACTTGTTTATTACAGACATCAGTACATTTCATATATACACAGCTCCTCACTGCAACACTCATACACTCATTCAGTTTACATTTCATATATATCCATTTTCACTTGTATATACAGACTCATACATTCATTGACACCACACACTGTCTTCTTATCTTCAGCTTGTCAGTCCTGTCATCACAGTCAGTCCAGTCATCCCAGCTTACCTGTCACACATGAAACAGAAACACACAGTATACTGCAATAGAAATAAAACAGAATACATGCGAATATAAATTTTAATTTTAAAATTTTTATTTGCCTCAGATTGCTGGTGTGTTTCTCATCATTTTTCTGACTCGATCTGATTTGATCAGCCTCGACATAATCACACTAGTTTGCTGATTTTTGATCAGCCTCAACTAGTGTGACTAGTCTGCTGATATATATATATATATATATATAAACACAAATGTCAAAATCAACACAAAGACAGGTCAAAGGAGAAATGGAAAACAAATAAAATCAGCAAAGAGACAAACTGCTCAATATAAATGAGAGTGCGAAAATTTCAGGTCAGCAATGGTGGTGTGAACATGATGACTCAGCATAATGGTGTAACATAGCGTGTGTGTGTGTGTGTGTACACATACATGATAGCAGTGTTAACAATGGTGATACAAGTGCAGCTCAAAGAAAATGGCTGAGCCAAAATATTTTCAGCATAAACTCAAGTTATAGTGCAGCCAAAGCAATGATCAAGTGGTGCATGGATCAAGACAGGGCAATGCAGCAAGAATCAGAATGGACAGAAAGTGGTCGAGAAAACATGAACAGCTCAACAGCAAAATGGTGAATCAAGTGAAGCATGCTAATACAAGTTCAAAACAGCATGTATGGGTCAAGAATGATATAACATCATGCAGCTATACATGGTGGAACAACAAAGCAGATCAAATGGCAAGTGTACAACATAACAGTGGTGCAGCCTCCTCAAACAAAGTACTCATGTCAAGAGAAATTTCAAGGCAGTATAAAGTGTTCAAGCAAAACAAATGCAAAGTGTTCGACACAGTTTCATGGATCAAGTATACACATTTTTTAAAGTGCCAGAATGTAAATTACAGTGTGTAATAGTTCATGGTCACAAAGTTTACAATGCACATCCAAAGACAGTCAAAAACTGATGGGGGCAACAGTTTTTCTATTGACATAAACATGGTCGAGACATGGTTCATACAAATGCATGAGATTGGATAGACATTTCAGATATCATGGTGCTGCAATTCAAGAGTGGGGCTCACAGCTAAAACAAATGTAAACTCAGTAACTACAAAGCATACAAGTTTTTGACATGTAAAGAAAACAAACTCAGGTCAGTATACAAGCATGCACAGAATAAAGCAAGTATTGGTCACAACATTAACATGTTAGGATGGACAACGGCAAAATGGTCCATATTCACAAATCTGGTCAGCTAAGTACAGGTGCACGGCTAAACAAGATATAACAGAACATGGAATTCAAGTACAAAAGGAATCAAATGCAGACCAAACAAGAATATGGTATCAAGACAGTGCACAAGTGAAACTGATTAATACTAAGATACTTTGTCCAAGCAACGCAGCAAGAATACAGAGAGGTCTGCCATGCACAAGTTAATCAGAGAAATTACAAGAGCATGAACAATATGGTGCAGGTAGTATTTTTGGCAAAACAGTTTTTGCAATTCGGTTTTCAGTTTGAAAGGATGAACAATTTTTAAAATGATTTCAGAATTCCACATTTTCCAGAAACAGTTTTTAAGGCAAGTTTTAAAATTCATAAATACACAGATTTATTTTAGAGATCAGGATTCTTGATTTTTGGCAATAATCATTTTTGGCAATGAAATATTTTCTGCATTTCAAAATACTCAGAAATGGTTGGCAAGGGTTTAATTTGCAGAAAGTTAAATATGGAAAAAGTTCAACAATTATCCAGAATTGCCACAATCAATCAAGCCGATTTAATTTCAGTTTTGGGCATCAAAATTGATTTCCTGTTCTATAAGCATGGCAAGAATCACGGCAACAACAATATCACGCAAGGACTAAAAGAAAGTAAAAAAAATCATTCAAGTCGTATAACAAAAGGGGAAAGCATCAATCAGCAAATCAGCCGAGTCATTCAGTGAAAGCAGAGGATTTAAAGGATTTTTAATCCCATTTTATAACACAAATTTCATCACAGTAAATCACGCAAGCTTTTCAATGGCAAGGAATCAAATTGAAATCAATTAATTCAAAAGAGGAAACAGTGATTAATCAGACCAGTCATTGATACGAAATCAGAGTGTTGATTAGGGTTTTTCATTTGACCCTATAACTACACCATTTTACATCACAGGCATATAGATCGAAACCACAGAACAGAGAAAATCGAAAACCAAAAACTCGCAATTTCAAAGAGCACAAATCAAACTCAAAAATACTCACATAGGTTTCGATCGAGAAAAGGAGCAACCCCAAAATCGAAGCATCATAGAGCCAAACAATTCGAGCATCAAAGAGATAGCCAATTCATCAAGCAAACGATCGATTTGGGGAAGATTCAGTGAAACCCTAGTTATCGCAGCCGCCATTTTTGTTTCCCAGAGCAAAAGAGAAAGTAAAGGGATCGGGTGCAAACAAAAGGAGAATGGGCCGGCCGGTTTTTAATGGGAAAAGGGGATGACCCCTTTGATATAAACTCCTCTTTTATTTTTATTTTAAGAACTAGGGTTTACATTGTTTTTTTTTACATTCTGCTATTTTTTAAATTGTGTTGTAAAATCATTTCTGAACAGTTCTAGGTCTGTAAAATCTAGGGGGATTTAGTCAAGGAGTTGACTGTCAGTTTCAGAGTCTGTAAATCTGAGTTACGAGTTACAGGGTTTGTAATTCGGGAAATCTGATCTAGGGGTTTAGATCAGTCTAGGGGTTTGAGCGTAGGGTTAGAATAGGAGCAGGGGTTTGCGAGTGTACATGGTCTTGTATGCGGAAACTGTTCTATCACCTAGTAGAAACCTTAGAAATGCAGCAGTAGGCAGGGTTTTGCCGAAGCTGGGTATATCTTTGTGTGATTTATTTTCTGCATTTCAGTTTCTGCTATTTTCTGTGATCAGTTTATTATTATATATCTCGTTAAGTTTTTAATTCAGTTAAAAACTGTGAAAAACCCTATTCACCCCCCCTCTAGGGTTATTCTAGATCCAACATGCCCGTGTGGAAAATAGGGACACCCAGAGTTTAGGTTAAAACAATAAACTCCAGGTCAGTCATGTGACTGGTATGAGAACTAAAACAGTTATTAATCTTTATTTTAAAGCTAAGTAAACCCAGGGACCATGCCGTATAACACGGAATGGGTTTGCTCCCAAGAATACCAGTGCATAAAAATAACGGCGCAATGCTAAATAAAGAATAATGAAGCTATTATAAGACTCAGGTCCCATCACACAATGCGGCACAAGACGGAGGATAGAGTTTTTACCTTATACTAGCGAAGAATGCTTGGTACATAAAATTTCATGCCTTATTATTACTATAAGTGTATAGTGTGAAAACAATTTCAATTATAAGTATCAATCATAGACGGCATAAGTTCCCCATACCACTATGTCGCCATATATAGGTTTACAATTAAAACCGCAAAATGTCGTATTGGAAGTTGGATTTCCATCTGTGAACCAAGGCAAGGGATCGTCCTTACCGCTTTGAGACTGTCTAGCCCGAGCCTCAGGATCAGAGCTCGAGTGACCCTTGGATTGTTAGGGCCGGTTCACACGGAGTGGATTAATAATACCGTAAACGATATGCTAGTCTGCCCTATGGGGAATAAATGAGCCAAATGACTCCATCAGCTCCGCAGAGACCGATATAACCGAAGCGCCTCGCTATCCATCATCCACATAAGTAAAATGTCCGGGCGTGTAAAACCCAAAACACCACTCCAAGCTAGAAACCAACATATGTCCATTTCCCTGAAGTCCTCTCCCGTTTCTGGTTCACACCGGGGTGTGAGGATCACGAATTAACGTTACACAAAGCTATGCCACAAAGGCGGTGCTTTGATCATCAACCAAAAGACTCTGCTTTTCAACGGAAGCCTTGATCATTTGCATCTCAGCATGCCATACGGGCAATTCACGCTATGCAACTGATGTCTATCAATCACACAAAATGAAATCCGATGTCAGACACACATCCATTTACAAGTTTGTTCTGGGTCTGAACGAAACCGGAGGCACCTTATTCCTCCCCCATATGTCCAATACCAGGTAGAGGCCCTCGCATATCCGTCAATATCCAGGTACTTCTGGATGATCACCACTTATTACCTCACCTTGGGTGTACAGCCCAATCAAGACATCAGTAATTATCCAAACGACGTGAAGACCTCCGGTCTTCAACCACAATCTTCATCCTCGACACATCGTCGAATCAGTTGTTCAGAATGGGATAAACACGGTCTTTTTGAATAACTCGAGTATATAATAAACAAGTGCTCTAAAAACACAACATATGCCTCATTCCAATCCAGAATATTCCTTTATTCAAATATTCTTATACATTGGGAAAGGTTCCCATTAACTTTATCAAAGATAAATTCTTTAGATTTATTCTTTAATGTTTCTTTGGATATCATTTCAATCTAATTAAAGATGCATTAAAACACCACTTGGTCTTAATCTTCCCAAAAATCAATATTAACGATTGTTTAACTTGGGAAATCATATCCTGTCTTTAACTGGGTTAAAGAACCAATGTCCTTTAAAACACGGTTCACGATAAAACCAAATTCACATTCCATTCCATCAGCCTTTAAACGTAAATTAGCAAGTGAACAATTCCCTAAGTATTAACCCCGAAGGCCGAAACCAACATCAGATCAATACCCAGGAAATCATTCAACTTAACTAATCTCTAGTTAGTTTCTGATTTTCTTAACTCCATCGAGTCTAAGAACAGTATAAATGGAATAACGGTAAAGCCTTTTAAATTCCATATGTATTAACAGTCTTCCTCCACAGAAGTTCACTTCGATTATTATCAATCGAATTCCATTCAATTCCAATTTAATATATTAAATTGGAAAACTTTACTTTAGAAAATTCCCATTAAATCATAATAAAAAGTTTTCTAATTCCAAATCACATTTCACTGTAAATCGGGTTAAAGAACGAATGTCGTTAAAACTCAGTTCACAATAAACCCAATTCACATTCCTTCAGTCCCTAACCATAAATTAGTAAGAGAACAATTCCCTAAGTATTAACCCCGAAGGCTGGAACCAACATCAGATCAATACCTTGGAAACCATTCAACTTAGCTAATCTCCAGTCAGTTTCTAATTTTCTTATCTCCATTGGGTTTAAGAACAGTATTATTGAAGATACCATTTACGAAAAACCCAAATTCCAATTTGATATCAAATACAAGGCTCTGAATAGAAAATATATCATCTTATATTCAATATCAAATTCTGAAATCGTATTGGAATAACAATATATATATTCCAAATTCCTCCATGATGTCCGTATAATCAAGGAATCCAATATCGAAATATTTCAAAGATAATTTCGATTTAAATCCATACCAATTCATACATTGGAAATTTCGGTTATTTTTAAAGCCATTTCAAATCCAATTTATGTATTTTAGAAATAATTGGATTATAACTCTATTTCAAAACTAGTTCATTTCGATGTAAATCTATTATTATCTTTTCAAATATGGAATTTTTCATCCCAATTCTTTCCAAATCATTTATTATGATTTTACACTAATTATTGGTATTTTTAATAATTTTATCAAAGCCCGTATAGTCGATTTCCATAAATGGCCATCGAACTGCACTTACAGCAACCTTTTCCAAATTTGATTTGGACATAATTCGAAATCCATCCGTTAGATTTCAAATCTCTAATATTTGTTAGAAAGCTCTTTTCGATACGAACCAAACGGTTTTGGTTTTAGGAGAATCCGACGGTCGGGTCTCCCGTAATGTTCATTCGAAGTCAATGGTCGAAATTCGCGAACTGCCGCAGCGCGGCGCGTTCTATTCAGGCCATTATACATACACATACATACATACATACATATATATATATATGTATGTATAATAAATATATTATATATATTTCATCGATTTCCTTTTAAAACGTATTTTCTAAATCGTTTTAAATTCATTTTCGAAACGATTTCAACTTCATATTCAATTTCAAACAAAATTGAATATTCCGTATCATCGATATATAAATGATAATATTTTCAAAACATTATATTTTGAAATCATTTACTTTTTGATATTCATTATAAAAACGAATAAAATCGATATAAATATCGGTCATGTCAAAATGGCGTTAATCTAATCAACACAGCTTTATATATTTAAATATTTTCATGTCCATCCCAAATCGGGCATCAAAATCATATTTTGATTCTTTTTTAAATATTATTTGAAAATATCCGTTATTTTAAAATAATCGTTATTTTAAAATATTAATTCCTTCTGAATTGGAATCAAACACAGTCAATTACCATATAATGTGATTATATGGATTTCATACACCACATGTACACAACAACAATCAAACACAATCAATCATCATCCAAAGTGCATTCTACACTGCATAAGCATCAAATATAAATATTCAACGCTTACAACAGCCTGTAAATAAATCGATTGACATACAACTGAATATTGGGATTAATTTATGTCCAGTATCATCCCAATACCCATGTGGGGTTTCAATCAACGAACAATGAATTTTATTTGTGCAGTTGGGCGACGTGTAAAATTTATCGTCCCAATCAGTATCAGTCAAATGTGTATACATAAACAAATCGTTCGATTTGTAAATGAATATTTATTTTATGTACACATTAAAAATTATATTTTTAACTATAAAATATTTATTCCATTTCACATCACACAATCAAATTTCACAACACAAACCAACAAACAAACAAGTCGTCCATGGTCTGTGGACGACGGGTGTTGGGTGCTGCTAAGCACCCTCTGCATCCTAGTATATATTTACAACTAGAAAGTAAATTTAAAGTGAGAAGTTCACACCTATAAGCTTAACCAAATGCCCCGACTCTTCTTGTAGAAAATCTTCGTCGTGTTTTCAACGAAATCTGTTTCATGAAATTTATATTAAAAATCATATTTTTCTCAGTGCTACTATATATAGAAAAATCACATTTTTATTGCGTTACTTCATATACAAAAATCGAATTTTTTTCCATTAATAAAAATCATAGCTTTTTCCTTTTTATTCAAAATCGTATCTTTTTATTTAAAAAAATCAAATATTTTTATTTATAAAAATCATAACATTCTTCATACAAAAATCTCATCTTTCGCTAATTAAAAATGAAATCTTTCTCATGTTAAAAATCAAAACTTTATGTTAATCAAAATCATATCTTTCATATATTTAAAATCATTCCCTTTTTCTAATAAAAAAACCAAACCTTTTCTTCTCTATATGAATATATAAAAATCATTTTTTTCTTCGCTATTAAAAATCTATATTATTCCGCTATAAAGATCTGTGCAAAAATCTAATCTTTATAATGTTATTCATATAAAAATTCAATCTTTATCATCTCTTCTTACATATAAAAATTCGACCTTTATCATATTAAAAAATCTAGTTTTTATCGTATATATATATATATAAAAAAAATCTAACCTTTATATTGTAAAAAAATATGAATAAAAATCCAATTTTCGCATTGTAAATCATCTATCCTATGCATTGTAAATCACCTAACAAAACTGAATTTTTATTTGCAAATTACCTACTTTAAATTAAACAAAGAAAAAACAAATAAAAAGGTATAAAGAAATCACATCGTTTTCAGGAGAGGGGGTGTGTGTTCACGCGGCTGAGGAGGGCGGAGGAGTTGCACGCAGGTGGGCAGTGCGCCTCGATTCGAGGATCGGGCAGGGGGCAGCAGTTGTCGTAGGGGCTGGGGGGTTTTGATGCGACTTTCAGAAGGAGGTAGAGGAGAGAGAAGCGTAGGGAGGGAAGAGAGAGGCGGCGGGGACAGATGGGGGTACGACGGCCAGAGCGGTTGGTCTAGGCAGAGGGCTCGGGGATACTGAACGGGGGTGGGAGCTGGGTGATTTGGGGGGAATCGGTTTTTTTTATTTGGGGGGAGGGGGTTGACTGAATAAAGGGAGGGGTGATATTATAAATATATAATTATTTAATTCATTTAATTTTCTTTCAAAAAGTTAACCTTTCATTCGAACTCAGAATCGAACCCAACGATTGTCGTCCCTAGCTAATTATCCTCATTCCGAACACAATGGGATATGTTTCGTTGGCCAATTTTATTGTTTCGATCAGTTTTCGTCAAATTTAAAACATAAATCATTATATTGAATTTTAAACGTACATTTCAGTATACTTAGGCCACATACGGACCCTAAAAATTCCAAAAAATATATTTCTAGCTTCATAAAAAATGGCCATTTTCTGGTCGATCCAAATTGACTGAAACTGTCAAAACACGTTTTCCTTCGCCACGCTCACACATTGATTTCAAAAATTATGAGTTTTGGAATCTAGCAATAATTTCACATCCCGGATCCAACAAAAGTGGTTTCGTCGAAAACGGAGGTCGTTCGCAAAATTTCCATTTTTATGGGCTATATTTTCCATAGCGACTATTCTGAATTTTCAATTGGACATAACTTTTTATTCCCGCTATGAAATTTCAATTTTTCAGATTCGTTGGAAAGATATTCTCAAATAGATTCTAATATTTTTGGTTTCGTTAAAATCCGGTTTATCCTGCACACTCATTTGAAATTTGAAATCGAATTTTCAAACTACCGCGCCATTTCCAATTCCTTTTATAATTAAAAATAAATATTTATATTCTAACGACGATTCAAATAAATATTTTTGAAAATTGGTTCGGAATTTTCGGGTTACTACAATCTCCCCCACTTAAAATCTTTTCGTCCTCGAAAAGGAACGGAGATGAAAGTTGTTTTATAAACCAACTCAACTTTCATTACTTTAATTATGACTTAAGTTCTTCAACTTTTCAGTTTCTAAGAACTTTTCAAAATTTTCAAAAATTTGGCTAACACCCTAAATTTTCGAAAAATTTCGCCATAACCTCCCTTGTACGGGAGCACCGGGAAAATCCCGAAATCGCCATACAGGCCTCTCCAATCCAAAAAGAAAAGAAACAACCAAGAGGCTAGACAATCGGCTCATAAAATCATCAAAAACCCCAAGAAATACAATAAACATGTACCTATTTGTTGGTCAAACAATTTTATTCCTCTGCTCTAGCCTCTTTGCAATGACCTGTTCAATATATATGCAAGTATATGCATGCAATTCCAACAATTTTCAATACAGTTTAGTATGTGATACAATTAGGTTATATGTACCGTTCTTTCACATAATGGTTTTATTAGATATCAAACAATCATACAACACAACCATCAATCAATTAGTGAATTATCATTTCAAATTCATAATTTTGACATTTATACAGAAAATCTTGTTTTTGATGCCAAGTCACGACAATATAATCTAATTATATTTTGGTTCTCACACCAGTCAATTGGAAATATATAGGTATCCCACTTTTGGCACTCGAATATAAAATTTAATGATGATATATCAATCATTAGTATCACCCCCGGGCGACTAGAGTGTAATTCCATATCCATTCAGTATATTTGAGACTTCAAATACACGTGGATCAGACGTATATGAAAATCTCTATATACTGGATTATCCAAATTCAATATAAAATAAACATTCAAATACGAATAATTGATTTAAATTTTCAAAACAAAAATCGCTTTCATCTTTATTTGAAAACAAATCTCTTCCGACTCATTCTAGGATACTACTGATCCCATCTCTAACGAGTCATTCTCATTGGATATTGCTAATCCATTCTCTGATGAATTCTTTCGTTTGGTTCTAACGTGTCTTGTTCTCCAAGCTCTGTAAACCAAAGCTCTGATACCAAACTGAAATAACCTGAACTTCCCTGTAAAGGAAAACCCGGATTGCTTTGAGGACAAGACGAATCAAAACAAAAATAGAAGAACATTTCATTGCTTATTACAACAATTTCATCAGAATACAAAAATATATAGAGTATGAATTACATATTACACATTTACTAAATATCATAGATTTACAAGTTACAATGCAGCGGAAAATTATACAAAACACAACTGAAAAGAATATGCGGATACAGAGCTTTTTGAATATCATTCCAGCTGTAAATCAGGATCCTGTGAATATAAATCTGCAAAACCAAAACTACTAGTTGTCCGTGTGGAAAATAGGGACACCCGGAGTTCAGGTTAAAAAAATAAACTCCAGGTCAGTCATGTGACTGGTGTGAGAACTAAAACAATTATTAATCTTTATTTTAAAGTTAGGTAAATCCAAGGACCACGCCGTATAACACGGAACGGGTTTCCTCCTAAGAATACCAGTGCATAAAAATAACAGCGCAATGCTAAATAAAGAATAATGAAGCTATTATAAGACTCAGGTCCCATCACTCAATGCAACGCAAGCTGGAGGATAGATTTTTTTACCTTATATTAGCCAAGAATGCATGGTACGTAAAATTTCATGTCTTATTATTACTATAAGTGTATAGTGTCAAAACAATTTCAATCATAGATGGCATAAGTGCCTCATACCACTATGTCGCCATATATAGGTTTACAATTAAAACCGCAAAATGTCGTATTGAAAGTTGGATTTCCATTTGTGAACCAAGGCAAGGGATCGTCCTTACCGCTTCGAGACTGTCTAGCCCGAGCCTCAAGACCAGAGCTCGAGTGACCCTTGGATCGTCAGGGCCGGTCCACACGAAGTGGATTAATAATACCGTAAACGATATGCTAGTCTTCCCTAGGGCATAAATGAGCCAAATGACTCCATCGGCTCTGCAGAGACCGATATAACCGAGGCGCCTCGCTATCCATCATCCACATAAGTAAAATTTCCAGGCGTGTAAAACCCACAACACCACTCCAAGCTAGAAACCAACATATGTCCATTTCACGGAAGTCCTCTCCCGTTTCTGGTTCACACCGAGGTGTGAGTCTCGCGAATTAACGCTACACAAAGCTATGCCACAAAGGCCGTGATTTGATCATCAACCACAAGACTCTGCTTTTCAACAGAAGCCTTGATCATTTGCATCTCAACATGCCACATAGGCAATTCACGCTATGCAACCGATGTTTGTCAATCACACAGAATGAAATCCGATGTCAGACAAACATCCATTTACAAGTTCGTTCTGGGTCTGAATTAAACCGGAGGCACTTTATTCCTCCCCATATGTCCAATATAGGGGAGAGGCCCTCGCATATCCGTCAATCTCCAAGTACGTCTGGACGATCACCACTTATTACCTCGCCTTGGGTGCACAACTCAATCAAAACATCAGTAATTATCCAAACGATGTGAATACCTCCAGTCTTCAACACCGTCTTCATCCTCGACACATCGTCGAATCAGTTATTCAGAATGGGATAAACCCGGTCTTTCTGAATAACTTGCGTATATAATAAACAAGTGCTCTAAAAACACAACATATGCCTCATTCCAATCCAAAATATTCCTTTATTCAAATATTCTTATACTTTGGGAAAGGTTCCAATTAATTTTATCAAAGATAAATTCTTTAGATTTATTCTTTAATCTTCCTTTGGATATCATTTCAATCTAATTAAAAATGCATTAAAACTCCACTTGGTTTTAATCTTCCCAAAAATCAATATTAACGATTGTTTAACTTAAGAAATCATATCTTGTCTTTAACTGGGTTAAAGAACCAATGTCCTTTAAAACACGGTTCACGATAAACCCAAAATCACATTCCATTCCATCAGCCTTTAACCGTAAATTAGTAAGTAAACAATTCCCTAAGTATTAACCCCGAAGGCCGAAACCAACATCAGATCAAAACCCAGGAAACCATTCAACTTAACTAATCTTCAGTTAGTTTCTGATTTTCTTAACTCCATTTGGTCTAAGAATAGTATTATTAAAGATACCATTCACGACAACCCAAAATCACATTCCATTAACAATGGAATCTTCATGGAAAACAAATTGATATATATAATCAATATAAATTTCCGTATCCGACCAATAATATAAATGGAATAATGGAAAAGCCTTTTAAATTCCATATGTATTAACAGTCTTCCTCCACAGAAGTTCACTTCGATTATTATCAATCGAATTCCATTCAATTCCAATTTACTATATTAAATTGGAAAACTTTACTTTGGAAAATTCCCATTAAATTTTAATAAAAAGATTTCTAATTCCAAATCACATTTCACTGTAAATCAGGTTAAAGAACGAATGTCGTTAAAACATAGTTCACAATAAACCCAATTCAAATTCCCTTAGTCCCTAACCGTAAATTAGTATGAGAACAATTCCCTAAGTATTAACCTTGAAGGCCGAAACCAATATCAGATCAATACCCAAGAAACCATTCAACTTAGTAATCACCAGTCAGTTTCTAATTTTCTTATCTCCATTGGGTTTAAGAACAGTATTATTGAAGATACCATTCACGAAAAACCCAAATTCCAATTTGATATCAAATACAAGGCTCTGAATAGAAAATATATCGGCTTATATTCAATATCAAATTCTGAAATCAACCAGTATCGTATTGGTATAACGATATATATATATATATATATATATATATATATATTCTAAATTCCTCCACGATGTCCGTATAATCACGGAATCCAATATCGAAATATTTCGAAGATAATTTTTATTCAAATCCATTCCAATTCATACATTGGAAATTCCAGTTATTTTTAAAACCATTTCAAATCCAATTTATTTATTTTAGAAATAATTGGATTATAATTCTAGTTCAAAACTAGTTCATTTCGATGGAAATCTATTTTTATCTTTCCAAATATGGAATTTTTCATCCCAATTCTTTCCAAATCATTTATTATGATTTTACACTAATTATTGATATTTTTAATAATTTTATCAAGGCTCGTACAGTCGATTTCCATAAACGGCCATCGAACTGCACTTACATACACCTTTTTCAAATTTGATTTGGATACAATTCCAAATCTAACCGTTAGATTTCAAAGCTCTAATATTCTTAGAAAGCTCCTTTCGATATGAACCCAAAGGTTCCGGTTTTAGGAGAATCCGACGGTCAGATCTCCCACAATGTCCATTCGAAGTCAATGGTCGAAATTCGCGAACTGCCGCAGCGCGGCACATTCTATTCAGGCCATTATATATATAATATATACTATATATATTTCGTCGATTTCCTTTTAAAACGTATTTTATAAATCGTTTTAAATTCGTTTTCGAAACGATTTCAACTTCATATTCAATTTCAAATCAAAAATGAATATTCCATATCATCGATATATAAATGATAATATTTTCAAAACATTTTATTTCGAAATCAATTACTTTTTGATATTCATTATAAAAATGAATAAAATATCGGTCACGTCAAAATGGCGTTAATCTAATCAACACGGCTTTATATATTTAAATATTTTCGTGTCCATCCCAAATCGGACATCAAAATCATATTTTGATTCTTTTCTAAATATTATTTGAAAATATCCATTATTTTAAAATAATCGTTATTTTAAAATATTCATTCCTTCTGAACTGGAATCAGACACAGTTAGTTACCATATAATGTGATTATATGGATTTCATACACCACATGTAACAATCAAATACAATCAATCATTATCCAAAGTGCATTCTACACTGCATTAGCATCATATATAAATATTCAACGCTTACAACAGCCTGTAAATCAATTGACTGACATACAACTAAATATTAGGATTAGTGTATGTCCAATATCATCCCAATACCCTTGTAGGGCTTCAATCAACAAACAATGAATTATATTTGTGCAGTTAGGCAATGTGTAAAATTTATCGTCCCAATCAATATAAGTCAAATATGTGTACATAAACAAATCATTCGATTTGTAAATAAATATTTATTTTATATACACGTTAAAAATAATATTTTTAACTATAAAATATTTATTCCATTCCACATCACACAATCAATTTTCACAACACAAACCAACAAATAAACAAGTAGACAAGTCGTCCATGGTCTGTGGACGATGGGTGTCGGGTGCTGCTAAGCACCGTGTGCATCCTAGTATATATTTACAACTAGAAAGTAAATTTCAAGTGAGAAGTTCGCACCTATAAGCTTAGCCAAACGCCACGACTCTTCATATGTAGAAAATCTTCGTCATTTTTTGAACGAAATCTGTTTCACGAAATTTATATTAAAAACCATATTTTTCTCAACGTTACTATATATAGAAAAATCACATTTTTATTGCGTTACTTCATATATAAAAATCGAATTTTTTCCATTAACAAAAATCATAGCTTTTTCCTTTTTATTCAAAGTCGTATCTTTTTATTTTAAAAAAATCAAATCTTTTTATTTACAAAAATCATAACTTTCTCTATACAAAAATCTCATCTTTCGCTAATTAAAAATGAAATCATTCTCATGTTAAAAATCATAATTTTATGTTAATCAAAATCATATCTTTCATATATTTAAAATCATTCCCTTTTTCTAATAAAAAACCAAACCTTTTCTTCGCTATATGAATATATAAAAATCATATTTTTCTTTGCTATTAAAAATCTATACTATTCCGCTATAAAGATTTATGCAAAAATCTAATCTTTATAATGTTATTCATATAAAAATTCAATCTTTATCATCTCTTCTTACGTATAAAAATTCAACCTTTATCATATTAAAAATCTAGTTTTTATTTCATACATATATAAAAAAAATCTAATCTTTATATTGTAAAAAAAATATGAACAAAAATCCAATCTTCGCATTGTAAATCATCTAACCGATGCATTGTAAATCACCTAACAAAACTGAATTTTTATTTGCAATTTACCTACTTTAAATTAAACAAATAAAAACAAATAAAAAGGTATAAAGAACTCACATCGTTTTAAGGAGAGGGGGGGGTGTGTGTGTTCACGCGGCTGAGTAGGGCGGAGGAGTTGCTCGTAGGTGGGTGGTGCGCCTCGATTTAGGGTTAGGGCAGGGGGTGCGGTTGTCGTAGGGGCTGGGGGGTTTTGACGTGGCTTTCAGAAGGAGGTAGAGGAGGGAGAAGCAGAGGGAGGGAAGAGAGAGGCGACTGGGACGGATGGGGGTGCGGCGGTCGGAGCGGTGGGGCTAGGCGTAGGGCGCGTGGGTAACTGAACGTCTGCGGGAGCTGGGTGATTTGGGGGGACTTGGGTTTTTTTATTTGGGGAGGGGTGACTGAATAAAGGGAGGGGGTGATACTATAAATATATAATTATTTAATTTATTTAATTTTCTTCCAAAAAGTTTACCCTTCATTCGAATTTAAATTGAACCCAATGATTATCGCCCTTAGCTAATTATCTCCATTCCAAACACAATGGGATAAGTTTCGTTGGCTAATTTTATCGTTTCGATCAGTTTTCGTCAAATTAAAACATAAATCATTATATTGAATTTTAAACGTACATTTCAGTCTACTGGGGCCACATACGGACCCCAAAAATCTCAGAAAAATTATTTTTAGCACCTTATTGACGATACGGTTCTAACAAAACTAATTTCGTCAAATTTGAAGGCCGTTTGAAAAATGGCCATTTTCTGGTCGATCCAAATTGACTGAAACTGTCAAAAAACGTTTTCCTTCTCCACGCTCACACATTGATTTCAAAAATTATGAATCTTGGAATCTAGCAATAATTTGACATCCCGGATCCAACAAAAGTGGTTTTGTCGAAAACGGAGGTCGTCTGCGAAATTTCCATTTTTAAGGGCTATATTTTCCGTAGCGACTATTCTGAATTTTCAATTGGATATAACTTTTTATTCCCGCTATGAAATTTCAATTTTTCAGATTCGTTGGAAAGATATTCTCAAATAGATTCTAATATTTTTGGTTTCGCTAAAATCCGGTTTATTTTGTATCCTGCACATTCATTTGAAATTTGAAATCGAATTTTCAAACTACCGCGCCATTTCCAATTCCTTTTATAATTAAAAATAAATATTTATATTCTAACGACAATTCAAATAAATATATTCGTTCTAATTCTATTCAAAATAAATTTCTCGTTGTTATTATTTAAAATAATTCATTTTAAATGTCCAAAATTCACTAAAATTGCCAAGATAAAAATTTTAAATTGGTTCGGATTTTCCGAGTTATTACAAGGGTCCTCCCACAGCGAGTCAATCAATCTAACTACCCTCCTTTCGCAGTCTAGGATGGCACCATACCTGGCAAGCCAATCCATCCCTAGAATCAAGCTATAGCCTGTGAAACCAAGAACGAAGACGTTGCATTAAACCCTAACCCAAGATAGACACTCTAAAATCCCAACAAAGCATAGATAAATGAGCCGAACCACCAATAAAATTTGAGGCTACAATGGGATCCATAACCAAACTAGTATTTATGTGCAGTGTTTCAACTAACGAAGCAGATATGAACAAATGCTAAGAGCCATAGTGAAACAAAGTCCAAACAAGATGATCAAAAAGGAAAATCAAACTTTCAACATAAACACTTCTATCTCTCTCCTATCCAGGTGCCAAGAGAGCATGAACCTGTCTTCCAGAAGTAGGTCTTGTCCTCTCCCCTTGCCCTTGCCCTTGTCCTTGCCTCCTTGGGCAGTCTTTAATCAGATGTCCTGCCTCACTGCAATGAAAACAACCGGGCTTCTTCTTCTTCCTACAGTCCTTTATTACATGGCCCGCTATACTACAATAAAGACACCTTATTTTGTCATGGGGTTAATTATTCTTTCCATTTTCTCCGTTACCTTCTTTGTGGATTAAAGCCATATCAACAAATTCCTCATCCTTGGGTTATGCTCCTTAGCCTAAACTTCCTCATCAACCAAGTAGCTAGCTGAACCTTCCCTCCACCATCCATCTCAAAGATACCAAACGAGTCCTCCACTTCCTTGAGCCAATTCAAGCTTCGAAAAACGTCTCAGTCCTATGAAACGATTTTCCGCCCATCGCACGAAAGTCCTTACATATCTTAGAAAAAGCATCAACACGCGGGGAAAGGGACTCAAGAAGGAAAAGGGAGAGATTTGAAACAAAGAATCAAAAGAATGATATATGGCTTTTGGGGATTATGTTTTTCATAATAAACATTGCTCTTAAAAGTACTCTCTTTAAAACATGTTTTTGAAAATACTTCGTTCTAAAAATGCTTCTGAAAACGATTTTCAAAATCTTTTATCTGTTCTGGTAACCTTCAGCTCTGATACCACGTGTAACACCCCACGTCCACTAATGTCACTCACAAAGGGAATGCATTAATTTTCATGGAGTATTATAAGTGTATATAACAGAATATAACGAGACAGATACTATATTGGTACTTTAAAAATTTTAAACAACTTCATTGCAGCGGAAAAATAGTTTGGTTATAACACCAAAACCAACAATAAAACCAAGTACACTTAATATCCATCTTAACAAATTATTTTCTGAGTACACAAAACAAAAAAGCATAACCCAACATAAATAGCCATAAAAAGAGATAAGCTGAACTTTTACTTTCAGCAATCCAAGCACTTCAAAAAGAGAGAGAGAGAGAGACCAAGTCAAGCTCCACTAGGCCCACCCTGAGAACCTAGGGGGAAATGGAAAGAAAAGAGGCGAAACAAATGAGGTCAGACATAAAGTCTGGCAAGTCCAGTAACTTTAACAATATAATTATTAAAGTAGTAGGATAAGAACATAAACTAGAAAGTAAGAAATGACTGTAACATAAGCATGTATGACAAGGTAAGCAAGATGAATAAGATAAACGTTGATTGCGCTTCTAATCACTATAGGATAATTACTACACTGCACCAACCCTATTTACTCTGAAAGTTGATCCCTCTTACTAATCATAATGATGATAATAATAATAATGGTAGTTTCGTTTACCCCTAGCTGCTGTCATAGGTGTCGCCTGCCCCTATCTCCACTAGTTGTACCCACTACCCACCTCATTCGATCGGCTCCCTAACTCGTGTGTATTTAATACTTGTGTCATTCGGCTCCGCTTGTTTGTAGATACCTGTGTTGGTCCCACCATGGGGTGTATCAATCCCTATAATGGCAACCCGACACAATTCAAGATACACAGTGTATAACTACTGATGCCCAGTGCCTAATTTTTCTACTCCGGAGCATGTGCACGCCTGTACTCCGTCGGAACCTACACTGACACACCACCCACCGCTATTTTGACCACTTATAATCAGCCCAGTAATCGTGCCCCACCCTTCCTAGTTCAGGGTACCATGATACATCTATGTGGTTACTGCTGAAATGGGTCCCCATTACTAGGGTTTCCTAATCAACATGTTATAATGGTTAAGTGTTCTCAATTTAACCTAACCCCACCCATTTGTTTAATTAAAACGTTGTATTGGTTAAGTGTCACCCATTCATATGTTACTTAACCTTACCATCCTTAGAATGTCTGTTCATTGGCATTAATTGATTTATTAATGCACCAACCTCTCACATTAGAACTGTTGTTTGCGATTGCTGGATGTGTCGGGCGGTTTCGGGCAGACTTCTACCGCAAACTCATTCTAACCTCGGGTTTTGGGTTTGATGCACTAACCTCTCACATTAGACTTGTTGTTGCAGTTGCTGGATGTGCCTGGTGGTTCCGGGCAGTCTTACACCGCAATTCAATCTAACCTCGGGTTAGGCATGTTCACTATCTCATTTTATTATTCAACCCTAATTTGAATTAATATTCCTATTTCAAATTGTCCATAATTTCCAATTCAAGCTATGTTCATAATTATCCTCCAAATTATGTCCATAATTTCCATGTATATAAACTGTACCAATTTATGTCTCAAGTTAATTACATGGTTACTAACCAATTTATGCCAATTACATAATATCCAGTATTTAATATTTCCCAAACTATTCCCCAATGTTCCCACGTCGTTCGTACGTATAATTCACTTAATACGTTTGGTTCGCTATTAGCCTAACTCATAAGAAAAGGAAAAGAAAGAGGCATATGAGATCCACACTAGCATAAAACAATATAGATCTAATTAAGCATATGTAACACAAACTTGGCATAGAACAACATAAATCTAATTAAGCATACAAACGTGAACTAGCATATAAGATGGATCCAATTAACATATGCAATGTAAACTGACATAGATCAAAACATAAGAACTGGCATGGATCTAAACATATAAGCATAAACTTGCATAGATTAACATAACTTACATATAAACTTGCATAGATGAACATAACTTGCATATAAACTCGCATAACTTGCATAGATGAACATAATTTGCATATAATCTTGCATAACTTGCATAAATGAACATGATGTAACAACCCGGATTCCGACGAACCGATTTTCTTTTCAAAAATCCAATCCGTCGAAACCCAAGTTGGCTGCTCTGGTATCCTACAGAAAAAGACAGAGAAAAGAGGTATGTCAAAGTTCGGAAAACACCTCACAGCGAAAGGAGTAAAATATAATATATTTAAAACATAGCTTTACCTTAATCACAATACTGCTAAATCAGTATTCCCAAATCTATAAGTCTCTATCTAACCAGCGAATGTTATGAGGAGGGGGTCAGAACATAAGTCCTGTGTGAATGAATTTAAACTACACTTCTTGAATAATCCTACATGTACCGTTCAATTACACTTTCTTATTTATTAGGTTATACGTGTTATTAGCACTCAAAGCTTACATACATATCACACCCATCTACCCCCTAGTAGATTAACCTAATATAGTGTGTATGTAGCTACCCTCAAACTGAGGTACACCCCGTGATACCCCACTCGCACGGTCTCCTTCGTATCGCCATAGTAATATGTGCAGTCCCTCATCCTATGCCATAGTAACATACAACGCTACATCCGCATAGAACCACTATCAATGTGTTACGTAAGTGTACTGATTGCTATCCTCGAAATATTCAATCGAGTTTGGTTCCATCACCGAATAATGCCCTCTAGTCTACGATACACCACCCATAGCAGACATGGTTGTACCAAAACTTTCCCACGTACGTATCATCAATCGTACTCGATGTTTCTACTGCACATAACCTCTACTTGTGCACCCAAGTTCCATGGCAGGGCTACACCAGAAAATATGGAACTCGGTCGGGAGCTTTCTATATCTGTACGGGCCCGCCTCTAAGAGTGTCCAATGTACAGATATCCCTCGGGTCTGGTTTTTCTATGGTGGCTATGGCCCCACCTCAGCCCCTCCCTCAACTAGTAAAGACCACACGAGCTAAGCGACCACCCCTAACAAGCAAACAATCTAAACATCCATGTGGGGTCTCCTCGCACCCGTCCCTTGATAGCAAAGGTTAACGATCTCTAGGGGTTAGCTCTTGTCTTTTCGCATTTCTTAGGCTGCTGGTGACAGGCATCCGACGATCTTGCTATCGTTTGGTCTTGACCCTCCACCTCCGCCTGAGGCAATCGCCGAACCACCCTTAATGCCACCGCATACAGCATTTTGACTGCCCCCTACTTGTGCAGTCAAGGCCCACCCACCTGGTTGTTCCGCGCAGACCCAACCTCTGTAATCTTAGCCCGAAGCTAAACAACTACAGAGGACCACCAGGAGCACCTTTAACGTCTCAGAAAGCTGCGTGCTTCCCCTTCCAATCCGTTGGAGCTGCCAAAATAGCGGACGTCGGCTCTCCTCGTGCCTTATGACACCATCATGATCTACCTCGTTGGGTTATTCATCCTACAACGTACGGACTGCTTCAAGCGCCTTAGTTTTATATGTCATTAGACCCTAAGTCAGACCATTTATTTCATGCTTGTGCCACCTCGTCAACTTTCTCATTTAACTTGGTTATTCACATTAGCTTTCTTTTTTTCGTATTCACCAAGTTACCCTTGCTTAATAATTCAATTTATACTTAACCCACTTAAGTCCATTAATAAGCCCACAACGTGTTATTTTCCAATTTCATAAATTATTCCCTTTTTAGGTTACAACAAAATGTTATACTTAATTCATAGTTAAGTATGCCTTATCTCACATACATACTGATTAGGAGAATAACCCTCTAAACACCAGCCCCGAAGACCGAAATCAATATCAGACTGGCACCCAGAGAATTACTCAACCCAACCAACATATATGATTTTAATTTACTTCTTTTCCACTCATATAACTTATATAATTTTTAAATTTCGCGTTACTCCTTTCCAAAACACTTAATTTAGGTATATCTTTACATATAAGTTATCTCATCTTCCATATCGTTTCCTATAACTTATCTTGTCCCATAAGTTATAATTTCCACCTATTATCCTTTCTTGTCGTATTCAAGTTTATTCATAATAGGTTATTTATCATTCCTCATTTCTTGTCATTAACTTAAGATTTGACTTAATCCTTCCATTTACTTAACCCGTTACTTAAACTTTACCCAATTCAATTACTTTATGATACCGTCACGGGTCCCATTTGGTTAAGCGTATCTAAATTTTACACATGTCTTACTACGGTTAAGTTACCTTTGTCATGTTTTACATCACATGTCTTACAACGGTTAAGTCCACATTAGTCATGCTTTACATGTCATTTATATCACCTATTTAACCCCCTAACCATACCCATGTCACCCACATATCTTATTATGGTTAGTATTTCTTAATTTATTTATAATGCCATAACGATGTATGACCTCTCACATTAGACGTCCGTTCGTGGCTGCTGGATTTGTCGGGCGGTTCCAGGCAGACTTATACCACAACGCGCTTAACCTCATGTCATTAACCGTTATGCCTCTAGTTCTTGCCATTGACCTCTCACATTAGACGTCCGCTTGTGGTTGCTGGATTTGCCGGGCGGTTCCGGGCAATCTTACACCACAAACGCGCCTAACCTCGTGTCATAGGCGTTCGTTAAGAATCGTCTTTCACCCAAACCCCAAATTCATGTCATATGTTACAAATTCAACTTAATTACATTTCATTTTTACGCTTATTTCCAATTTGTCATTCACTACACCAATTACATATTAGTTAGCCAAATTTCATATTACCCAAATTATCCAATTATAGCCAAATTCACCAATTCCATGTTATTCATACCCAAACATGCCAATTTCCAATATCCAATTATACCCTAATTTCATATAATCAATATTTTCCCAATATATATCCCAACATTCCCACGTTCATACATATAATCTAATTCTCCCTCTAGGCTTACTTTTCAAGTCACAAATAAATTTCACCAATCCATGTTATCCAATTTCATGTTGTTAATATTGAATTGTACCAATTCCATATCCAATAGTTCCAATTAAATTTACACAATTTCATGTTAACATCATAAATCAAGATTCATAGCTGTGCAATATTCAGCATAGATTCATGTTCCCAAAGCATACCTAAAGATTTATTATTGAAATACGCTCCAATATCCCCAATTCATTTTATTTCATTGAATAATCCCAATGTACAATTCGCCAATTGCCCCAATATTTGCAATAATAATTGTTATGCCACAATCCCCAAATTACAGGTTATATTCCTCGATTGCATAAGATAAATTATGCCCCAATATTCCCATATTTCAATCGTACGTATATATAATAAGATTTCTATAGGTTCGAGATAACCTAGATCCAAAATAAAAAGGAGAAAGAATAAAAAGGAGAGAACTCAAACATAGGCATAAATAAAATAACCGATCTTATTAAATTATCATCATATTCATTATGGGGAATGGTAAACGATAGAAGCAATATTATACAACAAATATAGTTCAAGTCTTCTCACTTTGACTGGATTGGAGAAATAAGTGATTTGTCGTTGATGTAGAACGCTGATTAAATATTCTTATTTGATTATTGGTGAAGAGCATGAATTGTTGATGAAGAACTTTGCTACTTGATTTGATTAAACTCCAAAGTTGATGAAGAACTTGCAAATTAATTTAGGGTTTTGAGGCGGCGGCCATGTTTGGTTGAAGTTTAGCGGCATGGAAGCGTCAGAAGGAATTGTTTATAAATTAGTTTAGGTTTAGCCACTATTTTATAGGTGTAGAGAGTGTTTTAGAGCCATTAGATCGCCCTAGAAGCCATCCGGTCCGTCCAGCACATCAAAAATCGCCACTGGCCAGATCTAAAAAAATCAGGGGGGAGGTTAACACTAAGGTCGACCCCTAGGTCGACCTCTTGGGTAGGTCGACCCCCAGGTCGACCTCCCTGAGTAGGTCGACCCCCAGGTTGACCTTCCTGGGTATTTTCCTATGTAAATTCTGAATTTTTGTTGAATCTTCCGAAGGCCATAACTCTTTCATATAGAGTCCGGTTTTCGAAAAATTGGACTCTATTCCAAGCAGAATTCCGAGACGAACGCAATTGTGATGTCCGTTTTACTTAATTCCTGATATTTAAATTAAATATCCTTATTTTATTGTCTTCTCTGTTACGTACACTGTTATCAAATTAATTTTTCCTTCTCTACCACATATTAATAAATTTTTCATTATACATCACCATTATTTACCTATCTATGCATATACACATATTTTTACATATTTTTAATTGTATTAAAAATGCGGGGTGTTACACATAACTTGCATATAAACTTGCATAACTTACATAGATGAACATAACTTGCATATAAACTTGATGAACATAACTTGCATATAAACTTGCATAGATGAACATAACTTGCATATAAACTTGCATAGATAAACATAACTTGCATAGATGAATCTAATCAAGCATATGTAATTAGACATAGGAATTAACATCATAAAATGAATCTAATTACATATGATAACAAACTGGCATATATTAACAAAATAGATGATAACAGAACTGGCTAATAGCATATGATTCAACAGGCATATTCATACAGTCCAGATCACAACTTATCATAATTATTTTAATTAATTATCTTGTGAAAGCAACTGTACTCACAGTGATAGAAGAAAGAATAGATTCGTTCATTGTTGTTCTAGAATCCCTTTTCACAATTTCTAAGCTTTAATTTGTTGGAGAAGAGACTGGCTTGGTTTAGGATGCAACAACATGGTGGCTTATGAACGAATTTAGTTTAGATTAGGGTTTAGGTTTTTGTGTGCTATATGGATGTGTAGGATTAATTAGAGCCCTTAGATTAGTTTAGGATCAATCTAAACCATCCATTTCACAATGACACATCACTCAACCAACCAAATGAAGCCGCATAAGCCCTAAAATCGGAAAAATCGTCCCTCGAACACGTCAGGCCAACCTGGCCGATAGGGGTCGACTCCCCTATAGGGGGATCGACACCAATGTCTACACCCCTATAGGGGGATCGACACTTGTGTCGACTCCCCCAGGGGGGAGGGTGGTCGACACCTCTGAGCGGGAAATTTCCTGCTAAGCCCAATCCTGCTGTTTTGAAATTCGAACTGGTTTTAGATTATTAATTATTATTTTAATTTAATTTCTGTTTAAACTTGAAATCTTATAAGCTCCATAACTTCTTCATACGGAGCCCGATTTATGAAAACTCGGACTCTATCTCAAGCAGAATTCTGAGATGAACGCAGTTGTATATCCCGTTTCACTTAATTCTTCTTCTAAAAATTAAATGTCCTTAAATTTGTTAATTTTAATATTTTAAAATTATGGGGTGTTACACCACGACTTTCTCTATCCGGATCTACACATCTTTCTCACATACTCGAAGAAAATTCTCCATGCCTCCGAGAACCTCTTTTGCCACCCAATTGAACCCTTAGGAGATCGCTTGGTGTTGCAACCGTAGGTGTATAGTGGAAATCTATGTGAATTTTAGGGGATATCAGGTTTTTCTTGGGAGACCCATCAGCTTTGCAGACTTTATTAGAACCCCTTGAAGCTGTTATTTCATGGTGGAGGGTTACATGCTATTCTTGACTATAATACGACAAAGTCGACTACTTACCCAAGGTTAGTTTGTCATTTTGATGCGGATTTAAGTTACAGAGAGGAGAATGGAGAGGCAGTCTCTAAGACCGAGGTGAAGGGGACACAGATTATTTTCACCGAGAGACAGTTTGAGATATGTTTGATATTAGAGGAGAGGTTTGAACTTTGAGGAGGTAGAGATGACCAGTTTGATTGTGTTTGGTAGGATTTTCGTGGATGTTGATCACAGAGCTTGGGATATGGCGCATTTGCCCCATTGTCTAGGGTGGTTATACGAATCTTGTAGTATAACCTGGCTGCTCGGGCAGGCAATTCGATTGAGTTACTACTATGTTAGGCAAGCTACTTATGTTGTTTTCACCGGTCTTAACGTCAACTGGGAAAGGGCGATTATGGAATATTCTGCTACATCCCTTGGTACTAGGCAGTTTATTATTCCTTTCGGACATGTTTGCACATTAGAGTTCAGACAGACTGAGATCCTTTATGGAAAGAGGGCTCTATCACAGAGTCCCACCCTTTTGTAGATGCCTTTGATTATGATGCGTATCGACTTGGCCCAGCTACAAGAGGAGGAGGCCCAGCTTATGGAGCATGAGAATGAGTTTGTGGGTCGTGGTGATGGTGAGGGTGAGTTTGAGGGCGCACATGATGAGGGTGAGGTTCACCAGGACTGTGACGGCCCGCCCCGCACCAGTCGACATTTCCAATGAAAGTGCGTTGTGCCAATGCCGACCAGCATGGGACGGTCGCCAAAGAAAGAAAACGAAAGGAATTTGAACTAACAAGGAACCTGTAGAATGTCTCACAGCGCATGGAATACAATAAAATAATAACAACATATTTTGACATAAACAGGCGAGAGAGTGCATAAGCAGAAAATTAAACATCATAGCAGCGGAAAATCCAAATACAGCTTATGTTCCACATCATCATTATTACAACTTTTGAGAACTGTCTCTAAAGCAAAGTAAAGGAACAGTACACTACTAATGCCCAAAGTAGTGACCAACAGCGACACATGGAGAATATCTATATATGTCATACGTGGCAGCCTCCTGCTCGTCTCCGTTGCAGCTACTCGTGCATACCACCTAACCTGTTTCTAGTCTGCCCGTTTAAGAGCACCCAGAGTAATAAGAATAGACATAAAACTCTAGGTCAGACAAAAGTATGGTATGAGCGATAAGCAGCAAAACAGAACAATAACAGGTATACTAAACCATATCTGAACCTAGACCTACAACCAAAGAGTTAGCACTACATACTGTACAATACTCTAAGGTGCCACTAACATATGGTGTAAAGATACGGGGGTGGGGGTGTGCATGTCATAGTGATGGCAAAAAATTAAGCATAGCAACCATCTTCAGATCTCTCATTCAGTGCGTAAAGCATACGATATCTACCACTTTGACCACCCTATGCCTTGCTATGATCACTCTGCCCCATGGAGTCGTAATGACACCACTACACTGATCCATAGCCACTAATCCTTTGCTATGTCCACTCTGCCCATGGAGTCATGATGGCTCCACTGCACTGGCTCATAGCCTTGGTACGATTACTCTGCCTCATGAAGTCATGACAACTTCACTGCACTGATCCGTAACCAATATCCATCTTTCCGTGGTGATTCAAAGCTATAAATGTCGATAACCCCTTTGCACGCGTCCCGCAGCAAATCCCAACTCATGAAGTTAACTCGTTGGTTCCCAAATGGATCCTGAGTTCTACTTCCCATTTGGACTACCTTTGCATCTCGGGTTTTGGTCTCCTCCGGATCGGTTTGGGTCTCCTCCTCCTATCCGGTTCGGTTCGGGTCTCCTCCTCTTATCCGGTTCGGTTAGGGTCTCTTCCTCCTATCCGGTTCGGTTCGGGTCTCCTTCTCCTTTCCAGTTCGGTTCGGGTCTCCTCCTCCTATCCGGTTCGGTTCGGGTGTCTTCCTCCTATCCGGATCGGTTCGGGTGTCTTTCTCCTATCTGGATCAGATCAGGTGTCTTTCTCCTATCCGAATCGGATTGGGTGTCTTGCTCCTATCCGGATCAGATCGGGTATTCCTCCTAACTGGTTTTGAAAATATGCATTTTTTTCCAGCAAGCTATTTTCACTAAATGACGGCGTTTTCAACCATTCTAACCTTTCTATGACATCACAAAACATTCCAAACAGCGGTAAAAACATATAGAATCAATCAAAAACATTTTAACTTCATTCACATGAAATATTTTAGATCAAATATACCCAAAAAGCATGATTTTCCCCCTAATACAATTAATCATGACTTAACCATACAATTAGTAAAAATGTTCAAATTAACCCAAATTTTTGTCAGAGCCCTGAAATAATATTAAAGAATTTTACAAACTTTTCCAGATTTTTCTGAGCCATAATTTCGCTAATTATCACTAATTACCCTTAATTAGCCGTAATTAGTGAAAAACAATGCAAATCACTCACCTTTGCCACAATTAAAATTTTCAGAACTGAAACTTCGCTTATTTGGGCAAATACTGATGTGTAACAGCGGCTCTAACACTAATTTGGTGAAGATCTTCCTTGATTTGGAGTTGCTAAGCTTAATCCTTGATTAGAGAGCGATTTTGGATGATTTTAGAAGGTAAAGGCCATGGCTAGGGTTAAGGAATAGTTTTAGACGGCTGAAAAATGAAATAAAATTTGTTTCCCTATTGTTCTCAACTTCCCCATAACCCTAATCCCAAAATGGGTTATGGGCCTTCTCGCTAACCACCCTAATTAGGCCCGGTTAAGCTGTTTTCCACCTTCTAAACCTTGTTTCAGCCATATCTCCCAAATAGTGAGTCCGTTTGGCTAATGTGACCACTCTAAGGAATTGTAAACCATGATCCGAAGCCAATGGAAGTAGTTTCAGTTCAAAACTCCTTTCCAATCAAAAGTTATGTCCGAAACAAGATCAGCTAGGGGCAAAACGGTCATTTAAAAATCGGCAAAAATCATGAACATGGGAAATGACCCCAGTAGTCGTTCCCCAAAGTTACATGACCATACAACTTCATATGAGAAAGAAATAAATATTCTACGATCTTTCGATGCGTAGAACGCGAGTCGTTACATTCTCCCCCCTTAGGAAATTTCGTCCCCGAAATTCCTTAACCAAAACATACAAAGGGTCCCCCATGCCTACCAATCATTTATAGCAATCAACATACAAAACAAATAAACAAGTCTATCATAGCATGCGGAAAACTAAATCGCAAGTAGAATCTTACCGGGCAAAGAGTTCTGGATACACCTTCCTAATGCTCTCCTCTGTCTACCAAGTAATGTCATTTTCATCCTCGCCCCACTGAATCTTTACTAGTTTCACCGCTTTCCTTCGAAGTTGCTTCGTATCATGCTCGACAATACGCATCGGCTTGCGGTTCCCAACCGCCTCGAGTTCTACTTTGATATCATCCAACTGATCAGGTGAAATAGTCATATCAGGGTCGTGCACGAACTTCCTTAACTGGGAAACATGAAATACATTGTGAACTCCCGCCATCTTGTCAGGCAACTCGACTCTATATGCCAAATTCCCAACTTGCTCGAGAACTGGGAATGGGCCAACAAATCTTGGTACCAACTTTCCTCTCCTACCAAATCGAATAACATTCTTTAATGGAGAGATCTTGACAAATACTAAGTCACCAATGGAGAATTTCAATTCTCTTCTCCTTCTATCAGCATAACTCTTCTGCTTATCTTGGGTAGTCTTCATTCGCTGTTGAATGATCTTGATCTTGTCTGAAGTTTCTCTTATTACATCCGGCCCAAGCATAAACTTCTCGTTGGTTTCCAACCAACATGATGGGGAGTTACACGGTCTTCCATACAAAGCTTCAAATGGAGCCATACCAATACTGGATTGATAACTGTTATTATAGGCAAACTTTACTAGATGCAAATGGTCGTCCCATGATCCTCCAAAATCTAATATACAAGCTCTCAAGAGATCCTCCAATATACGATTCACCCTCTCTGTCTGACCGTCGGTTTAAGGATGGGACGCGGTACTGAGATGTAATTCTAATTCCAACGCCTCTTGTAAGCTCTTCCAAAATCCACTAGTAAACAATGGATCTCAGTCACTTACAATGCCTTTGGGTATTCCATGAAATCTCACTATCCACTTCATATACAGTTCCGCTAACTTAGTTGTAGTTCTGTTCGACTTGACGGGTATGAACATTGCACTTTTAGTCAATCGATCTACGATTACCCACTATCATGACCTGATCTAGTCCTTGGTAAACCGTCGATGAAATCCATCGAGACTTGTTCCCATTTCCATTTTGGGATTTCTAATGGTTGTAACAAACCACTAGGCTTCTTTTGCTCGGCTTTAACTAACTTGGATATAAACTTCCTAACGTCTCTTTTCATCCCTTCCCAGTAGTAGATCTGCTTCATGTCTCGATACATTTTGTTACCACCGGGATGTATGATCAGTTTTGAGTAGTGACATTCTGTAAGCACTTCATCTCTCAATCCATTCACGTTGGGTACAACCAGTCTTCCACTCTTTCTGAGCCATCCATCTCGATCAAGCCCATACTCGTTCATCTCCTCATCGATGCCCATCTCTAACTTGGAGATGATTTTCAATAAGTTAGGATCGTCCCTCTAACTGGAACCAATCCACTCAATCAAAGTGGGTCTGATCGTCAAACTTGCTATAATTTATGGATCCAATTCGCACTTTGGTCTGAAATCATACCCAGCGATGTACTCCAGTTGCTTCCACTCAAGAAACATAGCCCCTAAACTGGCATGTCTCCTACTCAACGCATCAGCTACCGCATTGCCCTTTCCTGGTGTATATGCGATATCGAAATCATTGGAAGCCAAGAAATCTAACCATCTTTGTTGACGGAGATTTAGATCCTTCTAAGAGAGAAGATACTTTAACGACTTATGGTCAGTAAATAACTCGAATCTTTCTCCTAAGAGATAATGTCTCCCCATCTTTAACGTGAACACGATCGCTGCTAATTCCAAATCATGGGTAGGGTATCTTTTCTCAGGTGGTTTCAGTTGCCGGCTTGCATAAGCTACAACCCTACCTCCTTATCAACACAGCACCTAGTCCGGTACCACGTGCGTCCGTGTATACTGTCATTTCTTCATTCCCTTTATGAATGACTAACACTGGTGCACGCGTCAACTTTTCCTTTAGACTCTTGAATGCATTCTCGCACCTTTCGTCCCAAACAATAGCTTTATTCTTCTTGGTCAACTGAGTCAACGGTGCTGTTATCTTGGAGAAGTCTTGGATAAACTTACGATAATATCCAGCTAAGCCAAAGAAACTTCTTATGTCCATTGCATTCTTGGGCATAGACCAATCTTGAACCGTAGCCACCTTCGTAGGGTCCACGGCAATACCATTCTCTGAAACAACATGGCCCAAGAATCTCACTTCCCTCCTCCAGAAGTGACACTTAGAAAACTTTGCTTTCAATTGGTGTTTTCTCAACACCTCCATCACTACCCTCAAATGATCCTTGTGTTCTTCCTCTGTCCTTGAATAAATCAAGATATCGTCCACGAACACAAGAACAAACTTATTCAATTGATCCCTGAATACCCTATTCATAAGATCCACAAAATATGCTTGTGCATTGGTCAACCCGAATGGCATGACCAACCACTCATAGAATCCAGACGGCATCTGAAATGTCGTTTTAGCTATACTCTCAGCTTCCACCCTAAGTTGATGAAAACCTGTCGTGAGATCCAACTGGGAGAACACTTTCGCGCCACTCAACTGATCAAACAAATCATCTATCCGCGGTAGAGGATACTTATTCTTCCTCGCCACCTTATTCAGCTCGCGGTGTCCATACACAATCGAAGGGAACCATCGGCCTTGGTAGCAAACACAACTGGTGCTCCCCACTTAGAAACACTTCTTCTGATAAATCCCTTCTTCAAAAGATCGCTCACTTGCACCCCGAGCTCTCGCTGCTCCCTTAGTGCCATATGACGAAGTGGTATCACTATAGGTCTGGCATCTTTCACCAAATCAATACAGAACTCAATCTCTTGGTGTGGTGGAAGTCCGGTCACTTCCTCGAAGACGTCCAGATACTGGCCAGCCACGGGCACATCTGACAACTCATCATGCGAGATGTCGAGGGAATTTAGAAAACTAGCCATTACCCCATCACTGGGTAGACCACCAAACACTACCCTCTGCCCATCATCCTCTCTAATTGTCACCAAAAAGCCCTTACAGTCTACCATCACCCCGTATCTTTGGAGCTAATCGACTCCCAAAATAATGCCAAACCCAGTAAAGCCCAAAACAAAGCAATCACAAAGAAACATACATCCATGACTCGGTAAGACCACATTACAGCAAATCATATTAAGGCTAGTCGAACCACCAATCGGGTTCGTTATTGTCAATGGCCTATCAACTATCTCGGATTCCAATCCCAACCTATCTACCAGATCACTAGATATGAAGGAACTGGAAGCTCCGGTATCAAACAATACTCTAATTGAAACATCATAAATGGAAAGCATACCTTGGATAACGACATTCTTTCCTTTCTCCGCTGCAGTTGGGGCATTTGACGAAGAAGGAACAGCATTGATAGCATATGCTTTCACAATCTGCTTTTCTTTAGGGGGTTGTGGACACTTGTCCTTGTGATGTCCCACTTGGCCGTAGTTAAAGCACTTCCTATTCGTTGGCTTGGCCCGACACTCTTTGGCATAGTGGCCCTTCTTACCACAGATGAAGCACTCAACATCTTTCTTACTCTTTTTCTGGCCATCCTTAGCTTGGTTCTGTTTTCTCTTATTCTGCGAGTTATTCTTGCCTCCACCGCCTACTTGCGATTTTGACTCCCCTGTAGGTACAACAACAACCTCATTCTTTGGCTTAGGGCAAAGACTCTCCGACCTCAATGCTTTCCTCACAATCGATTCAAACGTCTCATCGATGTGGTTAATAAGCCTTTCCCCCAAGTATCCATTCAAACCAGTTATGAACTTCTCGTTCTTCTTCTCGGCAGTATCAATAAGAGATAGTTCATATTTTGATAAAGTATCGAATCAGCAATATATTCCGAGACTGCCCTACCATTCTGCTTAAGCTCCAAGAACTTCCTAAACAATTCTGACTTCTGGGCAGCTGGATAAACTTATCACTGAATCGGGCCTTAAACTGATCCCAAGTAACTTTATCCTCTGGAGTAGCTGCCTCAATAGCATTCCACCAATTCATAGCCCGTCCTTGCAGCTGACGGAATGTTATTCTTCTCTTCGTCGCATCCTGGATACCAAAGTCTTCGAAGATACACTCACAGCTATCCAACCAATCATGAACATCTGTAGCCGACCCCGTTCCGTGGAACGGCTTCCCACCAAGACAACTGTAATCCTTACAGAGCTTGGCGAAATCGGCCCTAGGCACCTGCACCTCTGCACCACCACCATTAGAAGCATTGGGAACTGCCCTCTTAACATCCCTAAGCATCTCTCTCATGAAGTCAGTGAACATCGTCCTCATGTCAGCAGCATTTCCATTATTGGTTCCTCTACCAGTACC
Organism: Allium sativum; assembly: GCA_030737875.1. Taxonomy (NCBI): domain Eukaryota; kingdom Viridiplantae; phylum Streptophyta; class Magnoliopsida; order Asparagales; family Amaryllidaceae; genus Allium; species Allium sativum. The sequence goes on from CM060927.1 coordinate 52,142,098, forward strand.
CCTTGTATGTCGGCTCATCGCTCAATCTGTAAGGATAAAACGATTAACTATCTCTTCAATGGTGCCAGTGCAGTGCGACTCCATCCTTAGATATACTAATAGCATATATATATATATACACATATCTTTTGAAAACCAAAATATCACAAATACGCGCTCTCATATACGTACTATCTCTCCCTGATGGTTTTCCCTAGGTTATCTACGCAACCTAGAGCTCTGATACCAAATGTGACGGCCCGCCCCGCACCAGTCGACATTTCCAATGAAAGTGCGCTGCGCCAATGCCCGACCAGCACGGGACGGTTGCCAAGAAAGAAAAAGAAAGGAATTTGAACTAACAAGGAACCTGTAGAATGTCTCACAGCGCATGGAATAAAATATAATAATAACATACTTTGACATAAACAGGCGAGACAATGCATAAGCTGAAAACTAAACATCATAGCAGCAGAAAATCCAAATACAGCTTATGTTCCACATCATCATTATTACAACTTTTGAAAATTGTCTCTAAAGCAAAGTAAAGGAAAGGTACACTACTAATGCCCAAAGTAGTGACCAACAGTGACACAGGGAGAATATCTATATATGTCATACGTGGGAGCCTCCTGCTCATCTCCGGTAAAGCTACTCATGCATACCACCTAACTTGCTTCTAGTCTGCCCGTTTAAGAGCACCTAGAGTAATAAGAAGAGACATAAAACTCTGGGTCAGACAAAAGTCTGGTATAAGCGATAAGCAGCAAAACAGAACAATAACAGGTATACTAAACCATACCTGAACCTGAACCTGCAACCAAAGAGTTAGCACTACATACTGTACGATACTCTAAGGTGCCACTAACATATAGTGTAATGATACGGGGGTGGGGGTGTGCATGTCATAGTGATGGAAAACAATCAAGCATAGCAACCATCCTTAGATTTCTCACTCAGTGCGTAAAGCATATGATATCTACCACTTTGACCACCTCGTGCCTTGCTATGATCACTCTGCCCCCATGGAGTCGTAATGACACCACTGCAATGATCCATAGCCACTAATCCTTTGCTATGTCCACTCTGCCCCATGGAGTCATGATGGCTCCACTGCACTGGCTTATAGCCTTGCTACGATCACTCTGCCTTATGAAGTCATGACAACTTCACTGCACTGATCCGCAACCAATATCCGTCTTCCCGTGGTGAGTCAAAGCTATAGACATTGATAACCCCTTTGCACGCGTCCTGCAGCAAATCCCAATTCATGAAGTTAACTCGTTAGTTCCCAACTAGATTTTGAGTTCTACTTCCCATTTGGACTACTTTTGCATCTCAGGTTTTGGTCTCCTCTGGATCGATTCGGGTCTCCTCCTCCTATCCAGTTCGGTTCGGGTCTCCTCCTCTTATCCGATTCAGTTCGCGTCTTCCTACTATCTGGTTCGGGTCTCTTCCTCCTATCCGGTTCAATTCGGGTCTCCTCCTCCTATCCGGTTTGGTTCGGGTCTCCTTCTCTCCTTCTCCTATCCGGTTCGGTTCGGGTCTCCTCCTCCTATTCGGTTCGGTTCGGGTGTCTTCCTCCTATCTGGATCGGTTCGGGTGTCTTTCTCCTATCCGGATCGGTTCAGGTGTCTTTCTTCTATCTGGATCGGATCGGGTGTCTTTCTCCTATCCGGATCGGATCGGGTGTCTTGCTCCTATCCGGATCAGATCGGGTATTCCTCCTAACCGGTTCTGAAAATCTGCATTTTTTTCCAGCAAGCTATTTTCACCAAGTGATGGAGTTTTCAACCATTCTAACCTTTCTATGACATCACAAAACATTCCAAACAGTGATAAAAACATATAGAATCAATCAAAAACATTAAAACATCATTCACATGAAATATTTTAGATCAAATATACCCAAAAAGCATGATTTTTTCCCTCATAACCTTAATCATGACTTAACCATACAATTAGTAAAACATGTTCAAATTATCCCAAATTTTTATCAGATCACTGAAATAATATTTAAGAATTTTACAAATTTTTCCAGATTTTTCTGAGCCATAATTTCGCTAATTATCACTAATTACCCCTAATTAGCCGTAATTAGTGAAAAACAATGCAAATCACTCACCTTTGCCACAATTAAAATCTTCAGAACTAAAACTTCGCAGATTTGGGCGAATACTGATGTCTAACAGCGGCTCTAACACTGATTTCATGAAGATCTTCCTTGATTTGGTGTTGCTAAGCTTAATCCTTGATTAGAGAGCGATTTGGGATGATTTTAGAAGGTAGAGGCCATGGCTAGGGTTAAGGAATAGTTTTAGATGGATGAAAAATCAAATAAAATTCGTTTTCCTACTGTTCTTAGCCTTCCCATAACCCTAATACCGAAATGGGTTATGGGTCCTCTCGCTAACCACCCTAATTAGGCCATGTTAAGCTGTTTTCCACCTTCTAAACCTTGTTTCAGCCATATCTCCCAAACGGTGAGTGTTTGGCTAATGTGACCACTCTATGGAATTGTAAACCATGATCCAAAGATAATGGAAGTGGTTTCAGGTCAAAACTCCTTTCCAATCAAAAATTATGTCCAAAACAAATCAGCTAGGGGCAAAACGGTCATTTAAAAATCGGCAAAAATCATGAACATGGGAAATGACCCTAGTAGTCGTTCCCCAAAGTGACATGACCATACGACTTCATACGAGAAAGAAATAAATATTCTACGGTCTTCTTATGCGTAGAACGCGGGTCATTACAAGGATCATGGAGAGCAACAGTTTGACCCAGTTAGATTTTACTATAGAGAAGTGGTCGGATATCATCCTGAGGCGAGGTCTGGGGACCAGTTGGCTCAGGACGAGGAATAGGGGCAGTTTCAGTATTTTGATCCTCTAGAGGAATATGAGTTCTAGGGTGTAGGGCTACACTGTGGAAGCATTGGGTGTTCAAAATAATCCCAGTGGGACTCATAGCTAGCAGAGGAGCCAAGGGATTTGAGGATAGAGGTTGGGACTAATTTTGAGAGGCAGAACCAGTTGGAGCCGGAGCATCAAGATATGTTTCTTGGACAACAAAACATTGCCCGCACACAGGTAGAGTTTGCCTAGACCCAACAGCAGTCTTTGCAGGAGATGTACATATCCCAGCAGCGGTTTGAGCAGATGTAGTTAGAGATGAGGGATCTGCATCTGGAGGTAACGGACAACACTAGGCTCTAGGAGGAACGCTTAGGAGGGATGGATTATTTTATCCATGATATCTTTGGGCAGTGACCCAACCTCTGTTCCGGGGATGGATGGTTGTTAGTGTGGTTGCTTGTACGACTCCTTAGTAGTTTGACTTCTGTAGTGAAAGCTTGTACTTTGAACTTATTTATCGTTACAGTAGTATTTTATCATTGTTAGAAACTTTTCTCTATGTAATGAAGTTCTTGGTAAAATCAATATAATTATAATTGAGTAACAAACAGAAAATAAACATTACAAGATAGTAATATAAACAAGGTTTCCTCAGAAGTGTTGCGAGGAGCAAAGACGTAGAAAATAAAAAAAAATAAAAATAGAAATTTAAAAGTTGGTCAATAAGATTTTGGATGCAAGAATTGGACGAACTATGATCTTACTTTGTAAGAGTGTGGGTAAAATTAGTTGGAAAAGGTATTTTGGTTTTCAAAAATGTTGCAATTGTATAGAAATTGTCAGTATATATAGAATGTGTTCATCATGTTTTCAAAAGATTTTCAAGAAAATTTGTATTTGTGTAGGAGGTATCGCTTAGGCATTAATTGCATTCATATATAATCATTCTGTTACACAATGCATAAGTACACAGATGGTTGAAAATTTGGATGAACACATAATGAATGCTATTTATATGTGGAAGAACATGACTCCATCCTTATCAAATTTTGGTGAAGAAATTTCCTAAGGAGAGGAGAATGTAGCACTCCGTATTTCATATTAATAATAAATGAAAATATTGATAATTTTTTATTTCAAAATTTGGTCCCGAAACATATACCATTGTGTTCGTGGCAGTTTTCTGAATTTTTTTGGCACATGACATGTCCGAAACGGAGCTTGTATAGGAAAGTTATTAAAGAATTAATAATTTAAATATTTTATGCGTATATTGTGCGCAAATTCAAAATTTAGGATCTAAAGGTGAGTTATAACTGGAGTATTATAATTCAGGTCAGTTATATAAAGAAATAAATTAAACGCTATTAATTAACGTTAATAAGAAGCAGAAATACATGCACAAACCCAGGGATGGGTCGACCTAGTCTTCACATGGGTCGACCCATATGTCAACCTACTCGGGACAGATCTGCGTGGATGATGACATGTTTTCTTATTTATATGGATCGAATTTTATGTTATCAAATCCGATGGGCCAGGAATTCCTGTACACCTATAAATAGACTAGCAGCGCCTAGCTTTAAACTCATATTTTCTGAGACACTACCAAGGCTCTGCCATTTTCTTTCTTCTTCAAATCTTTCAAAAATTATAATATTAGTTCTTAGGGGTTCTGATTCAAGATTTGAAGATAAAGAATGTAAATCTTCAACATATGTGTTCAAATCTCTAATCAACGCGAGGTAAGTTCTTAAATTTGATGTATTTAGGTTTCTCTCTTTCTTCCCCTCTTCTTTTAGCATCAGATTTGTGAATTCCTGATTATTTTAATAATAGATTCAGTTAGGAAGGCTATGGAATAACATATCTAGATCAGATTCAAGGATTGGAAAGTTATCAGGTGAGTGGATTTAATTATACCTTTTGGTAATAATATATTTATCGTTTGCATTCCCCGTAATCCTTAAATATGTTAAACAATTGAAATTTATCGAAATTGACTTTAAACCTGCTTGGAATACATTGAGAACATTACTGTTGTATAAAACCTAATTTTATTAGGTCTCCTATTTGTATTGAGAAATTACTATAATACTGTAATTATGGATCTTGAATTAAAAGTAAACGCGATCTTGAGAATCGACATGCCTATTCCGCTTAAAAAAGTTACGGTAATTGTAAATAACATATGAAATAGGAATTCAGTGTCTAACTCAGAAAATAAGAAAGGAAGGTATGTAGTGGACAGAGTTAGTTAGATTAAGGGAAAATGATATATTTTCGTAACAACAAATTCCTGAGAACGTAGTTGCAAGAAAAGCCACAATGAATATAAACTAAAGAGCTTGCAACTACAGATCTAAGTCAGTGTATGTTATGGAAATATATCACTATATCTTTCTGTAAATCAAGCTAATAAGGTGCGTGAAATGTTTTTCTTAAAGAAATAGGAATAGATACGACGATAAGTAAAGAAAGAATACAATAGTAAAATAACTGGAATAAACCGGGAATATAACTTATTATGATTAATTATGAGAATGAGGATGTAATATAATAGGGAGGCTTGTCCTAGGACAAGTGGAAATTATGACGTTTGTTATAATATGAGACTTATTAGTAAACCTTAGTCATGGTAACTAAGTTAATAAGTAAATAACAACAAGTAGTTGTTAAATTAGAACGGATGAAGTAGGTTTATTATTAATAGACTTATAAATGGGAAATATGAAGTCTAATAAAGGAAATCAATAATAAGCGGAAGCCCGCTCCGGCGGCATAGTGCTGAATAAAGTAAGAAGTCAATTGTGTGATAATGATTCTAGTAATTTGAGACAACAGTGAAAAAGGGGATAATCAAGTTAATTAGCGACGTGATAAGATACGACAAGTGCTTGATTAAAAGATTAGACGTAAGATATAATAACATGATAGTGTAATGCGCTTTAACCAGTCTGCATGTATAAAGGTGAAGAACCCAACGGGGTAGGTCATCGAGGTGTCCGGGATACAGGAGGAGCACGTCCATCTAATTATTCTTCCTTGTTATTCTACTGGTTATTCTATTAGATTTCTCTACGGGGCTGGAGGGAAGCATACGACTTTCGAGGGACATGGTAGGGTACTTATGGCGGTTCCGGGTTATGGTACACGCTCAGGTTGTACTAGTAGAGGTTTTGTCTACGCGGTACCATCCAGTGTGCATACCTTGACTGCAATGATAGTTTGGCAGTTGAAAGGCTATGGCGGATGGCGTTCATTGATTAGGCGATTGACCTTGGGAGAGGTTGGTCAGGCCAAATTAGGATAGTAATCGTCAGGTACCTGTCATCGGCGGTCAGTGGGATGCAGAAAGACTAGAGCTAAACCAAGAGATCATCGATCTTTCACTATCGATACCTTGGTTGAGGGACATGCAAAATTGGATGATAGATTGGTTGCTAGGGGCATGTAACTTAGCCCTTGATGTAGTCTTTCACTAGTTGAGGGAGGGGTCAGGGTGGGACCATAGCCACCGTGAAAATGCAGGTCATACTCTGGAAATCTGTGCTATAGTTCCTTTAAGCAGGCTTATACAAATATGGAAAGCTCCTGACCAAGTTCTGTGCATTGGATGCAGCCCTATTACCGGACTCGGGGTAGAGTAGATAGTGCGTACGTGTGAGGTCTAGATACCTGCATCGGGTGGTCTATCGTAGACATTAGGGCATTACCCCATGTTGAGACTTGGTTCAACCGAGGAGTTCAGATACGACGATTCGTACGCTTGCGTAGTATAGCGATAGTGGTTCTGTGCAGTAACATGGTGTAATAATATGAATTTTCGTATATTGTTCGACGTAGGAGGAGAGTTACATATGCTTCCATGGCGTGTCGGCGGAGACCGTGCGGGGAGGGTACTATGGGGAGTACCTTGATATATTGGGGGCAGCTACATATATACAATATTAGGTTAATCTATTGGAAAGTACGCGGTTACGATGTGAGTATAGAGCCTTGAGTGTCCAAAACAACCTGATAAATAAGAAAACTTAACTGAACGGTGTATGTAGGGTTATTTCAGAATGTATAATTTTTCCAGTCACCATAACTTTATGTTTGACCCCTGCCTCGAAGCATACTTGCAGGTTAGGTTTATGGTAAAGATTTGATAGCTTTGGATACTGGTTATACAATATTATTACTTCGATGAGGCTATATTTGATTATATTATATTTTATTCATTCCGCTGCAAGTTGTTTACCAAGCTCTGATATATTTATTATTCCTGTCTTTTCTGCAAGATACAACACAAGCCGACTCGAGCTTCGATAGATTAGGATTTTTGAAAAATATTCAGTCTGTCGAAATTCGGGTTGTTACAATGTATTTAAGTTACAACATATGAATATTATGTTATTGCATATGTATGAGATTTACCATTTACAAGAAAGTAAATCGGGCCATTATCAAAACTATACAACACCCAGAAGTCCATTTTTTATGACATTTATAACCAAAACCCAATATACACAAAAATAATTGACCATTTCCGTAATTTATAAGGGATTGGAGGATATGTTTATATTTGTTTTTATGCAAATCCAAACCTTTTTAGGCATAACAATCCAAATCTACACTATCAAGATATAGAAAAGAATAAATTCACAAAATTTACACTCACACAAGGAGAAGGATGAAGAGGTTGTGTAGAACAATTTAATGAATTATATCCTCACAAATACTGTATTCCAAACTTTCACTTAAACCTATAGTGTGTATACATATATAAGAATGCAGTTAGAGTCTTATATACATAAAATTCCCAATTCCGTATTTCAAGAAGAAAACTACATTAGAAGAGATAGAGAAATAGATTAGAGAAGGAGAAGAATCATAACATGTATATTTTATGAAATTTGGAACAATGGTGGAGATGCACATTGAGGCTTAAAATAGAATAGAACGTAGGGCTTTGGGGAGAGGCTAAGGCTTCATTTATAGTAGCTAGAGTGTGTGTGTGGTTCATAGGATTAATTTTATATAATCTAGACGGTTCGTTCTTGCAAAATACTACAAAATCCATAACAAAGTAAGCTCCTCTCCCACCCTTGACCGGAAGGACAGTCAACCTCTAAGTTGACCCCGTCGAAGGGAGATGTCGACCCCCTTAAAAGTGGAGTGTTGGGAGATTTATTTCCTTGTTGTTTCTATTTTATTCATTATGTTAATTTATTTAATTGATTCTTTATGTTTCTTTTTATTCTTCTCCCCTTCTTATGTACATATATATACACACAATTTTTAATTCCCAAGGAATATTCCATTATACTAAAGGTATATTATTTGTTTTAAATTTACATTCTTATAGTTTGAATTTCAAATGCTTTACGTATATAAATAACTTTTTTTATCCTTGACTTTCTCATATGGACTCCGCTTTCGATAAATAAAATATGAAAATGGGCCATAACCTCGTCACGAATACAATGGTAATATTTTTATAGCGCTTAATTCTCAATTATATAGTATTCATATTTTTAGCTCATTAATATTTTATTAATTATTATTGTTTATTCTTTGTTTAATTATCTATGTTTATTTAGGGTATATTTTACGGGGTGTTACAAAATAGTTACTTGAAAAAGCTTATAAATAGATTTTACTTATTTGTATAAAATAATAACTCTGAGAAAACTTGTAAATAGAATTTACTTATTTATGTGAAATTATAATTGAAAATAAGTTATAAATAGATTTTATTTATCTATATAAGATGTTATCATGTATATATATCTTCCTAATCAATGTGAAATAATAACTTCAAAACACAACTTTATAGTTTACTATAAAAGATTAAAATCCAGTTTCATTCTCAATTTCAATTCTTCGGTGAATTTGATTAATGGGGACTAGGTTTTTAATAATGCCTCCACTCTCTTTTCTTCCACCCTTCTCCTACGCCTCCTTCTTTCTCTTCAATGCTCTCTTCTTCCATAAACTTAGCTTTCCATATTACTGTTATTCTTCTGCTTGCCCCTTACATAAACCCATTTCTCATGTTTTCTTAGATTGTTTCTCCTTCCACAAACTTAACTTTATAGGTTCTTCAAGCCATGTTGAACCTCCTTCGACCGTATCTTCTAAGAGCTCCAAGATCTAATTTTTGGACATCTTGTCAACCTTTACATCGAATCAATTCTTCCTTCGTGGCCGTATATAGCGAAAGTGGCGCCTCGTTGTATTGGTTTGTCGTTCCTCTCCCTTCTGGCCTAGATGTTGGCTCGTTGGTTCTGTATGTCCCTTTTAGCACGGTTTACAATGGTCTACAACTCTCTATAATAACGATCGATGTGTTGAATTTAGTTTTTTATAGGTTTACATGCTAGGTTTGGGGATTTTATGGAACAACCCGAATTTCAACAGACCAATTTTTTTCTTCAAAAATTCCAATCTATCGATGCTCGAGTTGACTTGTCTGGTATCATTAAGAAAAATCAAGGATAATAGATATGTCAGAGCTCGGTAAACATCTCACAGCAGAATGGATAAAATATAATATAATCAAATATATCCTTACCGAAGTAATAATATTGTCTAACCAGTATCCAAAGCTATCAAATCTCTGCCATAGACCTAACCTGCAAGTATGCTACGAGGCGGGGTCAAACACAAAGTTCTGGTGACTGGACAAATTATACATTCTAAAATAACCATATGTGTACCGTTCAGTGATATTTTCTTATTTATTAGGTTGTTTGGGTTAACACTCAAAGCCCTCTACTCACGCCGTACCCATATACTTCCCAATAGATTAACCTAATATAGTAAATATATGTAGCTAACCCTAACAAATCAAGGTACTTCCTACGGTACCATCCTCGCACGATCTCCACCGACATGCCATGGAAGTGTATTCTACGTCGAACGACGTACATAAATCCAACTCATTACGCCACGTAATCGCATAGAATCAACATCGCTATGCCACATAAGCGTACATATAGTCGTATTTGAACTCCTCGGTCGAATCAAGTCTCAGCACGGAATGATGCCTTACTGTCTATAATACACCACCACTGTGTATATCTAGACCCTCACATGAACGTGTTGTCTACTGTACATCGAGTCACATAATAAGGCTACATCGAAGTCATGGAACTCAATCGGGAGCTTCCCATATCTGTAAAGTTCCGCCTCGTAAGGCCTACAGTACAGATATCCGGAGCATGGCCTGCATTTTCCCGGTGGTTATGGCCCACCCTGACCTCTCCCTCAACTAGTGAAAGACTACATCAAGAGCTAAGTGACATGCCCTACCAAACAATATAACATCCAATTTGGCGTGTTCTACAACCAACATCTCGATAGTGAAAGATCGATGGTCTCTTGGTATAGCTCTAGTCTTTCCGCATCCCACTGACTGTCGATGACGGGTACCTCGATGATTATTATCCTGTATTAGTCCTTACCCAGCATCTTCCCGAGGCAATCGTCGAATCACGCAATGCCATCCGCCACAACCTTCTGACTGCCAAGCTACCGTTGCAGTCAAGGTTTACTCACCGGGTGGTACTGTGCATACAAAACCTCTGCGCGTACAACCTGAGCATGTACACAACATAGGATCACCACGGAGTACCCACCACGTCCGTCGAAAGCCGCGTGCTTCCCTCTAGCCCCGTAGAGAAAATAGACAGAATAACCAGCAGAATAATCAGACAGAATAACCAAATGGATGTGCTCTTCCCATGTCAACAGACACCACGATATTCTACTCCGTCGGGTTCTTCAAATTTGTACATGTATACTGGTCCAAGCGCATTACGCTCACGTGTTATTAGGTTATTCGTCTAATCCTTTAATCACGCACTTGCCTACCTTATCAGATTGCAAATCAACTTGATTATCCACATGTTAACTTTTTATTCAAGTTACCAGGTTTTCTCCAAGCCCTTTATATTTCAAAGGAATGTAGCCCTCCTTCTTATTAATCCAGTGATTTAACTTAACCCATTTTAAGATCATTATTAACCTAATGACATAACATGTTATTTCTTATATTGTAATTATCAAAAGTAATCTACAACCCCTTTTTATCACCATGTCATTTATTATCCACTTACATGTTTACAAGTTAGAATAACATGCTTTACTTAATGTATAATTAAGTATATCATTTCCCAATTCTAATGTTTTCTATGACATATCTACTTAATATAATTATGTACACCTTATTTCATTTCATAAGTCTACTGATAATAAACCCACTTTAATCTTCCTTATTCATGACCTCGTCTTATACTATTATCACGACTTGTTGTTATTTACTTATTAACTTAGTTCACTTAACTAGGGTTTATTAATAAGTTCCCTTTTCATTTATTATAACCCATTTTATAATTTTCGCTTGCCCCTAGGGCAAGCCTACCTAATATATTACATTCTCATTTATATAATCAGTTATAATAGATTATATTCCCCGTTCATCATTATTCTATTTAGGTTCCTTAATATGAACCAACCTTTTCTCTATTGTAATCTTTCTTTAGTTACCATCATGTAAATTTTCACTATTTCAGGAAAAAAATTCATGCATCTCATTAGTTTGCTTAACAGAAAGATACAATGATCTATTTTCACAACGCACATCGACTTAGATCCATAGTTGCAAGCTATTTCTTTTATTTTTAATGTGGACACACATATAAATTTTATTCAATTAGTGTGCAATACGGTAAATGAATACATATTCCGCACTAATCCCTTTTTTCTTTCTTTTTCTTACAACTACATTCGCAGTATTTTTTGTCGTTATGGAAATATATCATTTTTCCTCATGTCTAACCAACTCAGTCCACTACAAAATGTCCCTTTTTAATTTCAGAGTTAGACGTTAATTCCTGTTTTCTTTTACTGTTTTCAATTACTGTAAATTTTTCCATATTACAGCCAAACTAACATGTTTTCCAAATTGCCGTAAACTAACATGTTTTCTAGTTTACTACTAAATAGTTTTCTCAAGACTGTAAACACAACTATTGTCAACTTTACCATTTCGGTATTACAGTAATTCTTAACCCAAGCAGAGAATTAATTGAAAAAATTACAATAATAATGTTCTCATCTTATTTTAAATCGGATTCAATGCAATTACCACAATTAACAACTATTTAACATGTTAAGAATAACGGGAATGTAAATGGTAAATATTCCATTACCCAAAAGGTATAATTCTAAATCCACTCACCTAACAGTTTTCCTATCATTGAATTTGATTCAGATCTATGATTATGTGGCTTTCCTAACTGAATCTAGTATCAAAATAACCATAGATTTGCAAATCTGACACTAAAAGAAAAGGGAACGAAACCCAAAGAAATCAGATCCACGGATCTTACCTCATATTGATTAGAAATCTGAACACCTATGTTGTAGATTTGCATTATTTGTCTTCAAATCTTGAATCAAAGCTCTAAAAGATAATATTCATAGTTTCTGAAAGATTTGGAGAAAAAGAAAATAGTAGAGTGTGATGGCCCGCCCCGCACCAGCTGACATTTTCAATGAAAGTGCGCTGTGCCAATGCCCGATTAGACCGGGACAGTCGCCAAATAAAGGAAAAGAAAGGAATTTGAACTAACAAGGAACCTGTAGAATGTCTCAAAACGCATGGAACAAAATATAATAATAACATAAATTGATATAAAATTGGCGAGACAGTGCATAAGCTGAAATCTAAACCATCATAGCAGCGGAAAATTCAAAGTACAGCTTATGATCCAAACCATCATTATTACAATTTTAAAATTGTCTCTAAAGCAAAAGAAAGAGGTACACTACTAATGCCCAAAGTAGTGACCAACAACAACACAGGGAGAATATATATATCATACTTGGGAGCCTCCTACTCGTCTCCGGTACAACTACTCGTGCATAATCACCTGACCTGTCTCTAGTCTACCCATTTAAGAGCACCTAGAGTAATAAGAAGAGACATAAAACTCTGGGTCAGACAAAAATATGGTATGAGCGATAAGCAGTAAAACAGAACAATAACAGGTATACATAACTATACGTGAACCTGGACCTGCAACCAAAGAGTTAGCACAACAGGATGTACAATACTCTAAGGTGACATGTAACACCCCGTAATTTTATAACATTAAAATTCACAAATTAAAGTATACTTAATTTTTAGAAAAGAATTAAGTGAAATGGGTTGCGCAGAGAAATATATATATATATATATATAAATTAAAAATTAAATAAATAAATATGCGAAAAAGTTCAAAACAGCGAATTGGGAGGGGGAATAACCAAACCGGCCCATTTTTGAGGTCGACCCAAGCCCCGCTGGGTCGACTAGGGGTTAATCCAGGGTGTTTGGCTGTCAACCCATCGGCCGATTCGCTCAAATGCAGATTTTGCATTTGATTGGTTCTCATGGTTCAGGGTTAATCTAATGGTCCTAAATAACTTCCTACACCTATAAATACATCCTAATGCTAACCCTAAACCTAATTAAAATAGAATAGTTACCGTCGCCATGGAAATTAATGGAGCCGCCGCCAACTAAGAAAGAAGAAAAGCAAATTTAATTCTAATTCTCTCAACCCTAAAGCAAAGCAAAACTCTCTCTTTTCTTCTCTAAATTGTGAGTATGTTGATCTTAACAAGGTTATTATCATTTTAATTAGGTTGAGTTATGAATGGATTATGAGTAGATGATGTGAATTATCATATATGTTGTTGTAAACCCCTTTTTCTATCATGTATATTGTTAATCCAATGTTATGTGATGATGATATCTTATATGTTGTAAATCATGCTATGATGATGTTATGTATGTTGAAAGTTTCTATGCTAAGTTGTGATGAATCATACATGTTAAAAAGCCATGATGTTACCATCTATGCTAGTTAGTTCATATTGATTAAATCATCATGTTTGGGTTATGTTGATCTATATGACAAGTCACATATGCAAGTTAGATTGATTAGAAAAGTTATGAATATATGCCATGACATCTATTATGACATCTAGAATTATGATATGATATATGTGATATCCTATGCTAGTTCACACCATCATTATGTTGCCTAAAAACCCCATATGCAAGTTTATGTATAGATTTGGGCTATGATCATATCATGTAAATTGAGGCATTTAACAAGTTGACACCTTTTGATCCTTAACATGTGTAGTTTATGAAAGTTTCACCCCTATTATGATTAGATTTATTTTAATTGTCTATATGTTGTGATAATTTATCTTTGTGTTAGGTGTTAGACTATACAAGTCTAGCCTATATTATGCATTGAATAAGCGAACGTATAAATGTGGGGTAGGGGTAGTATTAAGGATTTAATATTAAAAAGTTGGGGTGCAATTGATATGATTTTGCATGCCATAAGTGGATGGCCATAATTGAGTCAATTATGGACATCATTAAAAGTTGACTTAATTAATAATTTGAATAGGGAATTATTAAAACTGGGGTAAAAGATTTTAAGTGTTAATCAATGCTTAGGACACGAGGTTGGACTCGTTTGTGACGTAAACCTGCCCGGACCCGCCCGGCAAATCCAGTGGTCACAAATGTCAGCCCAATGTGAGAGGTCCTAGGCCTAAACTAAAGCATAACGGTTGTAAAGACACGAGGTTAGACTCTTTTATGGTGTAAGACTGCCCGGACCCGCCCGGAAAATCCAGCTGCCATAAATGCCAGTCTAATGTGAGAGGTCTTTATGAGGTTATGGCCTGAATGAATTAAGAAATACTTAACCAGATAAACATGTAAGGTGGGACATGGGGGTTAAGTAGGTGCCTTGGGTGGCATGAGGAATCTAGGGGGTGCCCTTAGTGGCATGTGAAATACGATTAGTAAGACTTAACCAAACACACATGTAAATGAACATGACTAAGAGGGTTAAGTGGGATATACTAGTGACAAGCTTAGGTGGGTAGCTTGTGGGGACCCATTTCGACCAGTATCCCAAACGTATCTTTGTGGGCTCGACCCAAGTCGAGGACGGGACACGCATGCTGGGTTCGACTGTAAGAGGCCAAAACGGGGAGCGGTGGCAACGCAAGTCCAACGGGTTTCATATGCGTGTGTGGACCCGGGCTGGTAGGTAAGACGTTGTTGCATCGTGTAGGTATAAGCCGTGCATTCTCAAGTTGTATCGGGTTGCCACTTTAGGGGAGTGATACACCCCACTGTGGGGCCAGCACGGGTATCTACGAGTAGGGAGCCGATCGAAAGTGGGTAGTGGGGTACACCTAGTGGAGATAGGGGCAGACGACACCTATGTAGTCAGCTAGGGGTACGTAAGGCTATTTATAAAGTTTCTGTGTGAAGCAAGTGGGATCAAACAATAGGGTGACTGGTGTGGTGAAGTGTAGTAATGTGCGGTGCAGTGTAGTAATCATTCGTTAGTAATTAGGTGTGCCTTTACCGTTATCTTTAACGTTATCTTAAACGCTATCTTTATCTTCCTAAGAGTTCATAGACATTTACTTGTCTTCCAGCTTATGCCTTAGTCTAGTTATTTTGATAATAGTATTGTTAGAATTATCATACTCGCCAGACTTTATGTCTGACCCCCTCTATTTCTATCCTTTTTCCCCCTCCAGGTCCTCAGGTTGGGCCCAGCTCTAGTGGAGTTTGATTGAATTGCTTCATCTCTCTTTAGAAAGCTTGGACCGTTGAAGTAAAGTCCAACTTGTTATCTTTTTAATGGCTATTTATGTAATGGGATTATGTATTTTGTTTTTATGAAGATGGATATTGTACTTGGTTTTATGATGTAACAAACATGTTTAATTTCCGCTGCAATAAAATGAAGTTTTAGATTTCCAAGTACTATTTACTATCTGTCTTGTTGTAATTTTTCTGTTCTATATTCACTTATAACCTCCATGGAAGTTAATGCATTCCCTTTGTGAGTGACATTAATGGACGTGGAGTGTTACATGACACTAACACATGGTGTAAAAATAATGGGGAG
The DNA here is from genome assembly GCA_030737875.1 of Allium sativum. Taxonomy (NCBI): domain Eukaryota; kingdom Viridiplantae; phylum Streptophyta; class Magnoliopsida; order Asparagales; family Amaryllidaceae; genus Allium; species Allium sativum. The sequence continues at coordinate 52,157,930 of CM060927.1, forward strand.
GGGGTGTGCATGTCATGGTGATAGCAAACATCAAACTTAGCAATCATCCTCACATATCTCACTCGGTGCGTAAAGTATACGATATCTACCACTTTGATCACCCTATTCTTTGTTACGATCACTCTGCCTTATGGAATCATGACGGCTCCACTGCACTAATCCGTAACCACTAATACTTTACTATGTCCACTCTGCCCCATGGAGTTATGACAACTCCACTGCACTGGCTCATACCCTGATACGATCACTTTGCACCATGGAGTCATAACAACCCCATTGCACTGATCCATAGCCAATGTCCGTCTCTCAGTGGTGAGTCAAAGCTATAGACATCGATAACTCCTTTGCACACGTCCCACAGCAAAGTCTAACTCATGAAGTTAACACGTTGGTTCCCATCTGGATCCTGATTTCTAACTTCTCACTTGGACTTCCTTTGCATCTCGGTTTTTGGTTGAATTGGAGTTGGTCTTTAGAAGAGTCGTCGCATAGAAGTAGTTCCAAATTCGGTTCGGTTTGGTCTCCATACCCTGTTCGGTTCAGTGCTCATAGCCCACGCCTCGGTTCAGTTTGAATACATGTATTGCTCTATTCATTGTCGGTTCAGTTTGGGTCTCTCATTCAGTCCGGTTTGGTCATCTCCATCTGGTTCGGTTCGGTTACGACGAACCGACCCCATCCGTTGCTCCAGCTCCTCTTCTCCAATCTGATTCCCCTCTATGTTAGGCTCTGGTCCGATCCAGTCCCTACTCCAACTCTATACAAGTGGCCTTCCTTCTTGTCAAGCCTCCTCTAGTGCCAAATTCCAATCCGAATTGAATTCCCTTACACGGTTCTCCTATCCGATCCGAGCCCTATATCTGATCCGATCTGAAAACCTGCACATTTCCTGTAACTTTTCCAATGACTGTTTTATGTCATACGATGACGTTTTCAACCATTCTAACTCTTCTAATCAATCACAAAGCATACCATATAGTCATAGCAACATAGAGAATCAACAATAAACACCAAAATAGCAATTTAATATGTCAATATGGATCAAACATACCCTAAAACCTATGTTTTCCCCTTAATCCCTCTTAATCATGTTTAATAATACAATTAGTAAAACTTATCCAAATTAGCCCAAATTTCTATAAGAACTCTAAAATAATATTTTAGAATTTCTTCATATTTTTCCAGATTTTTATAAAGCATAATTTCGCTAATTATCACTAATCACCCCTAATTAGCTGTAATTAGAGAAAAACAGTGCAAATCACTCACTTTAGCCACAATTTAATCTTAGATCTAAAGATATTTCTGATTTGGGTCAAAACTCTATGCAACACAGCAGCTCCAACTCTGATTTGATGCTATTCTAAATTGATTTGATGTTGATTAACTTAATCTTTGATTAGAAAGTGGTTAGAGGTGTTTTTAGAAGGTAGAAGCCATTATTAGGGTTGAAGGAATGAAAGTGGCAGCTGCAAAAATGACAAAGAAGTGTTTCTCTAGTCCCTTTTAGTCCTTAAATACCCCTAATCCCGAAATCCCCCAATGGGCCCAGCTGCTAATTACCTAATTAAGCCCAGTTAAGCTGTTTTTCACTTTCTAAACCTTAATTTAGCCATATCTCACAAACGGTAAGTCCGTTTGATTAATGTGACCACTCTACGGAAAGGTAAACCATCATCTGAATCCAATGGAAGTGGTTTCATGTCAAAACTCCTTATCAATCAAATATTATAGGCGAAATAAGATTCGCTAGGGGCAAAACGGTCATTTAAAAATCGGCAAAAATTGTGAACATGAAAATGACCGCAATAGTCATTCCCCAAAGTTACACGACCATACGACGTCATATAAAAAAGAAATAAATATCCTATGATCCTTCGATACGTAGAATGCGGGTCGTTACACTCTCCCCCCCTTAAGAAATTTCGCCCCCGAGATTCCTTAATCAATAACATACAAAGGTGTTCGGCATGCCTATCAGTCATTCACAAACAATCAATTATACACAACAAGCACAACAATCCTACCCTAGCATGCGGTTTACTAACAAGGGAAGAAACTATCACTATTAAAATCTTACCAAGCAAAGAGTTCTGAATGCGATTCTCTTATGCTTTCCTCTGTTTCCCAAATATAGTCACTCTCATTCTCGCCTCACTGAACCTTGACCAGTTTCACCGCCTTCCATTGAAGTTGCTTTATATCACTCTCGACAATACAGATCGGCTTGCGGTTCCCAACCGCCTCGGGTTCTACTTCGACGTCATCCAACTGATCCGGTGAAATAGTCATATCGAGGTCGTGCACGAACTTCCTTAAATGGGAAACATGAAATACGTTGTGAACTCCTGCCGTCTCATCCAGTAACTCTACTTTATATGTTAAATTCCCAAATTGTTCGAGAACTGGGAATGGACCAACAAATTTTGGTGCTAACTTGCCTCTCCTACCAAATCGAATCACGCTCTTTAACCGAGAAATCTTGACAAACACCAAGTCGTCAATGGAGAATTTTAGATCTCTTCTCCTCTTATCAGCATAACTCTTATGCCTATCTTGAGCAGCCTTCATTGGCTGTTGGATAACCCTGATCTTGTCTGAAGTTTCTCTTATCACATCTGGCCCAAGCACAAACTCCTCACCGGTTTCTAACCAACATGATGGTGAGTTGCACGGTCTTCCGTACAAAGCTTCAAATGGAGTCATACCAATACTATATTGATAACTATTATTATATGAGAACTCACCTAGATGCAAATGGTCATCCCAAGACCCTCCAAATTCCAATATACAAGCTCTCAAGAGATCCCCCAATATACGATTCACCCTCTCTGTCTGGCCGTCGGTTTGAGGATGGTACGCGGTACTGAGATGTAATTCTGATCCTAAAGCCTCTTGTAAGCTCTTCTAAAATCCACCAGTGAACAATGGATCTCAGTCACTCACAATGCCTTTGGGTACTCCATGAAATCTCACTACCCACTTCATATATAGTTTTGCTAACTTAGCTGCTGTTCTATTTGACTTGACGGGTATAAACCTTGCACTCTTGGTCAATTGGTCCACAATCACCCAAATGCTATCACGGCCCGATCTACACCTTGGTAACCCGTCAATGAAATCCATTTAGACTTGTTCCCATTTCCATTTTGGAATTTATAATGGTTGCAACAAACCACTAGGTTTCTTTTGCTCAGCTTTAACTAGCTGGCAGTTCATGCATTTGGATATAAACTTCCCAACATCTCTTTTCATCCCTTCCCAGTAGTAGGTCTGCTCCATGTCTCGATACATTTTATTACCACCGGGATGTATAGTCAGTTTTGAGTGATGACATTCTTTAAGCACTTCATATCTCAATCCATTGACATTGGGTACAACCAGTCTACCATTCTTTCGAAGCCATCCTTCTCGATCAAGCCTGTACTTGTTCATCTCCTCACCGTCGATACTCATTTCTAACTTGGAGATGATTTCTAGTAGGTCAGGATCATCCCTCTGACTGGAACCAATCCGCTCAATCAAAGTGGGTCTGATCATCAAACTTGCTAACATCTCTGGATCCAATTCACACTTTGGTCTGAAATTGTACCCTGTGATATACTCCAGTTGCTTCCACTCAAGAAACATCGTCCCTAAACTGGCATGTCTTCTATTCAATGCACCAGCATATTTTGTGGATCTTATGAATAGGATATTCAAGGATCAACTGAATAAGTTTGTTCTTGTGTTCATAGATGATATCTTGGTTTACTCGAGGATAGAGGAAGAACACAAGGAACATTTGAGGATAGTTATGGAGGTGTTGAGGAAACACTAATTAAAAGCGAAGTTTTCTAAGTGTCTCTTGTGGAGGAGGGAAGTGAGATTCTTGGGCCATGTTGTTTCAGAGAATGGTATTGTTGTGGATCCTGCGAAGGTGGCTACGGTACAAGATTGGTCTACGCCCAAGAATGCAACAGACGTAGAAGTTTCTTGGGATTAGCTGGATATTATCGTAAGTTTATCCAAGACTTCTCCAATATAGCAGCACCATTAACTCAGTTGACCAAGAAGAATTAAGCTTTCGTTCGGGACGAAAGGTGTGAAAATGCATTCAAGAGCCTAAAGGAAAAGTTGACATGTGCACTAGTGTTACTGTAACATCCCATACCTCCGTTCACGCAAGATATTGTCCCCAACTTAGCCACCATATAGGTGTGGGATTTTGTTCCTCAAAAGGCCTCGGCATTAGTAAGAGAAGGGCTCTACTATATAAGTACCCACTTCACACAGGCTTCCACGATGTGGGACTTAGGGGTGTTACATTCTCCCCTCCTACAGAGCCCAACGTCCTCGTTGGCTCACAAACACCTCACCTAGGCGTTGTGGTCCACACAGAAGCCACAATTCTGGCTGGGTATTGGCTCTGATACCATTGTAACAGCCCACACCTCCGTTCGTGCAAGATATTGTCCCCAACTTAGCCACCATATAGGTGTGGGATTTTGTTTCTCAAAAGGCCTCGGCGTTAGTAAGAGATGGGCTCTACCATGAAAGTACCCACTTCACATAGGCTTGCACGATGTGGGACTTAGGGGTGTTACATAGAGCCTTGGCCTCGTCTCAGAAAATATGAGTTAAAGGCTAGGCCCTACCAATCAATTTATAGGTGTACATGACATTCTAGTCCAATGGATAAGTAATATAAAATCTGAACAATTTAAATCAGAAAAACACATCACCAACAAAACAGATCTGGCTCGGATGTGTCGACCCATGTGAAGCCTGGGTCGACCAACTCCTGGGTCTTGAACGTAATTTCTGCCAATTTTAATTTCCAATTAACATTATTATTAATGTTTAGTTTATTTCTTAATATAACTTATCTGAATTATTATTTTCCACTTAAAAATCATATTTAATTTCATGCTTATGCGTTTATATACGCGTACAACATCTTAAATCTTTACAAGTTAATAACTTTCCTATACGGACTCCGCTTTGGGGAAGTCATATATCAAAACGAATTAGAAAATTACCATGAACAAAATGGTATATGTTTCAGGGATAAATTACGAAACAACAAATATTTTCATTTAATATTTATATAAAATCAGGTGGTCACATTCTCCCCTCCTTAATAATTTTCTTCCTGGAAATTCTATGTAGTTAATGCCTACTATTACCCCGCTATAACCCCGTTATATCCTGTAGCGGATTACCACCGCTACGCTTTTCCTATATAGCCCCTGATATAGAATCTCCGCTTTAAGCCCCGCTATACTCCTCTATTCCCGGTATATCCAGTTATTTCCGATATATTACGTTATTCTCGCTATATCTTTGATGAAAGAATCAAACTGAAAAATGACATCTGTGCATTATAAAAACTACGAAGTTAGGTTTTTTTAATTGAATTTTTTAATATATATTTTTAGAAACAAAAAATACTCTATATTATTTAAAATTTAATTCAGTTAAATAGCAATTTACATTTATATACAGATATTTGCACAGATTTATGTTTAAAATTAAGAATGTACTAATTATAGTTAAACTGAGTGCTAGTTTTTCACTTAATTATTGTTTTTACATTCGTAAAAACATTATGAACGAGTTACAAGTGTTATTCAATGGCCATCTGCTATATCTTGATATTTCCTTGATTTATCCCCGCTGTGTCTTTTTGGACCTTCGCCGCATTGCATCCGCTAAGTGCTTTAACTGCACAGCCGAAATTTGATAAGGACAGAGTGATGTTCTCTACATATAAATTGCACCATTATGTGTACATCCAAATTTTCAGTCATCTATGCACTTGTGCAAAGTGTAAAACAACATAATAATGGATGAATGTAATGAATGCCTAAACGATACCTCCTATATGAATGCAAATTTTCTTGAAAATCTTTCAGAAACATGGTGCACACATCCTAAATATACCGACAATTTCAATATGAATGCAGTATTTTGAAAATCGAAATATTTTTTCATCTAAATTTTCCCACACTCTAACAGGGCAAGAGTGTTGTTTATCCATTTTTTTGCATCTAAAACCCTACCAATCAACTTTAAATTTGCGAATTTCATAAAAGTCTTATTTTCTGTATCTGATTTCTTATGTTACAAAAAAGGAGGAAAATGGAAAACTTCACATCTTTTGTTTTTCTTTTATGTACCTTTCCTATCCATACTTGGATTTTATGCAACTATCATATGATGATTTCCTATCTTCCTATCCATGCACAGTTCACATAAGAAAATTTTCTTTTCTAACCCACTTTGGAAAAAATCTGTTTTTCTTAATTGTCATATTCAATGCTTTATTGGATTTGTTGTTTTCTTTTAGTTATGTTATCAACTTTTTCCTTTGCTTATTTAACATAATCTATTGATTTAAAGTTAATTTTTAAAATAAGCCTTTTGATTTCTTCAAAACTAAAATAGGAAAACAAGCACGCTACACAGCTACTACTGGGGGCTAAGAATCCTAGGACCATGTCCCTGCTCATAAAAAAAATTCCAAACCACCGAATCTAAACAAATTACTTGCCCTCTACCATCTAGCAGTCACAACTAGTCCTTATTATGTACTAACAGTCTTTTCCAAGCAACAACCTAGGCTCTATAGTGCTTACGCACTCTATGGGAATTTACCATTATTCCAAAATAATTCTCGCTATTAACTTTATAGCCTCAAAATATTTCTCATCTTTCCTAGGTATTAATCCTTATCTACTCCATGATTTAAAAAAAATGTGGTTTGGCTTCATCCTTTCATTATTCCTTCCAAAACTAAAAGCTTCAAAACTTTACTTTTCCTCATTAAAACTTATCTTTGCCAAATCATAAAAATGACATCACATAAAACGCAAAACTCTTTTCTTTTTCAAATCAAAAAAACTGAGAAGACAAGGACAATTATTGCTCAGTTAATTTCACAACCTTTCATTTTCACCATGCTAGTTCAAATACTTACAGTTAGGCGCAAACATCTACTCTATTCTATATTTTTAACAACTTATTTTGTTCACCCATTAATTTAAGTCAAAAAAATTACCAAAAATTATTGTCAAAAGAATAGAGTTTATCAAAATTTTCCTTACCGAAAATTTTATCTTTTTGACAAAATGCAATCTTTTCTATGTTTTGTTATTTAATTCTTTCATACTTTATACCTTAAAACTATTGAGCTACTATACATGTTCTACATCGTATGTATTTTAAAATTGTAGACTTTAAGTTCAAAACTTGAAAAACACCATAAACTACTACCCAAAAGCTTTTAGTATTTCAAGTTCTCAAAAGTTAACAACGGGGCTAGACTCAAAGTAGGTTTCCAGCTTCACTAGACTTTGCTAAATATTCCCACAAAGTCATTTCTCTGAAATATATATTCCTAATCCATTTTCCTTTTTACCCTTTCCTAATTTATAAGACTTAACTGCTAAACCCACTAATCCAAAATACTAACATCTTAGATACTAACATATTAGATACATCTTACTTTATTACAAAATACATTGTACACTTTTCACCCAAACTGCCTAAGGGTCTCTTTTTCTCAAAATTCCATAACTGTTACTTTAGTGTACATAACTGATATCCCAATTCTTTCCATATGTTGCTCTTCTTATTTAGTGGGTCTTTTATGGGTCTAGGTGTATATATAATATATATTTATATTTTCAAAATACGAATACGTTCACTTTGTATCTATACAAGAATCTTAAACCTAAGCTCTGATACCAGAGGTAACAACTCGAATTTCGACAGACCGATTTTTTTCAAAAAATTCCAATCTATCGAAAGCTCGAGTTGGCTTGTCTGGTATCCTGCAGAAAAGACAGAGATAATAAATATATCAGATCTCGGTAAACATCTCACATCAAAATGGATAAAATATAATATAATCAAATATAGCATTACCGAAGTAATAATACTATCTAACCGATATCTAATGCTATCAAATCCCTGCCATAAACCTAGCCTGCGAGTGAGTTATGAGGAGATGGCCAAAACATAAACTTTTAGTGGTTGGAAAATTTGTACATTTTGAAATAACCCTACATACATCGTTCGGTTATATTATCTTATTTATTAGATTGTTTAAGTTAACAACACTCAAGGCCCACTACTCACATTGTACCTATCTACTTCCCGGTAGATTAACCTAATGTAGTAAATATATGTTGCTATCCCCAACATATCAAGATAATCGCCATGTTACCCTCCTCGCACGGTCACTACCATCATGCCACATAAGCGTATCCTACGTCGAACGATGTACGAAAATCCAAATTGTTACACCACGTAATCATACAGAATCATCATCCTTATGTCACGTAAGCGTACGGATCGTCGTATCCGAACTTCTCGGTCGAATCAAGTCCCAACACACAGTAATGCCCTACTGTCTACAATACACCACCCAGTGCATGTATCTAGACCTTCACATGAAGGTACAATTTATTGTACACGAGTCCCGTAACAAGGCTGCATCCAATGCACGCAATTCGGTTAGGAGCTTTCCATATCTGTAAAGGTCCTCCTCGTAAGGCCTACAGTACAGATATCCAGAGCATGGTCTGCATTTTCCCGGTGGTTATAGTCCCACCCTGACCTGTCCCTCAGCTAGTGAAAGACTACATGAAGAGCAAAGTGACACGTCCCTAGCAAAAATTCTAACATCTAATTTGGCATGTTTCGCAACCAACATCTCGATAGCAAAATATTGATGGTCTCTTGATTTAGGTCTAGTCTATCCGCATCCCATTGACCGCCAATGACAGGTTCCCGACGATTATTATCCTATTTAGGCCCAGCCTCTTCCCGAGGCAATCAATGAATCACCCAATGTCGTCCGCTGTAGCCTTATGATTGCCAAGCAACCGTTACAGTCAAGGTATACTCACCGGGTGATACCGCGAAAACCAAATCTCTACGAGTAAATCATGAGCATGTATCGCAACATAGGACCACCACTAATTACCCCACCACGTCCCTCGGAAGCCGCGTGCTTCCCTCTAGTCCCACAGAATAAACAAACGGAATAACTAGGCATAATAATCAAATAGACATGCTCTTCCCGTATTTCCAGACACCATGAAGATCTACCCCATTAGGTTCTTCACCTTCGTACATGCAGACTGGTCCAAATGAATTACGCTAACGTGTTACTAGATTCTACATCTAATCCTTTAATCATGCGCGTATCTTATCTTATCAGATTGATAATTAACCTAATCATACATATGTTAGATTTTTATTCAAGTTATCAAGTTTTCTCTGAGCCTCTTACATCTCAAAGGAATGGAACCCTCTTGCTTATTAATCCAGTAATTTAACTTAACCCGTTTTACATTAATAAGCCCAGTGACATAACATGCTATTTCTTAGATTGCAATTAAAGAAAGTAATCTACCAGCACATTTTATCACCGTGTCAATTATTACCACTTACATGTTTACAAGTTAGAATAACATGCTTTACTTAATGTATAATTATGTATATCTTTCTCCCAATTCTCATATTTTCTTATGACATGTCTACTTAATATAATTAAGTACAACTTATTTCATTTCAAAAGTCTACCGACAATAAACCTACTTTACTCTTTCTTATTCATAACCTCGTCTTATGCTGTTATCATGACTAATTGTTGTTTACTTATTAACTTAGTTCTCTTAACTAAGGTTTAATAATAAGTTCCCTTTTCATTTATTATAACCCATGTTATAATTTCCACTTGTCCTTATGACAAGCTTACCTATTATTCTCATTCATATATTCAGAGAGATTATATTCTTCGTTCATCAATATTCTATTAAGGCTCCTTTATACGAACCATCCCTTTTTCTATTGTAATCTTTCTTTAATTACCATCATGTTCATTTTCACTATTTTCGGAAAATATTTCATGCATCTCATTAGTTTGGTTAATAGAAAGATATAATGATTTATTTCCACAATGCACATCGACTTAGGTCCATAGTTGCTAGTTATTTCTATTATTTTTAATATGGACACACATACATATTTTATTCGATTAGTATGCAATACAGTAAAAGAATACATATTCCATATTAATCCCCCTTTTCTTTCTTTTTTTGCGAGTACGTTATCAGTAATTTTTGTTATTATGGAAACCCAACTAACTCGATCTGCTACAAATTTTCCCTTTTTAATTTCTGAGTTAGACGTTAATTCCTGTTTTCATTTACTGTTTTCAAATACTATATTTTTTCCAAATTACTACCAAACTAATATTTTTTTCGAATTACCGTCAAACTAACATGTTTTCCAATTTATTACTAAATAGTAATCTCAAGTATGTATACATAACTATTGTCAGTTTTACCATTTCGGCATTATAGTAATTCTTAACCCAAGCAGAGAATTAATTGAACAAATTACAATAACAATGTTTTCATCTTATTTCAAATAGGATTTAACGTAATTATCATAGTTTATAGTTATTTAACATGTTATGAATAACAGGGGACGTAAACGGTAAATATACCGTTACCGAAAAGGTATAATTCTAAATCCACTCACTTGACAACTTTCCAATCCTTGAATCTGATTCAGATCTATGATTTCGTGGCCTTCCTAAACGAATCTGGTATTAAAATAACCATGGATTTACAAACCTGACACTAAAAAAAGGGAAAGAAACCTAAATAAATCAGATCCATAGGACTTACCTCATGTTGATCAGAAATCTGAACACTTGTGTTGTAGATTAACATTCTTTGTCTTCAAATCTTCAATTAGAACTCCTAAAAGCTAATATTCTAATTTTGGAAAAATTTGGAGATGAAAGAAAATGGAAAAAGCACTGGCTTCGCCTCAGAAAATATGAGTTGAAGGTTAGGCCCTACTAGTCTATTTATAGGTGTACAAGACATTCTATCCAATGGATTAAATAATATAACATCCATATTATTTAAATCAGGAAAGCATGCCACCAACAAAAAAGATCTTGCCCAGGTGGGTCGGCCCTTGTATTGACCCAACTTAGAGGTGGGTCAACCTTAGGTCGACACATGGGTCGACCCATGTGAAGCCTGGGCTGACCTAACTCCTAGGTCCTGATCGTGATTTCAGCCGATTTATTTTTTATTAACGTTATTATTAACGTTTAGTTTATTTCTTAGTATAACTCATCTGAATTATTATTTTCCACTTATAACTCATTTTTAATTTTAGATTCCATTCTTTTGTGTATATATATATGCATACGACATTTTAAATATTTGCACGTTAATAATTTTCCCATACAGACTCCGTTTTGGGCAAGTTAAATATCAAAACGAATCATAAAATTTCCACGAACACAATGGTTTATGTTTCGGGGCTAAATTATGAAACTATTAATTATCGATATTTTCTTTTAATATTTATATAAAAAACGGGTTTTCACATTTTATGTAGGTTATTGGTTATCTTTGGCGTTAGTGCTGCTCCTCTCCTCCTACTAACCACGGCGATAGATCTACGATGGTGTTTAGCTAGTGATTTTGGCATGCCGCTGCTTTTCGATAGCCTTCTTTCCTCTGGGCCATGATTTGTAATAGATATTATACAGGTTGTTGTGCTACTAGAATGGCTTCTGATTGAGGTTTTCAGCATCGCATTATGGTCTTGGATTACGCTTTTTTTGATCCCATTAAGCATTATAACATGCTCTCTGCATATTAGTTTTTCATCTGGGCGATTGCTATGCAATGGAGGAGTATTTTTGCATCGGGTTGTCGTGCTTAGTGTGTGCTTTGTAAGATTTTTGAACCCAAATCAAACCAACATATGCTTTTTTACTTATGTCAAATATTTTTCTAAGGTATATTCGAATGATTAACTCTCTATTTTTGTTTACTTGTGTCAAGTATTCTCTATGTTGAAATGTTTTGTTGTAAGTAAGTAGTTATGAGGAAATTGGCCATGTATATGTTTCGACGGTGATGATATGAAACGCGAATGGAAGTTTTCTGTTGCTGGTGCACTTAGGTGGTTCAATAAGTGTTTATTTTCCTTACCCATCACGGTGAATGTCAAACTGTTATGTGTGTTTTGGCCACCCTTTGGGTAATATATTGCTCCATCCCTAAAGATAAAAATGTGTTATTTATGAAATAATTTAGACATTTAGCCTAATTCTTATTATTTAAGCTAGTTAAGTAATCTTAGTGGTCGGTCCACTCTAAAAACCTGCATGTAGAAGATAAGCAATCTGCCTTTCCCCGGTTACTTATTGTATTTATTATTTGTTGTAATAAAAAGTTGACGGTCCACTATAAAACCAATTGGTCTTGCTAAATTAAAAGCCTGGTTCATAATTTGAAACCATCTACTTCAAATATATATAATCGATTATTAAGAAAATAAAGTCCTTATTTTTCCGGTAATAAATATACATATTGCGTCTACAAATATGTGAACAAAGTCCTTGGATGTCTCTCAAAGTTAACTTTAAAATTGTTGGACATAAGAAATTTCATGGTTCATCCATCACGACCAACTTAATTTCAACTTCCCCTGCTCCTTTTACCAATTTATATAACTTTTGAAGGTTAATTCATGCATGTTAAACACAGCAAGACATATGTAATGAACAATCAAAATATATTGTATGGTATTACATTCATATTTTACCTAATATAACATATGTCAAATACACTAGATTTAGGTATATAGTTTTTAGCAACCAAATGGCTTCACACTTTAATAACATATTATCCAACTTAATTAAATAACAACATCAAACATGTAAACAAGTAGTCCGAGCTACGATACATATAACAAATGTTACAAGGGAGATTATTCTGCATTTATAAATGTCATTATCTTTTAAAAGAAAAAGAAGTCCAATAGTAATAATTCACATATTTATCCATTTTAAATTATATTTTAATACAACAATAGATGTACTATAGCGATATACAGTTAACTAGTAAGTAAACTCACTCAAGTTCTACCAATGCTTATGTGTTATTGAATAGTTCAAAATCGAACATCGATCAATTTTGACTAAAATTCACTCAAGCTTCAAACTTGATGAATCAAACTCCAATGTGTGATATCATTGATACTAGTCCAATGTAAAAGTATGCATCTAACTCTAGCCTCGTATGGATAAGGTACACATTAACGAATACTCAAGATTAATTAAATTATAACTAACAAAATCAACTATATTAATTACTTTATTACTTTCTCTATCTTGCTTTACCCTCACAATACTAGCCTAGTCCGCCAACATTGAGCCTACAACGATGTTGTCTTAAAGGATTTCCCATAGTCGCATTCTAGAAGTGCCTCCTTCTTTGCAAGTCGAGCCTAACGCCATAAGCATCGACCCCTGTCATTTCTTGCTGCTTACCAATGAACTCATAAACTGACAACATGTCAAATCTCGATCCTTATCACAAGGCTACACTACGCGATGATCCAATCGGTCAACTTACTCCACTTACCCTTATGTATATTTTTATAGTTGAGCCTATCACCAGAATCAGCCTCTAAAAGCATTAGTAATAATCAGCTATAGTGTAAAGGGTTTGTTGGGTTCTAGTTTTAGGAAATAGAAGAAAAATGAGTTCTTTTATACAAAATCATCTTCAACACTATTCACTAAATAAATCATGAACTACAGACAAGGTGTGCTGACTAGTGTTCTTAATTAAATATGTAACGACCTGTATTTTACATATCAAAGGACAATAAACTAATTCTATTTAATTCATAAGTGATCGTGTTATTCTAGAATTTTGATGTGGTTCATGGGGATGTGTTACATGTTCATGATTTCCAATAAATCTTTTTGTGACCATTTTGCCAATATGGAATGTTATTTTAGCCATAATTTTTGGAAAAAATTAGAATAGGTTCTCTACCTCGTCTCGTTGTTCCAAGATGATGGTTGACCATTTCGTAGAGTGGCAACATTAAGAAAATGTTTCAATGATTTAGGAGAAGTTGTAGTTTTAAATTTTCATTTCTACTAGATAGATTAAAGGACATTTAATGGATTGTGACTAGGAAACCTCATAAGATTATTGACCTACAATTGTAACAAGAGGCTGTAGGGAGAGATTAGAAGTTTTCTCCCTCATTCTCCAAATTAGGTTGTACTATGATCTACTCTAGCTCTCCCTAATTCTCTCAAATGAGTCTCTATTTTGCGTCAAATCATCTCAATTCATCATCTGAGTCTAGATCCATATCGAGGAAGATTAGATTTTGTCATTTATCATTGAACATTTACTTTGCTGCTCGAATTAAGTCTTCATCTTATTGTATTAAATTAAAGGTTTTGGTGAGTGATAATGTTCTATCCCATGACTATGTTGGATTATATGTTGTAATTAGGTTTTTTATCACAACGCATGTCAATTTAAACCTACAATCTGATTATACATGTTAATTTCATAACTAGGAACCCCTAAGATAGTCTAATTATGATATATACTAAGAAACTTTCTGTACCCTGTATGATTAGTATGTAATTAGCATTGAATTGTGTTATATCTGTGATTATTATCGATTAATTCATGTTTATTTATGAACATATATTGTGTATGACTGGAATTACATTGTTTATTTTTTGTTTAATCGAATTGCATGTTAATCGCAGTTGGTTGTTGGAATTGTCCGAATTAGGACTTAAATTGAAGATTAGGGAATATCGAGATCAGAGTTCATCGGATTCATATGAAGCTTTCAAGATAGACTCTAGAGGACGTCGAGATGGAGCTCAGAAATTATTTGGTGAAAATTCCCTAAGAATAGGGAATGGAATTGATCCACAAGGCACAGATCAACATCTATCTAAGAGGAAGGCTCAAATGGGAAAGAGATCTCTATGGTGGCTTGGTGGAACCATGTTGAAGCTATAATGAAACTTTCGTTTGATTTGGATAGCCAAAGTGTTTGGAACTGAACGACATAAGCAAACACGAATGCTCAAACGTGGATAGAGGTTGATGTGACTTGACCAGAAGGCATGAATAGGGATTATGAAGCCAGGCATGGAACGACTTAGCCAAATTAGGCTAAGTATAAAGACCGGTATCGATCCATAGGATATGGACCAGTACTGATCAATATAGTTGAGGTATTTCAAGGTGCGATCCATATATATGAAAAAGGGATTCCTCGGGATTATGGTGAATTTGTGGTTCGTCGGTCGCTTCTACGAGGTAGAATTAATGGCCTAAGAAAATTGTATCTCTTTGATTGTGAACTGGGACATAGGTGGTTAAAGGAGTATGTGACAGGCAGCTCGGGATGGAACAAAGCTGTGGACTGGTTCAAGTGGGACTCAACCTAAAGATGGAGTTGTCAATGTCTGGTGTTCTTAGGAGCGCCAAGGAATTTTTGATAGCTCGGGGTGTTCTAGGCATGGACTCGAAGCAGGGGTATCGTGGGGACGCCCCTTTGGGCTGGAAATAATGGTCATGGACCTTGGATTTCTTGGGAAGTGACCTAGTTTCCTTGGAAAGGAAAATGTACGTAGGACGTAGTAGTCCAACTAGAAATGAGGTTTTCCATTAGCCCTTTGCATAAGCAAGGATACTCATATGAGTTATTAACGAATTCAAGACATTGGAAGGTGATAACTAGGATATTGTATGATGGACGCTATGTTTGCTATATATGTTCTCTTTCTTCTTTCTTTGGGTAGGTTATCTCCTCAGTAAAGGGGGGTTAATAGGGTTGAACCCCACAAACTAATTTTCCCTTTTCATTATTACGATCTCATTGATTGTTGTTCCTTTCTATTCTATGCAATATCTATTTATGTTGTTATTTGAATATCATACATTTTTTAGTTATTATATGTTAACTCTTTGGTTGCAGGGATATGTTAGGTAAGACTTGAATTGTCTAGTTTCATATTTTACAATATAGTTTTTGACAGTCATTTATCTCGCACTAGAGTATTATCCGACTCAAGCTTTTTAAGATTCTCTTATTACCTTGGTGTATTCATCAACGGTATTGTTTACTAGATTAAATAAAAAATTTAATGATGAGAATTTTGATTGGAGACTAAAAAAAGCGTACGTGCTAGTGCACACGGATCGTGTTATATGGTGTATAACACACAACTATACAATAGCTATAAAGATAAAAGTAAAATGGTATAAATATCAGCTAATCACAAATATGCAACAGTAAATGCAGTAAAAAGAAAAATCACACCAGGGATTTTTATGCTGGTTTGGAGCACCGTCCTACGTCCCGTCCCAGACTTTTATCTGCATTTCACAAACAACAACCTTGCTTCACCTAGAGGAACAGGTTTACAACACTCGAGCAGACGAACGGGATTTCATGCCTCTAACAACACTGAGGACTTCAACACATGCCTCTTACAACACAGAGGACTTCAACTAAGATGAATACAATTGTTGTTGACAATATGTGTTCTTGATAACACGAGTTTGTCACTTGTAGTACAACCTTCCTATAATCTTATCCTCAAATAGACTATTTGTATTTATGAAGATTTGTAAGTGGATATCGTATTTGAATCAAAAGAATATTAGATAGATTCTAGGATTCAAATGATATATTATTGAGTATGAGCAATTTGAGTGCTTGAGTATATAGAAATGAGATTAAGAAATTAAAGATAGAAATCAAGTCAAAATTAGTTAAATTGAATGATGATCTCATAGTGTTCATATAAAGAATAAATAGTTGTAACCCTTTGTGAAGAGTAACAAACAATAGCCGTGATTATTGGTGAAGAGAAAGAGATGCAACCCTTGATTGAAAGGAGTGTGTTTTTGAAAGGTTGCTTCCTGAAAGAAAACGGTTGACAGGTCAAAAAGAACGGTAGACAGGAATTTGAAAATATATATACGTTATATTCATATGTACACGTTCATTGTGCATTATGGGTAGAAACGGTCGACTGGTCCAATTATGGGCGATCGACCGGGTCGGCCCAGTTTGCACAATCAATGTGCACATACACACACACACACACACATATATATATATATATATATATATATATATATATATATATATATTCATATATATCAATTATTTGAGGTGTGAGATTATTTGAGGATAGATTTCAACATAAGCAACACTATTAAAACACCAAATAATCAACCTCTAAACTAGAATACCGTATGTAGCTCTTTGTACGTCTTCAAACCAATAAATATCTTCTTTTTGTCGATCACGGCTTATTTCTTTATCAGAAATCAAAACTTCATAATCTCTTAACTCAACATTCTCCCCATTTTTTATTGGTGACAACATAGTTCTGAATCTCCCCCGTATATGTTCTCCCCCTGAGATTGTGCCTGTATATGAACATGAACTATATATTCCTGCATAATACCGTTAGTATCAATCTCTCCCCCTTTATCATTGACAAAAAGGAGTAAATAAGTGAGGAATTATCAATTGTACTATCAAGATAATAAGCAACATAAACTAGTAACATAGAACATGCCCATAGTCACAAAATAATGTCATATACAACCAAAAGTCTAGTACGAATAAAAATATGACACTATTTAGATATAAGTGACGGATCAAGTCTTTAAAGCAAAAGATAGTCATAAGTACGTAACAAGGGAAATGCAAAGAAGTGTACTAAGAAGATTCGGATTGCGACTTAGTCTCTTCTTCTTCCTCTTCAACAACATGTGCTTTTCCGCGACCATGTCGACCGCTAGTTTCCGAGCCTGTAGCCTTCTGCGAAGATGTCCAAGTAAACGCAGGTGGAGCTGGACATTTGCCGGGGTCTTGAGCTTGCATAGATGATGATGCACCACATGACATTTCTTCCCATAACGTGCCGAAAAAAGACTTAATCTTACTGAAGCATTTGTCGTTCTTTGTATCCATAAGCTTAAGTCTTGCTTCGAGTAAAAATTGGTTGCAAGCAATGGTGTCTAGAGATTCCTTTGTCGAGGAAGACGATCCTAGAAGTTTGACTTCCTCAGGTTGTGGCCGAGATGATTGTTTCGAAGCTCCTTGATGTCCATGTTCTTTCCATTGCTCAAAAGGCATAATATTGAAGTATGGATCGGGGAGTTTCATCCATTTAATCGTTGCTTTGTCAAGGACTTTGGGCTTTGAAACAGGAGATTCAGGAGGTTCGATGTTACAATAAAGCAATAGGCGCATGATATTTTCATTTCAAAAAAAATGAGGCCTAATGCAATCATTTACTTGCAAAATCTCATCAAACATCATACCAATCCAATTGATATGAATATCCCCGTAAATTTCATATAATGCCTTGAAGTTTTCTTTATAAACGACATCAAAATACCTAACCTTCGAAGTAGAGAATGCATGAGAGTATGATGAATAATCCGTGCAGTGGGTCATAGACCTTTGAATTTTGTGTTATCCATATCGTCTTCAATGAACTCATGGCTAATACAATCACGGATATGGATATTACAAAAGTTGTTTGAGCATTTTTCACCAGTAAAAGGAACTCCAAGGATGCTTGTCATTCTATCACACGAGAAAAACACTTGCTTTCCCCAAACTACAGACCAAAGACATTATGCGGGATTTTCGGGCCTGTAATTCTCCAAATTCAAGTTAGTGTAGAATAATTTGATCATAATATGGTTTATTTCAACACTTTGATCAAAATCAATTACGGATTCAATATTTGAAATCCTTGTTAAGTTGAGAACACGATATTTGGAGAAATCGGAGAATTTAATGAATGAATCCGAATGAATCGTGAAGTCTTTCATATCATTCCATCTTTTAACAGCAATTGGATCAACTAGCCACTTCTTGATTGAGACATCAATTGGTTGAGGTTCAAAAGTTAAAGCTTGCTTTGATTTCTTATTTGGAGGAGCCATTTGTTGAAATTCTTGGAATGAAAGAAAAAAAATCGAATTCTAAGGTTTTTGGAGATTTTGGAATAAGGAAAGGTTGAAGAAAAAGTGAAGTAGTGGAGTAGAGAAATGACCGTATATGTGCATTTTAAAACAGAAATACCCGAGATCAGTCGACGACCTGGTCTTCACCGATCGACCGTTTTTAGTCAAAAGCTAAATTAGTCAACTGGTTGAAATCTGGCCTGTCGACTGGTCGGGTTCTGAGTTGTTTTTCATGATTTTAGCTCCATTTCTGACATTTAACGATCGATATTTTATAGAAATTACTTAATATATATTAGTACATGAGTAATACAAGAGAATATAACCATGATATAAATCTAATGAGAAGTTGATGAATTGTGATCGGTAGATTCTTCTTTGACATCATTAATACGTGGTTTCCATGGTGACCAATTCTCTTTTGCTCCTTCGTTCCTATTATAGTTTCTTTCCCATGGATTTGGGGTCCTACAGGATGAAGGCATGTTTGGCATAGCCTCGTGTACGTAGTGTTTGTTTGAGCCACAAAAGAACATTGCCATTCTTTCTAGAAGAGGTAGTCGATCTGAGATCAGCTTTTGCTCATAATATATCTGCCTTTGAAGATCAATCTGATGTTTCTGGTAATGGTGAATATCTTCGATCTTGACTTTGGTAAGAGCTGAGAAAAACAACACTTTCCTAGAGCGTTTTGGAGTTGGTTTAGTGTCGGGGGTACGCTTGCATTGGTGATATCCTGATTTGTGTCCAGGAGTGGGTGTTTTTGGAGAGTAATGATCTCCCGTCTTAAAACTAGTGATAGAGATATGGGAATATTGAGCATATTGGTCGCATATGTGTGCCATGATTATATATGAATGATGACCGGCTTGGGAGAGATAAAAAATGGGAATTTTTGCCAAGTTTATATAGGATTTTCTATATATAAAGTTAAGGCTAAAAAAATTCAGAATTACTTGGCCGTAGAAATACTCAAAGGCTCATACTTAATTTACTTGAATTATTAATAACTAATAATAGCTAATATATGTTTAAGTAAATACAAAAAGAACTACCTAATATAAAATGAGTGAAAATATGACATTAGTGATAAAACTAATTGTCGAGTTCTTTTCTGGAGATAAGACCAAGCTCTCTACGTAATATTATGAAACTAGACTCAAGTAGAGGCTTAGTAAAAATGTATGCTAGTTGATTTTCAGTTTGGACATACTCGAGACATATATTTCCCTTTTCAATATTGTCTCTTAGAAAATGATGATGGATATCAATGTGTTTGGTTCGAAAGTGGTTCACAGGATTTTTCGATAAATTTATAGCACTGGTGTTATCACAGTATATAATAGAATTTGATCATTGAATACCAAAATCTTGAAGTGTTTGTTGCATATATATTACTTGAGTACAAGCAAGAGCCACTGATATATATTCAGCTTCGCACGTTGATAGTGAAACACAATTCTGTTTCTTACTAGACCAAGAGATTAGTGATTTTCCAATAAAATGGCACGTACCACTTGTACTCTTTCTATCCGTTTGAGAGCCTCTGAAATCAGCATCGCTATATGATACTAATTCGAATGGACATTTTTTGGGTAGAAAAGACCGACATCTTTGGTGTTATTAAGATAGCGGATTATACGTTTCACTGCTCGTAGTTGTGATTCCTTTGGATCTGCTTGAAATCGTGCACATAGACAAACACTCATCATTATAATGGGACGACTAGCTGTGAGATAAAGAAGAGAACCAATCATTCTTTGATATAGCTTCTGGTTGACACTCTTACCATTTTCCTCTTTTTCTAGATGTGTGGTTGTACTCATGGGAGTAGGTTTACTAGATGTACTTTCTAATCTGAAGCGTTTGATAAGATTTCCATAGTATTTTTCTTGATTGATAAAAATACCATTCGGAAGTTGTTTGATTTGAAGATCGAGAAAATATGATAGTTCTCCCATATGAGACATTTCAAATTCTTTGGTCATAAAATTTGCAAACTCTTTGCAGAGTTTATCGTTTGTTGAACCAAAGATGATGTCATCTACGTATATCTGGATAACTAGAATATCTTTTCGAGAATGTTTAATAAACAAAGTTTGATCGACTTTGCCTATTTGAAATACTGAATTAATACGATAGCTACATAGTCGTTCATACCAAGCACGAGGTGCCTGTTTTACACCATACAGAGCCTTTTTAAGTTTATACACATAGTCAGGATATTTTTCATGTACGAACAAAGTGTGTAACAACCCGCATTCTACGCATCGGTGGATCGTAGAATATTTATTTCTTTCTTATATGAAGTCGTATGGTCATGTGGCTTTGGGAAACGACCATTGGGGTCATTTCCCATGTTAATGATTTTTGCCGATTTTTAAATGACCGTTTTGCCCCTAGTTGATCTTGTTTCGGCTATAACTTTTGATTGGAAAGGAATTTTGACCTGAAACCACTTCCATTGGCTTCGGATGATGGTTTACTTTCCGTAGAGTGGGCACATGTGAGAAACGGGCTTACCGTTTGGGAGATATGGCTGAAATAAGGTTTGGAAGGTGAAAAACTGCTTAATCGGGCCAAATAGGGTGATTAGTGAATGGGCCCATAACCCATTTCGGGATTAGGGTTATGAGGAGGCTGAAAAGAGTTAGAGTTTCATTCCATTTCAGTTTTCTAGCATCCACTTACCTCTTAGAAACCATAAAAATGGCCTCCAACCTCAAAATCACCTCCAAATCACTTTCTAATCAAGGATTAAGCTTAGCAACATCAAATCAAGGGAGATCTTCAGCAAATCAAGATTAGAGTTACTGTTTTGCATTTCTATCGCGCCCAAACAGAGATTTAGTTCATCTCTAAGGTTAATTTGTGGCTAAGGTGAGTGATTAGCTTGCTTTTACACTAATTATGGCTAATTAGTGTTGATTAGTGTTAATTAGCGTTTTTAAACGTAAATAAAATCTGGAAAAATATTTATAAATTCTTAAATGATGTTTTAGACCTCTGTTATAAACTTGGGTTAATTTATTTAAGTTTTGCTAATCTTATCATTAATTATGCTTGAACATGCTTAAGGAAAAATACGGGGTTTTGGCTATGTTTGATCCATTTTAACATATCATATTGATGTTTTGGTGTTTGAGGTCACTTCTATTTGTTGCTATGACTTTGTGGTATGCTTTTTGATTGATTAGAATAGCTAGAGTGGTCGAAAACGCCGTTGAATGGTGTAAACAACTCGCTTGACAAAATGCAGGAAATGGACAGGGACCGGATCGGATGGGGAGGTCCGAACCGAACCGCTCGTGTGGCCCATCCACGATCCTCCCCCTTGCATCCGAACCGAGCCTGCATGCTACGAGTTGACTTGAAACCTGAAGGAGACCACGACCGACCCGATCAACCAGAAGTACTCCGACTCGATCCGCCACAGTACCCCGACCCGAACCGATGTACTACGATTGGACTTGGAGGCTGCGATCCGACCCGGTGTGCTTTGGAGGAGGCCGATCCGAACCGCCACCAGATGAAGACCACGATCTGATCCGGAGAAGCTTGGCACGAATCTATCCAGTGGGGGATACTGAAGGTCGATCCGAACCGCTATGACATCACTACACCATAACGGCCATTTAGCAACCCTTTTTTTCAATTGCCAACACTTATTTGTGTTGCCCGGTAATAACAATAATAAGCGTTGCTATGCTAAAAAAGTGTTGTCAAAATTAAATAATTATAATTTTTTTATTGTCAACGCTTATTTGTGTTGGTAGAGTTAATTTCTAAGGGTAAAAATGTAAACTGGCATCCTTAACCCTATTTTCCCTTTCTCATTCGTTTGGCCAACACTTTTGCAAACAACGGCCGCCAAATTGAATAATCTGAATCTCGATTTCAAAATAAAAAGAAAAGAAAAAAACGCAGCATGTTAAGGATTAAAAACTTCAAATTTGTTCCTCTCTAATCGAAATTTGGGAATCTTTGTTCGACTTTTGCTCTCTTTATACTCGTATTCAACTCGCGTTCACTCCTTCAGGTATAAATTTTGTTTGTTTTTGCTTTGTCAATTTCACGTATAAATTTCATATATCTGGTCTTTATTGATTTCATGTATAAATTTGCAGTGCAGTTGGCTTGTCAAGAGCTAGCAGTGTATTAGGAGGTAGCGGATGATGAAGAAAGCGATGAAAATTGGGATTTTTTTTGTTGCTGAGATTGCGGTGGAGTGTTAGATCTCATATCACTTTAGTTTTAGCTTTATACAATTCAGTGTTAACATCTGGTTTAATGTTTTACAGACTTTTGGTTTCAGTTTCTTTTAAGTTTTAATTTCAGTAAAACTCTCTTTTTAGCTGCAATCAGAAATTTCAGTTGAATGTTCTTTAGGAGTAATTGATTATCATTTAGGATAAAGAAATTTGATTTTTCAATTTTTGGAAAAACATTTAGAAAAGGAGTTAACTTTGCCTTTTTATTAAAGAAGTACAGCTAGCTTACAACTTCGAATCTCAAACGTTATATGCAAATGAAAAACGAATGCAAAGCAAATGGCATCAGCAAGAAATAACAGTATTGTTATTTCTGACAAAAAACTTCATTGCATATGCTAGTTTTTTATTAGATCATTAGTTGATATTAATATAGAGTATTGAATAGTGTAATTTAGATATATACATAGTTGTTTCCTCAGATCATTAGTTGATATTAATTTAGCTATTGAAGAAGATTGCAACTACAAGGTAAGATAAAATAGTTAAAGCGGTTCCATTCACATTAACCTAAAGATTTCCACCATCAAAATTATAAAATAGTGACCCTAGAATACTACACATAGTAGTTGTTTCCTTAACTAGTTTATTCCATACTGTGTATGCAAACTCTTGACAATGATGCTTGACCTCTTGAAGTTTATATTGTGTGTTATCTTGCATATATCGTAAGTTATGTCTGAAATAATGTGCAAATATTAGACACAAAATAAGGTGCAACTACTTATTATGCTCAGTAATTCAACTACTTGTTCTACTTAGCAAAATTTTAAAGTAATTGCAAGGACTATTATGCTCTTACATAAATATATGCAAATCATTTACATTTTATACACATTTACCTTGCTAAACATGTTCATCGACAGTCATTGACACACATTGCCATACTATGACATGACATAAAAGACAGAAATTTACTGAGTCGATCGGCTCAGTATTACTGAGCCTAAGGTGCAGTTAAATACGTTGAACAGCTCAGTATTACTAAGCCTTAGGCTCAGTAATACTGAACCTAAGGCGCAGTGAAACTGCACCGAACGGCCCAGTATTACGTTGCATTGAACTGAGCCTAAGGTAGGACAAGCTGCTTAAGTTCATGTATTAATCCCAGCATGGTGCCATGTTCTTGTAAAGTGCTTTATTGTTCCTTGATTCTATTAAACAAGATGTTGCAGTTTTATGTTTAGTTTTGCATGATTACATTGCATTGAAATGAAAGATATTCATATTTTTCTTATCATGTCATGCAGGCCCACGAGAACCTCATGAAGGCTTTTGTTGATCATAATAAGGTGCGAATTTATAATATTATAGATGATATTTTAAGTTATATTGCATGGAATGCCATGTTTTTGAATTTATTTGCACATTTCTTGCAAAATTTAACCATTTTTTATGTTTTATTTTGATCATTTTTTGTTATTAAGATTCATTTCGGTTGAGGGGTAGGGATAGATGAGAGATCGCCTAATTATTTTTTCGGGTTTTATTTCTGAGGTGATACAAATGCGACATGATTCTCTTATAAATTACAAATGTTTGTTAGTGGTTTTGTAGCTTGAGTAATATCTATGTGAGTACTCTTTATTTGGATGAACATTTATTTTCTTTTATTCTTACTAGTTATCCTCTGTAAGACACATGCTTAAATGTTACAACAATTTTGTTACTATTGCAGAGTTTGGGAATAGTAGAAGCTAAACTTTCAGATTGTTTGTTATTCTAGTAATTCTTTTTTATTGCTTAAAGTTATTATTCTAGTAGAATCTAAACATTTGGATGAACAGTTATTTTCTTTTATCTTGCTTTAGGCACTACTGGGTCTAGTTATTGTACCATATATGTATACATCAAATTTATGTTGAGCATAAATTTGTCCTGCCTCACTTTTAATGCATCATATTTCTGTTGCCCACGTTTGATTGTTAAAAATGAAACTAAAAATTTGGAAATTTAACCATAAACTGATGTGCTTGTGTTTTCTTATATTCCTGTATGAGGCATTGTCAGATATTGGAGTTATAGTGAATATGCTCTACATCTTGGTTCTTATGCCTTGTTTTAATGAGCGGAGGAATATGCACATTGCTAAAGTTCGCTTAAAATAATGGTTGTTCCTTTGAAGATGTAACAATATTTGAGAGGTAAACCAATTACCTTCTCCATTCTGTAGTAAATTATGGCATATGCATGCGTTCATTCTTTTACTATATTAAATCTATGTTAAAATACTAATTCAGTGAATACTGAGATACCAATTTTCTATTGCATGACACACAATCATTTATTTTTTAAATCTTTCTTTGCTTTAGATACAAATTTTGTAATTGATTACAGTGATCACTAATGAAGTTTTAACTTTTGTTAGTGAGTCGGCTTCATATTACTACATGGACAATAGGCCTTGTAGTTTGTTTTTTATACTAGGTTTCACATAGTCTTTGTGCACAGATATATAGAGAAATTTACAATAGTTATTACATACAAGACATATCACTAATTTCTTCCTTGTACTGATGTTTTGAAACAAAGAAGGAGATTCAACATAATATTTTTGCCATATATTAAATACAGTTTGGTTAAAATTCATGCAGACTGCAACAACCAACCAAGAAACAAACAACATCAAACACAAGCAGAGCATGCAAACTCTCAAGGCACGAGCCATCCAAAAATCTCAACAAAGTATCACGGTCACAACTTATCACGGTCACAACCGATCAATTCACAAGTCCCAAACAGAGGCAAGGAGCAAAGCGCATCTCGGCTCAGTCAGGGGCGGAATAGCCCTGGGCTCAGCTGGGTTGTAGCCCAGGGTAGAAAAGTAACACAGAAGAAAAAAATTGCTACTCAACCAAGCCCAGCGCTCGAAAGTTGAAAAGAGGAACTTGTGCTCTGAGCCACAATCTGTACTCCAAAGCCTCCAAAATCGCAAATTGCAGTCATACATTACTAATTTTTCTTTTCCGTCTGATGTCCTTTATGGCTTCTCTTGTTGACAAACTCGAGGATTTAGAGAGAAAATATCTTTCCATCTATAGCCTCTTAAATAGATCGTTTCAGTTTTGGGCTAGGGCTGCAGAAATTTACACAAGCTACAAGGTTTCTTCTTTATATGTTCGGTTGATTCTAATTTTCAAGCTTTTCCCTTTCAATTTTAATTTTGCAACTGAAAACTTTTGTATTCATTGGTAATCGTAGGTTTGTCAAAGATGTAGAGAAGTAGGATCTGGGAAAAGCAGCACGAGGTTGGAGCTGAGAAGATGTATTCTTTGTGTTCTAAACTTAGTGGGCTTTTTGTGAAGGTAATTTTCTTGCTGATTTCATTAAAAAAATGAAAAAATAAAAAGGAAAAAAAGCTTGTATTTTAGTAATTTGTTTTGTTCAGTGAGTACTAGGAAGGGAAAAACAGAATGAATTACGCACCCAACTTCTCCAGTTTTCCGCTCTCCGTCCTAAGCCCTTGCTTGCGAACAAAAGAAAAAAGAAAGCGTTCTTCTCTAATCTTCAGTTCAGCGAATTTTCAACAGCATCTCAGCTCGATACATTAATCAGTTCTAGTGATTTTTAATCGCAGATTGAAAATTGATTTCTTGAAGGAAAAACCCTAAATTTTTGGTTTGCAGTTTGCATTTCTGCACATAGTTAATTATGGTATTGTTGAATTATTCTCTGTTCGTGATTGTTAAACCAATTGTTTTTTGCTTGAAGATTGAAATGAGAACACAATTTTATAGATTTAGATAATTTGTGCTTTTACCGGAAGTAGTTTTGAAAAAAAAATTAAGAACTGAAATGAGTGATACTACTCAAAGAAGAAAATCGATTACCTTGTTGTTGAGTTCATTTGTCTAAATGCCTTAAAAATTAGCCCAGCGTAGTCCTAATTCCTGGGTCCACCCTTGGGCTCAGTCAAAACATACCAGCTAATTAATCCACATTTGTATCCCTAGTTATCTATCACCATGTGTTCATTTGATTTCAAACATTGATCAACTAATCATCTATATTTCATATGATAATGTGGGACACATAAAATTATGATAATTTGTGTCTAAAATTTAATGGGACGCGGGACACATGAAGACATGCAATTTTGGGGTAATGGTTTCAAATATTTACATGAGTTTTCCTGTACATATAATACAAAGAAGTTTTGCAGAAAAACAATTGGAATATGACGTCATTCTTTCGAGAGTAGTGTTCAACAGAATGTTTATCACCGGTGTACAAGTAATACATATATGAGTGAAGCATTTGTGATCTTATTTGATTATAGAAGACTTTTATTCTGTTAGTAAAAAAAATTAGTTGTAAGGATAAAAGCAGCATAAAAGATGATCAAACAAGTCAGTGATCAATTGTGAGAATAACTTATTATCATTTATTTTATGCTTTGCAGTGTACTTTGATGCTTGGATGGGAGTAACATGATGAAGACCCGTTTAAGGTACTTTTTTTAAGTTTCATTTCTTCCTTATTTAGTATACATAGTCTGTTCATGATGTGAAGAGTTCATACTCAGTTTTCTGGAAGGATTCCAAGTAAATTAAAATAATCTTGACCTGTATTGCGTTATATATAAATGTCAACTGTAAGATTTTACTGTTAATTGAGTCGTAGGTAAAAGTTATTTTTATTCTTTTGAAGCTAAACGGTTCTATTCATTTGCAGACTATGTATGTAGCTTAAAAAATAAGCCAGGATTAATATACAAATTAATCGAGCAGAAAATAAAATTATGAAACAATGCAGTATACACTTAATTTATTACACATTTACAAGTTAACATTATTTATAGGAGAACATATACCAGTTATTTAATATCATAAGTACAAGGTTAAATAGCTTGAGCATTGACATTAATCTGACTCCGCTACTTTTTCCTTCAAATGCAAGGTTATATTTGTAGACACATGATCCATTATAATAGTAAAATTCTAATGCGTTTTTACCTTCTGCATTTTTCATTTTACAAACACTGTAACACTTGGTTATTCTATTTCAGTTGTACTACCATTCTGTTTTCATTATCTTAATACAATAGGTTTTCTTCTTTGTGAAAGTAGATGCACAGAACAATATACAGGAAGAAATATTAGTTATGATTGTTATATTAGTTCTACTGCCATTAATAAAGTTTATAAAGGAGGTCACTACAGATTTACGAATAAAAAGTTATATGTTAAGCACAAAAAATAAATGCCAGAACTTTCAAGTGCACAGCAGATAAACAAATAACATCATAAATCCATAATAGATTTTCACTACAATTTCATCAAAAGTTTTTTAGCATCGTCTTTCCCTTAAGAATCAGTTTTTCTTGTAGCTTTTAAAACCATGAGTTTTCTCACATTAATAATAAACAAAACAACTCATTTCCTTAGACAAATTTTGGGCGTTATAACCTCCCGCTTCTGTAATTATGATCAATAAAAATTCAACTTTCAGATAAGCACTATAACCCATTTCCTTAGACAAATTTTAATTTAAATGTTATAACTTCCCACTCCAATCTCAGTTTCTAAGCTGAGCCTGGCTCATTTTAGAAATTGAACCTTTCGGCTCGGTTTCGATTCGAAACTGAGCCAATCTCAGTATAGTAACCGAGCCGGAAAGGCTTGGTTTCGAATCGAAACCGAGCCGACAGGCTCAGTTTCTAAACTGAGCTTTTCCGGCTCACTCGACTTAGCTGAACTGAGCCTGTGGCTCACCTTAAACTGAGCCTCGTAGGCTCGGTTTGAACTGAGCCTCTTTAGGATCAGTTAAATTGAGCCATATAGCTCAGTATAACTTAGCCTAAATAGGCTTAGTTTTATTGAGCCTGTAGGAACTGAAATACTTATGTGTGTTCTGTTTCTTTTTTTTCAAGGAGCTGAAAATTTCAATTTAATATGATATTAAATGAATGCAGGCACTTCTAGAGGAAGCGGATGCACTGATGGTCCTCAAAATGGAATGAACATGTTATGTGAATTTTCAGATGGAGACTTTGTTATATAGCCGGAGTTTCGTATTTGGTATTTGTAGAATTTTATTTATGTGTTGAATTTGGCGACTTAATTATGTATTTAATTTAGAACCTTAATTATGTATTGTATTTTTCTGTTGTTAACTGATAATGTCATTACTTGATTATGAATGTTGTTTATTGGTGTTCATTGAGTTATACATTTTAAATAGAGAATAATATTAATTTTGGGTTCATATTAAATATTGTCTATTTTATAATCATGTTAGTTATTAATTGATTATTAATGTTAGAATATGGCAATTACCAGCATATATTTTTATTACTATCAAGATTTATATTTGTTGTAAATGAAAATTTTGCAGCATTTGTAACCGTTTAGAATGACAATGTTCCAAACCTTATAGGCATTGCAAAGAAAAATCTTCCAACATCTATAAGTGTTACGAAAGAAAATATACCAACGTTTATAATGGTTGCAAAGGAAAACCCACCAACGCTTACAGGCGTTGGGAAAGAAAATCTACCAACACATTTTAGCGTTGCAAAGGAAAATCTACCAACGCTTATAAGTGTTGGAAATAAATTGCCACGCCCTTATAGCAACACTAATAAGCGTTGCTGAAATTGTTTGCGACGGTTATACTCGTTGGCAATCACCTGTTTTGGTGTAGTGCATGAAGGCGATGATCCGATCTGATGAAGACCAATAACCCGAGATGCAAAGGTAGTCCAAATGGAAGTTAGAGCTCAGGATCCAGTTGAGAACCAATGAGTTCACTTCATGATTGGGCTTTGCTGTGGGATGTGCGCTAAGGAGTTGTCTACGTTCATAACTTCGATTCACCACTGAAAAGGAATGATGAGCTACGTATCAGTGCAGTAGAGTCATCATGACTCGAGGGGAAAAGTGATCGTAGCAAGACTATGAGCCAGTGCAATGGAGCCGTTGTAACTCCATGGGGCAGAGTGGACATAGTAAAGGATTAGTAAGGCTATGAGCCGGTGCAGTGGGGTGTGTATGACTCCATGGGGAAAAGTGGACATAGCGAAGGATTAGTGACTATGGATCAGTGCAGTGAAGCCGTTGTGACTTCATGGGGCAGAGTGATCATAGCAAAGTATTGGGTGGTCGAAGTGGTGGATATCGTATGCTTTACGCACTGAGTGAGAGATGTGAGGATGGTTGCTATGCTTGATTGTTTTCCATCACTGTGACATGCACACACCCACCCCCGTATGCTTGTACACCATATGTTAGTGGCAACTTAGAGTGTTGTACAGTATGTAGTGCTAACTCTTTGGTTGCAGGTCCAGGTTCAGGTTCAGGTATGGTTTAGTATACCTGTTATTATTATGTTTAGCTGCTTATCGCTCATACCAGACTTTTGTCTGACCCAAAGTTTTATGTCTCTTCTTATTACTCTGGGTGCTCCTAAACGAGCAGACTAGAGATAGGTTAGCTGGTGATGCACGAGTAGATGATCCGGAGGCGAGCAGGAGGCTTCCACGTATGATATATATATATATTCTCCCTGTGTTGTTGGTGGTCACTACTTGGGCATTAGTAGTGTACCTTCCTTATCTTTCTTTAGAGACAGTTTTAAAAGTTGTAGTAATGATGTTGTGGAACATAAGCTGTATTTGGATTTTCCGCTGCTATGATAGTTTGTCTCAGTTTATACACTGTCTCACCTGTTTTATGTCAAGTATGTTGTTATTATATTTTGTTCCATGCGCTGTGAGACATTCTACAGGTTCTTTGTTGATTCCTCGTCTTCTTTCATTTCTTCTGACGACCGTTCCGTGCTAACTGAACATGTGTACAACGCAAATTTTTGGAGTAAATGTCGGTTGGTGCGGGCGGGCTGTCACATTTGGTATCAGAGCTCTAGGTTGCGTAGTTAACCTAGGAAAAGACACTAGGGAGAGATAGTACGTATATGAGAGTGCGTATTTGTGATTACTTTGGTTTTCAAAAGCTATATATATATATATACATATATACTATTAGTAGTATAAGGATGAAGTTGTACTGCACTAGCACCACTATGGAGATAGCTAATCGTTTTCTCTTTACAGATTGAACGATGAGTCGAGACACGAGGGGTGCTGGTAGAGGGGCCAATAATAGGAATGCTCCTGACATGAGGATGATGTTCATTGACTTCATGAGAGGGATGCTTAGGGATGTTCAGGGAGCAGTTCCCAATGCCGGTAATGGTGGTGGTCCAGTAGTGCAGGCGCCAAGGGCCGATTTTGTCAAGCTGTGCAAGTATTACACTAACCTTGGTGGGAAGCCGTTCCACGTAACGGAGTCGGCCACGGATGTTCAGGATTGGTTGGATAGCTGTGATCGTATCTTCGACGACTTGGGTATCGAGGATGCGATGAAGAGAAGACTAGCGTCTCGTCAGCTGCAAGGGCGAGCGATGAATTGGTGGAATGCTATTAAGACATCCGCTCCAGAAGATCAGGTTACTTGGGATCAGTTTAAGGCTTGCTTTAGCGACAAGTTTATCCCAGCTGCTCAGAAGTCGGAATTGTTTAGGAAGTTCTTGGAGCTTAAGCAGAATGGTAGGGCAGTCTCGGACTATATTGCTGAGTTTGACACTTTGTCGAAGTATGGATTATCCCTTATCGATACTCCTGAGAAGAAGAATGAGAAGTTCATTACTGGTTTGGATGGATACTTGGGGGAAAGGCTTATCAACCACATCGATGAGACTTTTGAATCGATTGTTGGGAAAGCTTTGAGATCAGAGAGTCTTTACCCTAAGTCGAAGACTGAGGTTGCATCTGTAGAAGGGCCAAAACCGCAAGCGAGCGGTGGAGGCAAGAATAACTCTCAGAACAAGAGGAAGCATAACCAAGCTAAGGATGGCCAGAAAAAGAGCAAGAAAGTTGTTGAGTGCTTCAGCTGTGGTAAGAAGGGCCATTATGCCAAAGAATGTCGGGCCAAGCTAGCTGATAGGAAGTGCTACAACTGTGGCCAAGTGGGACATCATAAGGATAAATGTGCACAACTCCTTAAGGAGAAGCAGATTGTAAAAGCATATGCTATCAGTGCTATTCCTTCTTCGTCGAATGCCCCAACTACGGCGGAGAAAGGAAAGAATGTCATCATTCAAGGTATGCTCTCTATTTTTGATGTAACTGTTCGAGTTTTGTTTGATACTGGGGCTTCCTGTTCCTTCATATCTAGTGACCTGGTAGATAGGTTGGGACTAGAACCCGAGATAGTCGATAAACCATTAGTTGTGACGAACCCGATTGGTGGTTCGACTAACCTTAGTATGATTTGCCGAAATTTGGCCTTATCGAGTCATGAATGTATGTTTTTTGTGATTGCTTTGTTTTGGGCTTTACTGAGTATGGCATTATATTGGGGGTCGATTGGATCCAAAGATACGGGGTGGTGGTAGACTGTGAGGGCTTTTTGATGACAGTTAGGGAGGATGATGGGCGGAGGGTAGTGTTTGGTAGTCTACCTAGTGATGGGGTAATGGTTAGTTTTATAAATTCCCTCGACATCCCGCATGATGAGTTGTCAGATGTGCCCGTGGTTGGCCAGTATCCGGACATCTTCGAGGAAGTGACCAGACTTCCACCACATCGAAAGGTTGAGTTCCGTATTGATTTAGTGAAAAATGCCAGACCTATAGTGATGCCACTTCGTCGTATGGCACCAAGGGAGCAGCGAGAGCTCGGGTGTAATGACCCGTAATTTGGTAGGAGAATAATTAACTAATTTAATTATTAAAATATCGTTTTGACGATATTGATGACCTGAAT
The DNA here is from genome assembly GCA_030737875.1 of Allium sativum. Classification (NCBI taxonomy): domain Eukaryota; kingdom Viridiplantae; phylum Streptophyta; class Magnoliopsida; order Asparagales; family Amaryllidaceae; genus Allium; species Allium sativum. The sequence goes on from CM060927.1 coordinate 52,190,833, forward strand.
TAAATAATATTGAATATTTAATTAATATTTATAATGAATAATAAATTATAAATATCGAAATAGTCAGAAATAGTAGAATTCACAATAGAGTGTGAATTGAATAGTATACGATATGTGGTTGAGTTTCGATTCGAAATATAATAACGAATATATTGAATTGACGACAGTTGAACGTATAGTTTATAATATAATTATAATCGAGCTCGAAATGGCGCTGCAGTTCGCTATTTGGCGATTTGAACTTCAACTGAATATACCGGGTTCGTTTTAAGCTGGATTTCCGTGAAACAAGAAACGCGTAGAGCTGGTGGAGTATATCTTTCTAGTGGAAGAGAAAAATCTGGATTTCGTCGTGTAGATTTTGAGATATGTCCAAATCAAATTTTGGAATAGTCGTTATAGAATCGTTTATCGACCGTATCGGTTTATTCGATATAACTAGAGATCGGGTTTGAATTTAGACAAGGTTCTTTTGGGAAGTAGTGATAATTTAATTTTTAGAATTTTATTGTAATTTTTAATTAATTAAATAAGCAACTTTTTATTGGGAGTATTTTGCACCTTGTAATCAACATTTTGAGGTTTCACAATATGAGTTAAACTACCGGTATTATTATATTTTTGGAATCCTGACATATCGCTGATTTCAAAGGTATATTTATTTCAGTCCGCAGCACTCGTACATGGATATAATTTTACGTAACGGGGTTCGCGAAAGCATTTATAACCCAACATGAGTCTAACCTATTCAATGCGTGGTATGTGATTACCCGGAGTCCACGAAGTAACCTACTGCCCCGTTCCTTCTTCACTAAAAAAAATTAAGATAAAAATATCTACAACAAATATCTAGAAAAATATCTAGAATGCCCAACCCTATAAATACATTTCTGCTGACTCCTTACGACCTAAATTCTTTTCCAACCATTTCTGTAGCCGCCACGAAAATTCATCTCAGTAAAGAAAATCCGATTCTATGAAATCAAAAAAAAAGTTTCGAGCCTCGTTCTTCTTTCTCTTCTGGAAATCTTGGCAACGAAGGAGGATCGAACTGAGTAGCAGTTCGAAATGGGTACGGACGTGGTTTGTTTGAGGAGGAAAACGTACTGTGCACTTGCGAGTTTGAGTGAGTAACGTGAGGAGATTGGTTCGGACGTGGTGAAGGAACTGTTAACGCAAGGAAGTGCCGCGAGTTGGTGATGGAGGAGTTCAGGTTAAAACGGGTAGTAGCGGATCTAAATGGTGCAGAGTGGAGCTGTAGTGTACTGATGATAAAGTGTAAGTGTATTTTTGTATAGAGGAGGATGTATGTAGTGTAATGAATGTTGGGTCTTCAACTGTACAGAGAGAATACATGCATGGGGGACGGAGCAACAAGCAGGACTGTGAAGTACGAACAGTAAACTGAAGTGAGGAAGGATTTGTGGGCACACGCAGGTAATGGAGCGGCAAAAGTTTTGTTCATTTAGAGGAGAAAATGAGACCAGCTTAGAGCAAATGGAAATGACGCAAGGAGTCGAATGTGGCATTTTGTTGAATCTATATAAAGAGAGAGGATGCAGGTATTTGTTTTTTTTGAATGGATGAATAGTGGCTCAGGGTTGTTACTGGAGCAGAAGTCATTTCGGGAAGAGGATACTGTTGGAGCCGGTTTCATAGTAAGCTGACCGGCCGATTTCAAGCCCAGTATAATTTAAAGAAAAGGAGTGAAAAGAAAGGCCCAAAAAGAATACGGAGGAAACAAAATTTGGGAGTAAGGTACACGCCTTTGGGGTTATGAAATTAACAGGGAGTCAAAAGAAAATAAGGCCCAAGTAAGAAAATTAAATGAAGTTTTATTTTAAGTAAAAACATACACAACTTGTAATATTCGTATTTGGTACATTCGTTATCAGAAATTGATGAAACGAGTTGCGTTGGGATCGTATGGACGGGAGCAACACAATGAGACTGACTGGGAGTGAATCCGAGCTCGTTACAATTTATGGCGAAATAATTTGTCCGTCAAAATCAAAGACAGTTAATCGTTTTTAACGATAACAGTCCAATGTGAGTAAAACTCACCAACTATGAACAGTTATATTTTTATAACGTATATTTAGAACTGTTAATCATTTGTTGATTACTGTGTGTTGGTTGATTGATTGAACTGCTAGTCAGTTAGTGGAAATTATATATATATATATATATAAACCATTAAATATTATATATTGATGCTGTTATCAGAATAATCCGTACTGAACGGAAAGTGATGTTGATTTTATTGTTTAACATCTGTGATGTAGGGAAACAGGTTGGAGGGACCCAACTGGGTTCCTCAATATTTAAAATACTGCTTTGATTCATATATTCTGTTATATAATGTGGTATATAATCGGTTGTAGATTTTATGTGGTTGGACGTTATTGAACAGCGTGATTTGATATGATTGAATACCATAACATACCGGAATGTTGATAAGGGAACTTTCAAAGTGATGTCGAAAATAAAATATTTATAAATGGAATAATTTATAAATAAGAGATATTTATAAATTTGAATATTTATAAATAAGGAATATTTATAAATTGGGATATTTATAAATAGAAGATATTTTAAAAAAGGAAAATAAATTCAAAACATTTCTTTTTGAATGGAAAGGCCTGTGTGGCGAGTTTGGGGATTTTCCCGATGCTCCCGATACAAAGGTGGTTATGGCGAAATTTCCCGGGAATTTAAGGAGTTAGAATATTTTTAAGAATAAATTTGAAAAGGAAATATTTGCAAACCATTTGCAAATAGAATAAAATAGAGAAAAGAAATATTTGTAAACCATTTACAAATAGAATTGAAAGGGGAATATTTAGAAAATAAATAGAGTTAGTAAAAAGGAAATTGGTTTATAAAGGAAACCGTTATAAAAAGGAAAACGTTATTAAAAGGACATTTATAAAGTGGAGAACCGTCACTAATAGTAAATCTTTATAAATGAATAAACATGTTAAAAAGGGGATCTTTTTAAAATGGATAAACGTTATAAAAAGGAGAAATCGAATATGGTGTTCGAAGTTAGAAATCGAATATGGTATTCGAAGTTAGTTAATAGAATATGGTATTCGAACTTGAGTTAATCAAGTGTAGTTATTTGAGATAGAGTTAATCAAACATAGTTATTCGGGATAAGTGTCATTCAGCACGACTGCTAGCATAATTCGCAGGACTGTAAATAGCCTACGGCGGTCGGATGTTTCCTGAGGGAATCAGGCGTAACCATTGTGATCGCTGCGATCTAGGGTCAAGCGAATGGAGTAAATAGAGTTATCGAATATTAGTTATTCGAATGGAGTTAAATAGAGTTATCGAATATTAGTTATACGAATGGAGTTAAATAGAGTTATCGAATATTAGTTATTTGAATAGAGTTAAATAGAGTTATCGAATATTAGTTATTCGAGTAGAGTTATCGAATATTGGTTATTCGAATAGAGTTAAATAGAGTTAGTCGAATATAGTTTATTCGAATAGAGTTAAAGGAAAGGAGTTATCGATTATAGTTAATCGAAAGGAGTTATCGATTATAGTTTAATCGAAAGGAGTTATCGAGTATAGTTAATCGAAAGGAGTTACCGATTAGTTTAATCGAAAGGAGATTATCGAATATAGTGTATTCGAAAGAAAGAGATCGAATATAGTTTATTCGAAAGAGAGAGATTTCGAATATAAGTTATTCGAAGAGAGATAATCGAATATAGGTTATTCGAAGAAGAGTTAATAAAATAGAGATTACTCGAAAGAGAATTATACGTCGAATTCAACTATATCGAATTCGGGAAAGTAATATTTACTTTTCGGTTTTTAAATCAATAGTATACACTAATAAATTAGGGTTAGGTTTAATTATTCGAATTAAAGAATAAAGGTTATAATTGAAGTTAGATATTGCGAAAGTAGGGATTATAACGTTATCGTTAAAATAAATGTTTTCAATAAAGAAGTGGATTCGTAAATTGAATCCGAGAGTTACGTAAAGAAGTTGTAAAAGGTTTAAAAGATAAACTGTTACTATTTCGAAGTTATAACGTTGTTCAGTTAAGGTCTGAGAGGTAATTATACCCCAACTTGATTGACTTCCTTCTTAACTAAGGAATGGTAAGGTTTGATAGTGAATGATGGTTAAGTGAATTCAGTAAATGGTTTGAGTTGGCATAGCGATGTTTTATTTAAACATCAGTTTAAATCCAATAAAGGAACTTTGGAAATGTTTTCCAAATAAGAAATCAGAAATGTTTCTAATATAGAAAACAGGAAATGGAAATGTTTTCCATTGATAAAAAAGTATATTTTCTAAAATTAGAAAATAAGAAATGTTGAATATATGGAAACAGGGGATAAGTAAATTAATGAACTAAAGAGCAAATGTTGAATGATGATTGATTGATATAATTTCCATCTGGAAATAATATCGTTGTTTGCACATGAGTTTTCCTTTGATAGTTAAATCACAGACTATCAATGTTTTGACCATTTTACGTTGTTAATATGGAGAGACCGGTTGGATTTTTATCCAAAGAACCACTCTGTATTGGCATAAGCGTTGCGAATCATATATGCTGGACATATTGAAGACGGAGTAAAGTGCAAGGGCTGTTGTATAAATCTTAGATAACAATGGACTAAGATGGATGTACTGAATAGTGTCTTCGGTTTCGTTCAGTCCCAGAATGAACGTAAATGGATGAATGTCTGACAAAGTATTTCCAATGATCGAATGGATTGGTCTGTATAAATATATATGGTTGCAACGGATTTATCCCTTAGCATAACATCCAGGATATTTGTATAAACCAACTAATGATTTACGGATCTGATAATGTGGCATTCAAAGTGATCGTGTTATAAATGAATGGAAAGTAAGCGTAGCTTCTAGCCTCACATCCGGTAAATGACAGAAATTGGGCAGGCAGCATGGCTAAGTCGGTCGCTCCGAAGTAGGGTGTATAATCACCTATCTAGAGAATATTCATTTGCTTCTTTTATTCATATATATACGGGAAACGGTTGCTGATCCCAACCGTTGGTGATGTACATTCGATACACTCAAGCGAAATGAGTGGTCGGTCATGTGTGGCTGAGTTGCAAGATGTTCTTGTTGAACTCCAGTGTATCATTCCTAGAGTACACTGATCGGAAGGTGGTTCCATACCTTGTCATAGTTGGAAATCCATTACCCAATACGTGCTTGCGGTTTTGATTGTATACTATATAGTAGAACGTGAGATGAAAGCGTTTCTGCTAGATTGATATCTATTTGTACTTAGACATTATTATAATATCCGAATGATATTGCTTTACAAAGTTGTTTGGATTTTCATAAGGGAAAGCCCGTTCCATTTTCACGGCGTGGTCTTATGATATATCCGTTATTAAACCAAGTATTAGGAGTTTTATTCACACCAGTCCCATGACTGACCCGAAGTTTACTTTGTTGTTTTCCCTAAACTCTTGGGTGCCTAAATTTGCACAGGCAGTCAAGTAGTCGGGATTTTACAGATACACTTGGAGAGCTTGGAGCAGGAGGCTTCAGGATTCTATAGCTATTATTATTTCCGTTGTTGTTGAAAGTGTTGTACTCTGATAAGTGCTATTGTATATATATATGTTTGTATTTCAAAAGTTATGTTATATTTTATTCGTTCTGCTGTGAGATTCGTGTTTACTCTGATGATGATGTTCTTCTTCTTCTTCTATTATATTAGTTCTACCTTATCTATTCTCACCCTCTATCTTCTTTCTATTAGTTTCTTGAACTCCCAGTGCAATTTGGGGTTGGACTTGTGTTATTTGGTCAGCTAAAATTGGACCGGATTTTTGGGTCACTACAGTTGGTATCAGAACATTGGTTTAAGTGAATTACCTTGGCTCTGTGGCGGGATTCAGTAGAGATGGGGTTAGTAATATCCTAGACTGAATTTGAGTGTATATATATGAGTGTGTATATGTTATTCAATATAAAATGATTTTATATTGTGGAGATTTATTGGTTGAGTAGTTTGTGAATTCTGGTCGATCAGTTTGATCCACTGTATCGATAGGGGTTACTAAACACTCGAATACGATGGACCGACACTGTATGTTTTGAAAGGAGGGAAAATGGAATAATTTTACCCGAATATATTTGATATAGTATATTGGTTGTGTTGGTTGTTATTATAATCGAGTAAGAATATAAAAAGGTGAAATAGTTATAAATAACTAATCAGAATTCATATAAGTGAAGTATATGAAATAAGAGGAAGTAAATCTGAATTTAAATCAGATTGGAATTTAAATAAGGAAATTTTAAGTTCTTAGGAGATTTTGAAAACATTTTTCAAACCGGAAGTGATATAGTATTGAACTCACTCCGATAGCTGGAAAATAGATTCCGATGATGAATCGCGACATCATCAGTGTTCATTTTCGAGTTCTAAGTGACGTATTACTAGCAAATGTTTTGTTTTTGAACTGTTTTGAGAAAACAAGTTGTTTAGAAATTCAAAGGTTTTGAATTAGCATTATGATTTCAAATTGATTTGAAAGAAACCCAGGAATTTAAGTTCTGGAATTAAAATTTAACTAATAAAGTTAAATAAAATGGGATGGTAAAAATAAATTGAAATTTAACTTGAACTGAGTTAAATAGAATTGAATTGGATTAGAGATAATCTAAAATGGAACCAAATTGATAAGTCAATAATTTTGAATTTGATATTGGGGTTCGAATGAAATTCGATTTAGATTGAGGATATGAACTGATTGGAATTTGATTGAGATAACACTGGTATATGCTGAGTTGATAGCATATGGAAGTGATAGAGTTGATATGCCCGACAAAAAGGTACCAGTTTATATTTGATATGAGTTTGAGATTTTGATGAGCCGAATTGGCAAGCCGCTTGGCTGTTTGATTTTCTTTGGGTTGGAGAAGGCCTAGAGAGGCGAGTTGGAGTTTTACCGATAGGGCCGTACAAAGGAGTCGCTGGCGAAATTTTTCGAAAAGTTAAGGTGTTAGAAAATTTTCAGAATTTTTGAAAATTTAGTTGGAATAAGTTAATATTTTAGTCGATATTAATTGGTTCAGTTGAAACCGGAGATAAGAGGTAAACAGATAAATTTTTAACCAGTAGATAGGGTCGTCCTCTACCTTAGCAATTTCGAGGACGAAATTATTTTAAGGGGGAAAGATTGTAATGACCCGTAATTTGGCAGGAGAATAATTAACTAATTTAATTATTAAAATATCATTTTGACGATATCGATGACCTGAATTAAATAATATTGAATATTTAATTAATATTTATAATGAATAATAAATTATAAATATCGAAATAGTCAGAAATAGTAGAATTCACAATAGAGTGTGAATTGAATAGTATACGAGATATGATTGAGTTTCGATTCGATATATAATAACGAATATATTGAATCGACGACAGTTGAACGTATAGTTTATAATATAATTATAATCGAGCTCAAAATGGCGTTGTAGTTCGCTATTTGGCGATTTGAACTTCAACTGAATATACCGGGTTCGTTTTAAGCCGGATTTCCGTGAAACAAGAAACGCGTAGAGCTGGTGGAGTATATCTTTCTAGTGGAAGAGAAAAATCTGGATTTCGTCGTGTAGATTTTGAGATATGTCCAAATCAAATTTTGGAATAGTCGCTATAGAATTGTTTATCGACCGTATCGGTTTATTCGATATAACTAGAGATCGGGTTTAAATTTAGACGAGGTTCTTTTGGGAAGTAGTGATAATTTAATTTTTAGAATTTTTCTGTAATTTTTAATTAATTAAATAAGCAACTTTTTATTTGGAGTATTTTGCACCTTGTTATCAACATTTTGAGGTTTCACAATATGAGTTAAACTACCGGTATTATTATATTTTTGGAATCCTGACATATTGCTGATTTCAAAGGTATATTTATTTCAGTCCGCAGCACTCGTACATGGATATAATTTTACGTAACGGGGTTCGCGAAAGCATTTATAACCCAACATGAGTCTAACCTATTCAATGCGTGGTATGTGAATACCCGGAGTCCACGAAGTAACCTACTGCACCGTTCCTTCTTCACTTGAAAAAAATTAAGATAAAAATATCTACAACAAATATCTAGAATGCCCAACCCTATAAATACACTTCTGCCGACTCCTTACGACCTAAATTCTTTTCCAACCATTTCTGTAGCCGCCACAAAAATTCATCTCAGCAAAGAAAATCCGATTCTCTGAAATCAAAACAAAAGTTTCGAGCCTCGTTCTTCTTTCTCTTCTGGAAATCTCGGCAACGAAGGAGGATCGAACTGAGTAGCAGTTCGAAATGGGTACGGACGTGGTTTGTTTGAGGAGGAAAACGTACTGTGCACTTGCGAGTTTGGGTGAGTAACGTGAGGAGATTGGTTCAGACGTGGGGAAGGAACTGTTAACGCAAGGAAGTGCCGCGAGTTGGTGATGGAGGAGTTCGGGTTAAAAGGGGTAGTAGCGGATCTAAATGGTGCAGAGTGGAGCTGTAGTGTACTGATGATAAAGTGTAAGTGTATTTTTGTATAGAGGAGGATGTATGTAGTGTAATGAATGTTGGGTCTTCAACTCTATAGAGAGAATACATGCATGGGGGACGGAGCATCAAGCAGGACTGTGAAGTACGAACAGTAAACTGAAGTGAGGAAGGATTTGTGGGCACACATAGGTAATGGAGCGGCAAAAGTTTTGTTCATTTAGAGGAGAAAATGAGACCAGCTTAGAGCAAATGGAAATGACGCAAGGAGTCGAATGTGGCATTTTGTTGAATCTATATGAAGAGAGAGGATGCAGGTATTTGTTTGTTTTTTTTGAATGGATGAATAGCGGCTCAGGGTTGTTACTGGAGCAGAAGTCATTTCGGGAAGAGGATACTGTTGGAGCCGGTTTCATAGTAAGCTGACCAGCCGATTTCAAGCCCAATATAATTTAAAGAAAAGGAGTGAAAATAAAGGCCCAAAAAGAATACGGGGGAAACAAAACTTTGGGAGCAAGGTACACGCCTTTGGGGTTCTGAAGTTAACAGGGAGTCAAAAGAAAATAAGGCCTAAGTAAGAAAATTAAATGAAGTTTTATTTTAAGTAAAAACATACACAACTTGTAATATTCGTATTTGGTACATTCGTTATCAGAAATTGATGAAACGAGTTGCGTTGGGATCGTATGGACGGGAGCAACACAATGAGACTGACTGGGAGTGAATCCGAGCTCGTTACAATTTATGGCGAAATAATTTGTCCGTCAAAATCAAAGACAGTTAATCGTTTTTAACGATAACAGTCCAGTGTGAGTAAAACTCGCCAACTCTGAACAGTTATATTTTTATAACGTATATTTAGAACTGTTAATCATCTGTTGATTGTTGTGTGTTGGTTGATTGATTGAACTGCTAGTCAGTTAGTGGAAATTATATATATATATATATATATAAATAAATAAATAAATAAACATATATATATAAACCGTTAAATATTATATATTGATGCTGTTATCAGAATAATCCGTACTGAACTGAAAGTGATGTTGATTTTATTGTTTAACATCTGTGATGCAGGGAAACAGGTTGGAGGGACCCAACTGGGTTCCTCAATATTTAAAATACTGTTTTGATTCATATATTCTGTTATATAATGTGGTATATAATCGTTTGTAGATTTTATGTGGTTGGACGTTATTGAACAGCGTGATTTGATATGATTGAATACCATAACATACCGGAATGTTGATAAGGGGATTTTCAAAGTGATGTCGAAAATAAAATATTTATAAATGGAATAATTTATAAATAAGAGATATTTATAAATTTGAACATTTGTAAATAAGGAATATTTATAAATTGGGATATTTATAAATAGGAGATATTTTAAAAAAGGAAAATAAATTCAAAATATTTCTTTTTGAATGGAAAGGCCTGTGTGGCGAGTTTGGGGATTTTCCCGATGCTCCTGATACAAAGGAGGTTATGGCGAAATTTCCCGGGAATTTAAGGAGTTAGAATATTTTTAAGAATAAATTTGAAAAGGAAATATTTGCAAACCATTTGCAAATAGAATAAAATAGAGAAAAGAAATATTTGTAAACCATTTACAAATAGAATTGGAAGGGGAATATTTAGAAAATAAATAGAGTTAATAAAAAGGAAATTGGTTTATAAAGGAAACCGCTATAAAAAGGAAAACGTTATTAAAAGGACATTTATAAAGTGAAGAACAGTTACTAATAGTAAATCTTTATAAATGAATAAACGTGTTAAAAAGGGGATCTTTTTAAAATGGATAAACGTTATAAAAAGGAGAAATCGAATATGGTGTTCGAAGTTAGAAATCGAATATGGTATTCGAAGTTAGTTAATCGAATATGGTATTCGAAAGGAGTTAATCGAATATGGTATTCGAAGTTAGTTAATCGAATATGGTATTCGAAAGGAGTTGATCGAATATGGTATTCGAAGTTAGTTAATCGAATATGGTATTCGAAAGGAGTTAATCGAATATGGTATTCGAAGTTAGTTAATCGAATATGGTATTCGAAAGTTAGTTAATCGAATATGTTATTCGAAAGGGGTTACTCGAGTCGAGTTAGTCAAATAGAGTTAACCAGTTAGAGTTAATCAGTTAGAGTTAACCAGTTAGAGTTAATCAGTTAGAGTTAATCGATTAGAGTTAAAACGAACTTGAGTTAATCAAGTGTAGTTATTTGAGATAGAGTTAATCAAACATAGTTATTCAGGATAAGTGTCATTCATCACGACTGCTAGCGTAATTCGCAGGGCTGTAAATAGCCTACGGCGGTCGGATGTTTCCTGAGGGAATCAGGCGTAACCATTGTGATCGCTGCGATCTAGGGTCAAGCGAATGGAGTAAATAGAGTTATCGAATATTAGTTATTTGAATGGAGTTAAATAGAGTTATCGAATATTAGTTATTCGAATGGAGTTAAATAGAGTTATCGAATATTAGTTATTCGAATAGAGTTAAATAGAGTTATCGAATATTAGTTATTCGAGTAGAGTTATCGAATATTGGTTATTCGAATAGAGTTAAATAGAGTTAGTCGAATATAGTTTATTCGAATAGAATTAAAGGAAAGGAGTTATCGATTATAGTTAATCGAAAGGAGTTATCGATTATAGTTTAATCGAAAGGAGTTATCGATTATAGTTAATCGAAAGGAGTTATCGATTAGTTTAATCGAAAGGAGATTATCGAATATAGTGTATTCGAAAGAAAGAGATCGAATATAGTTTATTCGAAAGAGAGAGATTTCGATTATAAGTTATTCGAAGAGAGATAATCGAATATAGGTTATTCGAAGAAGAGTTAATCAAATAGAGATTACTCGAAAGAGAATTATACGTCGAATTCAACTATATCGAATTCGGGAAAGTAATATTTACTTTTCGGTTTTTAAATCAAGAGTATACACTAATAAATTAGGGTTAGGTTTAATTATTCGAATTAAAGAATAAAGGTTATAATTGAAGTTAGATATTGCGAAAGTAGGGATTATAACGTTATCGTTAAAATCAATGTTTTCAATAAAGAAGTGGATTCGTAAATTGAATCCGAGAGTTACGTAAAGAAGTTGTAAAAGGTTTAAAAGATAAACTGTTACTATTTCGAAGTTATAACGTTGTTCAGTTAAGGTCTGAGAGGTAATTATACCCCAACTTGATTGACTTCCTTCTTAACTAAGGAATGGTAAGGTTTGATAGTGAATGATGGTTAAGTGAATTCAGTAAATGGTTTGAGTTGGCATAGCGATGTTTTATTTAAACATCGGTTTAAATCCAATAAAGGAACTTTGGAAATGTTTTCCAAATAAGAAATCAGAAATGTTTCTAATATAGAAAACAGGAAATGGAAATGTTTTCCATTGATAATAAAGTATATTTTCTAAAATTAGAAAATAAGAAATGTTGAATATATGGAAACAGGGGATAAGTAAATTAATGAACTAAAGAGACAAATGTTGAATGATGATTGATTGATATAATTTTCATCTGGAAATAATATCGTTGTTTGCACATGAGTTTTCCTTTGATAGTTAAATCACAGACTATCAATGTTTTGACCATTTTACATTGTTAATATGGAGAGACCGGTTGGATTTTTATCCAAAGAACCACTCTGTATTGGCATAAGCGTTGCGAATCATATATGCTGGACATATTGAAGACGGAGTAAAGTGCAAGGGCTGTTGTATAAATCTTAGATAACAATGGACTAAGATTGATGTATTGAATAGTGCCTTCAGTTTCGTTCAGTCCCAGAACGAACGTAAATGGACGAATGTCTGACAAAGTATTTCCAATGATCGAATGGGTTGGTCTGTATAAATATATATATGGTTGCAACGGATTTATCCCTTAGCATAACATCCAGGATATTTGTATAAACCAACTAATGATTTACGGATCTGATAATGTGGCATTCAAAGTGATCGTGTTATAAATGAATGGAAAGTAAGCGTAGCTTCTAGCCTCACATCCGGTAAATGACAGAAATCGGGCGGGCAGCATGGATAAGTCGGTCGCTCCGAAGTAGGGTGTATAATCACCTATCTAGAGAATATTCATTTGCTTCTTTTAATCTATCAATGTTGTCCCATATATATACGGGAAACGGTTGCTGATCCCAACCGTTGGTGATGTACATTCGATACACTCAAGCGAAATGAGTGGTCGGTCTTGTGTGGTTGAGTTGCAAGATGTTCTTGTTGAACTCCAGTGTATCGTTCCTAGAGTACACTGATCGGAAGGTGGTTCTATACCTTGTCATAGTTGGAAATCCATTACCCAATACGTGCTTGCGGTTTTGATTGTATACTATATAGTAGAACGTGAGATGAAAGCGTTTCTGCTAGATTGATATCTATTTGTACTTAGACATTATTATAATATCCGAATGATATTGCTTTACAAAGTTGTTTGGATTTTCATAAGGGAAAACCCATTCCATTTTCACGGCGTGGTCTTATGATATATCTGTTATTAAACCAAGTATTAGGAGTTTTATTCACACCAGTCCCATGACTGACCCGGAGTTTACTTTGTTGTTTTCCCTAAACACTTGGGTGCCTAAATTTGCACGGGCAGTCAAGTAGTCGTGTAAAGACCCGCATTCTACGCATCGGAGGATCGTAGAATATTTATTTCTTTCTCATATGAAGTCGTATAGTCATGTAACTTTGGGAAACATCCATTAGAGTCATTTCCCATGCTTATGATTTTTGTCGATTTTTTAAATGACCATTTTGCCCCTAGTTGGTACTGTTTTGGCCATAACTTTTGATTGGAAAGGAATTTTGACCTGAAACCACTTCCGTTAGACTCGTTTGATGGTTTACCTTTCCGTAGAGTGGTCACAATAGCCAAACGGACTTACCGTTTGGGAGATATGGCTGAATTAAGGTTTGGAAGGTGAAAAACTGCTTAACCGGGCCAAATCGGGTGATTAGTGAGTAGGCTCATAACCCATTTCGGGATTAGGGTTATGGGAAGGCTGAAATGAGATAGAGAATAATTCTATTTCAGTTTTCTAGCCTCCACTTATCACCAAGGAACCCTAAAAATGGCCTCCAACCTCTAAATCACCTCCAAATCACCTTTTGGTCAAGGATTTGGCTTAGCAACCTCTAATAAAGGAAGATCTACACCAAAGCAATATTGGAGCTGCTGTTTAGCATTGAGATTCACATCAAATTAGAGATTTATTTCAGATCTTAGTTTATTTGTGGCTAAGGTGAGTGATTTGCATAGTTTTACACTAATTATGGCTAGTTAAGGGTAATTAGTGTTAATTAGCGAATTTAAGCATGATAAAATTCTGGAAAAATGTTCATAAATTCCTAAATGATGTTTTAGACCTCTGATATGAATTTGGGTTAATTTGGTTAAGTTTTGCTAAACCTATCATTAGTTTCACCTAAACATGCTTAAGGGGAAATATGGGATTTTGGGTATGTTTGATCCATTTTAACCTATCATATTGATGTTTTGATGTTTGTGATTGATCATGCATGTTGCTATGACTGTATGATATGCTTTGTGATTGATTTCAATAGTTAGAATGGTCGAAAACGTCGTCGAATGGCGTAAACACTTGCTGGAACAGTTTCAGAAAACAGTGCAGGGTTCGGATCGGATATGGGGCTCGGATCGGATATGTTGAACTGGGCAAGGGATTCGATCGGATCGGAACCTGACACTTGGGAAAATTGGCAAAAAGGAAGGCCATGCTAATTGAACTGGGATCGGATCGGATTAAGGAGGATGGATCAGAGCGGAAGCACGAAGATGGATCGGATCGGAGCACGTGAAGGATGAGGAGACGGATCGGAGCGGAGGCACGAGCTGGAGGGGAGATGGCACCCGACCCGACCTGAAGTAAAGCACCCGACCCGACCCGAGGAGACACACCCGACCCGAACCGCACCAGAAGAAGGCCCGACCCGAACCGATGGAGGACACCCGACCCGAACCGATGGCTTGAAGAGGAACCCGACCCGACCCAGTATTGACCAATAACCCGAGATGCAAAGGTAGTCCAATATGAGAAGTTAGAGCTCAGGATCCAGTTGGGAACCGATGAGTTCACTTCATGGTTGGGCTTTGCTGCGGGACGTGTGCTAAGGAGTTGTCGACGTCCATAACTTCGATTCACCACTAAAAATGAATGATGGGCTACTTATCAGTGCAGTAGAGTCATTGCGACTCGAGGGGCAAGGTGATGGTAGCAAGACTACGTTATCAGTGCAGTAGAGTCATTATGACTTGAGGGGCAAGGTGATGCGTAGTAAGACTATGAGCCAGCGCAGATGGGGTGAATAACTCCATGGGGCAAGTGGACATAGTAAGGATTGGTAAGACTATGAGCCAGCGCAGATGGGGTGAATAACTCCATGGGGCAAGTGGACATAGTAAGGCTTGGTAAGGCTATGAGCCAGCGCAGATGGGGTGAATAACTCCATGGGGCAAGTGGACATAGTAAAGGATTAGTGGCTACGTTATCAGTGCAGTGAAGCCATTTATGACTTCATGGGGCAAAGTGATCGTAGCAAGGATGGGTGATCGAAGTGGTGAATATCGTATGCTTTATGCACTGAGTGAGAGATGTGAGGATGGATGCTATGTTTGATTGTTTGCCATCACTATGACATGCACACCTCCCCCACCTCCGTATCTTTACACTGTTTGATATGGCACCTTAGAGTGTTGTACAGTATGTAGTGCTAACTCTTTGGTTGCAGGTTCAGGTATGTTTTAGTCTACCTGTTATTGTTCACTTTAGATGCTTATCGCTCATACCAGGCTTTATGTCTGACCCAAAGTTTTATGTCTCCTCTTATTACTCTGGGTGCTCACACGAGCAGACTAGAGACAGGTTAGTTGGTGATGCGCGAGTAGCTGATTCGGAGGCGGGCAGGAGGCTTCCACGTATGATATATATGTATACACATTCTCCCTGTGTCGTTGGTGGTCGCTACTTGGGCATTAGTAGTGTACCTCCTTTATCTTGCTTTTGCTTTGAGACAGTTGAAAAGTTGTAATAAGCTATATTTTGGATTTTCGCTGCTATGATGCTTAGTTCTGGTTTTTAGCTTATGCGCTGTCTCTCTTGTTTTATGTCAAGTATGTTATTATTATATTTTATTCTATGCGCTGTGAGACATTCTACAGGTTCTTTGTATGTTCATTTCCTTCTTCCTTTTTCCTTCTAACGACCCGTTCCGTGCTAACTGGACATGTGTACAGCGCACTTTTGGAGTAAATGTCGGTTGGTGCGGGGCGGGCCGTTACACTTGGTATCAGAGCTCTAGGTTGCGTAGTTAACCTAGGGAAAGACACTAGGGAGAGATAGTACGTATATGAGAGCGCGTATTTGTGATTACTTTGGTTTTTAAAAGCTATATATGTATATACTATTAGTAGTATAAGAACGAAGTCGCATTGCACTAGCACCACTATGGGGTCGTTAATCGTTTCCCTTTCTCAGATTGACGATGAGCCGAGACACGAGGGGTGCTGGTAGAGGGACCAACCAGGGGAATGCCGCTGACATGAGGGCGATGTTTACTAACCTCATAAGAGATATGCTTAGAGAAGTGCAAGGGGAAGTTCCCAATCCCGGAGTTGGTGTTGGCCCAGTAGTGCAGGCGCCTAGGGTCGATTTCACCAAGTTGTGCAAGGATTACACTAACCTTGGTGGGAAACCATTCCACGGAACGGAGTCGGCCACGGATGTTCAGGACTGGATGGATAGCTGTGACCGTATCTTCGATGACTTGGGTCTTGAGGATGCGATGAAGAGAAGGCTAGCGTCTCGTCAGCTGCAAGGACGAGCGATCAAATTGGTGGAATGCCATTAGAACAACTACTCCAGAGGACCAGGTTACTTGGGTTCAGTTCAAGGCTCGCTTTAGCGAGAAGTTTATTCCAGCTGCCCAGAAGTCAGTATTGTTCAAGAGGTTCTTGGAACTCAAGTAGAACGGAAGGGCAGTTTCTGATTATATTGCTGAGTTCGACACTTTGTCGAAATATGGACTATCTCTTATCGATACTCCTGAAAAGAAGAATGAGAAGTTCATTACTGGTTTGGATGGATACTTGGGGGAAAGGCTTATTAATCACATCGATGAGACTTTTGAATCGATTGTAGGGAAGGCTTTGAGATCAGAGAGTCTTTACCCTAAGTCAAAGACTGAGGCTGCATCTACAGAAGGGCCAAAGCCGTAAGCAGGCGGTGGAGGCAAGAATAACTCTCAGAATAAGAGGAAGCAGGACCAATCTAAAGGTGGCCAGAAAAAGAGCAAGAAGGATGTTGAGTGCTTCAGCTGTGGTAAGAAGGGCCATTATGCTAAAGATTGTCGGGCCAAGCCAGCAGATAAGAAGTGCTTCAACTGTGGTCAAGTGGGATATTTCAAGGATAAGTGTCCGCAACCTCTTAAGGAGAAGCAGATTGTGAAAGCATATGTTATTGATGCTGTTCCTTCTTCGTCGAATGCCCCAACTGCGGCGGAGAAAGGAAAGAATGTTGTTATTTAAGGTATGCTTTCTATTTATGATATACCAGTTCGAGTTTTGTTTGATACTGGGGCTTCCCGTTCCTTCATATCTAGTGACCTGGTAGATAGGTTGGGACTGGAACCCGAGATAGTCGATAGACCATTGGTTGTGACGAACCCGATTGGTGGTTCGACTAGCCTTAGTATGATTTGCAGGAATTTGGTCTTATCGAGTCATGGATGTATGTTTATTTTTGATTGCTTTGTTTTGGGCTTTACTGGGTATGGCATTATATTGGGAGTCGATTGGCTCCAAAGATACGGGGTGGTGGTAGACTGTGAGGTCTTTTTGGTGACAATGAAGGCAGATGATGGGCGGAGGGTAGTGTTTGGTAGTCTACCTAGTGATGGGGTTATGGCTAGTTTTGTAAATTCCCTCGACATCCCGTAGGATGAGTTGTCAGATGTGCCCGTGGTTGGCCAGTATCCGGACGTCTTCGAGGAGGTGACCGGGCTTCCACCACACCGAGAGATTGAGTTCCGTATTGATTTAGTGAAAGATGCCAGACCTATAGTGATGCCACTTCGTCGTATGGCACCAAGGGAGCAGCGAGAGCTCGGGGTGTAAGTCAGCAATCTTTTGAAGAAGGGATTTATTAGGAGTGTCTCTGAGTGGGGAGCACCAGTTATGTTTGCCACTAAGGCAGATGGTTCCCTTCATTTGTGTGTGGACTATCGCGAGTTGAATAAGGTAACGAGGAAGAATAAGTATCCTATACCATGGATAGATGATTTGTTTGATCAGCTGGAAGGAGCAAGAGTGTTCTCCCAGTTGGACCTCGCGACAGGATTTCATCAGCTTCGAGTAGCAGATGAGAGTGTTCCGAAAACGGCATTTAGGACGCCGTCTGGATTTTATGAGTGGTTGGTCATGCCATTTGGGTTGACCAATGCACCAGCCTATTTTGTGGATCTTATGAATCGAGTATTCAGAGATCAGTTGAATAAGTTTGTTCTTGTGTTCGTGGATGATATCCTTGTTTACTCAAGGACCGAGGAGGAACACAAGGGGCAATTGAGGATAGTGATGGAGGTGTTGAGGAAACACCAATTGAAAGCGAAATTCTCTAAGTGTCATTTTTGGAGAAGGGAAGTGAGATTCTTGGGTCATGTTGTTTCAGAGAGTGGTATTGCCATGGACCCTGCGAAGGTGGCTACGGTACAGGATTGACCTACGCCCAAGAATGTAACAGATGTAAAAAGTTTCTTGGGATTAGCTGGATATTATCGTAAGTTTATCCAGGACTTCTCCAAGATAGCAGCACCGTTGACTCAATTGACTAAGATGAATCAGTCCTTCGTCTGGGACGGAGTGTGTGAGGATGCCTTCAAGAGTCTAAAGGAGAGGTTGACGCGGGCGCCAGTGTTAGTCATTCCTAAAGGGAATGAAGAGATGACGGTATACACGGATGCTTGTGGTACCAGACTGGGTGTTGTATTGATGCAAGGAGGTAGGGTTGTAGCTTATGCTAGTCGACAGCTAAAGCCGCATGAGAAGAAGTATCCTACCCATGATTTGGAATTGGCAGCGATTGTATTTGCGCTGAAGATGTGGAGACACTATCTCTTGGAAGAAAGATTTGAGTTGTTTACCGATCATAAATCGTTAAAGTATCTCTTCTCTCAGAAAGATCTGAATCTCCGTCAGCAAAGATGGTTAGAGTTCTTGGCTTCGTATGATTTTGATATCGCATACACACTTGGGAAGGGTAATGCGGTAGCCGATGCCTTGAGTAGGAGACAGGCCAGCTTAGGGGCAATGTTTCTTGAATGGAAGCAACTGGAGTATATCGCGGGGTTTGATTTCAGACCAAGGTGCGAATTGGATCCAGTTATGCTAGCTAGTTTGGCGATCAGACCCACTTTGATGGAGCGGATTGGTTCCAGCCAGAGGGACGATCCTAACCTATTGGAAATCATCTCCAAGTTAGAGATGAACATCGACGGTGAGGAGATGAGTGCGTATGGGCTTGATCGAGATGGATGGCTTTGAAAGAATGGAAGACTAGTTGTACCCAACGTGAATGGTTTGAGAGATGAAGTGCTTAGAGAATGTGATCACTCAAAACTGACTATACATCCCGGTGGTAATAAGATGTATCGAGACATGAAGCGGACTTACTACTGGGAAGGGATGAAAAGAGACGTTGGGAAGTTTATATCCAAATGCATGAATTGCCAGCTAGTTAAAGATGAGCAAAAGAAGCCTAGTGGTTTGTTGCAACCATTAGAAATTCCCGAGTGGAAATGGGAGCAAGTCTCGATGGATTTCATCGATGGTTTACCGAGGACTAGATCGGGATATGATAGCATTTGGGTAATTGTGGATCGATTGACTAAGAGCGCAAGATTTATACCAGTCAAATCGACCAGGACAGCAGCTAAGTTGGCAGAACTGTATATGAAGTGGGTAGTGAGATTTCATGGAGTACCCAAAAGCATTGTGAGTGACCGAGACCCGTTGTTCACTAGTGGGTTTTGGAAGAGCTTACAAGAGGCTCTAGGGTCAGGATTACATCTCAGTACCGCATATCATCCTCAGACCGATGGTCAGACGGAGAGGGTGAATCGTATATTGGAAGATCTCTTGAGAGCTTGTATATTGGATTTTGGTGGGTCATGGGATGACCATTTGCATCTAGTGGAGTTTGCATATAATAATAGCTACCAATCCAGTATCGGTATGGCTCCATATGAGGCCTTGTACGGAAGACCGTGCAACTCACCATCATGTTGGATAGAGACTGGCGAGAAGTTTGTGCTTGGACCAGATGTGGTGAGGGAAACTTCCGATAAGATCAAGATCATTCAACAACGAATGAAAGCTGCTCAAGATAGGCAGAAGAGTTATGCTGATAAGAGGAAAAGAGACATGAAATTCTCCGTTGGTGACTTAGTGTTTGTCAAGATCTCTTCGTTAAAGAGCGTGATTCGATTTGGCAGGAGAGGCAAGTTGGCACCAAGTTTTGTTGGCCCATTCCCTGTTCTTGAACTAGTCGGGAATTTGACATATAGAGTTGGCTTACCAGAGAAAATGGCGGGAGTTCACAATGTATTTCATGTTTCCCAACTAAGGAAGTTCGTTCACGACTCAGATATGACTATTTCACCTGATCAGTTGGCGGACTTCGAAGTAGAACCTGAGGCGGTTGGGAACCGCAAGCCGATTCGTATTGTGGGGCACGATACGAAGCAACTTCGAAGGAAGGCGGTGAAGCTAGTCAAGGTTCAGTGGGGCGAGGACGAGAATGATTGTACTTGGGAGACAGAGGAGGGCATTAGGAAGGCATATCCAGAACTCTTTGCCTGGTAAGACTTTCTTCGTAACTTGGTTTTCCGCATGCTAGGATAGACTTGTTTTGCATGTTTGATTGTTGTTTTATGATTGATAGGCATGCGGGACCTTTGTGTGTGTTTCGATTAGGGAATTTCGGGGGCGAAATTTCTTAAGGGGGGGAGAGTGTAATGACCCGCATTCTACGCGTCGGAGGATCGTAGAATATTTATTTATTTCTCATATGAAGTCGTATGGTCATGTAACTTTGGGAAACATCCATTAGAGTCATTTCCCATGCTTATGATTTTTGTCGATTTTTTAAATGACCATTTTGCCCCTAGTTGGTACTGTTTTGGCCATAACTTTTGATTGGAAAGGAATTTTGACCTGAAACCACTTCTATTAGACTCGTTTGATGGTTTACCTTTCCGTTGAGTGGGTACAATAGCCAAACGGACTTACCGTTTGGGAGATATGGCTGAATTAAGGTTTGGAAGGTGAAAAACTGCTTAACCGGGCCAAATCGGGTGATTAGTGAGTAGGCCCATAACCCATTTCGGGATTAGGGTTATGGGAAGGCTGAAATGAGATAAAGAATCATTCTATTTCAGTTTTCTAGCCTCCACTTATCACCAAGGAACCCTAAAAATGGCCTCCAACCTCTAAATCACCTTTTGGTCAAGGATTTGGCTTAGCAACCTCTAGTCAAGGAAGATCTACACCAAAGCAACATTGGAGCTGCTGTTTAGCATTGAGATTCACATCAAATTAGAGATTTATTTCAGATCTTAGTTTATTTGTGGCTAAGGTGAGTGATTTGCATAGTTTTACACTAATTATGGCTAGTTAAGGGTAATTAGTGTTAATTAGCGAATTTAAGCATGTTAAAATTCTGGAAAAATGTTCATAAATTCCTAAATGATGTTTTAGACCTCTGATATGAATTTGGGTTAATTTGGTTAAGTTTTGCTAAACCTATCATTAGTTTCACCTAAACATGCTTAAGGGGAAATATGGGATTTTGGGTATGTTTGATCCATTTTAACCTATCATATTGATGTTTTGATGTTTGTGGTTGATCATGCATGTTGCTATGACTGTATGATATGCTTTGTGATTGATTTCAATAGTTAGAATGGTCGAAAACGTCGTCGAATGGCGTAAACACTTGCTGGAACAGTTTCAGAAAACAGTGCAGGGTTCGGATCGGATCGGATATGGGGCTCGGATCGGATATGTTGAACTGGGCAAGGGATTCGATCGGATCGGAACCTGACACTTGGCAAAATTGGCAAAAAGGAAGGCCACGCTAATTGAACTGGGATCGGATCGGATTAAGGAGGACGGATCGGAGCGGAAGCACGAAGATGGATCGGATCGGAGCACGTGAAGGATGAGGAGACGGATCGGAGCGGAGGCACGAGCTGGAGGGGAGATGGCACCCGACCCGACCTGAAGTAAAGCACCCGACCCGACCCGAGGAGACACACCCGACCCGAACCGCACCAGAAGAAGGCCCGACCCGAACCGATGGAGGACACCCGACCCGAACCGATGGCTTAAAGAGGAACCCGACCCGACCCAGTATTGACCAATAACCCGAGATGCAAAGGTAGTCCAATATGGGAAGTTAGAGCTCAGGATCCAGTTGGGAACCGATGAGTTCACTTCATGGTTGGGCTTTGCTGCGGGACGTGTACTAAGGAGTTGTCGACGTTCATAACTTCGATTCACCACTAAAAATGAATGATGGGCTACTTATCAGTGCAGTAGAGTCATTGCGACTCGAGGGGCAAGGTGATGGTAGCAAGACTACGTTATCAGTGCAGTAGAGTCATTATGACTTGAGGGGCAAGGTGATGCGTAGTAAGACTATGAGCCAGCGCAGATGGGGTGAATAACTCCATGGGGCAAGTGGACATAGTAAGGACTGGTAAGACTATGAGCCAGCGCAGATGGGGTGAATAACTCCATGGGGCAAGTGGACATAGTAAGGCTTGGTAAGGCTATGAGCCAGCGCAGATGGGGTGAATAACTCCATGGGGCAAGTGGACATAGCAAAGGATTAGTGGCTATGTTATCAGTGCAGTGAAGCCATTTATGACTTCATGGGGCAAAGTGATCGTAGCAAGGATGGGTGATCGAAGTGGTGAATATCGTATGCTTTATGCACTGAGTGAGAGATGTGAGGATGGATGCTATGTTTGATTGTTTGCCATCACTATGACATGCACACCTCCCCCACCTCCATATCTTTACACTGTTTGATATGGCACCTTAGAGTGTTGTACAGTATGTAGTGCTAACTCTTTGGTTGCAGGTCCAGGTTCAGGTATGTTTTAGTCTACCTGTTATTGTTCACTTTAGATGCTTATCGCTCATACCAGGCTTTATGTCTGACCCAGAGTTTTATGTCTCCTCTTATTACTCTGGGTGCTCACACGAGCAGACTAGAGACAGGTTAGCTGGTGATGCGCGAGTAGCTGATTCGGAGGCGGGCAGGAGGCTTCCACGTATGATATATATGTATACACATTCTCCCTTTGTCGTTGGTGGTCGCTACTTGGGCATTAGTAGTGTACCTCCTTTATCTTGCTTTTGCTTTGAGACAGTTGAAAAGTTGTAATAAGCTATATTTTGGATTTTCGCTGCTATGATGCTTAGTTCTGGTTTTTAGCTTATGCATTGTCTCTCCTGTTTTATGTCAAGTATGTTATTATTATATTTTATTCAATGCGTTGTGAGACATTCTACAGGTTCTTTGTATGTTCATTTCCTTCTTCCTTTTTCCTTCTAACGACCCGTTTCGTGCTAACTGGACATGTGTACAGCGCACTTTTGGAGTAAATGTCGGTTGGTGCGGGGCGGGCCGTTACAAGTCGGGATTTTACAGATACACTTGGAGAGCTTGGAGTAGGAGGCTTCAGGATTCTATAGCTATTATTATTTCCGCTGTTGTTGTAAGTATTGTACTCTGATAAGTGATATTGTGTATATATATATATATATATATCTGTTTGTATTTCAAAAGTTATGTTATATTTTATTTGTTCCGTTGTGAGATTCGTGTTTACTCTGATGATGATGTTCTTCTTCTTCTTCTTCTATTCTATTAGTTCTACCTTATCTATTCTCACCCTCTATCTTCTTTCTATTAGTTTCTTGAACTCCCGGTGCAATTTTGGGTTGGACTTGTGTTATTTGGTCAGCTCAAATTGGACCGGATTTTCGGGTCACTACATCGGGGTGTAAGTAAGCGATCTTTTGAAGAAGGGGTTTATTAGAAGAAGTGTCTCCGAGTGGGCAGCACCAGTTGTGTTTGCCACTAAGGAAGATGGTTCCCTTCGGTTGTGTGTGGACTATCGCGAGTTGAATAAGGTGACGAGGAAGAATAAGTATCCTCTACCGCGAATAAATGATTTGTTTGGTCAACTGGAAGGAGGAAGAGTGTTTTCCCAGTTGGACCTCGCGACAGGATTTCATCAGCTCCGAGTAGCGGCTGAGAGTGTTCCGAAAACGGCATTTAGGACGTCGTCTGGATTCTATGAGTGGTCGGTCATTCCATTTGGGTTGACCAACGCACCAGCATACTTCGAGGATCTTATGAATCGGGTATTCAGAGATCAGTTGAATAAGTTTGTTCTTGTGTTTGTAGACGGCATCCTTGTTTACTCGAGGACAGAGGAAGAACACAAGTTACATTTGAGGATAGTGATGGAGGTGTTGAGAAGACACCAATTGAAAGCGAAATTTTCTAAGTGTCACTTCTGGAGGAGGGAAGTGAAATTCTTGGGCCATGTTGTTTTAGAGAATGGTATTGTCGTGGACCCTGCGAAGGTAGCTACGTAGAGGATTGGTCTACGCCCAAGAATGCAACAGACGTAAGAAGTTTCTTGGGGTTAGCTGGACATTATCGTAAGTTTATCCAGGGCTTCTCCAAGATAGCAGCATCGTTGACTCAGTTGACTAAGAAGAATCAAGCCTTCATCTGGGATGGAGTGTGTGAAAATGCATTCAAGAGTCTAAAAGAAAAGTTGATGCATGCGCCAGTGTTAGTCATTCCTAATGGAATGAAGAGATGACGGTATACACGGATGCTTGTGGTACCGGACTAGGTGTTGTATTGATGCAAGGAGGTAGGGTTGTAGCTTATGCTAGTCAGCAACTAAAGCCGAATGAGAAAAGGTATCCTACCCATGATTTGGAACTGGCAGCGATCGTGTTCGCGTTGAAGATGTGGAGACATTATCTCTTGGGGGAAAGATTTGAGTTGTTTACCGATCATAAATCATTAAAGTATCTCTTCTCTCAGAAGGATCTGAATCTCCGTCAGCAGAGATGGTTAGAGTTCCTGGCTTCGTATGATTTTGATATCGCATATACACATGGGAAAGGCAATGCGGTAGCCGATGCCTTGAGTAGGAGACATGCCAGTTTAGGGGCTATGTTTCTTGAATGGAGGCAACTTGAGTATATCGCAGGGTATGATTTCAGACCAAAGTGTGAATTGGATCCAGAGATGTTAGCTAGTTTGACGATCAGACCCATTTTGATTGAGCGGATTGGTTCCAGTCAGAGGGACAATCCTAATCTATTGGAAATCATCTCCAAGTTAGAGATGAATATTGATGGTAAGGAGATGAATTTGTATGGGCTTGATCGAGAAAGATGGCTTCGAAAGAATGGAAGACTAGTTGTACCCAACGTGAATGGTTTGAGAGATGAAGTGCTTAGGGAATGTCATCACTCAAAACTGACCATACACCCCGGTGGTGATAAAATATATCGAGACATGAAGCAGTCTTACTACTGGGAAGGGATGAAAAGAGATGTTGGGAAGTTTATATCCAAGTGCATGAATTGCCAGCTAGTTAAAGCCGAGCAAAAGAAGCCTAGTGGTTTGTTGCAACCATTAGAAATTCCCGAATGGAAATGGGAGCAAGTCTCGATGGATTTCATTGATGGTTTACCAAGGACTAAATCGGTACCTAATAGCATTTGGGTAATTGTGGATCGATTGACCAAGAGTGCAAGTTTTATACCAGTCAAATCGACCAGAACGGCAGCTAAGTTAGCAGAACTGTATATGAAGTGGGTAATGAGATTTCATGGAGTACCTAAAAGCATTGTGAGTGACTGATACCCGTTGTTTACTAGTGGGTTTTGGAAGAGCTTACAAGAGGCTCTAGGGTCGGAATTATATCTCAGTACCGCGTATCATCCTCAAACCGACAGTCAGATAGAGAGGGTGAATCGTATATTGGAAGATATCTTGAGAGATTGTATATTGGATTTTGGTGGATCATGGGATGACCATTTGCATCTAGTAGAGTTTGCATATAATAATAGCTATCAATCCAGTATCGGTATGGCTCCATATGAAGCTTTGTACGGAAGACCGTGCAACTCACCATCATGTTGGATAGAGACCGGTGAGAAGTTTGTGCTTGGACCAAATGTGGTAAGGGAAACTTCAGATAAGATTAAGATCATCCAACAATGGATGAAGGCTGCCCAGGATAGGCAGAAGAGTTATGCTGATAAGAGGAGAAGAGACTTAAAATTCTCCGTTGGTGACTTGGTGTTTGTCAAGATTTCTCCGTTGAAGAGCGTGATACGATTTGGCAGGAGAGGCAAGTTGGCACCAAGATTTGTTGGCCCATTCCCAGTTCTCGAATAAGTTGGGAATTTGACGTATAGAGTTGACTTACCCAAGAAGATGGCAGGAGTTCACAACGTATTTCATGTTTCCCAGCTAAGGAAGTTCGTGCACGACCTAGATATGACTATTTCACCTGATCAGTTAGAGGACCTCGAAGTGGAACCTGAGGCGGTTGGGAAACGCAAGCCGATTCGTATTGTCGAGCACGATACAAAGCAACTTCGAAGGAAGGCGGTGAAGCTAGTCAAGGTTCTGTGGGGCAAGAAGGAGAATGACTGTACTTGGGAGACAGAGGAGAGCATTAGGAAGACGTATCCAGAACTCTTTGCCTGTAAGGTTTACTCTACAATTTAGTTATTCCACATGCTAGGATAGACTTGTTTTGCTTGTTTTGCATGTTTGATTGTTGTTTTATGGCTGATAGGCATGCGGGACCTTTTGTGTGTTTTGGTTAGGGAATTCCGGGGGAGAAATTTCTTAAGGGGGAGAATGTAACAACCCGCATTCTACGCATCGGAGGATCGTAGAATATTTATTTCTTTCTTATATGAAGTCGTATGCTCGTGTGGCTTTGGGAAACGACCATTGGGGTCATTTCCCATGTTCATGATTTTTGCCGATTTTTAGATGACCGTTTTGCCCCTAGTTGATCTTGTTTCGGCCATAACTTTTGACTAGAAAGGAATTTTGACCTGAAACCACTTCCATTGGCTTCGGATGATGGTTTACCTTTCCGTAGAGTGGACACATGTGAGAAACGGACTTACCGTTTGGGATATATGGCTGAAATAAAGTTTGGAAGGTGAAAAACTGCTTAACCGGGCCAAATAGGGTGATTAATGAATGGGCCCATAACCCATTTTGGGATTAGGGTTATGAGGAGGCTGAAAAGAGTTAGGGTTTCATTCCATTTCAGTTTTCTAGACGCCACTTACCTCTTAGAAACCCTAAAAATGCCCTCCAACCTTTAAATCACCTCCAAATCACTTTCTAATCAAGGATTAAGCTTAGCAACATCAAATCAAGGGAGATCTTCACCAAATCAAGATTAGAGCTGTTGTTTTGCATTTCTATTCGCGCCCAAACAGAGATTTATTTTAGATCTAAGGTTTATTTGTGGCTAAGGTGAGTGATTAGCTTGCTTTTACACTAATTATGGCTAATTAGTATTGATTAGTGTTAATTAGCGTTTTTAAACGTAAATAAAATCTGGAAAAATATTTATAAATTCTTAAAAGATGTTTTAGACCTTTGTTGTTAATTTGGTTAAGTTTTGCTAATCCTATCATTAATTATGCTTGAACATGCTTAAGGGAAAACAAGGGGTTTTGGCTATGTTTGATCCATTTTAACCTATCATATTGATGTTTTGGTGTTTGAGGTCACTTCTATTTGTTGCTATGACTTTGTGGTATGCTTTGTGATTGATTAGAATAGCTAGAGTGGTTGAAAACGCCATCGAATGGCTCGCTGGACAAAATGCAGGAAATGGACAGGGACCGGACCGGATCGGATGGGGAGGTCTGAACCGAACCGTTCGAGTGGCCCATCCACGATCCGCCCCCTTGCATCCGAACCGAGCCTGCATGCTACGATTTGACTTGAAACCTAGAGGATATCACGACCAACCCGATCAACCAGAAGTACTCCGACCCGATCCGCCATAGTACCCCGACACGAACCGATGTACTACGATTGGACTTGGAAGCTGCGATCCGACCCGGTGTGCTTTGGAGGAGACCGATCCGAACCGCCA
Source organism: Allium sativum (assembly GCA_030737875.1). Lineage (NCBI taxonomy): Eukaryota > Viridiplantae > Streptophyta > Magnoliopsida > Asparagales > Amaryllidaceae > Allium > Allium sativum. The sequence continues at coordinate 52,218,637 of CM060927.1, forward strand.
CCAGATGAAGACCACGATCCGATCCGGAGAAGCTTGGCACGAATCGATCCAGTGGGGGATACTGAAGGCCGATCTGAACCGCTATGACATGAAGGCGACGATCTGAACCGATCTGATGAAGACAAATAACCCGAGATGCAAAAGTAGTCCAAATGGAAGTTAGAGCTCAGGATCCAGTTGGGAAGCAATGAGTTCACTTCATGATTGGGCTTTGCTGCAGGACGTGTGCTAAGGAGTTGTCGACGTTCATAACTTCAATTCACAACTGAAAAGGAATGATGGGCTACGTATCAGTGCAGTAGAGTCATCATGACTCGAGGGGCAAAGTGATCGTAGCAAGACTATGAGCCAGTGCAGTGGAGCCGTTGTGACTCCATGGGGCAGAGTGGACATAGTAAAGGATTAGTAAGGCTATGAGCCAGTTCAGTAGGGTGTGTATGAATCCATGGGGCAAAGTGGACATAGCGAAGGATTAGTGGCTATGGATCAGTGCAGTGAAGCCGTTGTGACTTCATGGGGCAGAGTGATCATAGCAAAGTATTGGGTGGTCGAAGTGGTGGATATCGTATGCTTTACGCACTGAGTGAGAGATGTGAGGATGGTTGCTATGCTTGATTGTTTTCCATCACTGTGACATGCACACCCCCACCCCCGTATGCTTGTACACCATATGTTAGTGGCACCTTAGAGTGTTGTACAGTATGTAGTGCTAACTCTTTGGTTGCAGGTCCAGGTTCGGGTATGGTTTAGTATACCTGTTATTATTCTGTTTAGCTACTTATCATTTATACCAGACTTTTGTCTGACCCAAACTTTTATGTCTCTTCTTATTACTCTGGGTGCTCCTAAACGAGCAGACTAGAGACAGGTTAGCTGGTGATGCACGAGTAGCTGATCTGGGGCGAGCAGGAGGCTTCCACGTATGATATATATGGATATTCTCCATGTGTCATTGGTGGTCACTACTTGGGCATTAGTAGTGTACCTTCCTTATCTTGCTTTAGAGACAATTTTAAAAGTTGTAATAATGATATTGTGGAACATAAGTTGTATTCTGATTTTCCGCTGCTATGATAGTTTGTCTCAGCTTATATATTGTCTCACCTGTTTTATGTCAAGTATGTTGTTATTATATTTTGTTCCATGCGCTGTGAGACATTCTATAGGTTCTTTGTTGATTCCTCGTCTTCTTTCTTTTCTTCTGACGACCGTTTCGTGCTAACTGAACATGTGTACAACGCAAATTTTTGGAGTAAATGTCGGTTGGTGCGGGCGGGCCATCACAAAGTGGATTGTTCGACATATACATTCTCTTTGATAAATCCATTGAGGAATGCACTCTTGACATCCATCTGATATAGTTTGAAATTGTGGTGATAAGTAAAAGATAATAAGATTCTAATAGCTTCAAGTAGAGCAATCGGCGCAAATGTTTCTTCATAATTGATAACTTCTTCCTGATTATATCCTTGTGCTACTAATCCGGCTTTATTTCTGGTGATATTACATTGTTCATCAGCCTTATTTTTATAAACCCATTTAGTACCAATTACTGAATGATACGTTGGTCTTGGAACAAGTTTCCAGACATCATTGCGCTTGTACTGATTTAGTTCTTCCTGCATGGCAATGATCCAGTAATCATCAGTAGCAGCCTCTTTTGGATTCTTAGATTCGATATTTGAAAGAAACGTGACATGACCCATTTGATGGAGCTGACTCCTTGTTTTGACTTGTGATGTCACTTCCTCGATTATATTTTGGGTCGGATGATCTCTTAATATTCTTGGTGGAGATCGTAACTCACATGTTTGAGGAATATTTTCAACAACTATTTTAGAGTCAGAATCAATATTTGTGATGACTGGATTATCAATGACTATAGTTTCGTCATCATCTGATGTATTATGAGGGTGTTGATAGAATTCATCGATTGAGACATGAAGTGATTCTTCAATAATTTTGGTTCGTTTATTAAATATACGATATGCCTTGCTATGTTCCGGATAACCGAAAAATATACCTTCATCGGCTTTTGGATCAAATTTGCTGAGCTGGTCTATTGTATTTAAGATAAAGCACTTAGAACCAAAGACTTTGAAATATGAGATATTAGGCTTTCTTTTGTTAAATAATTCATAAGGCGTATTCTTGGTGAGAGGTCGAATGGACACAAGATTCAAAACATAACATGCAGTTGCAATAGCTTCTACCCAGAAATGTTTTGGTAAAGTGGTTCCATTTAATAATGTTCTTGCACATTCTTGTAAGGTCCGGTTTTTCCGTTCTACAACCCCTTTTTGTTGTGGAGATCTAGGAAATGAAAAATATATATGTACGTTTCTTTGTACAAAAATGTTCAAACTCATTATTTTCGAACTCTCCGCCATGATCACTTCTTTTATTTTTAACCTGAAGCACTTTCGATTTCTGAATTATTTTGACGAAAGATTTGAATTGTTTGAAACTGTCACTTTTGTTTTTCAGGAAAATTATCCAGATGTAATGAGAGTAACCATCTACAGTTACAAACACATATCGACTATGGTTTATTGACTGAACCTGAGTTGATCTCCATATGTTGTAACTCAAGTGGTGGTAATGTTGGTATGACTTTCTTGGATTTAAAAGATGATTTAGTCAATTTTCCTAATTGACATGTGTCACAAATGTTGTCAACATTAAAGCTCACTTTCGGTAAACCTCTAACTTGATCGTTTTTGGCCAGCTTGTCGATAGTCCTAAAGTTTATATGACAAAAGCTTTTGTGCTATAGCCATGGATCATTATCATTAGCTATAAGACACATATCTGAATTATGATTTATATTCATATTCAGAATACATATTTCTGTCTCTATAACCTTCGAAAACTAAATTATGATTTATATCTAAAATACTACACTTATTATCTGAAAAGGAAATTGTAAATCCCTTATCGCATAATTGACTAATACTACGTAAATTGTGTTTCAGATTCTTAACTAGCAAGACATTGGTAATAAGAGGTAAGTTATATATACCAATATTGCTCACATCGCCTTTGCTGATGATATAGCCTTTTGAATTATCTCCAAAAGTGACGAAGCCAGCATCTTAATATGTAGTATTTGTCAATAAGCTCTTGTCTCCAGTCATATGCTTCAAGCAACCACTCTCCAATATCCACTTTCCTCTTTTCTTAAGTGGGACCTGCAAAGAATAAGATTAACTCCATGGTACCCACTTTTTCATAGGGTCCTAAGAGTTAGGTCTTAGGAGTCCAAACCTGTAGGGTCTGGTATCCCCTTTATATAAATAATTAGAATTAAGATGCACAAGATTCATGAAATGCCTAATATATTTGTTCCTAATCAAATTGTTATTTGTTTTAGGAACCCATATCTTGATAGTCCTGACATTTTCCTTTTGAAATTTCACAACTGGTTTTTGCTTGGAATATACTAAACTAAGTTTTTTCTTAGCTTCTTTCTTGTGTAGTACTACATCTTTTTTCTTCTTTTTATAACCGAGATGTTTCTTGTTTCTTATATCCCAAACCTTGTTTATTTGAAGCAGATTGTGAAATGTCAATGATTTTTGTCAAATTTTCTTGACCTTTGTTAAAGTTAGAAAGATTTTGAGTAATATTGTCTAACTTAGTTTGTAAACTAGCTTTTTCTAGGTCTAGAATTTTGACTTTTGCCTTTAGCTCATGATTTTCAGTATTAAGAGCATCATTTTTCTCTTTTTGAGTTTCAATTTCTTGACTTTAGAACCAATGTTAGATGATGATTTTTGAATTTTTTTTCAAGTTCTTCTTCTAATATTTTCTTCTCGTATTTTAACATATCTCTTTCAAACTCTGCTCTACTCAAATCAACTTTGATTTCTTTGAATTGTCATTTAATGTCTTTATATTTAACTATCATTTCAGCATTAATATCAAGTACTTCATCAAATGTAGGAATTTTTCATTTGGTATCGGAGCGTCGTATTACATAATCTGTGTGTACTAGCACGTACGCTTTTTTCATTTGGTATCGAAGAACCGTCCTACGTCCAGTCCAAGACTTCTATCTGGATTTTCACTAACAACTACCTCGCTTCACCCAAAGGAACATGTTTACAACACCAGAGCAGACGAACATGATTTCATGGCTCTAACAACACTGAGGACTTCAACACGTGCCTCTTACAACATCGAGGACTTCAACTAAGACGAATACGATTGTTGTTGACAATATATGTTCTTGATAACAAACAATAGCCATGATTATTGGTGAAGAGAAAGAGATGCAACACTTGATTGAAAGGAGTGTCTTTTTGAAAGGTTGCTTTCTGAAAGAAAACGGTTGATAGGTCAAAAAGAACCAGTAGACAGGAATTTGAAAATATATATATGTTATATTCATATGTGCACGTTCATTGTGCATTCTGGGTAGAAACGGTCGATAGGTCCAATTATGGGCGGTCGACCGGTTCTGCCCAGTTTGCACAATCAATGTGCATATATATATATATTCATTCGTATATATCGATTATTTGAGGTGTGAGATTATTTGAGGATAGATTTTAACATAAGCAACACTATTAAAACACCAAATAATCAACCTCTAATCTAGAATACCGTATGTAGCTATTTGTATGTCTTCAAACCAATAAATATCTTCTTTTTTGTCGATCGCGACTTATTTCTTTTTCAGAAATCAAAACTTCATAATCTTTTGACTCAACAACGACGATATGAAAGATGACATATTATTCTATGTTAGCTATTTATTTTTGTTGTTTGATCTACGTAATCTGAGAAGGATTGTAGAGAGGCTTGATGTACATAGAGTTTTCTGACTTCTAGATCTGTAATCACCCCATGGTTTACGCTGAGATGAGATTTCTACTTTATCATGCTTCACTACTAATATATTATATATTTTCTTATTATATATTATCCATATGCTATGAGACATACGATAGGTTTTGTTTATGTTAATTTTCCTTGTTTATCATTCGATATCGGCTTGGCTTGATTTACAATGCATACTCCTAGTCATTTGGTGCGTGTGGTGTGGGGGTTGTCGTCAGATTTGATATCAGAGTTTTGGTCAATTGATTTACTTGAAGTTTTTAGATGATATATACATAATAGAGATGTATTTGTAATTGATTTGATGGTGACTATATAATAAATCTATATATACTATGGTATATTAGCATGCACATGTGTTTGCAGTTTTTCTTTGGAATGGACTAATCATTCTTGTTTCATATAAAAAATGGGTTGATGACTAAGAAACGTTGATGGGAACAATTCCTTTTTTGGAATGAGCTGCGAGGGAGGTACATCAGGCATCGTTATACCTATTATTCGACTATGTTCGAGGCCATGATGACGTCAATTTACATGGAGAGTGCCTACTCCAGACGTGGCAGCAGATAGCAATGCTCCTATGCAGGCACATATTACTATTAATTTTTCTAATTTTTGCAAAAACTATTTTTCTCTGTGTGGAAAGTCGTTTTTTGGAATGGAATTGTCTATCGGAATTTAGAATTGATTAGTTGTCATCACCTATTTGGACATCCTGGAGTAGGTGATTCAATGAAGATAAAGCTTGCTTTGAGGCAGCTTCAAGCTTGAGCTATGGATTAATGTAATGGGTCACCATTGAGACTCTAGAGGATCTGATTTCCTAGGAACATTTTAGGGCTAAGTTTTAGTATAAGTTGATTTCTACCATCTAATGGTCTATTCTCTTCAAAAGGCTCGCTAAGTTGAAGCAATGTGATAAGTCTAAGCTGAGTAAGTTGCGGAGTTTGAGGCTTTATCTAAGTATGAGATATCGTTTGTTAATACTTTCTTAAGAAAGAATGAGAAGTTTATCACCGGCCTAGACGGGTACCTTGGAGAGAAGCTCCTAGATAATATTGAGGTCTCATTTGAGAAGCCTATTGGAAAAGTTGTTTGGCACAAGAGCATGTATCCAAAGAAGGGTAAGGTTGTTGTTATTAATGTTATTAATAAAGTAGAATCAAATACACAACAAGGTGGTGGAAATAAGCAAAAGAGGAATGGAATGAGAATGTGACAATAGGAAGGGAAGGTTAGAGAAAGTAAATCTACAAGCAAAGTTACTTGCTTCAATTTCCATGAGAAAGCCATTATTCGATGGATTGTAACTCTACTACGGTCAACAAGAAGTACTTCAACTCTGGTATGCAAGGGTATACGAAGGTGAATTTTCTAGAGCCATAAGGATAATCAAATTGTTAAGGCTCATGCATTAGATTATGCGTCGTCTACTAAGAGAGCCCTACTGCTGCGAAGAAGGGGAAGGGTGTTTTTTTGAAAGGTATGTTTTCCTTTAAACATGTTTCTGTTAGAGTATTGTGTGATACTGGAGCATCACAATCTTTTATCTATAATGATCTAGTATATAATTTAGGTTTGAAACCTGGGATTGTGAATAAATCATTGATTGTGACAACCCTGTAGGGTATCTTATAGTCATTGTGTGATCTATTGTGGTCTATTTTTATCGAGTCATGGTTGCTCTTTTGTGTGTAATTATTTGGTTTAAACTTCGTTGGGTTTGAGATTATATTGGGTATGGATTGGATTAAGAGGTATGAGGTTATAGTAGATTGTTAGAAGCTCAAGGTGAAAATGTGGAACGTGGAAGGGCGAACAGTTGTGATACACTGCCTATCGAAGGATGGGGTATTGGCTATCTTTTTGTATTTGCTTAAGATTTCATGAGATAGGTTGCCATCTGTGCCAATCACTCGAGAGTTTTCCGACGTTTTTGACAATGACATTAGACTGTCGCCATAAGGAAAATTGAGTTTCGAATCAATTTAGTGATGGACCTAGGCATATGGTTATGCCTCTTAGGAGGATGTCGCTTAGAGAACATAGAGAGTTGGATATGCAAGTGAACAATCCATTGAGAAAAGGATTCATTTAGAGAAGCGTATCTGAATGGAGTGTACTAGTTATGTTTGCAATCATGGTTAGTGGATCTTTTGTTTATATGGATTGTTATGAGAGAATGAGATGACCAAGAAGAATAGGTATCCATTACTAAGGACCGGTGACTTGTTTGATCAACTACATGAAGACGTCATGTTTTCCTAAGCTATGGGATATCTCTAAATGAGAGTAGCAATGAATATTGTGTCAAAACATTGCTTTTTGGTGGGAATCTATCCATCGAAGTTTCATCCGGTTTCGAGGCATATGAAGAAATTACTGCAGTTTTACAAAAAGAAAATAACAATTCTGTATGTAGGCAGAGTTTAAATATGGGAATTTAGCCTGTTATTTTAAGTACAACTGGTAATCCCAATGGAGAACTGCAGTGTTCGGTCATTGGGAAAAACGTCCGAGTGTTTCACACTGTTCGTAATTTAGATGGGAATCTATCGATCAAAGTCTCATCCGCTTCCGAGGCAGTATAAAGAAATTACTGCAATTTTTGCAAAAAAGTAGTGACTCTTTATGTAGGTAGAGTTCAAATATGAGAATCTAGCTTGTTATTTTCTAAGTACAACTGGCAGTCCCCTTAGAGAACTACAGTGTTCGATCATAGGGCAAAACGTCCGAGTTTTTCGTACTGCTTGTAATTTAGGTGAAAATCTATCGGTCGAAGTCTCATCCGGTTCTGGGGCAGTATGAAGAAATTACTGCAGTTTTACAGAAAATATAACGACTTCACGTGTAGGCGGAGTTAAATGGGTAAGTGGGTTTGAAACATCCCGCAATTTTAATTAAATTAAATTAAATAAAATTTGAAGTGTTTCCATAATTTGGTCATGGGATTTGCGTCATTGTGTCCGTGGCGATTTTCTGGTCAATTTAGACTTATGGATTACAGAAAATGGATTGAAGATAAAAGAGATACCTTTAAATGAAATATTGCAACATACATGAAATGAAGGTATAAGAAAAGAACAATGACCACCATTTTTTTAGTCTTGTTAACAAAAGCATAGGTAGTCCAGTTGGTAAGAGCATATGACTTTCATGAGAATAACGCAAGTTCGATTCCACGGGCGCTATATTTTTATTTGAGAGGAACGATTAAAATAACACATGTTCCAAAGGGAAAATATGTATAAACGCACATATAAGGAAAATTGTACATATAAGAAAGTACAAAAATATGTGTATACATGTATTTGTAAATATATACATATGTATGTGCAAAAAAAAAATCAGAAGAGAAATTCAAAATAAACCAGCAATCAATGAAAATGGATAAGTATTAAATGACGGCATAGCATCGTCCAAATTTTGAAAATGAAATAAAAGTTGCCATTTGAAGTTTTGTATTCATATATATATATATATATATATACATGTAAAATGGGCATTTGAAGTTTTATATTCGTATAAGGAGATTATATCTAAATAAATCAAAGAAAGTAATGGGAATATTAATCAAACGTTTAAAGCAAAAACGTTAAAAACAGCACCTTGACCCATAAGGGTTGATCCATACTATGATCGGGTCAACATTAGGGTCGACCCAGCGGGTAGGTGGGTCGATCCACCCCTGATCTGGGAAAGTTCATTCGGCGAATCTGGACTGTATAGACTATGTCATTCTTCTTCCTGCTCAAATCTCTTTAGAAAATAGAATAATTAGTCTAGAGGGAAAGAATGTATATCTACAAATGGGTGTTCAGAATTCTAATCGAAGTGAGGTAAATTCTTGGATCTGGTTAATGTAGATTTCTCTTCTTTTCCCCTTTTCTTTTAGTTTGAGAATTGTGAATTTATAACACCCCGTAATTTTAAATATTAAAATTAACTTAATTTTTAGGAGAAGAATTAAGGGAAATGGGTTACGCTATTGCGTTCGTCTCGAAATTCTGCTTGGAATAGCGTCCAAGTTTTCGTAAATCGGACTTCGTATGAGGAAGTTATGGCCCTCAGAAGTTTCAAAAATTTAAATAAATTAAAACAGCTCAAATTAAATTCAAAATTTGAATTCAAACAAAGAAGCGGGTTGGGCGGGATTTTTCCCGCCCCAGGCCAGGTCGACCTCCCCTATACAGGTCGACCTGGGGGTCGACCTACCCCTCGGGCAGATCTGAACTGTGACGATTCTGACTTGGTGCTGAGTCTTTTCTGACCTGTTGCTGAGTCACTAAGGCATAGGTGGCAATTCTGGATAACTCTATCTAGTCTGGATGGTTGTGATTGCTCCTATGATAATCTAACGGCTTATATTGATTTGAACTTCTATATAAGCACGCATAGACTCAAGCTCTAAACCTAAAATAAATTAATCCCTTGGCCTCCATGCTACTGCTGGAATAGTTCTTCTTCTTAAAGCTTAGGAATTGCAAGTCAGGATTTTAATATAAATGACGAACGAATTATTCTCTAATCCATCTTTGTGAGTACAATTTATTTCACAAAATAATTAATAAACTATATTCACATATGCAAGTTTAAGTGAAAACCATATTCACATATGCAAGTTTAGGTGAAACCCATATTCATATATGCAAGTTTACAATTTCATGTTTAGATCTATATTTAGATCCATAGTAGTTTATGCAAATTTATGTTCTATATGTCCATTGCCTATGCAAGTTATTGGCTATGCAAACATATGTTATAATTCTTATTCGCAAGTTAAATCTATTTTATGGGTCATGCAAATTGTGATGTTTCTTTTCATTTTTTGAGTTAGACTATTTGCAAGTCTAACATATTTCATATTAAACGTACGAACAACATGGGGACAATGGGAAAATATTAAATATACATATTGTGAATTGGCATAAAATGGCTTTAAAGGCATATAATTAATTTGAGACACTAATTGGTATAATTTATATACATGAAAACTATGGACATAATTTAGGTGACAATTATGGGCATAGATTAATTTGGAAATTATTGACAATTTGGATAAGGATAATCAATTCATATTATGGTGAAATAATTATGTGTAATAATAAACGCCTAAAGACACGAGGTTAGACTTGTTGTGGTATAAGACTGCCCAGACCCGCCCGGCAAATCCAGCAACCACAAACGGTAGTCTAATGTGAGATGTCGAAGGCATAAATCAAATGCCTAACAATTGTAAAGACACGATGTTAGGCTCGTTTGCGGTATAATACTACCCGGACCCGCCCGGCAAATCAAGCAACCGCAAACGGTAGTCTAATGTGGGAGGTCTTACAGGGTTACGGTTATAATGAATTAAGTAACACTTAACCAAGATAAACATGTGGTGGGACATAGGGGTTAAGTGGGTGATATGGGTGACATGTGAAATACGATTAGAAACACTTAACCAAATTGAAACATGTAAGAAGACATGAATAAGAAGGGGTTATGTGGGAAATCTTAGTGGGGACCAAGCATAGGTGGAAAGCTTGTGTCAAGTATGGGGGCCCTTTTCAAACCAATAACCCGTTAACTATCTTTGTGAGCTCGAGTTAGATCGAGGACTGGACACGCTTACTAGGTTTGATTGTATGAGGTCAAAACGGGTTAGCGGTGGCAATGCAAGTCTAACGGGGTCATGTGCGTGCGTGGGCTCGGGCTGGTAGATAAGACGTTGTTGCATCGTGTAGATATAAGTCATGCATCTTTAATGGCATCGGGTTGCCACTTTGGGGAGTGATACACCCCACTGTGGGACCAGCACGGGTTTGGGGAGCCAATCGCATGGGGGTAGTGGGTACAACTAGTGGATATAGGGGTAGGCGACACCTATAAAGACAGCTAAGGGTACACGAAACTACCATTATGACTATTATGTCCCGTAGGCAGGATCAACTTTTAGGGTGACTAGTAATTGTGCAGTATAGTAACTATCCTGTAGTGATTAGGAGCGCAATTAACGCCAGTATATTCCTCTGGTTATTTTGTCTTGCCTATTTGCTTCACAATCATTCCTTGTTTTACCAGTTTATGCCTTATCCTAATTACTTTAATAATTATATTGTTAAAGTTATTGGACTCGCCAGACTTTATGTCTGACCCCCTTTGTTTTCGCCTCTTTTCTTCCTTCCCCCCCTCCAGGTTCTCAGGGTGTGACTAGTGCTAGTGGAGCTTGATTTGGACCTCTTTCTCTCTCTCTTTTGGAAGTGCTTGGATTGTTGAAAGTAAAGTTCAGCTTATCTCTTTTATGGCTACTTATGTTGGGGTTATGCTTTTTTACTTTATGTACTCAAAAAATAATTTGTCAAGATGGATATTAAGTGTACTTGGTTTTATTGTTGGTTTTTGATGTTGTTGTAACCAAACTATTTCTCCGCTGCAATAAAAGTTGTTTTAATTTTTCAAGTACCAATATATGTATCTTTCTTATTATATTTTGTTCTATACACCAATAATACTCCATGAAAGTTAATGCATTCCCTTTAAGTGTGACAGTAATGGACGTGGGGTGTTACACGTGGTATCAGAGCTGAAGGTTACCAAGAATAGATAAGATATTTTGAAAAACTGTTTTTCAAAAGCATTTTATAAAGAAATACTTTCAAAAATATGTTTAAAGGAGAGTATTTTCAAGAGAAAAGTTTGTTTTTAAAAACATAACCCCTAAGAGCCATATATCTTTCCTTCGATTCTCCGTTTTGAATCTCTTCCTTTTTCTTTTCAGCATGTCTGGGATACCCGAGGGCACACCAATACCAACCTAGTTCAGAAGGTATTTGGAGGCTAGGGGCACCACCGCAGGCCCAGCAGACGTTCCACCTTCCCCAGCTGCTCCTCCCCCTCCCCGCGTTGATATTTTTTGAAGATATGCAAAGACTTTCGGGCAATAGGCGGGAAACCTTTTCACGGGTCAGAGACATTTGTTGAATCTCGAAATTGGCTTAAGGAGGTGTAAGATTTGTTTGGTATCTTCAAGATAGAAGATGGAAGGAAGGTCCAATTAGATGCTTGGTTAATGAAGGACGAAGCCTCGTTTTGGTGGGAGGTCACGAATGGAGAGCGTCCAGTGGTGACATGGATGGATTTCAGGCATAGGTTCGAGATGAAATTTCTCGCACAAGCAGAAGAGAATTTATACATGGAGAGGTTCTTGGCGTTGAAGCAGGGTAATTTATCAGTAAAGGAGTACGTCCACAAGTTCAACCAGTTTGTGAGATTTGGCTTAGACTTGGTGAACACACCTGAAAAGAAGGCCCTGAGATTCGTTAAAAGTTTGAATGAGCCGCTACATGGGTTGGTTATGACCCACATTCCTATGGGGGCTACCTTTGAGAAACTGGTTGACATGGCGCTTATGCATGAAGAGGAGAAATGTGCTAATGCTAATAAGGAACCAGAAAGAAAGGGGGTCAAAAGAAGTCACAACAACAACCTAAGAAAGGTGGCAAGGATAATAATAGCAAAGGAAAGAAAAGGTTCTTTAATTGTGGAACACCAGGCCATCTGAGTGAGGACTATAGGAAGAAGAAGAAGACTGGTTGTTTCAACTCTGGTGAGGGAGGACATTTGATTAAGGACTACCCGAGAAGACAAGGGTAAGGGCAGAGGACAGGGTCTACTTCTGGAGGGCAGGTTCAGGCTCTCATGGCACCCGGGCAGGCAAGAGGGAAGGTTCATGCTCTCATGGCACCAGGACAGGAGAGAGGTAGAAACATTTCTGTTGAAAATTTGGTTTTTCCGTTTGATCATCCTGTTGGTACTTTGTTTGATTCTAGCGCTTCACACTCGTTTGTATCTGCTTTGTTAGTTGAAACACTGCTCCTAAATACTAGTCTAGTTATGCATCCCATAGTAGTCTCAAATCCTATTAGTGGTTCGGCTCATCTTTCAATGATTTGTCGGGGTTTGAGAGTGTCTATCTTGGGCGTTGGATTTGAATGCAACGTCTTCGTTCATGGCTTCATGGGCTACGCCTTGATTCTGGGCATGGATTGGCTAGCTAGATACGGTGCCATCCTAGATTGTGAAAGAAGGGTAATTAGATTGTTGACTCGTTGTGGCAATACCCTTGATATTTCTTGTGACCCCAGAGGTCCGGTGATGCTTAGCTACCTAGAATCTCTTGACGCATCCAATGATGACTTGGAATCCATTCGTGTGGTCCGTGAATATGGTAACGTCTTTGATGAAGTTCGGGGTTTACCCCCGAGGTGCGAGATAGACTTACGAATAAACCTAGTAGATAATGCAAAGCCAGTTGCATTACCAGTGCGCCACATGGCTCCGGGGAAGAGAAGAGAACTCAGTAAGCAAGTGAAAGAGTTGCTTGAGAAGGAGTTCAAAAGAAGAAGTATTTCAGAATGGGGTGCTCCAGTTGTTTTCGCTACGAAGGCTGATGGTTCACTTAGATTGTGCGTGGACTATAGAGAGCTAAATAAGCTCACAAAGAAGAATAGACACCCATTGCAGAGGATAGATGATTTATTCTATCAGTTGGTTGGTGCTCCGGTTTTCTCGCAACTGGATTTGGCTATAGGATTTCATCAGCTAAGGGTGGTTGAAGACAGCATAGATAAGACTGCATTTAGGACTCCTGACGGTTTCTTCGAGTGGCTCGTCATGCCTTTTGGTTTAGCGAATGCACCCACATACTTCGTTGACTTAATGAGTAGGGTGTTTAGGGAGTTTCTAAACAAGTTTGTGGTAGTCTTTGTGGACGATATCTTGATTTTCTCTAGAAGCGAGGAAGAGCATGCCCTACATCTTAAGGAAGTCTTAGAGACCCTACGAGCACATCAACTCAAAGCTAAGTTCTCCAAATGCCATTTTTGGAGAAAAGAAGTGAGGTTCTTAGGACACGTGGTCTCTAAGGAAGGGATAACTGTGGATCCCGCAAAGGTGGTGGCAACCCAAGATTGGAAGATTCCTAAGAACGCAACAGAAGTAAGAAGGTTTTTAGGTCTGGCTGGTTATTATAGGAAGTTCATTAAGGGCTTCGCCAAGATATCAGCCCCACTTACTCGGTTAACAAAGAAGAACTTGACTTTTGCTTGGGACGTTGACTGTGACGATGCTTTCCAGCGTTTGAAGAGGGCTTTAATGACAGCTCCAGTTTTAGTTTTGCCAGATGGGAGTAAGCCATTCACAGAATATACCGATGCTTGCCGGACAGAGCTTAACGCAATTTTAATGCAAGAGGGAAGGATGACATGCTATGGTGGAAGGCAGTTGTAAGTCCACGAGAAGAATTACCCTACCTACGACTTAGAGTTGGCTGCCATAGTTTTTGCGCTTAAGTCATGGCGTCATTATTTGCTTGGCGAGAAGTTTGAGTTGTATACAGACTATAAGTCGCTAAAGTACTTGTTCTACAGGCAACAGAGGGGGATGGAGTCATTGGCATCCTACGATTTTGAGATCGCATATACCCCTAGAAAGGGTAACGTTGTAGCTGACACCTTAAGTAGAAAGAGGTTGACTTTGAGTCCTTTATTCATAGAGCAGCAGAGTTTGGAGTATATATCTACCTTTGAATTCAGACCCTCTTTCGATTATGTACCCAGATTGTTGGCATCACTAGAGGTACAACCTACACTTTTGGGTCAGGTTGGAGAGGCACAGCGAGATGACCCTCAGTTGGTTGAGATAGTAGGCAAGTTTATAGGAGGGGATTCTTCGAGTCGTCTTAATAGATATGCTATAGATGAAAGAGGCTGGTTGCGTAGAGATGGGAGACTTTGCGTGCCACAAGATGATAGCTTGAGGAAGACAATTCTTGAAGAAGCATACCATTCTAAGCTGACCTACACCCAGGCGGAGACAAGATGTATAAAGATATAAAAAGGGTTTTCTTTTGGAATGGCATGAAGAGGGATGTAGCTGAGTTCATCGCTAAGTGCTTGATATGCCATCAAGTCAAAGCGAAGCAGAAGAAGCCTGGTGGTCTTCTTCATCCTCTAGAGGTCCCACAGTGGAAGTGGGATAGCATTTTGATGGACTTTGTTGATGGGTTGCCTAGGTCAAGAAGGGGCTATACCAGTATTTGGGTAATAGTGGACAGGCTCACTAAAAGCGCTCATTTTATACCTTTTAAGAGTAAAAGGACTGCCTCATCCCTAGCATCCATTTATCTTAAAGAGATAATTCGACTCCATGGGATACCCTCCAGCATAGTGAGTGATCGAGATCTTATCTTTACGAGCGATTTTTAGAAGAGTTTGCAAGAGGCTGTAGGCACACAATTATGCTTAAGCACGACCTATCACCCCCAAATCGATGGTCAGACGGAAAGGGTGAACAGAGTATTGGAAGACCTCTTGAGATTGTGCATTCTTGACTTTGGAGGGACATGGGAGGATCATCTTCCTTTGGTGGAATTCACTTACAACAATAGCTACTAAGCCAACATAGGCATGGCGCCCTTCGAAGCTTTATATGGAAGACCATGCCGATCACCAACTTGTTGGTGGGAGTCTACAGACAAGCTCGTACTTGGGCCAGACATGATTAGAGAAACCTCAGAAAAGGTGGACTTGATAAGAAGACGGATGAAGGCTGCACAAGATAGACAGAAGTCCTACGCAGACAAAAGAAGGACCGACCTTGAGTTTGAGGTTGGAGATAGGGTGTTCCTTAAAGTATCTCCTTTGAGGAATGGCATTCGCTTTGGGTCCGTAGGAAAGCTAGCACCAAGATTTGTAGGACCATTTCCTATCATTGAAAGGATTGGGACGATGGCTTACAAAGTAGAGCTACCCGAAAGACTGGCTGGAGTTCATAATGTTTTTCATGTTTCTCAACTACGAAAGTGCTTATATGAGTCTGCGGAAGTTGTGGAGCCAAGTATACTAAAGGAAGTAGAAGTAGAACGAGAAGCGACTGTGAGAATAGTTCCAACTCGTATCTTGGGTACGGAAGTCAAAAAGCTAAGCAACCGTGAAGTCAAGCTTGTTAAAGTTCAATGGAGTGATGCTGAGGAAGACACGACTTGGGAAACCGAGAGAAAAATATGCGTAGCCTACCCTTTTCTTTTTTAGGGTACCTCCTTGATCTCTTTTTCCACAAGTTTATTCATGCTTATATCTATCTTTTAAGTATATCTCCTCGGTCCTATTCTTCATCCTTAGGTATAAACCAATGGATGTTAACATGTTTCTGAAACATGTTATGATTGATGGTTGCGAGTGGTTGCAAGTGGTTGCTAGTGGTTGTTCGTGGATGCATGTACACACACATTAGGCACTAGATAGGCTCAATCACTTTCATATTTCATATGAATATGTGTGCATATTTAAATTAATGGGTGTATAATGGTTGTGTTATCATATGGATGCTGCATTTTGATGAATGGTTGTGCAAACATGTAGAAGTAATATGTATCGTTAGGATTCTTTTGCATGCATAATTGATGCCTGGCACTATCATGATTTGCATTAAGGAGGTCAACTGAATCAGTGGACCGCCAGATTTTGCATTGGATAAGGAACATATATACACAATTTTGCATATGTTCATACAGCATTAGAAATTTTGTAAGGACAATGGATGTCTGTGTTTGATGGTTGAGTAGATGGATGATTGGATGTTAGGATATACATTCTCCTTAACTTGGAGATTTCGGGGGCGAAATCCTTTAAGGAGGGAGGAATGTAACACCCCGTAATTTTAAATATTAAAATTAACTTAATTTTTAGGAGAAGAATTAAGGGAAATGGGTTACGCCATTGCGCTCGTCTCGAAATTATGCTCAGAATAGAGTCCAAGTTTTCGTAAATCGGACTTCGTATGAGGAAGTTATAGCCCTTAGAAGTTTCAAAAATTTAAATAAATTAAAACAGCTCAGATTAAATTCAAAATTCGAATTCAAACAAAGAAGCGGGTTGGGCGGGATTTTTCCCGCCCCAGGCCAGGTCGAGCTGGGGGTCAACCTAACCCTCGGGCCGATCTGAACTGTGACGATTCTAACTTATTGCCGAGTCTTTTCTGACCTGTTGCTGAGTCACTAGGGCATATGTGGCAATTCTGGATAACTCTATCTAGTCTGGACGGTTGTGATTGCTCCTATGATAATCTAACAGCTTATATTGATTTAAACTTCTATATAAGCATGCATAGACTCAAGCTCTAAACCTAAACTAAAATAATCTCTTGGCCTCCATGCTACTGCTGGAATAGTTCTTCTTCTTAAAGCTAAGGAATGGCAAGTCAGGATTCTAATACAAACGACGAACGAGTTATTCTCTTCTTTAATTCGTCTTTGTAAGTACAATTTCTTTCACAAAATAATTAATAAACTATATTCACATATGCAAGTTTAGGTGAAAATCATATTCACATATGCAAGTTTAGGTGAAACCCATGTCCATATATGCAAGTTCACAATTTCATGTTTAGATCTATATTTAGATCCATGGTAGTTTATGCAAATTTATGTTCTACATGTCCATTGCCTATGCAAGTTATTGGCTGTGCAAACTTATGTCATAATTCTTATTCGCAAGTTAGATCTATTTTATGGGTTATGCAAGTTGTGATGTTTCTTTTCTTTTTATGAGTTAGACTATTTGTGAGTCTAACATATTTCATATTAAATGTACGAACAACATGGGGACAATGGGAAAATATTAAATTTAAATATTGTGAATTGGCCCAAAATGGCTTTAAAGGCATATAATTGATTTGAGACACTAATTGGTATAATTTATATACCTGAAACCTATGGACATAATTTAGGCGACAATTATGGACATAGATTAATTCGGAACTTATTGACAATTTGAATAGGGATAATCAATTCATATTGGGGTGAAATAATTATGTGTAATAATAAACGCCTAAGACACAAGGTTAGACTCGTTGTGGTATAAGACTGCCCGGACCCGCCCGACAGATCCAGCAACCAAAAACGGCAGTCTAATGTGAGAGGTCGAAGGCATAAATCAAATGCACAACAATTGTAAAGACACGAGGTTAGGCTCGTTTGCAGTATAAGACTACCTGGACCTGTCCGACAAATCCAGCAACCGCAAACTGTAGTCTAATGTGGGAGGTCTTACAAGGTTACGGTTATAATGAATTAAGTAACACTTAACAAAGATAAACATGTGGTGGGACATGGGGGTTAAGTGGGTGACATGGGTGACGTATGAAATACGATTAGAAACACTTAACCAAATTGAAACATGTAAGAAGACATGAATAAGAAGGGGTTAAGTGGGAAATCTTAGTGGGGACCAAGCACAGGTGGAAAGCTTGTGTTAAGTATGAGGGCCCTTTTCAAACCAGTAACTCATTAAGTATCTTTGTGAGCTCGAGTTAGATCGAGGATGGGGCACGCTTACTAGGTTTGATTGTAAGAGGCTAAAACGGGTTAGCGGTGGCAATGCAAGTCCAACGGGGTCATGTGCGTGCGTGGGCCTGGGTTGATAAGTAAGACGTTGTTGCATCGTGTAGATATAAGCCATGCATCTTTAATGGTATCGGATTGCCACTTTGGGGAGTGATACACCCCATTGTGGGACCAACACGGGTATCTACGAGTTAGGGAGCCGATCGCATGGGGGTAGTGCGTACAACTAGTGGAGATATGGGCAGGCGGCACTAATGAAGACAGTTAGGGGTACACGAAACTACCATTATGATTATTATGTTCAATAGACGGGATCAACTTTTATGGTGATTAGTAATGGTGCACTATAGTAACTATCGTATAGTGATTAGGAGTGCGATTAACGCCAGCATATTCCTCTTGTTGTTTTGTCTTGCCCATTTGCTTCACAGTCATTCCTTGTTTTACTATTTTATGACTTAACCTAATTATTTTAATAATTATATTGTTAAAGTTATTGGACTCGCCAGACTTTATGTCTGGCCCCCTTTGTTTTCGCCTCATTTCTTCCTTCCCCCAGGTTCTCAGGGTGGGACTAGTGCTAGTGGAGCTTGATTTGGACCTCTTTCTCTCTCTCTCTCTTTTGGAAGTGCTTGGACTGTTGAAAGTAAAGTTCAGCTTATCTCTTTTATGTCTACTTATGTTGGGTTTGTGCTTTTTTACTTTATGTACTCAGAAAATAATTTGTCAAGATGGATATTAATTGTACTTGGTTTTATAGTTTGTTTTTGTTGTTGTTGTAACCAAACTATTTCTCTACTGCAATAAAAGTTGTTTCAATTTTTCAAGTACTAATATATGTATATGTCTTGTTATATTCTGTTCTACACACCAATAATACTCCATGAAAGTTAATGCATTCCCTTTAAGAGTGACATTAATGGACATGGAGTGTTACAGAATCCATAGTTATTCAAATTCTATATCCAGTTATGAGAGCTATGGAATGTTAGGAAATGACCAGATTCATGAATAGGAAAGCTATTAGGTGAGGGTATTTAAGTTATACCCTTTTGATATTGTATATCTATCGTTTGGCATTCCCGTTAATATGTATAATAAATCTGCATAGATGATTAATTTGTTGAAATGTTTAACCTGATGTAACCTGCTAAAATGTTTGATCTACTGAAATGAGTACCCTGCTGAAATTAGTGATATTGTAGTTAAAACTGAACTGTATCCTTCGTATAAATGATGAAACTTCTTCAGTACAGTAATATTGGAAACTGAACTGAGAATATTTCTGCTGTATAAAGCATATTTCCATTAATCCTCTGTCTGAGTTGGAATTTACTGTAAATCTTGTAGTTATGGAATTTACAATGAACATGAATATCTGTTTAAGAATATTATTATGCCAAAAGATTTTAAATAGAATTACAGTAAAATTTGGAAGAATGAGTATGCCTAAATTTACATTAAATAGAAAATTGTAACCGCACTTAGACATGAGGTTAAATTCTACTAGTGGTAGAAGCCTGCCCGGAACCGCCCGGCAAATCCAGCATCCACAAGTGTTAATTTAATATGAGGGATCCAGTGCGTAAACATACATATAATGGTGCAAAGACACGAGGTTAAGTTCACTTGTGGCAGAAGCCTTCCCGGAACTGCCCAACAAATCCAACATCCACGGGTGGTCAACTTAATGAGAGGGGTCTGGTGCATTAACATACATGAATATATGTATATAACTGGAAAGAATTAAATGGTATTAATTGTAAATAATGGAAATGAATTAATCCTACAATACTAAAAGAATTGGAATGAATGGGGAATGGTAATAACCTATTATGAATAAACTTGAACGGGAAAAGGAAAGATAATAGGTAGGCTTGTCTTAGGGATAATTAGAAATTATAACTTAGGTTATAATAAACAATAGAGAAAATGAGGTAACTTATGTAATGAGATAAGTTGTACTTAATTATAAATTAAGTAATCTAGAAATCTAGAAACCTGAAATCTACTGTTTGTAATAAATAGATAATAGAAGGGAAAACTTATGAAATTCAAGAAGTTGTACTTAATTATACATTAACCAATCTGTAAATCTAAGAATCTGAATCTTGCTGGTAAGAGGAACATGTTATATGAAAACTTGAGAATCTAAAATCTGCTAATAAGAATAACATGTTAAAGGCTTGTTCATGAACATAAATGGGATAAGTTATATAACTTAAATTAATAAGAAGGAAGAACTTAGTAACCTGAATAAGAAGTTAATATGATATGAAATAACCAAGTTAACTGGAAATCTAATGAGGTAGAGCAAGCATGTAATTAAGAATACTAGTCCGTACGTCTGAAAGTGAAGAATCCAAAGGGGTAGATCATCTGATGTCATGAGCCACGAGGGGAGCGCACGTCCATCTGATTATACTGCCTGTTCTGCCTGCTGTTCTGCTGATATTCTGCTGGCTCCGAAGGACTGGAAGGAGAAGCACGCGGCTTCATGGGATGTGGAGGGTACTCCTAGTAGTCCTCTATGCGGTGGAAGCGTTTAGGTTGTACTTGCAGAGGTTTAGTATGCGTTGTTACCCATTGAGTATACCTTGATTGCCACCATAGTGGGCAGTCAAAAGGCTGTCGGGTGGCTTAGTGATTCAATGAATCTAGTGCCTTATGACTAGGTGGGTAACGACAATCTCATCTGTTTGCCTCAGGCCGGTATAACCATGTAATTGATAGTAATCATCGGGTACAGGTCATCGACAGTCAGCGTGATGTGGAAAGGCGGAGAGCTAAACCAAAAGACCATTGACCTTCTACAATCGAGGCTTTGGTTGCGGGACACGCCAATTTGGATGTAGATTGTTTGTTAGGGGTACGCCACTAGATCTCATATCTATTGGCCTTTCACTAGTTGAGGGAGGGGTTAAATGGGACCATCGCCACCATGAAAATGTAGACCATAACATATGTGTATACAAATATCTGAAAAGGCTCCCGACCAAGTTTCGTGTATCTGTTATGGCCCTGTTACGGAACTCGGTGCACAATAGATAATAATTGCAGATACATGCATACCGTTTCCGCATGGTGTGACATCAAGGTTGAGGCATCGAGTACGATTAACTGTACGTACATGAGAGAAAGTCTAGATACATGCATGTCTGTTCCTGGTGGTGTATCATAGATTCTAGGGCATTACTCTGTGATAGATTCTAATTCGATCGATTGGTTCGAAGATGGCAGTCCATACGCTTACGTAGCATGGAGACGGCGGTTCTATGCGGAACATAGTGTTGTTATACAGAGATCCGTATGTCGTTCCGGCGTAGGATGAGGAACTGCGTATATTTCTGTGGCGTTACGGCAGAGACCATGCGAGTGGGGTACCATTGGGTGTACCTTAATATTGGGGGTAGCTATATGTATATTGTATTAGGTTAATCTATAGAGGATTAGATGGGTATGATGTGTTTGTAAGCCTTGAGTGTTATTAACACAAGTAACCTAATAAATAAGATAATGTAACTGAACAATATATGTAGGGTTATCTAGAATGTGTAGTTTAAATTCACTTACCAGAACTTGTATTCTGAACCCATCCTCATACCATACTCGCAGTTTAGATCTGTGGAAGAGATAAGATAGCTTCGGATAATGGTTAGGCAGTATTATTATCTGGGTAAGGATATATTTAATTATATTATATTCTAATCTATTTTGCTGTGAGATGTTTTCTAAGCTCTTAAATGTTCATTATATCTGTCTTTTCTGTAGTATACTAGACAAACCAACACGAGTTTCGATAGATTATAATTTTGAAGAAAAAACCGGTCTATCAGAATTTAGGTTGTTACATCTAGTATTAGAGCCTAGGTATAGGATTCCTGTGTAGATAGTGAGTAAATGTATTTGTAATTTTAAAATATAAATATTATATATATATATGCCTAGATCCATAGAGGTATCCACTAAACAAAAAGATCAGAATACGGTAAGAATTAGGATATCTGTTTTGTACACTTAAAGAATGAACATGGAAATCTGAGAAATTTAGGTAATTTGGTTGGGAAGTGTACAATATGATTTGTATTGGAGAAAGATGGATCCCGTATGTTTGTATTTCATATTAGTGGGTTTTGGCAGTAAAACCTAATAAATTGGAAGAGATTAAAGAGAGAAAATGAATTAGGAATATATATAGTTGAGAGAATTAACTTTGTGGGAGCGTCTAGGAAAGCCTAAGTAAGTTGGAAACCCACTTTGAGTCTAGTCCCATTGTTAACGTTTAAGAACTTAAAACTATAAAAGCTTTTAGAGGATGGTTTATGGTGTTTTCAAGTTTCGAACTTAAAAGTGTTTTGATGTTTAAAAAAAAAATGTAAAGAACATATTTGAAAAGTACATATTGAGTTTTGATGTAAATGGGGTATATTATGGAAAGGATGATTGCTTGTAAAATTTTGTCTAGAATGAATTCTCTTAGAAAAAGGTGCACATATAGAGCATGTATAGCTCACTAGTTTTCAAGATATATGGTATGAAAGGATTAAAAAACAGAACATAAAAAATGTTGCATTTTGTTGAAAACTAAAATTTTTTATTAAGAAAATTTTGAAATCTTTATTCTTTTGACAATCATTTTTTATAATTGTTTTGACATAAAAAATTTTTAGGTAAACCAAATAAGTTAGAAATTAAGAATAGAGTAGATGTTTGCACCTAGTTGTAAGTAACTGAACTAACATTGTAAGCAAGAACAGTTGTGAATCTGATTGAGAAATAGTTGTCCTTGTCTACTTCATTTTTTGTGATTTGAAAAAGAAAATGATTTGCATTTTTATGAGATGGCATATTTTTACGGATTGGAAAAATAAGCTTTCATATGGAAATTAAAATTTTGACACTTTTAACTTTTGGGAGAAAAAAAATGAAATGAGAAGGCCAAACCACGTTTCTAAAATCATGGAGTATGTAAAGTTTGGTACCTAGGAAAGGTGGGAAATGTTTTGAGGCTACGAAGTGGATAACAAAGATTATCCTGGAATAATGGTAAGTTCTTGTAAATGCGTAAGCATTATGAAGCTAGGGCATTGCTTGGAAAATACTGTTAGTATGAAGCAAGGACTAGTGGTGACTAGTAGATAGTGAAGGGCAAGTAAGTGGTTAAATCATGTTGTTAATTTCCAGTTAAGGTAAAAACCTGCTCCTGTTAAGGAAAACCCCGTTTTTATGTTCCTATTGGGGAAAGAGGGTACATACGATCCTGTTGTTTGAACTTTTCTTTGTCTGTGAGGACGTAGTCCTAAGGTTCTTGGCCTATAGTAGTAGCTGTGTAGAGCGTTTGTTTTCTTGTTTTAGTTAAAGGATTATAAGGCGTATTTAGAGAATTAGATTAAATAAGCTAAGAAAGAAAAATGGCATAAAGAGAAGGAAACAACAAATTCAGTAAAGCAACAAACATGATAGTTAGAGAAAATGGAAAATTCTGAGAAAAGGTGAACAAGAATAAATTTTTCCAAGATAAAGTTGAAAAAGAAAATCTGTAATAAAGAATTTTTTTTAAGTTGGTTGTGCTTGGATTGAAAAATAAGGAATCTTTATAAAGTAGTTGTATAAAATCCATGTACAGATAGAAAAGGTGCATAAAATAAAAATGAGGGATGCGAAGTTTTCTCATTTTCTATCCTTTTGTAACTTAAGAAATCGAATTTAGAAAATTAGATCTTTCTAAAATTCGAAAACTAAATTTACTTGTTAGAGTTTTGGATACCAAAATTTGATGAATTATGCACTTGCTTAGTAAGAGTGTGAGAAAATTTGGATGAAAAGTTTTTTGATTTTCAAATATTGCATTCATATAGAAATTGCCAGTATATTTAGGATGTGTGCATCATGTTTTCAAAGAGATTCTCAAGAAAAACTTCCATTCATATAGGAGGTACCGCTTAGGCATTCATTTTATTTATGTATTATTATGTTGATTTACACTTTGCACTAGTACACAAATGGTTGCAAAATTGGATGCACACATGATGGTTGTGATCTACGCAAGGAATTACTTGATTTTACCCTTAAAAAATTTTGGGGACGAAATTTCCTAAGGGTGGGAGAATGTAACTCCCGGCATTTTTAATTAAATAAAATAAAATAAGATTTGAAGAGTTTTCAGGATTTGGTCATGGGATTAGCATCATTGCGTCCGTGGTGATTTTCTGGTCAATTTAGACCTTTGGATTGCAAAAAACGGATTTAAGATAAAATAGATACCTTTAAATGAAATATTGCAACATACATGAAAAGAGGGTATAAGAAAAGAACAATGACCACCATTGTTTTTATTCTTGTTAACAAAAGCCTATGTAGTCCAGTTGGTAAGAGCATGTGACTTTAATGAGAGTGACGCAAGTTCAATTCGCGCGGGCGCCATAATTTTATTTTAGAGGAACGACTAAAACAATACATACTCTAAAGGGAAAATATGTATAAACACACATATAAGGAAAATTGTACATATAAGCAAGTACAAAAATATGTGTATACATGCATATGTATGTGCCAAAAAATATATACAGAAGAGAAATTCAAAATAAACCTACAGTCAATTAAAATAGGTAAGAATTAAATGACGGCATAACTTCATTTGAATTTTGAAAATGAAACAAAGTTGCATGTACATATATGTGCAAATGGGCATTTGAAGTTTTGTATACATATAAGGAGATTATGTGTAAATAAATCAAAGAAAGTATAATGAGCATACTAATCAAACGTTTAAAGCAAAAACATTAAAAACAACACTTGGACCCACATGGGTCGAACCATGCTATGCCTGGGTCGACCTATGGATCGACCCGAGGGGCCTGGGTCGACCCACCCCTGATCTGGACAGGTTCATTAGGCGAATCTGGACTGTTTTTCAAACCACATTCGTGGATGACTCAATGTTTCATGTATAAGATCATATCCACCTTCTTGAACACCTATAAATAGGTTAGTAGAGGCTAGCTTAAATATCATATTTTCTGAGAGACTGTCTAGACTTTGCCATTCTTCTTCCTCCTCAAATTTCTTTAGAAAATAGAATAATTAGTCTTAAGAATTTTGATTCAATATCTAGAGGAAAGGAGTGTGTATCTACAAACAAGTGTTCAGAATTTTGATCGAAGTGACGTAAATTCGTGGATCTGGTTAATATAGATTTCTCTTCCTTTTCCCCTTTCCTTTCAGTTTGAGAATTGTGAATCCATGGTTATTTAGATTCTAGATTCAGTTAGGAGAGTCATGAAATGCTAGGACTGGACCATGTACATGAATTGGAAAGCTATTAGGTGAGTGGATTTAAGTTATACCTTTTTGATAATGGTATATCTATCGTTTGGCATTCCCCGTTAATATGTATAGTAAGTCAGCTGAAATGATTAACCTGCTTAAATGTTTAACCAGCTGAAATGTAAACTTGCTGAAATGTTTAATCTGCCGAAGTGATTAACCTACTGAAATCTGTTGAAATTAGTATTGTTGTAATTAAAACTGAATTGTATCCTTCGTATAAATGATGAAACTTCTGCAGTACTGTAATCTTGAAACCTGAACTGAGAGCATTTCTGTTGTATTAAGCCTATTTCCGTCAATTATCTGTTTGAGTTAGGATTTACTGTAAATGCGATAATTATGGAATTTACAATGAACATGAATATTTTTTAAGGATATTATTATGCCAAGGGATTGCAAATAGAATCATAGTAAAATTTGGAAGAATGAATATGCCTAAATTTGCTATAAATAAAAAATTGTAACCGCAGTTAGATATGTGGTTAAATTCAACTTGTGGTTGAAGCCTTCACGGAACCGCCCGAAAACTCCAGCATCCATAAGCGGTTAATTTAATGGGAGGGGTCTGGTGCGCAAACATACATATAATGGAGCTAAGACACAAGGTTAAGTTCAACTTGTGGTGGAACCCTGCCAGGAACCACCCGACAAATCCAACATCCATGAGTGGTTAGCTTAATGCGAGGGGTCTGGTGCATTAACATACATGAATATATGTATATAATTGGAAAGAATTAAATGGCATTAATTCTAATTAATGGAAATGAACGAATACTACAACAATAAAAGAATTGGAATGAACGGGTAATGATAATTACCTATTATAAATAAACCTGAAGGGGAAATGGAAAATAATTGGTAGGCTTATCCTAGGGACAAGTGGAAATTATAACTTTGGTTATAATAAACAATAGAGAAAATGAGGTAAGTTTTATAATGAGATTAGTTATACTTAATTATAAATTAAGTAATCTGTAAATCTGGAAACCTGAAACATGTTGTTTGTAATAAGTAGAGAAAAGAAGGGAAAACTTATGAAATGCAAGAAGTTGTACTTAATTATACATTAAGTAATCTGTAAACCTGAGAATCTGAATCAAGCTTATAAGAGGAACATGTTATCCGAAAACCTAAGAATCTGAAATCTGCTAATAAGAATAACATGTTAAAGGCTTATTAATGAACTTAAATGGGGTAAGTTATATAACTGAAATTAATAAGCAAGAAGAACTTGGTAACCTAAATAAGAAGTTAATACGATTTGAAATAACCAAGTTAACTAGAAATCTAATGAGGTAGAGTAAGTGCGTAATTAAACCTTTGGACATTGGGCCTAATAACATGTTAACCTAAGGCGCTTGGACCAGTCCGTACATCCGATAGTGAATAACCCAACGAGTATATCATAGTGGTGTCATGAGTCACGAGGGGAGCGCACGTCCATCTGATTATTCTGCCTGGTCTGCCTGCGGTTTTGCTGATATTTTCATGGCTCCGAAGGACCATAAAGGGAAGAACGCGGCTTCTTGGGATGTGGAGGGTAGTTCCGGTAGTCGTCTGTTTCATGGCAGCGTTAAGGCTGTGCTTACAGAAGTTGGGTCTACGTGTGACTACTCGTTGAGTATATCTTGATCGCCATAGTAGTGGGCAGTCAGAAGGCTGTCGGGTGGCTCAGCTGATTCGACGAATATGGTGCCTTATGACTAGGTAGGTTACGACCATCTCTTCAGTTTGCCTTATGCAAGTCTAACCATCTAATTTATAGTAATCGTCAAGTACCGGTCATCGACAGTCTGCGTGATGCGGAAAGGCAGAGAGCTAAACCAAAAGACCATTGACCTTTTACTATCGAGGCTTTGGTTGCAGGACATGCCAATTTGGATGTAGATTCTTTGTTAGGGGAACACCATTAGCTTTCATATCTGTTGGCCTTTCACTAGTTGAGGGAGGGGTCGGGTGGGACCATAGCCACCGTCAAAATATTGACCATAGTATCTGTGTATATAGATATCTGAAAAGGCTCCCGATCGAGTTCCATGTATCTGAGTAACCCTGTTACAGAACTCGGTGCACAGTAGACAATACGTGCGGATACATGCATACCATTTCCGGATGGTGTATCATCGAGGTTGATACATCGAGTACGATTAACGATATGTACGTGAGAAAGTCTAGATACATGCATGTCTGCTTTGGGTGGTGTATCATAGACTTTAGGGTATTACTCTGTGATGGAATCATATTCGATAGAATGGTTCGAAAGTGGCAGACCGTAGCTTAAGCATGGCGATGGCGGTTCTATGCAAAACTTAACATGGTTATACGGAGATCCGTACGGTGTTCCGACGTAGGATAAGGGACGGCATATATTTCTGTGTCATTACGGCAGAGACCGTGGAAGTGGGGTACCATGGGGTGTACCTTAATTTTTGGGGGCAGTTATATGTATATTGTATTAGGTTAATCTACTTGGGAATAGATGGGTATGACTTGTGTGTAAACCATTTGTGCTATTAACACAAGTAACCTAATAAATAAGAAAATGTAACTGAATGGTATATGTAGGGTTATCCAGAATGTGTAGTTTAAATCCAGTCGCCAGAACTTGTGTTCTGACCCCCTCCTCATAACATACTCGCAGGTAAGATCTGTGGCAGAGATAAGATAGCTTTGGATACTGGTTAGGCAATATTATTATCTAGGTAAGGCTATATTTCATTGTATTATATTTTATTCCATTCAGCTGTGAGATGATTTCCAAGCTTTGATATGTTTATTATCTCTGTCTTTTTTGCAGGATACCAGACAAACAAACACGAGTTTCAATAGATTAGACTTTTGAACAAAAATCGGTCTGTTGGAATTCGGGTTGTTACATCTGGTATCAGAACCTAAATTTAGGATTCCTGTATAGATAGTGAGTAAACGTACTTGTATTTTTAAATTATAAATATTATATATATACCTAGATCCATAGAGGAACCCACTAAATAGAAAGAGCAGAATATGGTAAGAATGGGGATATATGTTTTTTACACTAAAGGAATGAATATGGAAATCTGAGACCTTTAGTTAATTTGGATGGGAAGTGTACAATATGCTTTGTATTGGTGAAAGATGGATCCCGTATGTTTGTATTTCAGATTAGTGGGTTTTGGCAGTAAAACCTCATAAATTGGTAAAGGCTGAAAAGAGGAAAATGGATTAGGAATATATATATGAGAGAATTGACTTTTCGAGAGTGTCTAGGAAAGCCTAAGTAAGTTGGAAACCCACTTTGAGTCTAGGCCCATTGTTAACTTTTAAGAACTTGAAACTATAAAAGCTTTTGAAGGATGGTTTATGGTGTTTTCAAGTTTTGATCTTAAAAGTAGGGGTGGGCATAAACTGCACCGTTAAATGAAACCTGCCCGACCCGAACCGAAGAAATGGTGCGGTAAACAGCTCTGTATAATCATCTTAAACCGAATATGCAAAACCGACCCAAATCGTTTAATTATGGTCCGGTTGCTGTTTGAGGGATGAAACCGACTGTATTAAACTGGATCGATTACTTTGTATAGAAATTAAAAAAATATCAATGCCTGGTCCTCACTTTGGCTCAAACCCACTGTTAACGTTAAAGTAATTTATTTTTGTTTGCTCTGAAGCCCACTGACTTACAGCCCTTACCTACCCAGCAAAAAAATCAAAGTAGTTCATTTTTTTATTTTACTTTTGTTGTAGCCGCCACAGCTTTCCTCTTTTATCTCTGTAACCTAAATGACAATCGCCGCTCTTCATGCTTCGTCTCTAATTCACAGCTTCGTCCACCTTTGGCTCTTTTTCCTTTTCTAGACTAGTTTGTTGAGCATGGATTCTATTTCCTTTTCAAGTATGAATGAGGTATGTTTAATTTAATTTCTACTTTTCTAATTCAAACTTATAGAACTTAATATGTATTTTGGGTTGATTGGTTGCACAAATCTAGATCTGATTGGGATGTTGATTTCAGTCATCAATTGCTTAGCGGCCTTTTGAAAGGTCGGAACTTCAAATTTTTTAAATAATAGCTATTCGAAAATTCTAAGCATGTCGAAAAATACCCCATAGTGCATATCTAATCACCGTTGTTAACTAAGTTTTTTCGAACCACTTTCCATCATCTCAAATTTTAGATGCATCGAGATGTTAGTCACTTCAACGTTCAAACAATGAACTACACGCCATACAGGTGCTGCTAATGTTTAGTTTCACTAAGATGTTGTTTTTCATTGGCACTTAACTGAACATGTTTTTAGCTCTAGATGATTCATTCAATTCCAATATGCTTCAGTAAATGTTTTTAGCTCTAGATGCTTTAGTAAATATTCTTACAAATAATTTTTTCGTTCAGAATTATTCTCATGCCTTTGCTATGTTTTTAGCTCCATATGCTTAAGTCAATTCCAATATTGTTCTGATGTGCATATGCTTATGATTATTTCCTTCCCATCACTTTCTTATAGTTTATTCCTTGCGTCAAGTTAGACTAAATTATTGGACTGCTTTATTTTTGTTCCAAAAATTCAATTCATGCAGTAAATTCAAACTGTGTTTACTTTGACTTCAATGAATAAATATGAAGCTAATTCAAACCCGAGAGATAATTCTATCAACAATCCTGTATGTAAGGGCCCAATTTCTGTATCTTATTAGGTTCTTATTAATAATATAATCCTTATTTGTAAATAGTTTCCAAAACTTGAAGTATATGACATAAAAATATTCGTATGAGAAATACCTGTGTAAAAGATAGTATACTGAACAAACACTTTGTATAAAGTATTTTGAATAGGAAAGGCTTATCCATACTTCTTATATTAATATGCAAGTCATTTAAAATTAAAGTGACATTTTAGTAAGTTTATTTATAGTGGTATATATTTTCATTTTTTCAGTCCAGTAAAATTACTTGAGCACATGGTTTATGCAAATAATGAAACTTATTGTTTGTTGCATGTATATTGTATTTTATATTAGAAACTGGTCGCATGTTGCTTGTTCTTTACATTTTTTAGTTTGTTATGTATATATATTGTATGCGAAAGTACCGATCTTTGTTTTTTTTATTTTGTAAAGGCAATGCTGATATGGAAAAATAACATTGTTGTTGTTAATATTTTGTTAGCTCTTACTGAGCACCAACATGAAAAATTTATGCAAGGTTTTGGAGATATGAAGTTATATGACTCATGAAATAGGAATTTCATGCTGCAGTTGATATATTGTTATAGCTCCATGATGTAGAAGCTTTTGTTTATTCAAATGGAAGTGATGTAGTTTAATATTAAAGTTATGTAATTAAACAGTAGTATTATGCAGTCAATTGTGTAAGCTAGAAGAAGTTAATGATGTAAATTACGTAATGAAGGCTGAAGCATCTATGACTGAAATGATATGCTATATATATATATGTATGTTTGCATTTAAGAAAATGAATGTGTATGTGGTTGGTTGCTTGTTTGGATGTTTCAAAATTATATAATATGGATTTGTTTATTAAACCTGCAAAGTTATATGTTTTAAAATCAACCGAACAGAACCGAAACCGGACCAAATGTATGTGTAACAGAGCCGAAACTGGACCGTAGTAAAATATAATATTACAGTCCTTATTTTTTTTAACTTCTTGTTGTGGTCCGATAACGGTTTGAGCTTCAAAACGAACCGACCCATGCCTATCCTTACATAAAAGTGTTTTGATGCCTGAAAAACATACATGTAGAGAACATATTTGAAAAATACATATTGAGTTTTAATGTAAATGGGGTATATTTTGGAAATAGTGATTTCTTGTAAAATTTTGTCTAGAATGAATTCTCTCAGAAAAAGGTGCACATTATAGAGCATGTATAACTCGCTAGTTTTCAAGATATATGGTATGAAGGATTAGAAAGCAGAACATAGAAAATGTTGCATTTTGTTGAAAACTAAAATTTTCGGTTAAGAAAATTTTTGAAATCTCTATTTTTTGACAATCATTTGTTATAATTGTTTTGACATAAAAATTTGTTAGGTAGACAAAATAAGTTATAGAAATTAAGAATAGAGTAGATGTTTGCACCTAGTTGTAAGTAACTGAACTAACATTATAAAGAACAGTTGTGAATCTGATTGAGAAATAGTTGTCCTTGTCTACTTCAATTTTTGTGATTTAAAAAAAATGATTTGCATTTTTAAGAGGTGGCATATTTTTATGGTTTGGAAAAAAAATAAGTTTTCATGAGTAAAATAAAATTTCAACACTTCTAACTTTTGGGAGAAAAAAATGAAATGAGAAGGTCAAACCACGTTTTTAAAATTATAGTGTAGGTAAGGATTAGTACCTCGAAAAGGCGAGAAAAGTTTTGAGGCTATGAAGTGGATAGCAAGGATTATCCTGGAATAATGGTAAGTTCCCGTAGAATGCATAAGCATTATGAAGCCTTGGGTATTGCTTGGAAAAGACTGTTAGTACGCAGCAAGGACTAGTGGTGACTACTAGGTAGTGAAGGGCAAGTAAGTGTTTAAATCCTATTGTTACTTTTGCTGTTAAGGTAAAAACCTGTTCCTATTGAGGAAAAATCGTTATTATGTTCCTGTTGGGTAAAGAGGGTACATCTAATCCTGTTGTTTGAACCTTTCTCTGTCTGTGAGGACATAGTCCTGAAGTTCTTGGCTCATAGTAGTAATTGTGTAGAGCATTTGTTTTCTTGTTTTAGTTGAAGGATTAGAAGGCTTATTTGAAAACTAAACTTAGATCAGAGGATTAAGTTAAATAAGCTAAGAAAGAAAAATGGCATAACTAAAGAGGAAACAACAAATTCAGTAAAGCAACAAACACGACAGTTAAAGAAAACGGAAAATTATGAGAAAATGTGAACAATAATAAAATTTTCCAAGATAAAGTTGAAAAAGGAAATATGTAATAAAGAAAGTTTTCTTAGGTGGGTTGTGCTTGGATAGGAAAATGGGAACCGTTATAAAATAGTTGTATAAAATCCAACTACATATATAAAAGGTGCATAAAAGAAAACAGGGGATGTGAAGTTTTCCCATTTTCTACCTTTTTGTAACATAAGAAATTGAATTTAGAAAATAAGATTTTTCTAAAATTTGAAAAATAAAGTTTCTTGGTAGCGTTCTGGATGCAAAAATTTGATGACTAATCTCTTGTTCAGCAAGAGTGTGGGAAAATTTGGATGATAAAGGATTTTGATTTTCAAATATTGCATTCATATAGAAATTGCCAGTATATTTAAGAGTGTGCATTATATTTTAAAGAGATTTTCAAGAAAATTTGCATTCATATAGGAGGCACAGCTTAGGCATTCATTTCATTTATGTATTATTATGTTGATTTACACTTTGTAGTAGTACATAAATGGTTGCGATATTGGATGCACACATTATGCTTGTGATTTATATGAGGAATTACTTGCCTTTACCCTTACCAAATTTCGGGGATGAAATTTCCTAAGGGTGGGAGAATGTTACACCCTGCATTTTTAATTAAATAAAATAAAATAAAATTTGAAGAGTTTCCATAATTTGGTCATGGGATTAGCATCATTACGTCGGTGGCGATTTTGTGGTCAATTTAGACCTATGGATTGCAGAAAACAGATTTAAGATAAAAGAGATACCTTTAAATGTGCAACATACATGAAAAGAAGGTATAAGAAAAGAACAATGACCACCATTGTTTTAATTCTTGTTAACAAAATCCTATGTAGTCCAATTGGTAAGAGAATGTGACCTTCATTAGAGTGGCACAAGTTCGATTCCCGAAAGTTCCATAATTATATTTTAGAGGAACGGCTAAAATAATACATGTTCTAAAGGGAAAATATGGATAAATGCACATATAAGAAAAATTGTACATATAAGGAAGTACAAAAATATGTGTATACATGCATATGTGTGTATATATATATACAGAAGAGAAATTCAAAATAAACCAGGGGGTAGGTGGGTAGACCCACCCCTGATCTGGGCAGGTTCACTCGGCGAATCAAAATTATTTTTCAAACCACATTTGTTGTTGACTTAGCGCCGTGTGTACAAGATCATATTCACTTTCTTAAACACCTACAAATAGGCCAACAAAGCCTAGCCTAAGTCCCATATTTTCTGAGAGGCTGTCTAGACTCTGTCATTCTTCTTCCTCCTCAAATCTCTTTAGAAAATAGAATAATCAGCCTTAGAAAATTCTGATTCAAGATCTCGAAGAAAAGAATGTATATCTACAAATGGGTGTTAGAACTTTGATCGAAGTGAGATAAATTCTTGGATCTGGTTAATGTAGATTTCTCTTCTTTTTTCCCCTTTTCTTTTAGTTTGAGAATTGTGAATCCATAGTCATTTAGATTCTAGATTCAGTTAGGAGAACCATGGAGTGCTAGGGCTGGACCAGATTCATGGATTGGAAAGCTATAAGGTGAGTGGATTTAAGTTATACCTTTTTGATAATGGTATATATACCATATGGCATTCCTCGATAATATGTAAAATAAATTTGTTGAAATGATTAATCCGCTGAAAAGTTTAACCTAACGTAACCTGCTGAATTAATCTGCTAAAATGATTAACCTACTTAGGGCTATTATGGCAACTATTACCATTATGAAAATACCGTTTCCGTACCGTTTTCTTTGGTAAATCAAAAACGCTTACTGTTATCACTACCGATACGGAAGTAACTATTTTACTGGTATACCGATACAACGGTAACCGTTTTGTCGGTAACTGTAAATTACCGTTTTCTAAAAATAGTATAAATACCTACTAGACCGATGTACATTTAGATACCACACGATGATGAACATGTTATATATGTATTGTAATGACCCGGGTTTTCGCGATCCTGGGTCATCGATATAAACCCAATGTCGACTATCCAAGCATCGAAAATACCGGAGAGTTAAAAGAAGTTATTGGGTGAGGATAGATAAGATAGAAAATTAGAGTAGAAGAAGAAGAACATATAATATTAGAGTAAACATGAATCTCACAGCGGAACGAATAAAATATAGTATACAACATAACTTTGAAATATCAATCTGTCATTTGAGTATAACACTTACATCAGAGCGGAAATAAATAATAGCTACATAATCCTGAAGCCTCCTGCTCCAGCTCCCTAAGTGCATCTGTAACAACCTGACTACTTGGCTGCCTGTACAAAATTGGGCACCCAAGAGTTTAGGGAAAACAAAACAAAATAAACTTTGGGTCAGTCATGGGACTGGTATGAGTAAAACCATTTAAAAATAGTTTGAGCAATTAAACGATACCTCATAAGACCACGTTGTATAACGGAATGGGTTTTTTCCTTATGAGAATCCAAAACACTTTGTCCAATATTAAAAAACCTTTTGAAAGGAATGATAATCTTTATATCAAACTCATTTGATATTATAATAATGTCTATCAACCAAATATAATAATCATCTAGCAGAATGCTTTCATCTCACATTCCACATGCATAATATATAATCAAAAACCGCAGGCGCTTATTGGGTAATGAATTCCAACTGGCAAGGTATGAGACCACCTTCAGACAATGTATCTCTAGAGAGGAATACACCGGGTTCAACAAGAACATCTTGTAACCTAGGCTAAACATGACCGGTCACTCATTTCGCTTGAGTGTACCGAATGTATTATCACCAACGGTTGGGATTAGCAACTGTTTCCCGAAAGGGACAGCATCGAAATAGATTATAGAAGTAAATGTAATTTCTCTAGATCAGGTGACAATACACCTAAATTGGCAGCTAACCACTTAGCCATGTGATCTAATCGATTTTATACCATTTTCTGGTTGTGAGGCTAGAGGCCATAACATATAGATCACACTTTTATTTACATTCAATGTTGCATTGTCATACCCACCAAATCACAAATTGATTTCCCAAAAAATACCATGGGTATACAGCTAAGAGAAACGAATTCCTCTGCCACCAAACGTAAATACGTTTGAAGAGAACAACTTACGCGATCTATTAAATATACTCTGTCAGGCATTCTTCAATACAAGTCGTCCTGGGACTGGACAGACCGAAGGCACTATTCTGTAAACAGGACAGCCCTTGTATAACCCCGTCTTCAATTATCTTCATCATA
Source organism: Allium sativum (assembly GCA_030737875.1). Lineage (NCBI taxonomy): Eukaryota > Viridiplantae > Streptophyta > Magnoliopsida > Asparagales > Amaryllidaceae > Allium > Allium sativum. Next base: position 52,254,332 of record CM060927.1, read on the forward strand.
TTTGATCATGACGCTAACACCCATACATAGTGGTTTTCAGATAACGAATGTGACGGCTCGCCCCGCACCAACCGACATTTACTCCAAAAGTCCGTTGTACACATGTCCAGTTAGCACGGGACGGTCATCAGAAGGAAAGGAAGAAGACGAATAATCAACAAGGAACCTGTAGAATGTCTCACAGTGCATAGAACAAAATATAATAACAACATACTTGACATAAAACAGGTGAGACAGTGCATAAGCTGAAAATAAACTATCGTAGCAGCGGAAAATCCAAAAACAGCTTATGTTTCACATCATCATTATTACAACTTTTCAAACTGTATCTAAAGGTAAAAGCAAGATAAGGGAGGTACACTACTAATGCCCAAGTAGTGACCACCAATGACACAGGGAGAATATCTATATATATATATATATATATATATCATACATGGAAGCCTCCTGCTCGCCTCCGGATCAGCTACTCGTGCATCACCAGCTAACCTGTCTCTAGTCTGCTCGTTTAGGAGCACCCAGAGTAATAAGAAGAGACATAAAACTCTGGGTCAGACAAAAGTCTAGTGTGAGCGATAAGCAGCTAAACAGAACAATAACAGGTATACTAAACCATACCTAAACCTGGACCTGCAACCAAAGAGTTAGCACTACTTACTGTACAACACTCTAAGGTGCCATTAACATATGGTGTACAAGCATACGGGGGTGGGGGGTGTGCATGTCATAGTGATGGCAAACAATCAAGCATAGCAACTATCCTCACATCTCTCACTTAGTGCGTAAAGCATACGATATCCACCACTTTGACCACCCAATACTTTGCTATGATCACTGTGCCCCATGAAGTCACAACGGCTTCACTGCACTGATCCATAGCCACTAATCCTTCGCTATGTCCACTTTGCCCCATGGAGTCATACACACCCCCACTGCACTGGCTCATAGCCTTACTAATCCTTTACTATGTCCACTCTTCCCCATGGAGTCACAACGGCTTCACTGCACTGGCTCATAGACTTGCTACGATTTTGCCCCTCGAGTCATGATGACTCTACTGCACTGATACGTAGCCCATCATTCCTTTTCAGTGGTGAATCGAAGTTATGAACGTCGACAACCCCTTAGCACAAGTCCCGCAGGAAAGCCCAATCATGAAGTGAACTCATTGGTTCCCAACTGGATCCTGAGCTCTAACTTCCATTTGGACTACCTTTGCATCTCGGGTTATTGGTCTTCATCATATCGGTTCGGATCGCCGCCTTCATGTCATTGCGGTTCAGATCGGCCTTCATTATCCCCCACTGGATTGATTCATGCTAAGATTCTCCGTATCGGATCGTGGTCTTCATCTAGTGGCGGTCCGGATTGGCCTCCTCCAAAGCACACCAGGTCGGATTGCAGTCTCCAAGTCCAATCGTAGTACATCGGTTCGGGTTGGGGTACTATGGCGAATCGGGTCGGAGTACTTCTAGTGGATCGGGTCGGTCGTGATCTCCTCCAGGTTTCAAGTCAACTCGTAGCATGCAGGCTTGATTCAGATGCAAGGGGGCGGATCGTGGATGGGCCACACGAACGGTTCGGTTTGGACCTCCCCATCCGATCTGGTCCGGTCCCTGTCCATTTCCTGCATTTTGTCCAGCGAGTTGTTTAAGCCATTCAATGGCGTTTTCACCACTCTAGCTATTCTAATCAATCACAAAGCATACCACAAAGTCATAGCAACAAATAGAAGTGAACTCAAACACCAAAACATCAATATGATAGGTTAAAATGAATCAAACATAGCCAAAACCCCATATTTCCCTTAAGCATGTTCAAGCAAAATTAATGATAGGATTAGCAAAACTTAACCAAATTAACCCAAATTTCTAACAGGGGTCTAAAACATCATTCAAGAATTTATAAATATTTTTCCAGATTTTATTAATGCATAAATTCGCTAATCTTCACTAATTACCCTTAATCAACCGTAATTAGTGTAAAACTATGCAAATCACTCACCTTAGCCACAAATATACCTTAGATCTGAAATAAATCTCTGATATGGCGCGAATACTAATGCTAAACAGCAGCTCTAATCTTGATTTGGTGAAGATCTCCCTTGATTTGATGTTGCTAAGCTTAATCCTTAATTAGAAAGTGGTTTGGAGGTGATTTAGAGGTTGGAGGCCATTTTTAGGGTTTCTAAGAGGTAAGTGGGGGCAAGGAAACTGAAATGGAATGAAACCCTAACTCTTTTCAGCCTCCCCATAACCCTAATCCCGAAATGGGTTATGGGCCCATTCACTAATCACCCTATTTGGCCCGGTTAAGCAGTTTTTCACCTTCCAAACCTTATTTCAGCCATTTCTCCCAAACGGTAAGCCCGTTTTCCACATGTGATCACTCTACGGAAAGGTATACCATCATCCGAAGCTAATGGAAGTGGTTTCAGGTCCAAACTCCTTTCCAATCGAAAGTTATGGCCGAAACAAGATCAGCTAGGGATAAAACGGTCATTTAAAAATCGGGTAAAATCATGAACATGGGAAATGACCCTAATGGTCGTTTCCCAAAGCCACATGACGATACTACTTCATATAAGAAAGAACTAAATATTCTACGATTCTCCATTGCGTAGAATACGTGTTGTTACATTCTTCCCTCCTTAAGGAATTTCGCCCCCGAAATTCCCTAACCAAGACACACAAAGGGTCCCGCATGCCTATCAGCCATAAAACAACAATCAAACATGCAAAACAAGCAAAACAAATCTATCCTTGCATGCGGAATAACTAAATTGTAAAATAAATCTTACCAGGCAAAGAGTTCTGGATACGTCTTCCTAATGCTCTCCTCTGTCTCCCAGGTATAGTCGTTCTCGTTCTCGCCCGACTGAACCTTGACTAGCTTCACCGCCTTCCTTCGAAGTTGCTTCGTATCGTGCTCGACAATACGAATCAGCTTGCAATTCCCAACCGCTTCGGGTTCCACTTCGAGGTCCTCTAACTGATCAGGTGAAATAGTCATATCTGGGTCGTACACGAACTTCCTTAGCTGAGAAACATGAAATATGTTGTGAACTCCCGCCATCTTCTCGGGTAAGTCAACTCTATACGCCAAATTCCCAACTTGTTCGAACACTGGGAATGGGCCAACAAATCTTGGTGCCAACTTGCCCCTCCTGCCAAATCGTAACACGCTCTTCAACGGAGAAATCTTGTCAAACACCAAATCACCAATGGAGAATTTTAAATCTCTTCTCCTCTTATCAGCATAACTCTTCTGCCTATCCTGGGCAGCCTTCATCCGTTGTTGAATGATCTTAATCTTATCTGAAGTTTCCCTTACAACATCTGGTCCAAGCACAAACTTCTCACCTGTCTCAATCCAACATGATGGTGAGTTGCACGGTCTTCCGTACAAAGCTTCATATGGAGCCATACTGATACTGGATTGGTAGCTATTATTATATGCAAACTCTACTAGATGCAAATGGTCATCCCATGATCCACCAAAATCCAATATACAAGCTCTCAAGAGATCTTCCAATATACGATTCACCCTCTCTGTCTGACCGTCGGTTTAAGGATGATACGCGGTACTGAGATATAATTCCGACCCTAGAGCCTCCTGTAAGCTCTTCCAAAACCTACTAGTAAACAATGGGTCTTGGTCACTCACAATGCTTTTAGGTACTCCATGAAATCTCACTACCCACTTCATATACAGTTCTGCTAACTTAGCTGTCGTTCTGGTCGATTTGACTGGTATAAATCTTGCACTCTTGGTCAATCGATCCACAATTACCCAAATGCTATCAAGTCCCAATTTAGTCCTTGGTAAACCATCAATGAAATCCATCGAGACTTTCTCCCATTTCCATTCGGGAATTTCTAATGGTTGCAACAAACCACTAGGCTTCTTTTGCTCGGCTTTAACTAGCTGGCAATTCATGCACTTGTATATAAACTTCCCAACGTCTCTTTTCATCCCTTCTCAGTAGTAAGTCTGCTTCATGTCTCGATACATCTTATCACCACCGGGGTGTATAGTCAGTTTTCAGTGATGACATTCCCTAAGCACTTCATCTCTCAAACCATTCACGTTGGGTACAGCTAATCTTCCATTCTTTCGAAGCCATCTTTCTCGATCAAGCCCATAAAAATTCTTCTCCTCACCGTCAATATTCATCTCTAACTTGGAGATGATTTCCAATAGATTAGGATCATCCCTCTGACTGGAACCAATCCGCTCAATCAAAGTGGGTTTGATCGTCAAACTAGCTAGCATCTCTGGATCCAATTTGCAATTTGGTCTGAAATCATACCCTGCGATATACTCCAGTTGCTTCCATTTAAGAAACATAGCCCCTAAACTGGCATGTCTCCTACTCAAGGCATGGGCTACCGCATTGCCTTTCCCAGGTGTATATGCGATATCAAAGTCATATGAAGCCAAGAACTCTAACCATCTTTGCTGTCGGAGATTTAGATCCTTTTGAGAGAAGAGATACTTTAACAATTTATGATCAGTAAACAACTCAAATCTCTCTCCCAAGAGATAATGTCTCCACATCTTCAATGCAAACACGATTGCTGTCAGTTCCAAATCATGGGTAGGATACTTTTTCTCGTGCGGCTTTAGTTGCCGACTAGCATAAGCTACAACCCTACCTCCTTGCATCAATACAGCACCTAGTCCGGTACCACAAGCATCCGTGTATACTGTCATTTCTTCATTCCCTTTAGGAATGACTAACACTGGCGTGCGCGTCAACTTTTCTTTTAGACTCTTGAATGCATTCTCACACACTCCATCCCAAACGAAGACTTGATTCTTCTTAGTCAATTGAGTCAACGGTGCTGCTACCTTGGAGAAGTCCTGGATAAACTTACGATAATATCCAGCTAACCCAAGAAGCTTCTCACGTCTGTTGCATTCTTGGGCGTAGACCAATCCTGTACCGTAGCCACCTTCGCAGGATCCACGAAAATATCATTCTCTGAAATAACATAGCCCAAGAATCTCACTTCCCTCCTCCAGAAGTGACACTTAGAAAATTTCGCTTTCAATTGGTGTTTACTCAACACCTCCATCACTATCCTCAAATGTCTCTTCTGTTCTTCCTCTATCCTCGAGTAAACAAGGATGTCGTCTACGAACACAAGAACAAACTTATTCAGCTAATCTCTAAACACCCGATTCATAAGATCCATGAAGTATGCTAGTGCATTGGTCAACCCAAATGGCATGACCAACCACTCGTAGAATCCAGACAGCGTCCTAAATGCCGTTTTCGGAACACTCTCAGCCGCTACTCGGAGCTGATGAAATCCTGTCGCAAGGTCCAACTAGGAGAACACTCTTGCTCCTTCCAGTTGATCAAACAAATCATCTATCCGCGGTAGAGGATACTTATTCTTCCTTGTCACCTTATTCAACTCGCGATAGTCTACACACAAACGAAGGGAACCATCTGCCTTAGTGGCAAACACAACTGGTGCTCCCCACTCGGAGACACTTCTTCTAATAAACCCCTTCTTCAAAAGATTGCTGACTTGCACCCCGAGCTCTCGCTGCTCCCTTGGTGCCATACGACTAAGTGGCATCACTATAGGTCTGGCATCTTTCACTAAATCAATACGGAACTCAATCTCTCGGTGTGGTGGAAGCCCGGTCACCTCCTCGAAGACGTCCGGATACTGGCCAACCACGGGTACATCTGACAACTCATCCCGCGGGATGTCGAGGGAATTTACAAAACTAGCCATAACCCCATCACTAGGTAGACTACCAAACACTACCCTCCGCCCATCATCCGCCCTCACTGTCACCAAAAAGCCCTCACAGTCTACCACCACCCCGTATCTTTGGAGCCAATCGACTCCCAATATAATGCCATACCCAGTAAAGCCCAAAACAAAGCAATCACAAATAAACATACATCCAGACTCGATAAGACCAAATTCCTGCAAATCATACTAAGGCTAGTCGAACCACCAATCGGGTTCGTCACAACCAATGGTCTATCGACTATCTCGGGTTCCAGTCCCAACCGATCTACCAGGTCACTAGATATGAGGGAACGGGAAGCCCCAGTATCAAACAAAATTCGAACAGCTATATCAAGAATAGAAAGCATACCTTGAATGACGACATTCTTTCCTTTCTCCGCCGCAGTTGGGGAATTCGACGAAGAAGGAATAACACCGATAGCATATGCTTTCACAATCTGCTTCTCCTTAAGAGGTTGTGGACATTTATCCTTATGATGTCCCACTTGGCCACAGTTGTAGCACTTCCTATCCGCTGGCTTGGCCCGACACTCTTTGGTATAATGGCCCTTCTTACCACAGCTGAAGCACTCAACATCTTTCTTGCTCTTTTTTTGGCCATCTTAGTTTGGTTCTGCTTCCTCTTGTTCTGAGTGTTATTCTTGCGTCCACCGTCTGCTTGCGGCTTCAGCCCTTCTGCAGATGCAACCTCAGTCTTTGACTTAGGGTAAAGACTCTCTGATCTCAATGCTTTCCCCACAATCGATTCAAAAGTCTCATCGATGTGGTTGATAAGACTTTCCCCCAAGTATCCATCCAAAATAGTAATGAACTTCTCATTCTTCTTCTCAGGAGTATCGATAAGGGATAAACCGTACTTCGACAAAGTGTCGAACTCAGCAATATAGTCCGAGACTGCCCTACCATTCTGCTTAAGCTCCAAGATCTTCCTTAACAATTCCGACTTCTGAGCAGCTGGGATAAACTTATCGCTAAAGCGATCCTTAAACTGATCCCAAGTAATCTGATCCTCTGGAGTGGCTGTCTTAATAGCATTCCACCAACTCATCGCTCGCCCTTGCAGCTGACGAGACGCTAGCCTTCTCTTCATCGCATCCTCGATACCTAAGTCGTCGAAGATACGATCACAATATCCAACCAATCCTGAACATCCGTGGCCGACTCCATTCCGTGGAACGGCTTCCCACCAAGGTTAGTGTAATCCTTGCACAGCTTGGCGAAATCAGCCTTAGGCGCCTGCACTATTGGACCACCACCATTACCGGCATTGGGAGCTGCCCCCTGTACATCCGTAAGAATTTCTCTCATGAGGCCAGTAAACATCATCCTCATGTCAGCCGCATTCCCATTATTGGCTCCTCTACCAGCACCTCTTGCGTATCGGCTCATCGTTCAATCTGTAAAGAGAAAACGATTAACCATCTCCATAGTGGTGCTAGTGCAGTGCGATTTCATCCTTATACTACTACTAATATATATATATATATATAGCTTTTGAAAACCAAAGTAATCACAAATAAGCACTCTCATACACGTACTATCTCTCCCTAGTGTCATTTCCTAGGTTAACTACGCAACCTAGAGCTCTGATACCAAATGTGACGGCCCGCCCCGCACCAACCGACATTTACTCCAAATGTGCACTGTGCACATGTCCAGTTAGCACGGGACGGTCGTCAGAAGGAAAGGAAGAAGACGAAGAATCAACAAGGAACCTGTGGAATATCTCACAGCGCATAGAACAAAATATAATAACAACATACTTGACATAAAGCAGGTGAGATAGTGCATAAGCTGAAAACAAACTATCATAGCAGCGGAAGATCCAAATACAACTTATGTTCCACATTATCATTATTACAACTTTTCAAACTATGTCTAAAGGTAAAAAAAAGATAAGGGAGGTACACTACTAATGCCCAAGTAGTGACCACCAACGACACAGGGAGAATATATATATATATATATATATATATCATACGTGGAAGCCTCCTGCTCGCCTCTGGATCAGCTACTCGTGCATCACCAGCTAACCTGTCTCTAGTCTGCTCATTTAGGAGCACCTAGAGTAATAAGAAGAGACATAAAACTCCGGGTTAGACAAAAGTCTGGTGTGAGCGATAAGAAGCTAAACAGAACAATAACAGGTATACTAAACCATACCTGAACCTGGACCTGCAACCAAAGAGTTAACACTACATACTGTACAACACTCTAAGGTGCCACTAACATATGGTGTACAAGCATACGAGGGTGGGGGTGTGCATGTCATAGTGATGGCAAACAATCAAGCATAGCAACTATCCTCACATCTCTCCCTCAGTGCGTAAAGCATACGATATCCACCACTTCAACCACCCAATACTTTGCTATGATCACTCTACCCTATGAAGTCACAACGGCTTCACTACACTGATCCATAGCCACTAATCCTTCGCTATGTCTACTTTGCCCCATGGAGTCGTACACACCCCACTGCACTGGCTCATAGCCTTACTAATACTTTACTATGTCCACTCTGGCCCATGGAGTCACAACGGCTCCACTGCACTGGCTCATAGTCTTGCTACGATCACTTTTCTCCTTGAGTCATGATGACTCTAGTGCACTGATACTAGCCCATCATTCCTTTTCAGTGGTGAATTGAAATTATGAACGTCGACAACTCCTTAGCACACGTCCCGCAGCAAAGCCCAATCATGAAGTGAAACCATTGGCTCCCAACTGGATCCTGAGCTCTAACTTCCATTTGGACTATCTTTGCATCTCGGGTTGTTGGTCCTCATCAGATCGGTTCGGATCGTCGCCTTCATGTCATAGCAGTTTGGATCGGCCTTCAGTATCCCCTACTGGATCGATTCGTGCTAAGCTTCTCCGGATCGGATCGTGGTCTTCATCTGGTAGCGGTTCGGATCGGCCTCCTCCAAAGCACACCGGGTTGGATCGCAGTCTCCAAGTCCAATCGTAGTACATCGGTTCGGGTCGGGGTACTATGGCAGATCGAGTCGGAGTACTACTGGTGGATCGGGTCGGTCATGATCTCCTCCAGGTTTCAAGTCAACTCGTAGCATGCAGGCTCGGTTCGGATGTAAGGGGGCGGATCATGGATTGGCCACTCGAACGGTTCGGTTCGAACCTCCCCATCTGATCCGGTCCGGTCCCTGTCCATTTCCTGCATTTTATCCAGCGAGTTGTTTACGCCATTCAACGGTGTTTTCGACCACTCTAGCTATTCTAATCAATCACAAAGCATACCACAAAGTCATAGCAACAAATAGAAGTGACCTCAAACACAAAAACATCAATATGATAGGTTAAAATGAATCAAACATAGCCAAAACCTCATATTTCCCTTAAGCATGTTCAAGCATAATTAATGATAGGATTAGCAAAACTTAACCAAACTAACCCAAATTTCTAACAGGGGTCTAAACATCATTCAATAATTTATAAATATTTTTCCAGATTTTATTTGTGCATAAATTCGCTAATCTTCACTAATTACCCTTAATCAACCGTAATTAGTGCAAAACTATGCAAATCACTCACCTTCGCCACAAATAAACCTTAGATCTGAAATAAATCTCTGATATGGCACGAATACTAATGCTAAACAGCAGCTCTAATCTTGATTTGGTGAAGATCTCCCTTGATTTGATGTTGCTAAGCTTAATCCTTAATTAGAAAGTGGTTTAAATGATTTGATGTTGCTAAGCTTAATCCTTAATTAGAAAGTGGTTTAAAGGCGATTTAGAGGTTGGAGGCCATTTTTAGGGTTTCTAAGAGGTAACTGGAGGCTAGAAAACTGAAATGGAATGAAACCCTAACTCTCTTCAGCCTCCACATAAACCTAATCCCGAAATGGGTTATGGGCCCATTCACTAATCACCCTATTTGGCCCGGTTAAGCAGTTTTTCACCTTCCAAACCTTATTTCAGCTATTTCTCCCAAACGGTAAGCCCGTTTTCCACATGTGACCAATCTACGGAAAGGTAAACCATCATCCAAAGCCAAATGGAAGTGGTTTCCGGTTAAAACTCCTTTCCAATCAAAAGTTATGGCCGAAACAAGATCAGTTAGGGACAAAACGGTCATTTAAAAATCGGGAAAAATCATGAACATGGGAAATGACCCTAATGGTCGTTTCCCAAAGCCACATGACCATACGACTTCATATAAGAAATAAATAAATATTCTACGATACTCCGTTGCGTAGAATGCGGGTTTTTACAATGAATCTGCTCCCGGTCTCTCCATATTGACGATGGAAAAATGGTCAAAAACTTTGATAGTTGGTGATTTAACTATCAAAGAAAAACGTTTGTGCAAACAACGATATTACTTCCAGATGGAAATTCTATCGATTAATCATTGATCAACATTTATCCATTTCCCCTTTTCTCGTTTCCATATATTCATCAAATCCTTATTTTCTAATTTTAGAAAATATACGTTATTAACTTTGGAAAACGTTTCCATTTCTGATTCACGCATCACTATCTTCTCACATATATCAGTCTCTAACTGTAAACTAGTAAGAGAACTACTTCTGTGACAACCCCAATTTCGACAAACCATTTTTTTCTTCAAAATTCCAATCTATCGAAACTCGGATTGGTTTGCTCTGGTATCGTACAGAAAAGACAGAGACATAAAACATGTCAGAGCTCAGAAACACCTTTCACAGCAGAAAGGATAAAATACAGTATAATGAAAACATAGCTTTACTATATTATTAATACTACCTAACCAGTATCCAAAGCTATCGTGTCTCTGCCACAATCTAACCTATGAATGTGTTATGAGGAGGGGTCAGAACACAAGTTTTGGTGACTGGATTTATACTATACACTTTGGATAATCATACGTATAACGTTCAATCATATTTTCTTATTTATTAGGTTACTTGGGTTAACAGCACTCAAGGCTTACACACACGTCGTACCCATTTACTTCCGAGTGAATTAACCTAATACATATGTAGCTATCTCTCAATATTGAGATACACCCCATGGTACCTCACTCGCACGGTCTCCACCGTATTATCGTAGGAATATAGCAGTCCGTAATCCTATGCCGAATGTTGTACGGATTTCTGTATATAAGTCAATGCTACGTCTGCAAAGAACCACTAGTTCTATATTACGTAAGCGTTCAGACTGCCATCTTTGAACCATTTGATCGAATTAGGTTCCATCCTCGAATAATGCCCTATATTCTTATCATACACCACCCAGAGCGACATGAGTGTACCTAGACTTTCCCACGTATGTATCGTCAACCGTTCTCGATGTCTATTGCACATGTTCTCTATATGTGCACCCAAGTCCCGTGGCAGGGCTAATCAAGAAACACGGAACTCGGTCGGGAGCTTTCAGATATCTGCCGATTGCAGATGCTAAGGTCAGCTTTTACAGTGGCTGTGGTCCGACTAGACCCCTCCCTCAACTAATGAAAGGCACCCAAGAATACCTAGAATGAGAACTTAACCCCGGCCCCCTATGCCCTTCAAACCTATTGGCCAACCTCACCCATAACTAGATAGCAAAGTATATGGTCTTTTGGAGTTCTCCGCCTTTCCGCTTTATGTACTGACTGAAGATGGTAGGTAGACGACGAGTTGCTATAAGTTGCTATCGCAGGGCACTAACTGGTCTCGCCGAATCACGCTGCTCCATCTTAGTCTTTTGATTGCCCCTTATTATTGCAATCAAGGCATACTCATTGGTTCACCTATGCAGACCTAACCTCTGTGAGTTCAGGTGGATCATCTGCCACTTACAGAGGAATACCAAGAGTACCCTACGTCCCCGAAAGTCGCGTGCTTCCCCTTCTAGTCCTTTAGAGCCGTCAAATAATCAGATGAATGTGCGCTCCCTTCGTGCCTTATAACACCTCGATGATTTACCCTGTTGGGTTATTCACCCTCAACCGTACGGACTGGTCTAAGCGTCATACTTTAGCATGTTGTCAGACCCTATGTCTAAACATTCTTTTACGCGCTTGTCTCACCACACCAGGTTTCCAATTAACTTGGTTATTCCAATTCATATTGAATTCTTATTCAAATTACCAAGTTTCTCTTGCTTATTAATTTCAGTCATACAACTTAATTCATTTAAGTTTATTAATAAGCTTACAACATGTTATTCTCTAGATTGTGGCTCAAGGTCTATGATCCACAATCCCTTTTATATTCTTATTTGATTTCAATAACATGTTTTTCTTAGTATGTAATTAAGTATATCTAATTCACATGTTTCCAATTAACATGTCACTTACCATTTATGATTATATATAACTTATTTAATTTCATAAGTTTTCCTCATCCTCTCTCATCTAATCATAATTCCACTTTACGTCGTCAATATGACTAATCGTTGTTTACTTATTAACTTAGTTCTATTAATTAAGGCCCATTAATAAGTTTCTCTACCCATTTATTATAACCTATGTTATAATTTCCCCTTGTCCCTAGGACAAATCTATACATGTTATTCTTGCCAACGGGTTTCAGACTCCCAGACTACTTAATTTATAATTAAGCACAATATGTTTCCCCTCCTTTTCTTAACTGGTTTTAGGTTTTTCCCTTTTCTGATTACTTAATTTACAATTATGTGTCACTTAACTTAATCCACCAGTTATCCCATTCCCTTACTAGTTTATTATAACCTAAGTTATAATACTCACTTGTCCTAGGACAAGTATACCTATTATACAACATTTTCATTAATTTTATTTATTTATAATAGGTTATTATCATTCCCCTTTTAAACCATTTACCGTTGTAAACCATTATTCTTCATACTCTGTAATATATGTTCCTTATTATACTAAGGAAAACACTTCATGCACCTTATCAGTTTGATAGAAGGAATTAATGATTTATTTTCATAACATTTTCCCATCTAAATCCATGGTAGCAAGTAATTTCTTTACTTTTATATATGGACAAAATTTCAAAATAGGCTAATTTTTAAAGCATATAGCACAAATAGGCCAGTTTAAAAAGTATTAGCAGAAATAGGCTAATTTTTGCCACCTCAGCAATGAGGTGGCAAAAGTTATAAAAAATTAATCGGGGGCGCACTTGACAAGTGCGCCGTTTAAAATTAGAACGGGCGCACTTCTCAAGTGTGCCCGTTAAAATTATAACAGGCGCACTTGTCAAGTGCGCCCATTAAAATTATATCGGGCGCACTTGAGAAGTGCGCCCGTTATAATTTTTTCCAACCCTACATGTTTCCTGCTATTCTCTGCTACTCTCTGTCATTCTGGTTTTTACTATTTCGGAAAAAAGTACCAATTTGTACCATTCTTCCACTAGCTCCAAAAAACCCTAAAATCTACCAAAATTATCAAAACAAACAAGGTTTATTGATTGGGTTACTTCTATCAGCTATTGCACATCAATTTGAAGGTATTGATTTAGATTAAACTCAAACCCTATATCAAATTCTTATGCTTCTCAATTTCATTCAAACCGTGGGTTTAGTTTTTTATGCTTTCTTATGTTACTAATATTTGTTTAACAATTAAGTATCCTTATGCCTTCCAAATTTTTCATTGTAGACTATGTCGGATTTTATTCCTATTATTTGCTATTTTGATGGGAAGTTGAACTTAAAAGAAAATAATATGCCAGTGTATATTGGTGGCAAACAAAATGGTTCAAAGATCAAAAAAATTTGCTCCTACCATGAATTAATGGAAACGGTGTATAGGGTTACAAAAGTTGATTCAAAAAAGTACGATGTACGATTAGTAAGCAAGTGGGTGGCGGATTCTAGATCTTCTGCTATCGATGTAAATGATGATGATGATGTCGATGCAATGTTTTCGGTTAGTATGAAAGTTATTGAGTTATTAGTAATAAAAGAGCAGCTGAGATATTATGAAGAGGCAGTTGATACTAATTTAAACCAACATTCTACTCAAAATATTGGAACTATTCTGAGTTGTGCTCATCAAAGCAATCCAAGTCCAATATTTCCTCCATTCATGAATACAAAGTAAGTTTGTAAATTTTACATTTGAGTAGTTAAAATTCATAGTTTTCTTATCTCATCCTTTTATAAACAGTTTTATGGTGCATGCGGGTGGTCCAAGCTCTAGACCGACAAATGATGGTGTAGGTTGTAGCTCACCACATATTGATAGCATGCAAATTGCATCTATGGATAACGATATGGGATGGATGGAAAATATGGAAGCTAACAAAGATCCGCTTGAGTTTGGAATTGGTAATGTGATTGAAAACGAAAATTATGAAGCATTGTTGGTGCAAGAAGATGAAGATGATAACAATGGACAAATGGAATTTGAGATGCCTTTGATAGATGATATATGTAGCACACAAATTATGGCAGCATCATTGATTCAAAATGTAGCTCCTATTAGAGACGAATTTACTGCAGATTGTGTTGATTCGGGCATTCACGTGGGAATGCAGTTTCAAACCAAGGAAGTGCTTATTCAACAACTTAGTGAGTGGTCTATAAAGAATTCTCTCTCTTTTAAACTAGTAAAATCCCGCAAAAAAGAATACACTACAATTTGTAATGTCGATAACAATTGCAAGTGGAGAATACATGCTATTGTCCCAAAAAAATCATTGACGTGAAGGTGGGAAATTAGGAAATATGAAGGCAATCATTCTTGTTTAATCCGGTCATCAATTCTAATCACAAGCAAGCGACAAGTAGATTTGTTGCTAACAAAATACTTTCGTTTGTGAAGTCGGATTTGAATACCACTCCCTCTGCAATTCAAGTTTTAATGTCGGAAACATTTTTCATCAAAATAAGCTACTTCAGGGCATATAGAGCATTGCGGAAAGCACTTAAGACAGTTTTTGAAGATTGGGAAGCATCATATGCTGAGCTGCCACAATATTTAGCTACTATTAAAAAACATAATCCGGGAACTGTTTTTAAGATTGAAAATGAAAGAGTCACAAATAACAAAGTTCGTTTCAAAAGTGTTTTTTGGGCATTTGGTCCTTCTATTGATGGTTTTGCGCATTGTCGACCGTTACTTTGCATTGATGGCACACATCTATATGGCAAAAATCAAGGTACGTTGCTAGTCGCGACTGGAGTTGATGCAAATGATGGTATATTTCCATTAGCATATGCAATTGTAGACTCTGAATCAAAAGATAATTGGGAATGGTTTCTTAGATGCATGTACTATCTCATACATAGTGTTCGCAATAGATGTTTGACTTTTATATCCGATCGAATGAAAGGCATTCCGGGAGCATTAGAAAATTGGCCTCAAGAGCACCATCACCGCTTTTGTGCTAGGCATCTCAAAGCAAACTTTCAAGTTGTCGGATAAACTCAAAAAAATTTGGTAGACTTATTCTATTCATGTGCTAGTGCTACCGATGAGTTGCAGTACAAAGAATTAAGAGGCCACTTGAGAACCATTTCCCTAGATGTGCATGCTTGGATTGAAAAGAGTTTACGAGGTGCGGAGAAAAATTGGGCTCTATGCAAGGATAACGGTGGACGAGTTATGATGATGACAACAAATGTATTCGAAAGTTTTAATGGAGTTCTACGAGGTGCTCGTGCTTTGCCAGTTAAGTCTTTAGTAGCACGAACGTTTTACCGTTTAAACGACTATTTCATGAAACATAATTCCGATGCCGAAGGATTTGATATGCAAATGACTCCAAAAGTTGAACTCTTTTAGCTAAAAGAGCAAAACAAGCACGACATTGCAGAATTGTTAGATTCAATCAAAACAAATGGCAAGTGAATGATCAATTTGGAAAAGCATTTACCGTGACTTTACATGATAATGTGTGTACTTGCACTTGCAACATTCCACTATTGCAAAAATTGCCATGCTTGCATGTGATGGCTACTTGTGCTCAAACCGTTGGAGGATAGAATATATCGTACTATGAATTTTGTTCAGTGTGGTTTTCCGTGGAAAGATATAAAGCAAGTTATGCTCCAAGCTTCCATCCAATTCCCGATAGTAGATATTGGGATGCCTATCATGGTCCGACCATAATGCCTCCACATACAAAAAGGAAGACGGGACGTCCGCGTTCGACAAGTATTAAAGGTATGATGGATAAAATGGGAGGAAGTAAACAAAATACTTGCAGCAAATGTGGTCAAAAAGGACACAACAGATAGACATGTCCGTCCAAATGATATTTTGTAAGAGAATATTTGGAGATACGTCTTGATATTTTGTTTGAATAATTTGTAATGTAATGAACGATTTGTACTTTCAATTCAGTGAATGAATGAATGATTTGCATTTCAATAGTGAATGTTTGCATTTTACAAGATTATGAATTATATTCGATTGTCTTTAATTCAAGTTTGCAAATTGAATTGTTCAGGCAGGGTAGCAGATGCATGCTACCAAGTCTCGGGAAGGGCGCACCTGCAAGGTGCGCCCTGGTCAATTCTCAAGGGTGCGCTTGTCAAGCGCGCCCTTGAAATTTTGTAAGGGCGCGCTTGGCAAGTGTGCCCTGGTAAATTATCAAGGGCACGCTTGTCAAGCGTGCCCTTAATATTTTGTAAGGGCGCACTTGCCAAGTGCGCCCTCGTTATTTCAGGAGGGCGCACCTACCAGGTGCGCCCAAGCCGAGATGCTGCAACTCCAAACTTCATCCGGTTTACCCCTTCACTCCTCACTTTTTCCAATCCCCCTTTTACGCCAAAATCCCCAAAACCTAAAAAATCCAAAAACCTAAATTTTTAAGCTTTCAAATAATTGAATTCTCATAGGAAAATACATCAAATTACCTCAACAACGGAAGGATCTTCATCATCTCATGAAGTTAGAGGTAGATTGTTAAACAATACTTTCTTATTTTTTGTTTGTGTTGCATACAATAGATTTTGTTTGATCATTACTTGTTCAACAATGGAAGGATCTTCATAATTTTACTTCTTGTTTGTGAATGAAAACCTAGCTAATTCGTAGTTTAGTTATATGGTGAGTTAAATCCTAGCTAATTCCTAATTCATATGATATAGTAAAAAAACATTTTTTCTCTATAAATTGTTAAAACTAGTTCATTAGACACAAGCGTGTTGCATCCGGTTCACTATTTGTTAAAACTTTTTCATTAAACACAAGTGTCTTGCATCCGGTTCACATTTTGTTCATTACTTGTTCACATTTTGTTCGCTACTTGTTCACAAGTGTCTTGCATCCGGTTCACTACTTGTTCACAAGTGTCTTGCATCCGGTTCACTGCTTGTCCACTACTTGTTCACTACATGCATCTGGTTCACTACTTGTCCACTACTTGTTCACTACATTTTGTTCGCTACTTGTTCACAAGTGTCTTGCATCCGGTTCACTACTTGTCCACTACTTGTTCACTACATGCATTGTTCTTGTAGAGTTGGCACCGGGTCCTGAGGATGCAAGTGTGTTGTATCTTCAACATGAACATAGAAGCAATAATCCGGACTTGATAAAGGTATTTCAAAAATTCTAATGAATGAACTCACTAATTTTTCATTTCTCATGGAGTAGCTAATTATTTTCATCTTGTATTGAATTTGTAGAGCGACGAGCCAATTGATTGTCAAGATCATTCTAGCAAATTGGGGTTGATTACAACAAATACACCTAGAGTTCAACTTGCGCTACAAAGAGCTGGATTTAGAGAAATATCCAGATTGGGGTTTTTTAAGATAGATCATGCACTTGTTACTTCATTGGTAGACAGGTGGAGAACGGAGACTTCCACATTCCATCTTCCCATTAGTGAAATTACTATCACGTTGCAAGATGTTAGCTGTCTTTTGGGCGTTATAGTGGAAGGAAATCCTGTAACTGCTACACATCTCAGTAATTATGAAGATATTTGTTATGAGTGTTTGGGGGCTGTCCCAAATCGAAATGAGATAAGAGGTGCAACAGTTAAGTTGACTTGGCTTCGACGTACATTTCAAAATGAGCCATCAGAAGATGCGTCAGACAAAGAAGTTGAACGTCATGCGAGAGCTGTTGTTCTACACTTGATATCTTTTCGTCTTTGTCCCGATCATTCGAAAGGACGATTAAATCTTTTTTGGCTACTATTTGTGAGAAATTTGGACGATTGTGCACGATATTCTTGGGGTAGTGCCATATTGACAACATTATACACTGAATTAACAAATGTTGCGCTAGGTAAATCCAAATCGATAATCGGTTGTCTTTCTCTTCTACAGGTAAATATTAGAATGTATATTTATTAATGGCCACTTGTAATATGCAATCTTATCATATTTATCTTTTATATATTTTACAGCTTTGGTCATGGACACATCTTCCTATCGGTCATCCAAACGTAACTTTATCTGCACAGATCGATAGGTCATTACCTTATAGTGCAAGGTAGTTTATGTGCATTTACATGATGTTCAACAATAGTGCTTATGCTTATACTATATTATTTACATTTACATACTTTATGTACATTACTTTATATCGCAGGTGGTTTGGAAATAGGAGCTGGATTGAATCTCCAAAGCAGGTTGCCACTTACTATCGTGACCAGCTTGACATGCTAACAGACGAGGTTGTTGTATGGAATCCCTACACACAGGATGTGCTAGTTCATCTGCCTCATATATGTCTAAGTGGCATGCCTAGTTGGCTATGCAAGACACCGATCATAAGCATGCGAACTGTTCAGTTGTATTATCCTGATCGAGTGATGCGACAATTTGGTCTTTAGCAACATATCCCTGAGCCTGGCGAACCTAAGCCAAATTTGGACTTTGCTGTCATTCAATGGAACGATAGACATAACCATATCGTTCATCAATACGTTCCTAGCACTCAACTTTCACAATACATGAGTTGGTATTGGACGATCACTCGAAGATTCATTCTTGCGGATCAGACTCAACATGAACTAGCATACACCGCTTGAGCGAGATGTCGTACGTCTTTTACTTTGCTTTACTATTTCACTTTACTGATTTAAATCTTTAAATGTGTGATTATAAATAACAAAATTCGCAGGTCGATGTGCTAGAGACGGTTAGTAAAGAATTGGGGGATATTGGACGTGGTCGAGTACCGGAGCCCGACATCCAACCACGATGTATTAGCTTGAAGAAACTCATTGACGAATTACTCTTTAGGCGTAGATTAGAACGCCCAGGAGAGCGAAGAACTAAAAGAAGGCATGATCCTTCTCAAGATTCACTTCAACATGACCCAACTCAATCGCAGGCGGCAGGACCTTCTCAACCTCCTCCTACTCAAGATTGAACTTCACCATGAACGTTTTATAAGTATCGTATTAGCGTATGTTTGTAAGCGAACCATGTCCACTTTGTATTTGTGATCGAATTCTATTTCGGTTCATGTTTATGTTTGTAATCGAATTTTATTTAGACTTGTGTTTATGTTTGTAATAGAATATTAACGTTGTTTTTACATATTTATGTTTGAAATTGATACATATGTGTTTATATTTTATTTGGGTTAGCGTATTTGAAGTTGAATCAATAGAAAAGATCAAATCTGTATAAAAACTGCTGTGAAATAGCAGGGTGGGTGAAGAGAGGCTGTTGTAAAGCAGCAGATAGTATGGGCGCACCTTGCAGGTGCGCCTTAACAAAATAACAAGGGCGCACTTGCCAAGTGCGCCCTTGTTAATTTTTAAGGGCGCACTTGGCAAGTGCGCCCTTGTTATTTTGTAGGGGCGCACTTGCCAAGTGCGCCTCCGGTAATTTTTTTATAACTTTTGCCACCTCATCAATGAGGTGGCAAAAACTAGCCTATTTCTGCTAATACTTTTTAAACTGGCCTATTTGTGCTATATTTTTTTAAAAATTAGCCTATTTTGAAAATTTGTCCTTTCTTTATTTATTATGGCTTACTTGCAACAACGTTTCAGAAATAAGTCATTTAGGGAAATACATCACTTTTCCCTCTTATCACACTAACTCAGTTCATTACATCCCTTCCTTTCTTATTTTCTGAGTTAGACATTTAATTACCATCCTTGCCATTTATTCATATCTTGTTATATACATATATTTATTTACATATATATAAGCACTAGACCTCTCACATTAATCCTACACTTGTGGATGCTGGATTTGCCGGGCGGGTCCGGGCAGACTTCTACCACAAGCTGACTTATCCTCGTGTCTTAGCACATGTTGTTAATTCTTGCACTTAGGCCTCTCACATTAGGTTCAACATTAGTGGCTGCTGGATATGCCGGTCGGGTCCGGGCAGACTTCCGCCACTATGCAACCTAACCTCGTGCCATAAGTGTATTTACAATTTCTAATTGTAATCCTAGGCATATTCATTTTAATTCAATTACTTATGTTAATATCAAATTGCGCTTCCAAATTAAAATCCCAAAACATAATATATGTTATGTTCATTATATGAAAATTTTAGACATATTATCCTTTTTACTGTAATATAGTTTACAGTAATCTAATTTACATGTCGTCCAATTTTTTCCTACATTTTGTCGCATGTCATTTTCAACATATGTTTAATTCTACTAGGACATTTAAACATTCAATTGGGTAATAATTTTAACATGTCGTTTAATCAATAATTTGTCCCAAGTAAAGCATGTAATTACAATCACTGAATTGGCCATTCATATCCTAACAAGTTTATTTTCTCCAACATGTAAACATTCAATAACTTAGTCAATTCAACATAGAAATTTCCTGACATATTCATATCAACATTTCAATTTGTTACAACAACAATTTATAATTAAACTGGCCATTTCAAAATTTATTAAAAAGGGGAATGCTAAACGATAGTCATAACATTATCTAAAGTCTATAGCTTAAACCCACTCAACTTTAAGCTTTCCCCAAATTTTGGATCTGATTCGTTATATCATCCATGGTTTTCCTTTTCCCTTTAATTTGATTCAAGACCTAACGACCATGGATTTATTATTTCATGAAAAGAGAAGGGAAAGAGAAATAATTTAAATAGATTGGTTCTTAGAGGTTTACCTTGCTTTTATGATTTAATAATCTTTTTATTAACGTTGATTCCCTCTTCCAGATCTGAATTCATAATCCTCCTAGGCTAACATTTTAATTTCAGAATAGATTTGAGAAGAGAGAGAGAGGGAGAGAGGGAGCCATGGCAGAGCTCCAGCGCAGCCGCCGAATTATGATGTTTAGGGGTAGGTTAGGGTCTTATTTATAGGTGCTCAAGACCTTATCATACACGCAGCGCTGAGTCAGCATTGAACTGAGTTAAGAAAATAGTCCAGGTTCGCAAATGAATCTAGCCAAATCTTATCGTACATGCAGTGCTGAGTCAGCATTGGGTCCCGCAAGTTGTTTTAACGCAGAAATTTGAATTTCAAATGTTTGAATTGTTTTGGCGTAGAAATTTGATTTTTCAACTTTTGAATTTCTTTAACTGTTTTATTCACATGAAATATTCTTATATGTATACAATTCCTCTACCGACCATTTTACACATATATTTATATATACGCACAATTTTCATTTTATTTTCCAAATTCAAACGATGTTGCACCGTTATTTGATTCTTGCCATATTTCATTGACTGTAGCCTTATCTTGAATTTTATCTTTTGTATACATATATTTATGCATATATATATAGATATATATATATATATATATTCTCATATATATACATATATTTTCTTTATTTCCTTATATGTACGTTCTTATCCTTTCAAATTTTGAATTTGTATACGTACATATATTTGCATGTTTAGTTGGCCCTCTCTAAAACAAAGATAAAAATCATGCCACTGCCGAGGTTCGAACCCCCGACCTCTATGTTACAAATCCAATGCTTTAACCAACTGAGCTATGAAGTATTTTGTTAATAAGTCTTAGAACAAAGATAATTATTGTTCTCTCCTTAATTCTCTTTTTCATGTTAGTTACAATACTTAAATCAAATCATTGCATAAATCCTTTTCTTTTAATGTTAATGCATTATGTTTGCAAATCAGTGCATGCAATATATTTACATTGCATGCAACGAATCATTTCTTTCTTTCAATGCATGCATTACGTTTTTTTTCCAGTGCATATATTTATTACATACAATCCTTATTTTATTCTTTATTTTACATTTTCTTTTGTTTGCATATTTATATATATATGTATATGTATATATATGTGTATATATATATATATCTTCTGCATATACAAACTTCTAGGCTTAATAACTTCTTTATATGATGTCCATTTTACGCAAACCATGTGTCTATCTTGACCAGAATTTTGAGAGGACGCAATGGCGTAGTCCATTTTACTTAATTCTCATTATTTAATTAAGTTATTCTTATTTTATTATCTTAAAAATACGGGATGCTACGTTCTCCCATCTTTAGTAAATTTCATCCCCGAAATTTAATAAGGGTAAAACCAATTAACCCCTCGCATAATATACATCAATCGTGTGTGCATCCAATTTTAGCAAACATTGTGCACTTCTGCAAAGTGAAATACAACATAGTAATGCATGTATGCCTAAGTGGTACCTCCTATGTGTATGCAAATTTCTCAAAAATCCTTTTTAAAATATAATGCTCACATCCTAGATATACTGGCAGTTCTACATGAATGCAATATTTTGAAAATTCAAATGCTTTTTCATCCAAATTTTCCAACACTCTTACTGATTAAGAGCATAGTTCATCCAATTGTTGCATCCATAATCCTACCAACCAACTTTATTTTTCAAATTTTAGAAAAAACTAATTTTCTAAATTCGATTTTTTATATTACAAAAAGGTGGAAAATGGAAAATTTCACACCTTCCGTTTTTCTTTTATATACCTTTTTCCAACCGTACTTGGATTTTATGAAACAATGTATAAAAATTTCCTATTTTCCTATCCAAGCACATCCCACGTAAGTAAATTTTCTTTGTTGTAGCTTTTCTTTTTCGTCTTATCTTGCAAAAAAAATTTCAAATCGCAAAACTGGAGTAGATACGGACAACTATTTTCCTTAATCGGGTTTATGACTTGTTCTTACCTATAAGGTCAGTTCAGTCTCCTACTACAAAGTGCCAACATCCACTCTATTTTCATTTTCTACAACTTATTTTGTCCATCCAACAAAATTCTCTTTTAAACAATTTATCAAAAATAATTTTCAAAAGAATAGAGGCTTCAAAACTTTCTTGATTAAAAATTCTTGTATGAAATATAACTAGAAAAACTAGCGAGCTATACATGCTCTATAATATGCACTTTTTAGTGAGAGAATTTTACTTTAAAACACAATGTGTACTTATTTACATATTTTAAAACTATAATTTTTAAGATTAAAACTTGAAAACACCATAAACCGTTTTCTCCCAAACTTTTATAATCTCAAGTTCTTAAAAGTTAATAATGGGGTTAGACTCAAAGCGGTTTTCCAATTTTTCTAGGCTCTCCTAGACACTCCCCAAGGTCAATTCTCTTAATTATATATATTCCTAATCCATTTTTCCCTGTTCAACTTTTTCCAAAATACTAATCATATGGGATTTGTTTTCCTTCCGTACAAAGTATATTGTACACTTCCTGACCAAACTTACTAAGGGTCTCAAATTTCCTTATTCATTCCTTTAGTGTAGAAAACAAACATCCCATTTCATACCATATTATACTCTTTTTATTTAGTGGGTTCCTCTATGGATCTAGGTATATATACATAATATATTTATATTGTTAAAAATACAAATATGTTCACAAACTATTTATATAGGAATTCTAAACTAAGCTCTGATACCAGATGTGACAACCCCAAATTCGACAGACCGATTTTTTTTTTCAAAATTCCAATCTATCGAAACTCGGATTAGTTTGCTCTGGTATCCTGCAGAAAAGACAGAGACATAAAACATGTCAGAGTTCAGAAAAAGATTTCACAGCGGAAAGGATAAAATACAGTAAAATCAAAACATAGCCTTACTGTATTATTAATACTGCCTAACCAGTATCCAAAGCTATCATGTCTCTGCCACAATCTAACCTGCGAGTGTGTTATGAGGAGGGGGTCAGAAGACAAGTTCTGGTGACTGGATTTAAACTATACACTTTGGATAATCTTACATATAACGTTCAATCATATTTTCTTATTTATTAGGTTACTTGGGTTAACAGCACTCAAGGCTTACACATACGTCGTACCCATTTACTTCCCAGTGAATTGAACTAATACATCATATGTAGCTATCTCTCAATATTGAGATACACCCCATGGTACCCCACTCGCACGGTCTCCACCGTATCATCGCAGGAATACTGCAGTCCCTGATCCTACGCCCAAATGTCATATGGATTTCTATATATTTGTCAATGCTATGTCTGCAACGTAAGCGTTCAGACTGTCATCTTTGAACCATTCGATCGAATTAGGTTCCATCCTCGAATAATGCCCTCTAGTCTTATCATACACCACCCAGAGCGACATGAGTGTACCTAGATTTTCCCACGTACGTATCGTCAATCGTTCTCGATGTCTATTGGACATGTTCTCTATATGTGCTCCCGAGTCCCGTGGCAGGGCTAATCAAGAAACATGGAACTCGGTCGGGAGCTTTCAGATATCTGCCGATTGCAGATGCTAAGGTCAGCTTTTACAGTGGCTACGGTCCCACCAGACCCCTCCCTCAACTAATGAAAGGCACCCAAGAATATCAAGAATGGGAACTTAACCCCGGCCCCCTATGCCCTTCAAACCTATTGTCCAACCTCACCCATAACTAGATAGCAAAGTATATGGTCTTTTGGAGTTCTCCGCCTTTCTGCTTTACGTACTGACTGAAGATGGTAGGTAGACGACGAGTTGTTATGAGTTGCTACCACAAGGCACTAACTGGTCTCGCCGAATCACGTTGCTCCATCTTAGTCTTTTGGATTGCCCCTTATTATTGCAATCAAGGCATACTCATTGGTTCACTTACGCAGACCTAACCTCTGTGAGTATAGTCGGATCATCTGCCACTCACAGAGGAATACCAAGAGTACACTACGTCCCCGGAAGTCGTGTGCTTCCCCTTCCAGTCCTTTGGATCCGTCAAACAATCAGATGAATGTGAGCTCCCCTCGTGCCTTATAACACCTCAATGATTTACCCTATTGGGTTGATCACCCTCAACCGTACCGACTGGTCTAAGCGCCTTACTTTAGCATGTAGTTAGACCCTATGTCTAAACATTCTTTTACGCGCTTGTCTCACCTCACCAGGTTTCCAGTTAACTTGGTTATTCCAATTCATATTGAATTCTTATTCAAATTACCAAGTTTCTCTTGCTTATTAATTTCAGTCATACAACTTAATTCATTTAAGTTTATTAATAAGCTTACAACATGTTATTCTCTAGATTGTGGCTCAAGGTCTGTGATCCACAATGCCTTTTATTTTCTTGTTTGATTTCAATAACATGTTTTACTTAATATGTAATTAAGTATATCTAATTCACATGTTTCCAATTAACATGTCACTTACCATTTATGATTATATATAACTTATTTCATTTCATAAGTTTTCCTCATCCTCTCTCATTTAATCATAATTCCAATTTACGTCGTCAATACGACTAATCGTTGTTTACTTATTAACTTAGTTCTATTAACTAAGGCCCATTAATAAGTTTCTCTACCCATTTATTATAACCTATGTTATAATTTCCCCTTGTCCCTAGGACAAGTCTAAACATGTTATTCTTACTAACGGGTTTCAGACTCCCAGACTATTTTATTTATAATTAAGTACAATATATTCCCCCCTTTTCTTAACTGGTTTTAGGTTTTCCCCTTTTCTGATTACTTAATTTAAAATTAAGTGTAACTTAACTTAATTCACCAGTTATCCCATTCCCTTACTAGTTTATTATAACCTAAGTTATAATATTCACTTGTCCCTAGGACAAGTCTACCTATTATACAACATTTTCATTAATGTTGTTTATTTATAATAGGTTATTATCATTCCCCTTTTAAACCATTTACCGTTGTAAACCATTATTCTTCATTCTCTGTAATATATGTTCCTTATTATGTTAAGGAAAACACTTCATGCACCTTATCAGTTTGATAGAAGGAATCAATGATTTATTTTCATAACGTTTTCCAATCTAAATCCGTGGTAGCAAGTAATTTCTTTACTTTTCTATATTTATTATGGCCTACTTGCAATGATGTCTCAAAAATAAGTCATTTAGGGAAATACATCACTTTTCTTGTTATATACATATATTTATTTACATATATATAAGCACTAGACCTTTCACATTAAGCCTACACTTGTGGATGTTGGATTTGTCGGGCGGGTCCGGGCAGACTTCTACCACAAGCTGACTTAACCTCATGTCTTAGCACATGTTGTTAATTCTTGCACTTAGGCCTCTCACATTAGGTTCAACATTAGTGGCTGCTGGATATGCCGGTCGGGTCCGGGCAGACTTCCGCCACTAATGCAACCTAACCTCGTGCCATAAGTGTATTTACAATTCCTAATTGTAATCCTAGGCATATTCATTTTCATTCAATTATTTATGTTCATATCAAATTACGCTTCCAAATTAAAATCTCAAAACATAAAATATGTTATGTTCATTGCATGAAAATTTTAGACATAGTATCCTTTTTACTGTAATATAGTTTACAGTAATCTAATTTACATGTCGTCCAATTTTTTCCTATATTTTGTCGCATGTCATTTTCAACATATGTTTAATTCTACTAGGACATGTAAACATTCAATTAGATAATTATTTTAACATGTCGTTCAGTCAATAATATGTCCCAAGTAAAGCATGTAATTACAATCACTGAATTGGCCTTTCATATCCTAACAAGTTTATTTTCTCCAACATGTAAACATTCAGTAACTTAGCCAATTCAACATAGGAATTTCCTGACATATTCATATCAACATTTCAATTCGTTACAACAGTAATTTATAATTAAAGCCTTCATTTCAAAATTTATTAAAAAGGGGAATGCTAAACGATGGTCATAACATTATCTAAAGGCTATAGCTTAAACCCACTCACCTTTAAGCTTTGCCCAATTTTTGGATCTGATCCATTATATCATCCATGGTTTTGCTTTTCCCTTTAATTTGATTCACGACCTAACGATCATGGATTCATTATTTCATGAAATGAGAAGGGAAAGAGAAATAATTTAAATAGATTGGTTCTTAGAGGTTTACCTTGCTTTCATGATTCAATAAATTTTTTATTAACATTGATTCCCTCTTCCAGATCTGAATTCATAATCCTCCTAGGCTAACATTTTAATTTCAGAATAGATTTGAGAAGAGAGAGAGAGAGGGGGGAGCCATGGCAGAGCTCCAGCGCAGCCGCCGAATTATGATGTTTAGGGGTAGGTCTAGGGTCTTATTAATAGGTGCTCAAGACCTTATCGTACACGCAGCGCTGAGTCAACATTGAACCCAGTTAATAAAATAGTCAAGGTTCGCAAATGAATCTAACCAAATCTTATCGTACACGCAGTGCTGAGTCAGCATTGGGTCCCGCAAGCTGTTTTGGCGTAGAAATTTGAATTTCGAATGTTTGAATTGTTTTGGTGCAGAAATTTGATTTTTGTACTTTTGAATTTCTAGAATTTATTTAACTGTTTTATTCACATGAAATATTCTTATATGTATATAATTCCTCTAC
Organism: Allium sativum; assembly: GCA_030737875.1. Lineage (NCBI taxonomy): Eukaryota > Viridiplantae > Streptophyta > Magnoliopsida > Asparagales > Amaryllidaceae > Allium > Allium sativum. The sequence goes on from CM060927.1 coordinate 52,281,771, forward strand.
CGACCATTTTACGCATATATATATATACACACAATTTTCGTTTTATTTTCAAAATTCAAACGATGTTGCACGGTTATTTGATTCTTGCCATATTTCATTGACTGTAGCCTTATCTTGAATTTTATCTTTTGTATACATATATTTATGCATATATATATATATATATTCTCATATATATACATATATTTTCTTTATTTCTTATATGTACGTTCTTATCCTTTCAAATTTTGAATTTGTATATGTACATATATTTGCATGTTCAGTTAGGCCTCTCTAAAAAAAAGATAAAAATTATTCCATTGCCGGGATTCGAACCCCCGACCACTATGCTACAAATCCAATGCCTTAACAAACTGAGCTATGAAGTCTTTTGTTAATAAGTCTTAGAACAATGATAATTATTGTTCTCTCCTTGTTTCTCTTTTTCATGTTAGTTACAATACTTAAATTAAACCGTTGCATGAATCTTTTTTTTTAATGTTAATGCATTATGTTTGCAAATCAGTGCATGCAAGATATTTACATTGCATGCTACCAATCATTTATTTCTTTCAATACATGAATTAATTTTTTTTCAATGCATGTATTTATTACATGCAATCCTTATTTTATTCTTTATTTTACATTTTAATTTGTTCGCATATATATATATATATATATGTGTGTGTGTGTGTGTCCTCTGTGTATACAAAGTTCTTGGCTTAATAAATTTTTCATATGATGTCTGTTTTATGCAAACCAGGTGTTTATCTTGACCAGAATTCCGAGATGGACGCAATGGCGTAGTCCGTTTTACTTAATTCTCATTATTTAATTAAGTTACTCTTATTTTATTATCTTAAAAATATGGGGTGTTGCAACTTCTCAAGTATAAACCCCGAAGGCCGAAACCAACATCAGATCGATACCCAGAAAGCCATTTAACTCAACTAGTTTTCACTCAGTTTCTAATTTCAGTAATTCCATTTAAATTCCTAATTCAAACCCCAAATTCCTTTATTATATTTTATTTGCAAATTATTTATTTTAATCTAATTTTTCACATAGAATGTGAATAACATTCCTGTATGAAATCAAACAGTTTGATTTCATATTTTAAAAAACAATACCCCAAATCCAATTTCTTTTCATACTTCTATTTATGGAATTTCCATATAAAAACTTATTTTATACTTCTAATACTAAAATATCATTTAATTCCCTTTAAAAATGCTAAGTTCAAATTACACTAAAAACATCGGTGTTAAAACTGATTTTCACTCCTTTATATAAATTCAGATTTTTATATCCAATTTATCCAATGATAAATATTTTATTTAATTTATAAACATCGTTTACAAATTTATCTTTCCAATTTATATATGTTGAAACAGATTTTTATTTAATATCTACTTTAAATCCATATCATGTTATACCTGTGTGCGAAGCACGGGTGTAAATCTTCCTAATGTAAAATTCTCCTTTTATAAAATTATATTCATTTTCCAAATATTTCCTTTTATTAAATTCTTTTCATTTTACAAATATTTCCTTTTATAATCCTGTTTACTTTCCAAATAAGTATTCCATTTCTAATTCTATTTATTTTCCAAATAAATATTTCATTTTCAATATCATTTTTATTACCTATAAATATTTCATTTTCAATATCATATTTATTTCCTATAAATATTTCATTTTCAAAATACACTTTGAAAAATCCCTTTTTACATTCCTGTATTTCTTATGGTATTTAAAGTACCAATTAATCAGACAAGTGTCATCATAATCAATCACAGGTTTTACATCACATCATGTATCACAATATATGAAAACAACCAGTATTATAAATATTGAGGAATCCAGTTGGATCCCTCCAACCTGTTTCCCTGCATCACAGATGTTAAACAATATAAATAACATCGATTTCATTTCAATATGAAATATTCTGATAAACAGAATCAATATTTGATTAACTATATATATATCGTTATCTATAATTTCAACCAATAAATCAGCAATTCAAACAAACAATCAACTCATAGCAATTAATCATCATTTATCAATACTATATTATATTTATAAAAATATAAACTGTACAGAGTTAGTGAGATTTACTCACATTGGATGGTTATCGTTAAATAATGATAATCGGTTGTCGATTTAGATCAGACAATTTATTTCGCTATAAATTGTAACGGGCTCCAATTCACTCCCAGTCAGTTCCATTGTGTAGCCGTCGTCCATACGATCTGAACGGATCTTTTTTCGTCAATTTCGGTTAGCATATGAATAAGGTATTCAATTTAGAAGTTTGTATACCATTTTAAATTAAAATAGCCTTGATTTATTTTATAATTGGGCCTCACCCACAAAACCGTTAACCCAACCCTTCAAACCCGTAAAGAACAGTAATCCTTCCCTTCCGATTATTCCGCTCCAGCTCCTCTAAAACAAGGCCGAACTTTCACCTCCACAGAACTCCTTCGATACTTAGTATTTCCCCAAACCAAGAACGTCACTTTCTTCCTCGTGTCGATCCCCATCTCCCCATACCCTCGAGTTCGAGCTCGCACAACCATCCATAGAAAATCCGACATCGACAGTTTCGACACTGCTGAACCAGCGAACCTTTTTTTCACCGATCCACCTCAAAATTATACCAGAATGTGCTATTCTTCTTCCGGAATCCAACTACATCATCGAATCAATGCCTCGAAGCTTCGAATCTCAAAAAATTTAAACCCTAGCTCCACGGTTGTTATACGGCACTGAACACACATGGTTTGCAACCTTCAAGAATCACCTCAGATTGTAGAGAATCACAATATCAACGCACTTATATTAATATCATGATTTTAGGGAATTTCTTCTAATTGTTTTGGATTTTCTAAGATTCAATTTTCTCATGTTGTTTGAAGATATGGTGGCGACGGAAAAATATTTGAGCAGAGAAAATGTTTATTAGGGTTGGAGAACGTTAGCGATGAATTTATAGGAAGGTTTAGATATTTTTATATTCATTATTTTATTAATTTATATCATATCGTTAGTTTTATTTGTCGATAAAAATTCCTATGATCACATAGAATATCCAAAAATCATGAAAATAGGCTAACAACTAGAGTTTGACATTACGGACCCAACGAAACTTGTTTTGTCGAATTCCAACTCCGTTTGCTCACACAGCGTATTTTTAACCATCAAAATATCAACTGTTTTTCACATTAAAATTCGGTATGGCCACATACTGACTCCAAAAATCAAGGAAATTGAAATCTAATAATAATTTAATATTACGGATCTAACAAAATTGGTTTCGTTAAATTTGGAGGTCGTTTGTAAAAACGGCTATTTTCTGAAGCTCTAAATAGACCATTTAAATATAAATATATTTAAAACAATTAAATTAAATATTAATAAATTAATATTTTCGTATATATTCACATATAATATCATACATCTCCAAAATATAAATATTTGGATTTATAAATCAATATTTAAAAATCTCTGATTATATCACTATTCAATTTATATTAAAACCCTTTTATAACATAAATAAATATTATAAAATATAAACGAATTCCATAGCGACTATTTTAAATTTTGATTTGGCCATAACTTACAATCTATACTAAGAAATCTGAATTTTTCCCTTTCACATGAAAATTATTATCAACAAGATTCCATTGTTTCTTGTTTCACCGAATTCCGACTTATATCGGATCCATTATATCCAGTTAAAGTTTGAATCGCCAAATTACGAATTGACACGCCATTACAGGCTTGATTATAATTAAATTATAATTAATACGTTCTAACTTCGATTAAATAATATATTCATTATTATAATTCAGTTATAAAATGAATTACATCTTATAATTGATCCGATTCACACAATATTGTGAATGCAGTTATTTCTGACTATTTCGAAATTTTTTTTTTAATATTATAAATATTAATTAAATATTCGATATTATTTAATTCAAACCATTTTAAATCTCTAAATAACTATTATAATAATTAAATAAATTAATTATTACACCGTAAAAATAAGGGATGTTACATTCTTCCCTCCTTAAAATAATTTCGTCCTCGAAATTGCTAAGGTTGAAAACAAAACCTATTGACTGGTTAGAACTTATTTGTTCACTTCTTAAATTCAGTTTCAACAGAACCAAATTAATTTCAATTAAATATTTATTCATTCCTACTAACGTAAATTTTCAAAAATCCTGAAATTTTCTAACACCTTAAGTTTTCGAAAAATTTCGCCAACACCTCCCTTGTACTGGTCAATAGCTCAAACTCCAACTCGCCTCTCTAGGCCTTCTTCAACCCAAAAGAAAATTAAACAGCCAAGCGGCTTGCCAATTCGGCTCACCAAATTCTAAAACCTACATATAATATAAACTGGTACCTTTTTGTCGGGCATATCAATATATCCTTTCAATGTGTTACCAGTTCTGCATATACCAATGTCATCCCAATCATTCGGTTATACCCAACCCGAATTCTGTTCTTACTCAGATTCCATTTTTAATTTCAACTCTTAACTTACTAGTCTAAGTCCATTTCGGATTATCTCTAATCCAATATAATTTGATATTTTCTATCTCGATTCATTTTCCACTTAATTGGTTTTCAATTCAATTTCTATTTCTATTTGCTTTTACAAATCCTAATTTAATTTGTTTTAATTCAAACAATCTTCCCTAGGAAATTTTAAACTGTTTAGCTTTTCTAAAACCAGATATCTTCTTTCAGGATTCAAAATAACTTGATTTCCATAAAACAATTCAAAAAAAATTGGTTGTAATCCGTCACTTAGCAACTCGAAAATGAACACCGACGATGCAGCTGTCATCATCGGAATCTATTTCCCAGCGACGGAAGTGAGTTCAATACTATATCACTTTCAAAACCATTTCTAACCATTTCCATTTTGAAATACATTCAAAATATTATTTACAATGCTTTAAACAATTTAAAATCTCCTAGGATTTTAAAATTATCGTATATCAAATCCAAATCCATTTACAAACACCTGAAATTTCCAGGGTTTTAATCTCAATTCTGATTTAAATTCTGATTTAATTCATTTCGTAATACTTATATGAATTTTGATTGGTTATTTACAAAACCGTTTCAATTATAATTTTATCTGATTAAAAACAAACCCAACACATCCAATATACTATAATATTCAAAATATCTATACTTAGTTTATATCAAAATATATTTTAGGTAAATTTATTTCATTTACCCTCTTTTCCAAACAAACAACCCTCTTTTCCAAACAAACAGTATCGGTTCATCGTATTCGAGTGTTTATAAATCCCTATCGATACAGTGGATCAAACTGATCGACTTGAACTCATAAACAACTCAACCAATAAATCTCCACAACAGAAAACAATTTTTATATCAAATAAAAAATATGCACTCATATATGTATGTGTGTATATATATATATATTTACTCTCAAACTCAATCCAGGGTATTGCTAACCCCATCTCTACTGAGTCACGCCACAGAGCCAAGATAATCATTTAATCTTCGCTCTGATACCAACAGCAACGACCCAGGTTTTCGCGATCCTGGGCTATTGACATAAACCTAGTGTCGACTATCCAAGCATTAGAAATATTGGATAGTTAATGAAAGAAGTTAGAGGGTGAGGATAGATAAGATAGAAAATTAGAATAGAAGAAGAAAAAGAACATACAATATCAGAGTAAACACGAATCTCACAGTGGAACGAATAAAATACAGTATACAACATAACTTAGAAATACAAATATGTCATTTGAGTATAACACTTACATCACAGTGGAAATATATAATAGCTATATAATCCTGAAGCCTCCTACTCCAGCTCTCCAAGTATATCTGTAACAACCTGACTACTTGACTGCCCGTACAAAATTGGGCACCCCGGATTTTAGGGAAAACAAAACAAAATAAACTCCGGGTCAGTCATGGGACTGGTATGAGTAAAACCATTTCAAACAGTTTGAGCAATTAAACGATATCTCATAAGACCATGCCGTATAACGGAATGGGTTTTTCCCTTATGAGAATCAAAAATACTTGGTCCAACATTCAAAAACCTTTTGAAAGGAACGATAATCTTCATATCAAACTCATTTGATATTATAATAATGTCTATCAACCACAATATAATAATCATCTAGCAGAACGCTTTCATATCACGTTCCACAAACATAATATATAATCAAAAACCGCAGGCGCTTATTGGGTAATGTATTCCTACTGGCAAGTTATGGAACCACCTTCGACAGTGTATCTCTAGAAAGGAATACACGGGGTTCAACAAGAACATCTTGTAACCCAGGCTAAACATGACCGGTCACTCATTTCGCTTGAGTGTACCGAATGTATTATCACCAACGGTTGGGATCAGCAACCGTTTCCTGAAAGGGGCAACATTGAAATAGATTATAGAAGTAAATGTAATTTCCCTAGATCAGGTGACAATACACCCTAATTGGCAGTTAACTACTTAGCCATGCGACCTACCCCATTTTATACCATTTCCTGGTTGTGAGTCTAGAGGCCATAACGTAGATCATACTTTTATTTACTTTGAATGTCACATCGTCATACCCACCAAATCACAAATTGATTTCCCAAAAAATATCACGGGTATACAGCTAAGAGAAATGAATTCCTCCACCACCAAACGTAAATATGTTTGAAGAGATCAACTTACGCGATCTATTAAATATACTCCATCAGACATTCTTCCATATAGGTCGTCCTGGGACTGGACAGACCGAAGGCACTTTTCTATAAACAGGACAACCCTTGCATAACTCCATCTTCAATTATCTTCATCAAATTTGATTGCAACACTAATGCCCATACAGATTGGTTTTCAGATAATGAATCTGATCCCGGTCTCTCCGTATTGACGACGGGAAAATGTTCAAAAACTTTGATGGTTGGTGACTTAACTATCAAAGAAAAACATGTGTGCAAATAACGATATTATTTCCAAATGGAAATTCTATCAATCAATCATCAATCAACATTTATTCATTTCCCCATTTCTCATTTCCATATATTCATCAAATCCTTAGTTTCTAATTTTAGAAAATATATGTTATTAACTTTGGAAAATATTTCCATTTCTGATTCACGCATCACTATCTTCTCACATATATCAGTCTCTAACTGTAAACTAGTAAGAGAACAACTTCCCAAGTATAAACCCCGAAGGCCAAAACCAACATCAGATCGATACCTCGAAAGCCATTCAACTCAACTAATTTCCAGTTAGTTTCTAATTTCAGTAATTCCATTTAAATTCCTAATTCAAACCCTAAATTCCTTTATAACATTTTATTTGCAAATTATTTACTTTAGTCTAATTTTTCACATAGAATGTGAATAATATCTCTATGTATAATCAAACAGTTTGATTTCGTATTTTAAAAACAATATCCCAAACCCAATTTCTTTTCATATATAGAATTTTCATATAAAAACTTATTTTATACTTCTAACACTAAAATCTCAATTAATTCCCTTTAAAAATGCTAAGTACAAATTCCATTAAAACCATCGGTGTTAAAACTGATTTTCACTCCTTTATATAAATTCAGATTTTTATATCCAATTTATGCAATGATAAATATTTTATTTAATTTATAAACATCGTTTACAAATTTATCTTTCCAATTTATATAAGTTGAAATAGATTTTTATTTAATATCTACTTTAAATCCATATCATGTTATACCCGTGTGCGAAGCACGGGTGTAAATCTTCCTAATGTAAAATTCTCCTTTTATAAAATTCTATTCATTTTCCAAATATTTCCATTTATAAAATTCTTTTCGTTTTACAAATATTTCCTTTTATAATCCTATTTACTTTCCAAATAAATATTCCTTTTCTAATTCTATTTATTTCCAAATAAATATTTCATTTTCAATATCATATTTATTCCTATAAATATTTCATTTTCAATATCATATTTATTTCCTATAAACATTTCATTTTCAAAATACACTTTGAAAACTCCCTTTTAACATTCCAGTATTTCTTATGGTATTTAAAATACCAATTAACCAGACCAGTGTCATCATAATCAATCACAGGTTTTATATTACATCATATATCACAATATATGGAAACAAACAGTATTATAAATATTGAGGGATCCAGTTGGATCCCTCCAACTTGTTTCCCTGCATCGCAGATGTTAAACAATATAAATAACATCGATTTCATTTCAATATGAAATATTCTGATAAACAGAATCAATATGTGTGTATATATATATATATATCGTTATCTATATTTTCAACCAATAAATCAGCAATTCAACCAAACAATCAACACGCAACAATCAATCATCATTTATAAATACTAGATTATATTTATAAAAATATAAACTATACAGAGTTAGTGAGATCTACTCACATTGGACAGTTATCGTTAAATAACGATAATCGGGTGTCGATTCAGATCAGACAATTTATTTTGTTGTAAATTGCAATGGGCTCTAATTCACTCCCAATCAGTTCCATTGTGTAGTCGTCGTCCATACGATCCCAGCGGATCTTGTTTCATCAATTTCGGTTAACATATGAATAAGATATTCAATTTAGTAGTTTGTATACAATTTTAAATTAAAATAAACTTAATTTATTTTATAATTGGGCCTCACCCACAAAACCGTTAGCCCAACCCTTCAGACCCGTGATGAACAGTAATCCTTCCCTTCCGATTATTCCACACCAGCTCCTCTAAAACATGGTTGAACTTTCACCTCCACCGAACTCCTTCGATACTTAGTATTTCCCTAAACCGAGAATGTCACTGTCTTCCTCATGTTGATCCCCTTCTCCCCATACCCTCGAGTTCGAGCTTGCACAACCACCCATAGAAAATTCGACGTCGACGGTTTCATCGCTTCTGAAACCGGCAAACCCTTTTACCACCGATCCACCTCAAAATTATACCAGAATGTGCTATTCTTCTTCCGGATTCAAACTACGTCATCGAATCAATGCCTCGAAGCTTCAAATCCCCAAAAATTTAAACCCTAGCTCCACGGTTGTTAAACTACAATGAACACACATGGTTTGCACCCTTCAAGAATCGCCTCAGATTGTATAGAATCACAATATCAACGCATTTATATTTAAATCATGATTTTAGGGAATTTCTTCTAAATGTTTTGGATTTTCTAAGATTCAATTTTTTCATGTTGTATGAAGATATGGTGGCAGCGGAAAGATATTTGAGCAGAGAAAATGTGTATTAGGGTTAGAGAACGTTAACGATGAATTTATAGGAAGGTTTAGATATTTTTATATTCATTATTCTATTAATTTATATCGTATCGTTATTTTTATTTATCGATAAAAATTCCTATGATCTCATAGAATATCCAAAAATCGTGAAAATAGACTGACAACTAGAGTTTGACATTACGGACCCAACGAAACTTGTTTCGTTGAATTCCGACTCCATTTGCTCACACAGCGTATTTTTATCCGTCAAAATATCGACTGTTTTTCACATTAAAATTCGGTACGGCCACATGCTAACTCCAAAAATCACGAAAATTGAAATCTAACAAAAATTTAATATTACATATCTAACAAAATTGCTTTCATAGAATTCGGAGGTCGTTTGTAAAAACGGCTATTTTCTGAAGCTCTAAATAAACCATTTATATATAAATATATTTAAAATAATTAAATTGAATATTAATAAATTAACATTATCGTACATATTCACATATAATATCATACAACTCCAAAATATACATATTTGGATTTATAAATCAATATTTAAAAATTTCAGATTATTTCGCAATTCAATTTATATTAAAACCCTTTTATAACATAAATAAATGTTATAAAATATAAACGAATTCCATAGCGAATATTTTAGATTTTAATTTGGCCATAACCTACAATCTATATGAAGAAATATGAATTTTTCTCTTTCATATGAAAATTATTATCAACAAGATTCCATTGTTTCTTGTTTCATCGAATTCCGACTTATATCGGATCTGTTATATCCAGTTAAAGTTCGAATCGCCAAATTACAACTGCCGCGCCATTACGGGCTCGATAATAATTAAATTATAATTAATACGTTCTAACGTCGATTAAATAATATATTCGTTATTATAATTCAATTCTAAACTGAATTACATCTAATAAATGATCTGATTTACACAATATTGTGAATATAGTTATTTCCAACTATTTTGGAATTATAATATATTTTTATATTATAAATATTAATTAAATACTCATTATTATTTAATTCAAACCATTTTAAATCTCTAAATCACTATTTTAATAATTAAATAAATTAATTACTACACCGTAAAAATACGGGACGTTACATGTATACCATATGAACTACAGCTGCATGTCTGAGTTTATTAACTGCGTGAAGGTCTAGACAGATAATTTAAAAAGGTGACTGAATAGATGGTGAACAAGATGAATGTAGTGCATATGTATTGTCTTGACATCTACAAAATGATGTAGAATGATTAACAAAAACCTACAAATTCCAATATACTTCGGTCAAACCGTGGAAGAGAAGGAATTTCGAAATGTCTAACACTCATTCCAGTAACAAAATAATGTAGCATTGGGCCACATGTTGTCTCTTGGCATGCTTAATATGCTCATAACAGTATATATGACGAGGGTGGATAATTAAATACTTGCACCTATACCTACATATTTTATTTACACAGATAATTCAAGGAATAAACATCACGTTAGACCAAGATAATACACAACACAAATTAAATGAAACCAAGACAGAAGTATCGTTTATTTATTTATGTCATACTGAAATGCATGACAATGGAATTGGACATAGTTCAATGAGAATTATGCATCAGCAATTGGTGATGGGCTACATTGAATAAAGAGAAAGGGAAAGCTGGAAATATTCGAGCATTATTTTATCATATCATCAGCAATAAACTACAAATGAAAGGAAAAGATGCGGCCGACTGTAGAAAGATAAATGGAGAAAGCGAAACCTAATTCTCTAAATGACTCGCAGCGTTAGATTCAGATCAAATGGACCAAAATATAAAACATAAAAACATATTAATTAGCCGGTAATTTACTGTTACCGTCGGAATAAAAAAATTTACCGGTAATTTACCGCTTATAACGATAAAATTACCGTTACCATACCGAATGCATCAGTATACTGTTTAATTTTCTAACCGGCTACCGATTTATCAATAACGGTAAATTTACCATTACCATAACAGCCCTAAACCTACTGGAATCTGCTGAAATTAGTGTTGTTGTAATTAAAACTGGAATGTATCCTTCATGTAAATGATGAAACTTCTCAGTATTGAAATCTTGAAATTTGAACTGAGAACATTTCTACTATATAAAGCCTATTTCCATTAATCATCTATCTGATTTGGAATTTACTATAAATGTTATAATTATGGAATTTAGAATGAACATTAATATTTATTTAAGAATATTATTACACTGAAATATTTTAAATAGAATTACAGTAAAATTTGAAAGAATGAATATGCCTAAATTTACAATAAATAGAAATTTGTAACCGCACTTAGACATGAGGTTAAATTCAACTTGTGGTAGAAGCCTGTCTAGAACCGGCTGGCAAATCCAACATCTGCAAGTGGTTTATTTAATGTGAGGACTCCGGTGCATAAACATACATATAATGGTGCTAAGGCATGAGGTTAAGTCCAACTTGCGGTAGAAGCCTGCCCGGAACCGCCTGACAAATCCAGCATCCACAAGTGGTCTACTTAATTTGAGGGGTCTGGTGCATTAACATACATGAATATATGTATATAACTGGAAAAAATTAAATGGCATTAATTGTAATTAATGGAAATGAATGAATCCAACAACAATAAAAGAATTGGAATGAACGGGGACTGATAATAACCTATTATGAATAAACTTGAAGGGTAAAAGGAAAGGTAATAGGTAGGCTTGTCCTAGAGATAAGCGGAAATTATAACATAGGATATAATAAACGATAGAGAGAATGAGGTAACTTATGTAATGAGATAAGTTGTACTTAATTACAAATTAAGTAATCTAGAAATCTCGAAACCTAAAACCTGTTATTGTAATAAGTTGAGAAAAGAAGGAAAAACTTATGAAATGCAAGAAGTTGTACTTAATTACACATTAAGTGATCTGTAAACAAGAGAATCTAAATCCTGCTTATAAGAGGAACATGTTATCTAAAAAACAGAGAATCTAAAATCTAGTGATAAGAACAACATGTAATTAAACGTTTGGACATAGGGCCTAATAACACGTTAACCTGAGGCGCTTGGACCAGTTCGTACATCTGAAAGTGGAGAACCAAATGGGGTAGATCATCGTGGTGTCATAGGACACGAGGGGAGCGCACGTCCATCTGATTATTCTGCTTATACTTCCTTTTGTTCTATTGATATTCGGTTGGCTCTGAAGGACTGGAAGGGGAAGCAGGCGGCTTCCTGGCACGATGAGGGTACTCCCGGTAGTCCTCTGTGTTGTTGCAGCATTTAGTTATGCTCGCAGAGGCTGGGTCTGCATGTTACTACCCGTCGAGTATACCTTGATTGCCATGTTAGTGGGAAGTCAAAAGGCTGTCGGGTGGCTTAGGCGATTCGATGAATATGGTGCCTTGTGAATAGGCGGGTTACGACCATCTCATCACCATCTAATCGATAGTAATCATCGGATACCGGTCATTGACAATTTGCATGATGCGGAAAGGTGGAAGCTAAACCAAAAGAGCATTGACCTTTTACTATCGAGGCTTTGGTTGTTGGACATGCCAATTTGGATGTAGATTATTTGTTAGGGGCATGCCACTAGCTCTTATATCCGTTGGCCTTTCACTAGTTGAGGGAGGGTCGGGTGGGACCATAACCACCGTGAAAATGTAGACCATAACATCTGTGTATACAGATATCTGAAAAGGCTCCTGACTAAGTTCCATATATCTGATATACCATGTTACGGAACTCGGTGCATAGTAGATAATACGTGCGGGTACATGCATACCATTTCCGGATAGTGTATCATCAAGGTTAAGACATCGAGTACGATTAAAGATACGTACGTGAGAAAGTCTAGATACATGCATGTTTGCTCCGGGTGGTGTATCGTAGACTCTAAGGCATTACTCTGTGATGGAATCTGATTCGATCGAATGGTTCGAAGGTGGAAGTCTGTATGCTTACGTAGCATGGAGCTTCTATAAGGAATATAGCGTTGTTATACAGAAATCCGTACATCGCTCCGGTGAAGGATGAGGGACTGCATACATTTCTGTGGCGTTACGGCAGAGACCGTGCGAGTGGGGTACCATGGGGTGTACCTTAATATTGGGGGTAGCTATATGTATATTGTGCTAGGTTAATCTACAGAGGAGTAGATGGGTACGACGTGTTTGTAAGACTTGAGTGCTATTAACATATGCAACCTAATAAATAAGAAAATGTAACTAAACGGTATATGTAGGGTTATCTAGAATGTGTAGTTTAAATACAATAACCAGAACTTGTGTTCTGACCCCCTCCTCATACCGTACTCGCAGGTTTGATCTATGGCAGAGATAAGATCGCTTTGGATATTGGTTAGGTAGTATTATTATCTGGGTAAGGCTATGTTTGATTATATTATATTTTATTCCATATCGCTGTGTGATGTTTTCTGAGCTCTGATATGTTTATTATCTATGTTGTTTCTGCAGGATACCAGACAAACCAACATGAGTTTAGATAGATAAGAATTTTGAAAAGAAAAATCAGTCTGTCGAAAATTCGGGTAGCTACAGGGTTAGCCAACACGGTTGTAATTAGGATAAAATGGGTTGGTTAAATAGGTAAGGTCATATTTTGATATCCCTACCGCCAACTACTTAAGGAATGGTATATGCGACTATCTTCACTACATCTACCTTTTTCTCTAAGAGACTTGTAATTATTGTTCTTCCTTCCTGCTCTAGCGTGATTCTAATAAAACAGCAGACATGGAAAGCTTGGTGCATATTTCCATGTCTTGGAGGAAGTTAACGTTATTACCAACACGATGGATCCATCAAATCATGCCTTTTTGGTGAAGAGGTTGAAGGTTGACTTTGAAATGATCAAGATGAAGCTTGGACCGACAAGACCACTTCTTGAATTCCTATAAGAACCACATCTAGCTTCCTCAAATTAAGAAATAGGAAAGACAAGTAAGGATTTTCTAAAGCTTGCTGGCTCAGTGGTTTTCTTTTTTGTTTCACAGTGTATACGTTTGAATTTTTTTCTATAAATAAACATGTCTATCTGTGTGGGTGCTACACCCACTATCTTATATATATATATATATATATATATATATATATATATATATATATATAAGTTGGAAGCAATAAACGATCACTTTTTGCCTCATAATTTTCTAGTGTTTTTATTTTTTATGCATGTTCATATTCAATTTTATGTGCATATGATATGACTATTTGAGCGATATTTTTCTGTATTATTGTTGAAATTGGTTATATGCAAATCACAATTTTGGGCAACAAATAATCTTACATATTTTGTAGAGAGATTGGTTGCTAGATTTTATGGAGAGAATCGTTGCTAAATTATATGGAGAGATATTGGTTGCTATATTATTGGGATAATTAAGGCAAGGATTATTTGGCACTTATCCAAACAAATTTATGATTTATATGAAGATAATTTGGATGCCAAATTTACTTGGGTATGAAGCAATTCACTCTATAAAAAGCATAACAAACATCTTCATTAGGCGTGGAAAATTTGTCATTATTATTCATTGTCTTTCAAATTTTTAGCCATTAGATATTCTCTACCTATTTCTCAATAAGGTTATTGGTTCAAGTTGTAATTGTTTGTAATGATAGTTGTGATCGATTGTAAACAATTTTTATTGGTGAATCAATAAAGAGGGTGGTTAGGTGGAATACCGTGTGCTCATATTTCCGATATTTTTGTGGTGTTGTTTATTTTTTTCAGTTACATTCATCATCAAGTGATTGGGTGATAAAGAACCTAATTTTCTTGTCATTTTGTCAAACGTCCGCTCCGCATAAAACTCCAACAGTTTGGTATCAGATCAATTTTTTCATAATAGTTATGTATGTATTTTTATGTGTAATGTGCTTATTTACTACTACTTTGTGCATATAAGTAAAATTCATTAATTGCCTTGATTATATTTCCTCATTTTGTGATATTCGTAGTTTCCAAATTTCAATCATTTTACCAACTCCATGGTAATTTTTATTCATGTTGATCAAGTGCCTTTCAACCAACTATTTGTCATTGATAATCTCGGTTTCTCATTGTCCCCAACTATTATGGACCAACAGTTGGGGAGATTCCTTTTTATATGACATTGTTATTTTCAGATCTCCATACATGGACCTTGTTATTCTGAATGCTATAATCCAGGCGTTTGTGGTATGAGAATGTCACGGGGTATATTATCCAACTATCCATAGTATAATCGTGCTTTCCATTTCATGGCCCTCGATCAACAATGTTTGATAGCACCAACTTTTAATTTTCCATTGCTTTCCTCACTTCCTCAATGGAGCATGTCCCAGTGCCACTAGCGCAGCTGTGAAGCATCAATTATGCACAAGTTTCTACAAACTAGCACATGAATTGTTTAATTTTAAGCATCCTTTCTTGATCTTACCCATCTTCGAGCTAGATCAAATTCCTAAATGCTAGTGTTATATGTTCGTTTGCGGACAAGTTTCTATAGATAGAAACTACTATTTCGATGGCTCAAATCTCAGAGTTCCTTTTGGCGTTGCCTTTCCTAAGGCAATGACTAATTCTTAATGGTTGGAGTCGAAATAGTTCATCGACACCTATGAATGATTATACCTTCTTCACATTGCTATCTCCAGACAACTACTAGTTCTTAAAGACAGAAGTCGAGTTATCTGATCAAGCTAAAAACAATTATACCTTCTTGATGTTGCCTATCTTCGGGCAATGATGGAATTCTAAAGGTTGAGGTCAAAATTTTCAATTAACATAAAAATTATATACCTTCTCGAAATTAATATCCCCATGAAATGGCATATTCGCGAAGGTTAAGGTCGAACTATGCAATTGCCCTGGAAGTTTCTAAGCTTTGACGATGTAGCTTATTTTTGAGAAATGGTGAATTCGTAAAGGTCATGTTCAAATTATACAGTCAACTCGAAATTGAAGTTATAGCTTCATGATATTTCCTAACTTTGACAAAGTGTAAATTCTTAAAGTGTTGTAGTTGTATCATCCAATCAAATAGAATTGGTCGGATCGAATAATCTTATATTGAACTATGAGACTATACTATCCGCCCATTGTCTAAGGCCAAAGGACTAAGTTCTTAGCTATGCTACTAATCACATACAGTACGGGAATTTTTATTGCAAAAACATGGTTCCATTTGTTCAAGAAATCATCTTTATTTATGAACGGAAGCATAGGAAACAGTGCCTTAATGTATTATCATCAAAATCCTTGGAAGGCTTATTAGTGAAGGAAAAATTAGAATAGACTAGATATAGTAGTGCCATAGGAGATCATCATTCCAGGTAAGCGGGATTAGGATTCCTTCAACAATTGCTAACTTGAATGTTCCATCACTAAGGCTATGATCTATTGCATCGTGTCCTTACTAGATTGGACGCAGTGCCCATATATAGGAAAAGAAGTCATTTTAAAATTGTATTCCTTATAACTAAGGTATAATTGTGAACCATGACGTAAAAATGTTGTGCTACTCTTTTTGGTTGAATGGTTAATTTTTGTTAAGCTTGTTCATGTTTCTCATTGACCAAATGTTGCAGAAAAAACGAATAGGAATGGATTGATGGTGAGGCAAAACAAACAACAGATTGTCACCAGCAAAGCAATCACAGATCTAGCAATAAAAGAAATAACACAAGAGGTTTACTATGGTTCCACTAATGTCTTGTTAATGTACGTCCACTTAAGGAGAGGAGATTTTATTATTTTTCTCAATAAGAAAAAAATACAAGACTGATAGTAGGGAAGAAGAAGAATTTTTTTTAGAGATGATACACCTTACATTTTTGAGATGATAAAACATTAACCTAATCCCTATCCTTATATAAGGATTAATGCTTGGGGTTGAAGTAATTGATTTATTATATAAATCATTGCCTAATTAATTATCCAATTCTCCTGATAGGCTTCCTTGTTTAACCAACCGATTAGGGAATTAATTCCTTACTTCACTATCCCAAAAAGAAACCTTCTACAAATTCTTCCGCTAATGTAGGTTATTTATTTCCTATCCCTTTTACAAATAAAAGGGCAATAAATTTTTGATATCTTTCAAATCTTCTGCAGTTGGAAATATTATATTACTCAAATTAACAATATTTTCCAAATCTTCTCTAATTGGAAATATTCTACCACCATAATCAATAATATCTTCCAAATCGTCTGCAAATGGAAATATTGTATCACAAATTCTAACAATCTCCACTTTGATACTATATTCCCTTAAAAGCATACCAACTCCACCTTCATCCTCTTACTCTAAGCATCTTCTCAAACAAGACACCATGGTTACTTCCCCCAGTAAGCTTCGGCATGGCCATCACCCATTGCACTTTGTCAACAAACTCCAACAATGTCACCACCTGTTAACAAAGTGTACAAAGTGACCCCTTCAAGTAAGACCTGTCAATCTTCACCATGAAAGCAAATGTCTCCACGAACCATCTCGACCCTCTCCCCACACCGTGTCACCACGTGGCACCTAACACTTCGAGAAGCGATTTCAGTTCGAGAAACGCCCGAACTAAGCAGTCTGCAAAGACTTATGCATATCCACTGCTTTCTCCTTTGATATCTAACCAACTTCAGACGTTCCCTACTTCCGCTTATCAAGCACATCCTCTTGGCAAAATCCCACCTTGTTGAAGCTTTCCCCTTTGATCATATTCTGTCTATGCAGAACTCAAATTCCTTTCTCGTATGCCTTGCTTTGACATCTTTCCACGAGAACTGTAGGCTCTAACCCTTGACTCTCCAAGTACAGTGCTTCCCATATCTTGATTTTATTTTCTTCTTCTTCTCCCCTCTCTCCATACCAGCTAATAAGGCTTCCGTACTACTTCCTTCTCTACCTTCACTCAACCCCTTCATCTGATCCTTCAAGTCCTCAGATAGAAGACCTGCATTCACATCAAGACGTGCCTTCACTGAAGTACCTTCTCTCATCCACATGGTGAAAAACGTCTTGGCAAAATCAAACGGTTGGTTAGTGACTTCTTTAAATAGAGTTTTTCCAGCTTGGTCCAAATGTCCTTAGCCGTGGTCTCACCGCTAATCTATGAAATGATATTTTCTTCAATTGCTAATTGTAAAGTAGTAAATGCCCATCATTCCATCTCCTTCCTTTCCACGGCTGAAATATCACCCGTCAACTCCTCAGGAGCAAACACCATAGGATGAACATTGTTTCTCATCAGAATAGCTTTCATCCTCCATTTCCACTTCTCGAAGTCTTTATCCTCATTCCATCTTTCTATTGCTAACTGAGGTCCTGCTTCCATATATGTCCCTTTGACATATGGCCTTACCACAATTGCTAAATTTTCCTTATCTCCTGCCATAATGCCTAACACCATTTCTCAATCAACCTCGTAGCTCTGATACCAACTATTGGGAAAAAAGGATAGGAACGGATTGATGGTGAGGCAAAACAAACAACAGATAGTGACCAATAAAGTAATCACAGATCTAGCAATTAATGAAATAACACAAGAGGTTTATAGTGGTTCCACTAACGTCTGGTTAGTGTACGTCCACTTAGGGAGAAGAGATTTTATTATTTTTCTCAATAAGAAAAAAATTACAAGACTGATAGTAGGGAAGAAGAAGAACTTTTTAGAGACGATACACCTCACATTTTTGAGATGATAATACATTCACCTAATCTCTATCCTTGTATAAGGATTAATTGTTGGGGTTGAAGTAATTGATTTATGATATAAATCAGTGCCTAATTAATTCTCTGATTCTCCTGATAGGCTTCCTTGTTTAACCAACCAACTAGGGAATTAATTCCTTTTCACTATCCTAAAAAGAACCCTTCTTCAAATCCTTCCACTTATGTAGGTAATTTATTGCCTATCCCTTTTACAAATAAAAGAGCAATAAATTTCTGATATCTTCCAAATCTTTTGCAGTTGGAAATATTATATTACTCAAATTGACAATATTTCCCTAATCTTCTCTAATAGGAAATATTCTAACACCAAATCGAGGAACTTAGCCAAGAGTTCCCTTTTTGTCCTTTCTTTGAAATTCCATGGACTTTCACTTCTATTGAAACAAGAACTTTTGACCTATATGCAATAGCGGAAAGTGAATATCTAATTGCTGATTTATGAGTCATCTTAAAAGAAAATAGTGCCAATGAATGCTCACTGACTCAATGGCCGTTATGTCTAGCTGGTTGTTTCTTTGAGATGGAATTGATGATTTGCTTACCGCTTTCACTTGTCCGTTCTCCTATTGATATGCTACAACAGAAGATCTCATTAGATTTAGCATCAGTTAAAAAGGTTCTCGAACATGGTGCTTTTGAACGGAGTTTTGTTGCTACTAAAAGTTTTGAGTACTTTGAACCTGTAGATAATATTTTTCTTTGCTAAATTAATTAACTCCTTCACCATGAATGTAGTAAGCAGTACCGCTTCAACCAACTTCATGAAGTAATACACCACGATGATAACATAATAAGATCCTCCTTTGTGCTATCGATATCAAGCTAGAATTGTCGATTCCCCATATTGCAAACGAACATGGGATAATTATTTGAGTAAGTTTCATTAGTATGGTTCTTTAAATCATCACAAATTTATGACATAAATCACACCATTCACTATAATATGTTAGAATTATTTGATATAGAGAGAGGAGAGAGATTAAACGTAGAATAATTGAATTACTAAATTGTTATTGCTTCACACGCATTGATTACATCTCTTAAGCTTTAAATAAATTAACTATTTCCTTAATTCTAGGTACATTCCTAAAGACTAGATAAAAATCTTATTTCCTATAGAATAGAACAAGAACAACTCTTTCCTAAACACATTAAATGCTAGTACTAATTATTCATGAACTACTATCTTTGAAGCACCAATATAACTTTAACACATCCCTTGCTTCAAAGTTGTTGAGATAATAAACGAAGCACTTCTCTTCGATTTGTGATGCACTTCTCATCACCTTCAATTGTTGAAGCATGACTCATGAACTTTACTCTTTGAATATTGGAGCACTTTTCTCCATGGTGCACTTCTCACTCACAACTCTAAAATAAATTCTCTTCCACAGCCACTTGTGCCATGTTCACTTGATCTTCATCTTCAAACCTACAATTTGTAACTACCCGTATTTTTAACGGATAATAAATAATTTATAATTATTTAAATAATGGTTTGGTAATTTAAAGTGACCAAAATTAAATAATATTGAATTTAATTGATATAAATAGTAGAATAATATTTTTTTCTGTGAATTGGACAATTTAAAATATATGATTCAGTTTAGAATTTGAATTATATTAACAAAATTATTTATAGATGTCTATTGAATGTATAACTTATACTAAAACTATAATCGAGCTCGAAATGGTACGGCAGTTCGTAATTTGGCGATTCAAACTTTAAACAAATATACAGAATCCGTTTTAATTCGGATTTCTATGAAACAAGAAACGTTTGGAGCTGGTGAAGTATATTTTTCTAATAGAAGAGAAAAATCAAAATTTCGTCGTATAGATTGTGAGTTATGTCCAAATCAAATTTTTGAAAAGTCAATATGGAATTCCTTTATAATTTATAACAATTTATTTATATTATAAAAGGACTTTTATTATAAATTGGGTATCGATTTAACACTGAATTTGAAATGTTGAGTTAAAAATTCAGATAGGAATATTCTGGAGCTGTATGATATTTTATTGTGAATATGTACGATAATATTAATTTATTAATATTAAATTTAATTATTTTTAAATATATTAATATTTAAATGGGTTTATTTAGAGCTTTAAAAATAGCCAGTTTTGCAAACGACCTCTGTTTTCGACGAAATTAATTTTGTTGGATCCGGAATATTAAATTATTGTTTAATTTCAATTTTCGTGATTTGCGGAGTCAGTATATGGCCATAAGGGATTTTAATGTGAAAAACAGTCGATAATTTGACTTTAAAAATACGGTGTGTGAGTGAACGACTCGGAGTTCGACGAAACAAGTTTTGTTAGGTCCGTAATGTCGAACTGCAGTTGTATGTCCATTTTCATGATTTTTGGATGTTGTATGTGATCATATGAATTATTAAACAACAAAACAAATAGCAGTTTATTATAAATAAATATAGTAATTGAATATAAAATTATTTAATTATTTAAGTATTCCTACAAATAATAGCACCCTCCTCTCTAAACCTAAAACTTCATTTCTTTGGTCAACACAAAACTCAGCGCTGTCGTTGTAACACCCCGTATTTTCTGTGAACATTAAAGTAACAAATTAAAGTATACTTAATTTTTAAGAGAAGAATTAAGGGAAATGGGTTAAGCCATTATGTTCGTCTCGGAATTTTGCTTGAGATAGAGTCCGAGTTTGCATAAATCGGACTCCGCATGAAGGAGTTATGACCTATAGAAGTTTCAGAGATTTAAACAAAATAGCTCAGGTTTGAAATTCGAAATTCAAATCACACACCCGAGCTGGGCGGAAAATTTCCCGTCCAGGACCCAGGTCGACCTGGGGGTCGATCTGTGTCACATAGATCGACCAGGGGGTTGACCTGAGGGTCGATCTCCCCCCTATTTCCAGATCTGAGGACAGATTCATTATTCTGCATTTGGACGCCCATTCTGACCAGATTCGTTGATCCCTATGCTATATAAACACCCCTAAGGCTACAGTTTTCTCTACACAACTTCATTACGCCTATACTCTACCCTAATTCATATCAAAATAAATCAAAGACGGGGTTATGCTGCTTAAGCTCTTCGTAGAAATCAAGTTTAGAATTCAAGTAGAGATTCAAAGGCTAATTCAACAACTTCAACAACTATTTCTAAGAATCAAATCAAATCTAAATTAGAAGAACAAATAGTCTACTTTAAGGGAGAGCTATTCAGTTTCAGAATACAGATCCCATAATTCAAGACCGTTCTGTAATTTGTAAGTTCACGTTACTTTCAGAAATAAAAGTTAATTGTGATTCTGACATTATAATAAATCTAGATCTGAGATTATGCCTATTTCTATCTGTCTTTCTATATCCTTTGGATCTGTCTCATTGATAATGTTATGTCCATTCTTTGTCTCTTCTTTCCTTCTTCCCTTTTGTTTTATAGCCAGTCTACTGCGAGCCTAAGCCAAATCTCATAAGAGATGAACGTACGTTGGAAATAAAATTGGGCATAATATATGATTTGGACACGACCAGCGCTAAAATTTGGGAAAAAGAATTAAATTGTGTATAATTGCGCATAACTGAGTTGTAACTGATTTGAGGATATAACACAAGTTGTATTTAAAACATAAAGTATTGGACATATGACTTGAGATTTAAGGCATAAAGTATTGGACATATGACTTGGGATTTGGGGCGTAAATTGAACTGTAAATATAAGGCATAGCACATGTTGTGGTTTAAGATCAAAAATTGGGGCATATATATACATATATATATATATATATATATATATATATATATATGATAGTTTATGATTTGGAAAAAGAAGATTAGTGTGTATAGTGATGTATGACTTAGGCATGAAAACAAGATTTGCCTTTGTTTTGTAAGTCAGTTACTTTTTTTATATTTGAACACCTAAATCTAATTGTGACATGTAATAAAATTGATATGAGAATATGCCTGATGTAAGCTATGCTTTCATTGAAATCTGTGCTTGGGTATATATATATCTTTGGGAATCATTTTTGACTATGAAACTGGTCCAATCATATTTATCCTTGTTGTATATCGGAATTGTAACCCTTTTTAAGTTCATGATATAATCATATATATATGCCTGCGATGGATTCCATGCAAAACTTGTCTTTTTAGTACATCAAGTTTATTGGACCAATAGTTCTTATCATCATATGACTATGCCTATCCTTACGATGTTCCATCTTGCTTCTCCCCTTATTTTATGAATCTTGGGTTGAATCTTGAAATACGTACGTTATGAATGCGGGGGTAATTAGGTATAACATGGAATTGACATTATTTGGCATTATTTGGAACATGTAGTATGGCATGACCGTTAAGATGCAATTTGGGGTAATTTGACATGAATTATGGAATATGTAATTTGACATATTGAACCTAGAATTGGCATGAGCGACAAAGTATGAAGTTGGCATATAAATCAAGTTTTGGGCAAAACTGTTATTGTTGCGAATTTGGGGTAACTTGAGCATTAAATATTGATTGGGTGTAAAATGTAACATGATTAGTTTTGATAAATTTGGTAATTAGCATGTAAAATCTAGATTTGGGCATATAGGGTAAATGTGTAGATTAAAGATGAACATGCCTAACCCGAGGTTAGATTGAGTTATGGTGTAAAACTACCCGGAACCGCCCGGCACATCCAGTAACCACAGCAACACCTATCTAATGTGAGAGGTTAGTGCATTATGCCCAAGAAAAACCCGAGGTTAGATTGAGTTGTGGTGTAAAACTGCCCGGAACCGCCCGGCACATCCAGTAACCGCAACAACACATATCTAATGTGAGAGGTTGGTGCATTAATAAATCAATTAATGCTAATGAACAAGATGAATGAGTAGGGTTAAGTTCATAGGAACACTTAACCAATATAACATGAATGACTAGGGTTAAGTAATGAGAAACACTTAACCAATATGACAAGATGGATGACTAGGGTTAAGTTAATAGGAAACACTTAACCGGTATAGCATGATAAATGGAAAGGGTTAAGTTAACACTTAACCAATATAACTTGATTTGTGGTAGGGTTAAGTTAACACAAGAAGGCGACACTTAACCAAAGTAACATGACATGATGAGTAGGTGGGTTAAGTTAACTTGAATTGACTGATGACACTTAACCAATACAACAAGACGAACATGTGGGGTTAAGTAACAAGGAAACACTTAACCAATATAACTTGATGAACGAACGGGGTTAAGTTAATAAGGAACACATAACCAACGTGACACGATGAATGGGTGAGTTAAGTTAACATGAATGTACAACACTTAACCAATATGACATAATGTGCGGGAGGGTTAAGCACATATCGGGTTGGTGGGTAATATTAGTAAATATAGGCCCACAAACTTAACCGTTAAATAAACATGCTTGAATCGATGGGAGGGTTAAGTACATCTCGTGTAGGTGGGTAATATTAGTACATATAGGCCCACAAAACTTAACTGTTTAATAAACATGCTAGAATCGATGGGAGGGTTAAGTACATCTCGTGTAGGTGGGTAATATTTGTATATATAGGCCCACAGACTTAACCAATAGGAAACCTTAGTAACGAGGACCCATTTCAGCAGTAATGCACGTAGATGTATCAGGTAGCATGAAACTAGGCAGGGTGGGGCACGATTACTGGGCTGATTATAAGCGGTCAAAACAGCGGCAGGGGGTACGTCAGTGTAGGTTCCAACGGTTTATGGGCGTGCACGTACTCCGGAGTGGGAAAAAGTAGGCACTGAGTACCAGTAGTTATACACTGTGCATCCTGAATCGTGCCGGGTCGCTATCATGAGGATTGATACACCTTATAGTGGGACCAACACAGGGTATCTACACGCAAGAGAGGGCCGATTGACACAGAACATGAATACAAGTAAGGGAGCTGGTCGATAGGGTAGTAAGGGTACATCTAATACATTCATGGCAATTAGGCAGTGATATACACGTAAATGTGTATATTTTATCCGCTTATTTATCTAGTTTTCTATTTAAAATAATTAAAATTGTGTATTTATAGTTGTGTTTTCAGATTGTTGATAAAAAGCTTGGTTTAGAGCATTTGATGGATAAAGCATGAAGAATTTGCTTAAAAAGAGCGAAGTTGAAATTACTAAAGCTTGAAGACTTTAAAGCTTGAAAAACGGTTGCAAATAGAGTTCAGTTGGGTAGATTTGGCTCACTAAAGACTAATATTGCGTTCACATTAGCTCCTTTGCAAGGCCTCTCACTCTACAGCCGCGTTCACACTAGCTTATGTGTTAGTTGGGCTAATTCTTTAGTCCCACATTATGGAATTTGCCAAGTAGCCTTTGTCATATCAGCTATAAATACACTTTATCTCATTTATTGTAAAACACACTTAGTTTTATTCTGTAATCCTCTGCTTGGAATAAAACTCTTCTCCTTCTCTTCTCTGTTGTTATTTTATTTTAATTATGTTTATGTTATTTATTTTCTTTTTCTCATTTTCTTTAGCTATGTCTAGCTAATCCCCTTTGATTAGGGGGTGATGACGCTAATAGATATGATTCGATATGAATCACATAGCCAAAGGATGAGGAATTCATGTATATAGATCTAGATCTGAACCAAGGGTTAGATCTGAACCTTAATATCATGTGTCGTTTAAGAGTTATGCTCCTTCACAGGGTATATTCGTGTTCGGTCTAACAATTATCAGATTTAGATCTAATTTTAGGGTTTTAGAAATTAATTAGTGAATCTGTCCTGATAGTCTATGGTTGTAGAGCTGAGCTCCTGCATAGGCTATGCTTGTCGTTATTTACATATTTGTTTCTAAAAACCTATTATCGTTGTTTCATGTTTGTGACAGAAACATGTATTAGATCTGGTTAATCTTTTGGCTATTGATGATTATGAATCTGATCTATGTCATTATCCCCTAATTGCTTTCACTTATTGTTAAAACTCTCTTTTATTTAATTTTGCTATTTTCTTTGTTTTAAACCAATACAAAGTTAGGGATAACTTGATTGGATTTATTAATTAAAATATTTTTGGTCCCAGAGTTCGACACCCTCTACAACAATCCTTGTTGTTTAGGAAAGCCGAATGAATTAAATAATTGTTTACAGTTGTTAATTTGTTCGCAAACAAATTTTGGCGCCGTTGCCGGGGACCAAAATAATTTTTGTTTTTAAATCCTTTGGGTTATAATTTTCTTTTTCTTAATATAAAAACACAAAAAAATATTTTTATTTTATTTTGTTCCCTTTTGTTTTCTAGCATAGATAAAAAAAAATCTTGTTGGTTGATTTGGTATTTGATTTATGATACCGTATATCTACCAAATAAGAAAAAAATCTTGCCTTTTGTTTTGTTTCCTTTCTTTGTTGCTTTCCTTCTTTCTTGACATCTCTCCATAATTTTTTTCCTTTTTACAATTTTTATAAATTAAAAAAAACAAATCTTTTTGTGATTTTATTGATTTTCTTTCCTTCTCTTCTATTTCTCTTCCTCCTTGCAATTGTTTCACAAATTGATTTCTTTCCAAGTTTCTAAAAAATAAAATTTTGCCAATTTTTCTAATTAATGTCCATTCAGTTTCTTTCCATCTATTTCTATCCTAATCTTTCATTTACTTCTTTCCGATTTTTCTTCTACACAATCTCTTCTCTCTCTTCTATTTTGACAACAATAAAAAAAAATTGCATTTTTTTATTTATTTCTTTCCACTTTTATTTGCATCTTGCTTCCTCCTTTCAACATTTCCATATAAAAAATTTCAACTTTTCTAACAATTCCTTTCTTTTAATTCTTTTCTTTTTCTTTCAAATTTCTTTCCACCTTTCCACACCTCTACTTTTACAACAATTCTAATAAAAAAAATTGCAAATTTAGTTTAATCTCTTTCCTTTTCTACTTTCTTTTCTATTCATTACCATACTTTCTTCATTTATTTCCTTCCCTTTCTTTCATTAATTTCGTTCCAACTTTTTCCAATTTCTTTCCCCTCTTTTCCGTTATTTCTTTCCAAATTTCTCTACTATCTCTTTCTATTTTTCAGCAATTCTCTAAAAAAGAAAAAAATTGCTTTTATTACAATTCCTTTCCTTTCTTTTCTTTAATTTCTTTCCAAACTTCTCTACTTTCCAATATTCCTTGTATAAATACATTCCTTTTCCCAAAAAAAAAATCCTTTTTCAATTCTTTCCAATTTTCTTTCTTCTGTCTACATATACCCATCCTCTTCAACCTCTTCATCACAAACAATAGTCACCACAACCACTTCTCAAACCAATACCCCATCCTCTTCCTTTGTTTTCTTCTCATAGTTTATGGTTCTCCCTGTTTCCTTTAAAAAAAATCCTTTTCTCTTCTTTGAATTTTGTAAGTTGGTTCTAGCTTTCTTTTCCCAAATCCTTTTTTTTAAAAAAAAAAATTGTTTTCTTTGTTTGTTATATATTTTCTTGTGTTTCTTAAAAAAAAGGAAGAAAGAGATTTCATCTCTTTGTTTAATTTTTTTTATTAGCCTTAGTTTTCTTTTGTTTTTGTTTTAGTGCCATTTCAGTTTTCCTTCCAAAAAAAAAAGTCAAAAAAGAGAGAGAGAACTCAAACAAAGGCCAAAGCAGAAAGAATTCAAGGCTTAAGCAAACAAATCAAGGAATCGAAGTCAAGCAAAGAAATCAATTCAAAGGCCAACGAGAACTGAAGAGTTCAGCCAATTGATTTGCAAACAGATTTGATTGGAGCGGTTGCACACCAAGTGGGGTGTGAACGCGCTAGCGCGACTCAACTGCACAGGACGGACTGCCGATCAAGGTGAGTATTTTCTAACTCTACAGGGATTGCTGCTGCAAAGAAAAGTATATAGAAATCGCTTGTAAAAATCTTCTGCAGGAGATTGGCTTGCTTCTAAAAAAAATTTATTTCTGCAATTTCCTATTCTGTGACTGAATATTTTGCCTGTTGATGTGTGGTTTAAAATTTTAAAACGAATGTGGGATTAATTGAAAAGTTTATTTTTGAAATCGAATCGAGAATTCCCAAAGTTCATAGGACAAAATATTTGTTAATTGACAATTAGGATTGATACTCTCTGAGGTGTCTAAGGAACGGTAGAGTCTAGAACTCAAACAGGTTCTTAAACCTTCAGTCGTGTTTCTACGGTGATTCGTGGCACACTGATAACCCCTGTCCGAACCTAGCCATGACTTGTATTCATATAATCCGAAGTTGTTAATTTTAACATATTTTTTTAGGAGCTTCTTTAGAGCCACAACTTTGCAACTGATTTTTCGACGAAAAACTCTCTACTTCTAGTACATGCGCGCTTGCCCCATGTACAACCAAAATTGCAATTATTTTCAAACTTTAAATGATTTTGGTTTCAATTCAAATCAGACTGGATTTCAAGCTGAAATTTTTTCGAATAATTTCCACCAATCTCATCAAACGGTTGTACCCCAATATGAAAACTGTCAATATATGATTAATGAGAATTTATCTGAGGCGAGACGATTGCTAGCGCAAATGGCTAAGCAAAGTGCTGAAAATCAAAACAATTGCAACATGGGTTTTAATGAAATTTTTGAAAACCAAAATGATTTTCATAATACGAGTGGATGCCAAATGTTGGTTATCGAATATGAAAAATGTGTTGCGAACAAGCTAAATTTTTGGCGATGTTGGTTTTGGAAAATAAATAATGAACGGCTTCTAAGAGATGAGGTGGATGAATTTTTAAGGTCAACCAGTGAGGAACACATAGAAACGACGAATCTAAAAAACAACATTTTGAAGTCTGGTGTGTCTACCAATTTGATAGAAGAGAGCGTGAGTGAAATTGATCAATTAATGCATGATATTTGGAATTGTCGCGAGGAAATCAAGGAATGGGCGCAGACTTTTGATGAAAAACAAGCTTCTGAAAATAAAGATATCGAAAACATGCGTATCATTGAACAATTGTCTCAATACACCATTGAATTTTGGCAAAATCTAGAAAATCAATTACTTGAGGGAATTAATGATGTTGATGACTTTGAGGATTCCATGAAACTTGGCTTGACATACATCGAAGAACTGGCTCAAAGAATGGACAATAGCGAACAAGTTTCTTATCGGATTGTTTATCAAATTTCTCTCCTTCAAACTGAAGTTACAAACTTGTTCAACAACTATAAATCTCAATCTAGCAACAAACAAGTTTCTGCCAATGTTTCTTTTGAACCAAATAGTCAGCCATTAACTTCATCACAACAGTACATAACGATTATTGATGATTCTGACGATATGATTATTGATGAAAATGAAAATTTTGAAAAATCTCTGGTGCAAAACTCTGATTTCTGCGAAACTGAAATTCAAACTCAAACTGATGCTTCTGCTGAAAATTCAACTCTTACTGAAATCGAAAATTTTCAACTAACAACTTTTGAAATTGATGAAAATCTTAATGAAGTTGTTGAAATCTCGGTAATCGATTTGAACTTAAATTCACTTGAAAACAAAGACGTCAATCTTCAATTTGATCTTCCTCTCTCAAATTTTGAAAATTTTGAAAATATAGCAACTATAGATTGTCAATCTAAAAGAAACGATGAAGTTGGTAATAACTGTTTGAGAGAGGATGACTTTGATGAACGAAAACTTCTTGAACTAAGTGACGATAACGTTGTTGGGTCTGTAATTGAAAATGAAACATTTGAAAATCTTGAAATTCTTGAGGTTGACAACAACGAAACTACTGAACATGATTTTAATCACAATGACGATTTTTCTAAAATTGTTGAAACTCCTTGCGACTTGATCGATTCAACTGAACCTCACTGTGATCACCTGTTTTTCAATGATAAATTTCTACAGCATATGAACTCTTTCTGGAATAACACTGTTTTTGAGAAAACACGATTTCGAAATTTACTGAAAATTCATTTGTTCGGTTTTGACTTTGGATTTATGAATGAACCTTTAGTCCACAACATTTCAAATAACAAAACAACACTGAACAATATTTCTCAAAACAAGTGTGGGGGTGAGAGTGATGCACGCGTCTCTCAATTTATACATCATCTGAACAAATCAAATTTTGTTTTTGAAACTTTTACTGAACCCCAGCTCGATGACCTCTCTTTAGCTGCTACAGAAATTCAATTTGATTTTAGGATCAATTGTAAGCTCAAAATTTTAAAATTAGCAACTCAAACTTCTGAAAAAACAAGATTTGTTTTTCCAAATCAGACACGTAATATAAAATCCTTTATGATTTGGTTTTCTGTGCTTCAGCTGTGTCTCATAATCTTGATGAGGCTGATCCATTGGTCCATTGTGGACCGGTTCATCTATTCGATGACTGCGTATTTTCTGCACGTGTACCCGGTAAGCCGTGCTGACCCTCTTATTTTATTTCCCTTTCACTGAGATATGTTTGATTAACGACTGTGAGGACACAATCGCACTCAAGTGTGGGGGGAGTTTACATTACATCAGCAATCAAATTTTATGAACTAGGTCATTCATTGAACAAGGATTAACTTAAATTCATAAATAACACCTTGGTTCTTGTTTGATAAGTTGAATTGTTGGGTGATGGGAATGAACATTACTTATTCATTGAATTGTAATGTGCCTTTTTAAGATGCTAGCTTGAGACTGTGCAGACGTTAGTCGTGTTCTGGAGTAAGCGTGTCAACCCTTGTTATACATGTTAGAATGTGCAAGTAAAAATAATCAAAAAAAATCATGAAATAAAAATGATTTTGCACCTACATTTATTGGATTTTCTGAGTTTGTTTTCATGCATACTATTTTCTTTTCCACTCAAATTTTCAAAATTGTAAGTTCTAAATCCACTTGGCCCAATTAAGGATAAATGACTCATTGTAGCGTTCTTCTTCGATACCCCACATTATTCAAACCCAAGTTTTAGACGATTTACATCCATGTTTCGACAAGTTTATCTTATATTGGTATACTCAAGAACCTTGTACTGATTTATTTTCAAAGGTTCAGAAACGTCACTTTTTATACCAATATTACACTACCCACTCCGTACTTGTTTTAAGGTAGGATAACCATATACCACATCTTATTTTATATGGGTTATCTATCTTACGAAACTTTGTTTATCATTCCTTTCAGCTATTTGTATAACATCAATCCAGACTTGTGTGTTGAATTAAGGTTATAGAAGTAGAGTAACTAGGGCACAAAACTTTCCTTTCATGAAGTGTTGGTTTAGTAGAGGAGGAATCAAATGAAATAATGTACGGTATCATTCCATTCCATCTCCACTCATCATTCATCATGCAAAAGAAGAAAAAAAAGAAAAAAAAGAAAAAAAAGGGAAAAGAAAAGAAAAAAAAGAAGGAAAAAAAGTAAAAAAAAATGAAATAAAGAGAGAGTCTCTCAGAATAAAATAGTCATTCATCATTCTTAACTATAAAGCATTCAGTTCCATTCCATCCACATCCATTATACCGTACTTGGAAGTGAGGATTGTAGTAGAGGAGATGAAAGGAAATAAAAATGTTCATATGTGCCTTAGTATTACTTTATCTTTTGTAGCTTGAAGTTCAACTAATACACTTGCCCACTTATCTATAACATTTTTAGAACTTACAAAATTTTCCTTCATCTATGCATAACTCACATCCAATACAGTACAGTTACAGTGGTGCAAAATTATTCAAAAAAAAATGAATAAATGATTGGGTGCACATTGTCGATGTGTAGAACTTTGGTTGACACCACGCTCTTAACCTTCAAGACAATTACAGTGTTATCAAGGAATTACAATTCATCTTGAAAATTTTTGTTCATTTTTGCACTAATTATGGGATGGACAATTTGGGGCTAAACCGTTATTATTGAAGTTAGGTGAAATCCTTGGAATATGAAAGACCTTAAATATATTGTTTGATTAATCCGCGTACATAAGACGCTTTGGATTTTGTGGGTAGTATCCGCTGAAAACCCTCACGAGACAACACTCGTCCTACTGGGGACACCCAGAGGTTTAACGGCTTGTTGCATACGCTAAATGCAATCTGTTTCCTACGAAAGTGTGACATATCTTAGTTTAGTTTATTCGAGGACGAATAAAAAGATAAGTGTGGGGGTATTTGATATACACGTAAATGTGTATATTTTATCCGCTTATTTATCTAGTTTTCTATTTAAAATAATTAAAATTGTGTATTTATAGTTGTGTTTTCAGATTGTTGATAAAAAGCTTGGTTTAGAGCATTTGATGGATAAAGCATGAAGAATTTGCTTAAAAAGAGTGAAGTTGAAATTACTAAAGCTTGAAGACTTTAAAGCATGAAAAACGGTTGCAAATAGAGTTCAGTTGGGTAGATTTGGCTCACTAAAGACTAATATTGTGTTCACATTAGCTCCTTTGCAAGGCCTCTCACTCTACAGCCGCGTTCACACTAGCTTATGTGTTAGTTGGGCTAATTCTTTAGTCCCACATTATGGAATTTGCCAAGTAGCCTTTGTCATATCAGCTATAAATACACTTTATCTCATTTATTGTAAAACACACTTAGTTTTATTCTGTAATCCTCTGCTTGGAATAAAACTCTTCTCCTTCTCTTCTCTGTTGTTATTTTATTTTATTTATGTTTATGTTATTTATTTTCTTTTTATCATTTTCTTTAGCTATGTCTAACTAATCCCCTTTGATTAGGGGGTGATGACGCTAATAGATATGATTCGATATGAATCACATAGCCAAAGGATGAGGAATTCATGTATATAGATCTAGATCTGAACCAAGGGTTAGATCTGAACCTTAATATCATGTGTCGTTTAAGAGCTATGCTCCTTCACAGGGTATATTCGTGTTCGGTCTAAAAATTATCAGATTTAGATCTAATTTTAGGGTTTTAGAAATTAATTAGTGAGTATGTCCTGATAGTCTATGGTTGTAGAGCTGAGCTCCTGCATAGGCTATGTTTGTCGTTATTTACATATTTGTTTCTAAAAACCTATTATCGTTGTTTCATGTTTGTGACAGAAACATGTATTAGATCTGGTTAATCTTTTGGCTATTGATGATTATGAATCTGATCTATGTCATTATCCCCTAATTGCTTTCACTTATTGTTAAAACTCTCTTTTATTTAATTTTGCTATTTTCTTTGTTTTCAACCAATCAAAAGTTAGGGATAACTTGATTGGATTTATTAATTAAAATATTTTTGGTCCCAGAGTTCGACACCCTCTACAACAATCCTTGTTGTTTAGGAAAGCCGAACGGATTAAACAATTGTTTACAGTTGTTAATTTGTTCGCAAACAAATTTTGGCGCCGTTGTCGGGGACCAAAATAATTTTTGTTTTTAAATCCTTCGGGTTATAATTTTCTTTTTCTTAATATAAAAACACAAAAAAATATTTTTATTTTATTTTGTTCCCTTTTGTTTTCTAGCATAGATAAAAAAAATCTTGTTGGTTGATTTGGTATTTGATTTATGATACCGTATATCTACCAAATAAGAAAAAAAATCTTGCCTTTTGTTTTGTTTCCTTTCTTTGTTGCTTTCCTTCTTTCTTGACATCTCTCCATAATTTTTTTCCTTTTTACAATTTTTATAAATAAAAAAAAAACAAATCTTTTTGTGATTTTCTTGATTTTCTTTCCTTCTCTTCTATTTCTCTTCCTCCTTGCAATTGTTTCACAAATTGATTTCTTTCCAAGTTTCTAAAAAATAAAATTTTGCCAATTTTTCTAATTAATGTCCATTCAATTTCTTTCCATCTATTTCTATCCTAATCTTTCATTTACTTCTTTCCGATTTTTCTTCTACACAATCTCTTCTCTCTCTTCTATTTTGACAACAAACAAAAAAAAATTGCATTTTTTTATTTATTTCTTTCCACTTTTATTTGCATCTCGCTTCCTCCTTTCAACATTTCCATATAAAAAATTTCAACATTTCTAACAATTTCTTTCTTTTAATTCTTTTCTTTTTCTTTCAAATTTCTTTCCACCTTTCCACACCTCTACTTTTACAACAATTCTAATAAAAAAAATTGCAAATTTAGTTTGATCTCTTTCCTTTTCTACTTTATTTTCTATTCATTACCATACTTTCTTCATTTATTTCCTTCCCTTTCTTTCATTAATTTCGTTCCAACTTTTTCCAATTTCTTTCCCCTCTTTTCCGTTATTTCTTTCCAAATTTCTCTACTATCTCTTTCTATTTTTCAGCAATTCTCTAAAAAAGAAAAAAATTGCTTTTATTACAATTCCTTTCCTTTCTTTTCTTTAATTTCTTTCCAAACTTCTCTACTTTCCAATATTCCTTGTATAAATACATTCCTTTTCCCCAAAAAAAAAAATCCTTTTTCAATTCTTACCAATTTTCTTTCTTCTGTCTACATATACCCATCCTCTTCAACCTCTTCATCACAAACAATAGTCACCACAACCACTTCTCAAACCAATACCCCATCCTCTTCCTTTGTTTTCTTCTCATAGTTTATGGTTCTCCCTGTTTCCTTTAAAAAAAATCCTTTTCTCTTCTTTGAATTTTGTAAGTTGGTTCTAGCTTTCTTTTCCCAAATCCTTTTTTTTTTAAAAAAAATTGTTTTCTTTGTTTGTTATATATTTTCTTGTGTTTCTTAAAAAAAAGGAAGAAAGAGATTTCATCTCTTTGTTTAATTTTTTTTATTAGCCTTAGTTTTCTTTTGTTTTTGTTTTAGTGCCATTTCAGTTTTCCTTCCAAAAAAAAGTCAAAAAAGAGAGAGAGAACTCAAACAAAGGCCAAAGCAGAAAGAATTCAAGGCTTAAGCAAACAAATCAAGGAATCAAAGTCAAGCAAAGAAATCAATTCAAAGGCCAACGAGAAGTGAAGAGTTCAGCCAAGTGATTTGCAAACAGATTTGATTGGAGCGGTTGCACACCAAGTGGGGTGTGAACGCGCTAGCGCGACTCAACTGCACTGGACGGACTGCCGATCAAGGTGAGTATTTTCTAACTCTACAGGGATTGCTGCTGCAAAGAAAAGTATATAGAAATCGCTTGTAAAAATCTTCTACAGGAGATTGGCTTGCTTCTAAAAAAAATTTATTTCTGTAATTTCCTATTCTGTGACTGAATATTTTGCCTGTTGATGTGTGGTTTAAAATTTTAAAATGAATGTGGGATTAATTGAAAAGTTTATTTTTGAAATCGAATCGAGAATTCCCCAAAGCTCATAGGACAAAATATTTGTTAAATTGACAATTAGGATTGATACTCTCTGAGGTGTCTAAGGAACGGTAGAGTCTAGAACTCAAACAGGTTCTTAAACCTTCAGTCGTGTTTCTACGGTGATTCGTGGCACACTGATAACCCCTGTTCGAACCTGGCCATGACTTGTATTCATATAATCCGAAGTTGTTAATTTTAACATATTTTTTTAGGAGCTTCTTTAGAGCCACAACTTTGCAACTGATTTTTCGACGAAAAACTCTCTACTTCTAGTACATGCGCGCTTGCCCCATGTACAACCAAAATTGCAATTATTTTCAAACTTTAAATGATTTTGGTTTCAATTCAAATCAGACTGGATTTCAAGCTGAAATTTTTTCGAATAATTTCCACCAATCTCATCAAACGGTTGTACCCCAATATGAAAACTGTCATTCTATGATTAATGAGAATTTATTTGAGGCGAGACGACTGCTAGCGCAAATGGCTAAGCAAAGTGCTGAAAATCAAAACAATTGCAACATGGGTTTTAATGAATTTTTTGAAAACCAAAATGATTTTCATAATACGAGTGGATGCCAAATGTTGGTTATCGAATATGAAAAATGTGTTGCGAACAAGCTAAATTTTTGGCGATGTTGGTTTTGGAAATAAATAATGAACGGCTTCTAAGAGATGAGGTGGATGAATTTTTAAGGTCAACCAGTGAGGAACACATAAAAACGACGAATCTAAAAAACAACATTTTGAAGTCAGGTGTGTCTACCAATTTGATAGAAGAGAGCGTGAGTGAAATTGATCAATTAATGCGTGATATTTGGAATTATCGCGAGGAAATCAAGGAATGGGCGCGAACTTTTGATGAAAAACAAGCTTCTGAAAATAAAGATATCGAAAACATGCGTATCATTGAACAATTGTCTCAATACACCATTGAATTTTGGCAAAATCTAGAAAATCAATTACTTGAGGGAATTAATGATGTTGATGACTTTGAGGATTCCATGAAACTTGGCTTGACATACATCGAAGAACTGGCTCAAAGAATGGACAATAGCGAACAAGTTTCTTATCGGATTGTTTATCAAATTTCTCTCCTTCAAACTGAAGTTACAAACTTGTTCAACAACTATAAATCTCAATCTAGCAACAAATAAGTTTCTGCCAATGTTTCTTTTGAACCAAATAGTCAGCCATTAACTTCATCACAACAGTACATAACGATTATTGATGATTCTGACGATATGACTGTTGATGAAAATGAAAATTTTGAAAAATCTCTGGTGCAAAACTCTGATTTCTGAGAAACTGAAATTCAAACTCAAACTGATGCTTCTGCTGAAAATTCAACTCTTACTGAAATCGAAAATTTTCAACTAACAACTTTTGAAATTGATGAAAATCTTAATGAAGTTGTTGAAATCTCGGTAATCGATTTGAACTTAAATTCACTTGAAAACAAAGACGTCAATCTTCAATTTGATCTTCCTCTCTCAAATTCTGAAAATTTTGAAAATTTTGGAAATATAGCAACTATAGATTGTCAATCTAAAAGAACGATGAAGTTGGTAATAACTGTTTGAGAGAGGATGACTTTGATGAACGAAAACTTCTTGAACTAAGTGACGATAATGTTGTTGGGTCTGAAATTGAAAATGAAACATTTGAAAATCTTGAAATTCTTGAGGTTGACAACAACGAAACTACTGAACATGATTTTAATCACAATGACGATTTTTCTAAAATTGTTGAAACTCCTTGCGACTTGATCGATTCAACTGAACCTCACTGTGATCACCTGTTTTTCAATGATAAATTTCTACAGCATATGAACTCTTTCTGGAATAACACTGTTTTTGAGAAAACACGATTTCGAAATTTACTGAAAATTCATTTGTTCGGTTTTGACTTTGGATTTATGAATGAACCTTTAGTCCACAACATTTCAAATAACAAAACAAAACTGAACAATATTTCTCAAAACAAGTGTGGGGGTGAGAGTGATGCACACGTCTCTCAATTTATACATCATCTGAACAAATCAAATTTTGTTTTTGAAACTTTTACTGAACCCCAGCTCGATGACCTCTCTTTAGCTGCTACAGAAATTCAATTTGATTTTAGGATCAATTGTAAGCTCAAAATTTTAAAATTAGCAACTCAAACTTCTGAAAAAACAAGATTTGTTTTTCCAAATCAGACACGTAATATAAAATCCTTTATGATTTGGTTTTCTGTGCTTCAGCTGTGTCTCATAATCTTGATGAGGCTGATCCATTGGTCCATTGTGGACCGGTTCATCTATTCGATGACTGCGTATTTTCTGCACGTGTACCCGGTAAGCCGTGCTGACCCTCTTATTTTATTTCCCTTTCACTAAGATATGTCTGATTAACGACTGTGAGGACACAATCACACTCAAGTGTGGGGGGGTTTACATTACATCAGCAATCAAATTTTATGAACTAGGTCATTCATTGAACAAGGATTAACTTAAATTCATAAATAACACCTTGGTTCTTGTTTGATAAGTTGAATTGTTGGGTGATGGGAATGAACATTATTTATTCATTGAATTGTAATGTGTCTTTTTAAGATGCTAGCTTGAGACTGTGCAGACGTTAGTCGTGTTCTGGAGTAAGCGTGTCAACCCTTGTTATACATGTTAGAATGTGCAAGTAAAAATAATCAAAAAAAAATCATGAAATAAAAATGATTTTGCACCTACATTTGTTGGATTTTCTGAGTTTGTTTTCATGCATACTATTTTCTTTTCCACTCAAATTTTCAAAATTGTAAGTTCTAAATCCACTTGGCCCAATTAAGGATAAATGACTCATTGTAGCGTTCTTCTTCGATACCCCACATTATTCAAACCCAAGTTTTAGACGATTTACATCCATGTTTCGACAAGTTTATCTTATATTGGTATACTCAAGAACCTTGTACTGATTTATTTTCAAAGGTTCAGAAACGTCACTTTTTATACCAATATTACACAACCCACTCCGTACTTGTTTTAAGGTAGGATAACCATATACCACATCTTATTTTATATGGGTTATCTATCTTACGAAACTTTGTTTATCATTCCTTTCAGCTTTTTGTATAACATCAATCCAGACTTGTGTGTTGAATTAAGGTTATAGAAGTAGAGTAACTAGGGCACAAAACTTTCCTTTCATGAAGTGTTGGTTTAGTAGAGGAGGAATCAAATGAAATAATGTACGGTATCATTCCATTCCATCT
Organism: Allium sativum; assembly: GCA_030737875.1. Classification (NCBI taxonomy): domain Eukaryota; kingdom Viridiplantae; phylum Streptophyta; class Magnoliopsida; order Asparagales; family Amaryllidaceae; genus Allium; species Allium sativum. The sequence goes on from CM060927.1 coordinate 52,320,239, forward strand.
CCACTCATCATTCATCACGCAAAAGAAGAAAAAAAAGAAAAAAAAAGAAAAAAAAGGGAAAAGAAAAGAAAAAAAAGAAGGAAAAAAAGTTAAAAAAAATGAAATAAAGAGAGAGTCTCTCAGAATAAAATAGTCATTCATCATTCTTGACTATAAAGCATTCAGTTCCATTCCATCCACATCCATTATACCGTACTTGGAAGTGAGGATTGTAGTAGAGGAGATGAAAGGAAATAAAAATGTTCATATGTGCCTTAGTATTACTTTATCTTTTGTAGCTTGAAGTTCAACTAATACACTTGCCCACTTATCTATAACATTTTTAGAACTTACAAAATTTTCCTTCATCTATGCATAACTCACATCCAATACAGTACAGTTACAGTGGTGCAAAATTATTCAAAAAAAAATGAATAAATGATTGGGTGCACATTGTCGATGTGTAGAACTTTGGTTGACACCACGCTCTTAACCTTCAAGACAATTACAGTGTTATCAAGGAATTACAATTCATCTTGAAAATTTTTGTTTATTTTTGCACTAATTATGGGATGGACAATTTGGGGCTAAACCGTTATTATTGAAGTTAGGTGAAATCCTTGGAATATGAAAGACCTTAAATATATTGTTTGATTAATCCGCGTACATAAGACGCTTTGGATTTTGTGGGTAGTATCCGCTGAAAACCCTCACGAGACAACACTCGTCCTACTGGGGACACCCAGAGGTTTAACGGCTTGTTGCATACGCTAAATGCAATCGTGTTTCCTACGAAAGTGTGACATATCTTAGTTTAGTTTATTCGAGGACGAATAAAAAGATAAGTGTGGGGGTATTTGATATACACGTAAATGTGTATATTTTATCCGCTTATTTATCTAGTTTTCTATTTAAAATAATTAAAATTGTGTATTTATAGTTGTGTTTTCAGATTGTTGATAAAAAGCTTGGTTTAGAGCATTTGATGGATAAAGCATGAAGAATTTGCTTAAAAAGAGTGAAGTTGAAATTACTAAAGCTTGAAGACTTTAAAGCTTGAAAAACGGTTGCAAATAGAGTTCAGTTGGGTAGATTTGGCTCACTAAAGACTAATATTGCGTTCACATTAGCTCCTTTGCAAGGCCTCTCACTCTACAACCGCGTTCACACTAGCTTATGTGTTAGTTGGGCTAATTCTTTAGTCCCACATTATGGAATTTGCCAAGTAGCCTTTGTCATATCAGCTATAAATACACTTTATCTCATTTATTGTAAAACACACTTAGTTTTATTCTATAATCCTCTGCTTGGAATAAAACTCTTCTCCTTCTCTTCTCTGTTGTTATTTTATTTTATTTATGTTTATGTTATTTATTTTCTTTTTCTCATTTTCTTTAGCTATGTCTAGCTAATCCCCTTTGATTAGGGGGTGATGACGCTAATAGATATGATTCGATATGAATCACATAGCCAAAGGATGAGAAATTCATGTATATAGATCTAGATCTGAACCAAGGGTTAGATCTGAACCTTAATATCATGTGTCGTTTAAGAGCTATGCTCCTTCACAGGGTATATTCGTGTTCGGTTTAACAATTATCAGATTTAGATCTAATTTTAGGGTTTTAGAAATTAATTAGTGAATCTGTCCTGATAGTCTATGGTTGTAGAGCTGAGCTCCTGCATAGGCTATGCTTGTCGTTATTTACATATTTGTTTCTAAAAACCTATTATCGTTGTTTCATGTTTGTGACAGAAACATGTATTAGATCTGGTTAATCTTTTGGCTATTGATGATTATGAATCTGATCTATGTCATTATCCCCTAATTGCTTTCACTTATTGTTAAAACTCTCTTTTATTTAATTTTGCTATTTTCTTTATTTTCAACCAATCAAAAGTTAGTGATAACTTGATTGGATTTATTAATTAAAATATTTTTGGTCCCAGAGTTCGACACCCTCTACAACAATCCTTGTTGTTTAGGAAAGCCGAACGGATTAAACAATTGTTTACAGTTGTTAATTTGTTCGCAAACAGGCAGATTGAGGTGGAATCCACATAATAGATGTACATCTGAAGGCTACTATAATTGCGGGGATTGGGATCACGTTATCATTTTATACAGATTACTAGTTGGGAGTTAGGTGGTGTAAAGATAGATATAGAAATCAGAATAACAAAGTAGTAGCGAAGCAGAGAAAGAGTAGAAGCACATTCGGTTTATCTTGCCTTATCATACCTTATGCTTATCCTATGTTATCTTGTTATCCCTGTTATCCCTGTTATCACAGTATTGTCTTATATTCAGTTTATTCATGTCATGATGCTTTTGCCTGTTTATATGCTGAAAGTCACTAGACTAACCAGACTCATGTCTGACCTAGTTTTGTTTCGCCTCTTTTCTTCTGTTCCCCTCCCCCAGGTTCACAGGGAAGAAATGTTATCACTTAGCTCGGTTTTCTTTCCAAGCTCGAAGATAGTCGATGTATTGCTTTGGACTCTCTCTTCCACTGCTATGGCTGGTTCACACTTTATTGGGGAATATCATTGTTATTTTTATGCTTCTTTTGTACTTGGAAGTTTTTGAATCAAGACAGAATTTCTATGTATTACTTTTAAGTATGATTGGGACAATTGTTGTAAAAGCTTGACTGAATTAAGTTGTTTATAAAATGACTTTATTTTCCGCTGCTTTATTTGTCTGTTTTGTAACTTATCTGCATCTTTTACCTAAAATGCTCCACCAAAGTTAAGGCAATCCCTTTGTGAGTGACCTTAACGAGGTAGGGCGTTTCAGTCGTTCTTCATTTTTCCAAAGAAACCATGAGTTTAAAAAATAAAATAAATAAATATGGGAAATCTTTAAAAATTCCAAAACTTATATAATTAGAATCGTTGAGTTCTCCTCTTCACTTCAATATGTATTTTGAAGGATTCAATCCCCATTTCCTATCACCGTTCATTGGAAGCATCAGCTAAGGTTTTGATAAACATGAATTTGTGGCGTTCGTTTGGATTTTGGTTTGTATATTCGGATTTAGAGCAGAGTACAGATGTGGAAATTCTGGATGATTTCGAGCACAAAGGATTCGCGGTCTTTCAACAGAGCATCGCTGGGAGAAGTCAACGTGATCCCTGTTTCACGATCGAGTTGCATGAGAGTAGCATCAGGTGGGAGAGGAGACCATGACGAGTTTGTTTAGAATTTTTTTAAGGAATTCTGAAATGAAAAATGTCGCCCTCCCTATTGTTCAGTACGTGAAGTAGCGAATGGTTTCTTGTTTACGAGTTAAATGAAATAGTGTTGAGGTGGAAGAGACATTGATGAGAGGAAGGATGGTGTAGCCGGTTTGTTGATTTATGGGGAGAAGGAGGAGCATGAGAAGCAAGAATGGGCGTAATGGCCATTGAACGAGATAGTTTCACGGTCTGTAGGAGGAGAGGAATAGGAGTAGCGGGCATGTGTAGTGATGGGCCGAGAAGTTAGAACGGTAAGGCCCATTTATAAAAGGAAGTTGGTTTAGTTTAATTTAAATAATACAATCAAACTTGGAAAATTCATATCTTTGTCATACTTGATCGAAATTCAGCAAAACAAGATCCGTTGGGATCGTATGAACGAGCGCGACACAATGGAACTGACAGGATGTGATATGTAGCTCGTTATAATTTATAGTGAAATAAATTGTCTGTCTGAATCAACCGATCGGTAATCGTTATTTAATGATAACCGTCCAATGTGAGTAATCTCACTAACTCTGATTAGTTTATATTTTTATAACATATTTTTAGAACTGATAAATGTTGGTTGATTTCTGTGTATTGACTGTTTGGATGAACTGCTAATTGATTGGTTGAAATTATAGATAACGATATATATATCATTAATCAAATATTGATTCTATTTATCAGAATATTTCATATTAAAATGAAGTTTATGTTAATTATATTGTTTAACATCTGTGGATGCAGGGAAACAGGTTAAAGGGAACCAATTGGATTCCTCAATATTTAAAATACTGTTTTTATATATATTGTGATATATGACGTGATATACAATTTGCGATTAGTTGTGATGACACCAGTCTTGTATATTGGTATTTTAAATACCATAGGAAAATACTGAAATAAAAGGGAAAATTTTCTAAGTATATATTGAGATAAAACAAATAAAAAATCAAAGGAATTTTATAAAAGGAAATATTTATAAAATCAAAGGATTTTATAAAAAGGAAATATTTGTTAAATGAATAGAATTCTATAAAAGAAATTGTTTGGATAAAATAAATAGAATTATAAAAGGATTATTTATTTAAAAAATAAATAGAATTATAAATTGAATATTTATTTAGAGAAAAATAGAATTATAAAAGGAATATTTATTTAGAAAATAAATATAATTATAAAAGGAATATTTATTTGGAAAGTAAATAGAATTATAAAAGGAAATATTTGGGAAATGAATAGAATTTTGAAAAAAAGAATTATGTGGAACATAAATATTAAATGGAATTTTTTTTTAATAGATAAATTAAGGAGAATAATTTATAAACGATGTTTATAAATTAAGGAAATATTTATCATTTGATAATTGAATATATAAATCTGAATTTATGTAGAGAAGTAAAATCGGTTTTAACACCGATATTTGAAATGGAATGTGAACGTAGTAGGTATAAAGGAAATTTGCAATAAGATTATAAATGTTGGAAATGAAATAAGAATTGTATGAATAATTCTGCAAATAAAAATATAAATAGAATTTGGGTTTGAGATATTTTTTTTAAATATGAAATCAAACTGTTTTGATTATATCAAGAAATATTATTCACATTCTATGTGAAAAATTAGATTATAGTAAATATATTACAAATAAAATATTATAAAGGAATTTGGTATTTGAATTAGGAATTTAAATGGAATTACTGAAATTAGAAACTGACTGGAAATTAGTTGAGTTGAGTGACTTTCGGGGTATCAATATGATGTTGGTTTCGGCCTTCGGGGTTTATACTTGGGAAGTTGTTCTCTTACTAGTATACAGTTAGAGACCGATAGAGGTGGGAAGACATTGATGCCTGAATCAGAAATGGAAACGTTTTCCAAAGTTAATAGCGTATATTTTCTAATTTTAGAAAACAAGGAATTTATGAATATATGGAAACGATAAATGGGAAATTGGGAAATGAAATGATGATTGATCGGAAAGATTTCCATTTGGGAATACGACCGTTGTTTGTACACATGTTTTCCTTTGATAGTTAAATCACCGACTATCAAAGATTTGGACCATTTCCGTTGACAATATAGAGAGACCAGGATTAGATATATTATCTGAAAACCACTCCATATGGCATTAGCGTTGCAAATCAAATATAATGAAGATAATTGAAGATGGAGTTATGCAAGGGATGTTCAGTAAATCCTAGGTAGAAATTCCTAAGATGGATTTACATAATGGTGCCTTCGGGTTGTCCAGTCCCAGGACAATTTGAATGGATGAATGTCTGACAGAGTATATCTGGTAGATCGCATAAATTGATCATTTCAAATATATTTACATAGGTAGCAGAAGAATTCGTTTCTCTTAGCTTATACCCGTGGTATTTTTTGAGAAATCAATTTGTGATTTGACGGGTATGATGATGTGGCATTCAAAGTAAATAAAGATGTGATCTGTATAGTGGTACGTTATGAACTCAAGCCTCATCAACTGGGAAATGACATAAATCGGGCAGGCAGCATGGCTAAGTGGGTCACACCAAAGTAGGGTATATTGTCACCATCTAGAGAATATTCATATTTGTTACTTCTTTCAATTCTGTATCTCTCGGGAACGGTTATGTTGGTATAACAACCGTAAGGTGATAATATATTCGGAACATTCAAGCGAAATGAATGGCTGGTCATGTGTGGCCGAGTTACGAGATGTTCTTGTTGAACTCCAGCGTATCGCTTCTAGAGTACACTGATCGGAATGTGGTTCCATACCTAGTCATAGTTGGAGTCCATTACCCAATAAGAGCCCGCGGTTTTTGATTTTATATTATATATGTAGAGCGTGAGATGAAAGTGTTCTACTAGTTTGCTATCTACTTGATTTATACATAATATAAATTCAGAAAATATTGATCTTAAGAAATATTTTAGGTTATCGTAAGGTAAAAACCACCCGTGTTTATGTGTGGGTCGGTCTTACGATTATCATTGCTTTTGAAAAGGATTTGGAAAAGTTAAACCAAGTGTTTGGAGTTTACTCACACCAGTCACATGACTGACCCAGAGTTTATTTTGTTTTGTTTTCCCTAAACTCTTGGGTGCCCAATTTTGTACGGGCAGTCAAGTAGTCAGGATTTTACAGATACTTGAAAAGCTGGAGCATGAGGCTTCAGGATTTTATAGAAATTGTTTATTTCTGCTGAGTTGTAAGTGTTGTACTCTGATAATGGTATTGTATACATATGCTGTTTTGATTTCAAATTATGTTATATAATATATTTATTCGTTCCGCTGTGAGATTTATGTTACTCTGATTTTGTTGTTATGTTCTTCTTCTTCTTCTATTCTAATTTTCTATTTTATCTATTCTCACCCTCTAATTTCTTTCCATTAACTATCCATTATTTCTGATGCTTGGATAGTCGACATTGAGTTTTTGTCGATTACCGAGGTCATAAATCCCCCGGGTCGTTACAGTGGTATCAGAGCCGAAGGTTAAGTAATTACCTTGGCTCTATGGTGTAACTCATTAGAGATGGGGTTAGCAATACCCTAGATTGAGTTTGAGTGTATATACATGAGTGCGTATTTGTTATTCTGTATATAAATTGTTTCGTATTGTGGAAATTCATTAATTGAGTAGTTTATGAATTTTGGTCGATCAGTTTATCTAATGTATCGGTAGGGATTTATAAACACTCAAATATGATGAATCGACACTGTACGTTTTGAAAGGAGGGTAAATGAAATAATTTTACATAAATTATATTTTGATATAAAGGATTTATATTGGAATTATTATAATATATTGGATATATTGGTTGTTATTATAATCAGATAAGATTATAATCGAAACGGTTATGTAAATAATCAATTAGAATTTGTATAAGTATGATATATAAAAATTAGACAGATTAAATCTGAAATTAAATCAGAATTGGAATTAAAATTCCTAAAAGTTGGAGAAGTGTTTGTAAATGGATTTGGATTAAATATATAAGAATTTTAAAATCCTGGGAGATTTTAAACTATTTTACAAGCATTGTGAATGGTATTTTGAAATTGATTTCAAAATAGGAAGTGTTTAAATATGAGTGTTGAAAAAGTGATATAGTATTGAACTCACTTCGATCGCTGGAAAATAATTCTGATGATGATCTGGACATCATCGATGTTCATTTTCGAGTTTCTAAGTGACGGATCACTACCAAAGATTTTTTTTTGAATTCTTTTGAGGAAACAAGTTGTTTTGGATCCTAAAAAGGAAAGTTTGATTTTTGATATGGTAAACTATTTAAAAACTCCAAGGAAACGATTGTTAGAAAATTAAACAAATTAAATTTGAATTTGAACAAGCAAATAGAAAATGAAATAAAAAATATCGAGTAAAATTGAATGTTGAAATATAATTGGACTCTATGAGTAAATGGTTTGATTCTTCAAACGAAAATCAGATTAAAGTTCTGAGATAAAGATAACTAATTAGAGGAATTGATTAATTAGTAAATTTTGTGGAATGTAACTTAACTTGGTTAAGTAATTGAATTGGGAGATATATACGAATTTGAAATGGAACCAGACTAGCGAATTAAGAGTTTGGAATCGAGAATGAAACTTGAATTTGGCTTGGAAAAGCGAATGGTTGTGTTGGAGATAAAAGTGATTTGAGTTTGATTGGGATAACATTTGTATATGTCGAATTAGTAGCAGATATGAAAGATGGAATGATATGCCTAACAAAAAGGTACAAGTTTATAATCTAATTAGGTATGAGATTTTTATGAGCCAATTTGGCAAGCCGCTTGGCTGTTTTATTTTCTTTTGGGTTGGAGAAGGCCTAGAGAGGCGAGTTGTAGTTGTACCAATTGACCCGTACAAAGGAGATGCTGGCGAAATTTTTCAGAAATTTAAGGAGCTAGAAAATTTTCAGGACATTTTAAATTTTTTGTTAATAGAAATAAATTAATAATTTAGTTAAAGTAAATTGGTTCAGTGAAATTGGAGTTAAGAAGTAAACGAATAATTTTAACCCAGTTAATAGGATTTGTTTTCTACCTTAGCAATTTCGAGGAAGAAATTATTTTTAAGGGGGGAAGAATGTACGGACCTGCATTTTTAACGGATAATAAATAATATATTTAGTTATTTAAATAATGGTTTGGTAATTTAAAATGACCAGAATTAAATAATATTGAATATTTAATTAATATAAATAATAGAATAATATTTTTTCTTTGAAATAATCGGAAATAACAGAATTTACAATATTGTGTGAATTGGAAAATTTAAAATATATGATTCAGTTTAGAATTTGAATTATATTAACAAATTTATTTATAGATGTCAGTTGAACGTATAATTTATATTATAATTATGATCGATCTCGAAATGGCACGGCAGTTCATAATTTGGCGATTCGAACTTTAAATGAATATACAAAATCCGTTTTAAGTCGGATTTCTGTGAAACAAGAAACTTTCGGAGCTGGTGAAGTATATTTTTCTAATAGAAGAGAAAAATCGAGATTTCATCGTATAGATTGTGAGTTATGTCCAAACCAAATTTTTGAAAAGTCGTTATGGAATTCCTTTATAATTTATAATGATTTATTTATATTATAAAAGGATTTTTAATATAATTGGGTATCGATTTAACACTGAATTTGAAATGTCGAGTTATAAATTCAGATGGGAATATTCTGGAGCGGTATGATATCCTATTGTGAATATATACGATAATTGTAATTTTTTAAAAATAAATTTAATTACTTTTAAATATATTAATATTTAAATGGATTTATTTAGAGCTTTAAAAATAGCCAGTTTTGCAAACGACCTCCATTTTCGATGAAACTAATTTTGTTGGATATGGAATATTAAATTATTGTTAGATTTCAATTTTCATGATTTGTGGAGTCAGTATGTGGCCGTAATGGATTCCAATGTGAAAAACAGTCAATAATTTGAGTTTAAAAATACGGTGTGTGAGCAAACAATCTTGGAATTCGATGAAACAAGTTTCGTTGGGTCCGTAATGTCGAACTGTAGCTGCATGTCCATTTTCATGATTTTTGGATGTTGTATGTGATCACATGAATTTTTAAATAGAAAAACAAATAGCGGTTGATTATAAATAAATATAATAATTGAATATAAAATTATTTAATTATTTAAATCTTCCTATAAATAACAACACCCTCCTCTCTAAACTTAACACTTCATTTCTTTGGTCAACACAAAACTCGTCGCTGTCGTTCTTTATTTTTCCAAAGAAACCATGAGTTTAGGAAAAAAAATATGGGAAATCTTTAAAAATTCCAAAACTTATACAATTGGAATCGCTGGGTTCTCCTCTTCCTTTCAATGTGAATTTCGAAGGATTCGATCCCCATTCCCTGTCGCCGTTCGTTGGAAGCATCGGCTAGGGTTTTGATAAACGTGAATTTGAGGCGTACGTTTGGATTTGGGTTTGTATATTCGGATTTAGATGTTCGAGTGGAGTACAAATGTGAAAATTCTAGATGATTTCGAGCACAAAGGATTCGCGGTCTTTCAACAGGGCACCGCTGGGAGAAGTCAACGCGATTCATGTTTCACGATCGAGTTGCACGAGAGTAGCATCAGGTGGGAGAGGAGGTCATGACGAGTTTGTTTAGATTTTTTTTGAGGAATTCTGAAATGAAAAATGTCGGCCTCCCTACTGTTCAGTATGTGAAGTCGCGAATGGTTTCTTGTTTGCGAGTTAAACAAATAGTGTTGAGGTGGAAGAGACATTGATGAGACGAAGGATGGTGTAGTCGGTTTGTTGATTTATGGGGAGAAGAAGGAGCTTGAGAAGCAAGAATGGGCGGTAATGGCCACTGAACGGGATAGTTTCACGGTTTATAGGAGGAGTGGAATAGGAGTAGCGGGTATGTGTAGTGATGGGCCGAGAAGTTAGAATGGTAAGGCCCATTTATAAAAGGAAGTTGGTTTAGTTTAATTTAAATAATACAATCAAACTTGGAAAATTCATATCTTTGTCATACTTGATCGAAATTCAGCAAAACAAGATCCGTTGGGATCGTATGGACGAGTGCGACACAATGGAACTAACTAGGAGTGAATTGGATCTCGTTACAATTTATAGCAAAATAAATTGTCTGTCTGAATCAATCGATCGATTATCGTTATTTAACGATAACCGTCCAATGTGAGTAATCTCACTAACTCTGATCAGTTTATATTTTTATAATGTATTTTTAGAACTGATAAATGTTGGTTGACTTCTATGTATTGACTGTTTGGACGAACTGCTAATTGATTGGTTGAAATTATAGATAACGATATATATATATATATCGTTAATCAAATATTGATTCTATTTATCAGAATATTTCATATTGAAATGAAGTTGATGTTAATTATATTGTTTAGCATTTGTGGATGCAGGGAAACAGGTTGGAGGGATCCAACTGGATTTCTCAATATTTAAAATATTGTTTTTATATATATTGTGATATATGATGTCATATATAATCTTTGACTGGTTGTGATGACACTGGTCTTATATATTGGTATTTTAAATACCATAAGAAAACACTAGAATAAAAGGGAAAATTTTCTAAGTATATATTGAGATAAAATAGATATAAAATCAAAGGAATTTTATAAAAGGAAATATTTAGAAAATCAATGGATCTTATAAAAAGGAAATATTTATAAAATGAATAAAATTTTATAAAAGAAATTGTTTGGATAAAATAAATAGAATTATAAGAGGAATATCTATTTAAAAAAATAAGTAGAATTATAAAAGGAATATTTATTTAGAAAATAATTAGAATTATAAAAGGAATATTTATTTAGAAAATAAATATAATTATAAAAGGAACATTTATTTGGAAAGTAAATAGAATTATAAAAGGTAATATTTGGGAAATGAATAGAATTATAAAAGGAAATATTTGGGAAATGAATAGAATTTCGAAAAAAAAGAAATATGTGGAACATAGATATTAAATGGAAATCTGTTTTAACAGATAATTAAGGTGGATAATTTATAAACGATGTTTATAAATTAAGGAAATATTTATCATTTGATAAATTGAATATATAAATCTGAATTTATATAGAGAAGTAAAATCGGTTTTAACACCAATATTTGAAATGGAATGTGAACGTAGTAGGTATAAAGGAAATTTGCAATGAGATTATAAATGTTGAAAATGAAATAAGATTTGTATGAATAATTCTGCAAGTAAAAATGTAAATAGAATTTGGGTTTGAGATATTGTTTTTAAATACGAAATCAAACTATTTTGATTATATAAAGAAATATTATTCACATTCCATGTGAAATATTAGATTAAAGTAAATATTTTGCAAATAAAATATTACAAAGGAATTTGGGGTTTGAATTAGGAATTTAAATGGAATTACTGAAATTAGAAACTAACTGGAAATTAGTTGAGTTGAATGGCTTTCTAGGTACCGATCTGATGTTGATTTCGGCCTTCGGGGTTTACACTTGGGAAGTTGTTCTCTTACTAGTTTACGGTTAGTGACTGATAGAGGTGGGAAGATATTGATGCGTGAATTAGAAATGGAAACGTTTTCCAAAGTTAATAACGTGTATTTTCTAATTTTAGAAAATAAGGAATTTATGAATATATGGAAACGATAAATGGGAAATGAAATGATGATTGATCGGTAAGATTTCCATTTGGGAATACGACCGTTGTTTGTATACATGTTTTCCTTTGCTAGTTAAATCACCGACTATCAAAGATTTTGACCATTTCCATTGTCAATATGGAGAGATCGGGATCAAATATATTATCTGAAAACCACTCTGTATGGCGTTATCGTTGCGAATCAAATATGATGAAGATAATTGAAGACAGAGTTATGCAAGGGCTATTCAGTAAATCCTAGGTAGAAATTGCCTAAGATGGATTTACAGAATAGTGCCTTCGGGTTGTCCAGTCCCAAGAGAATTTGAACGGACGAATGTCTGACAGGGTATACCTGGTAGATCGCGTAAGTTGATCGTTTCAAACGTATTTACGTTGGTGGCGGAGTCTTGGCTTATACCTGTGTTATTTTTGGAGAAATCAATTTGTGATTAGACGGGTATGATGATGTGGCATTCAAAGTAAATAAAGATGTTATCTGTATAGTGGTACGTTATGACCTCAAGCCTCATCAACTGGGAAATGACAGAAATCGGGCAGGCAACATCGCTAAGTGGGTCGCACCCAAGTAGGGTATATTGTCACCATATAAAGAATATTCATATTTGTTACTTCTTTCAATTCTGTATCTCCAGGGAATGGTTATGTTAGTATACCAACCGTAAGTTGATAATATATTCGGAACATTCAAGCGAAATGAATGGCTGGTCATGTGTGGCCGAGTTACAAGATGTTCTTGTTGAACTCCAGTGTATCGCTTCTAGAGTACACTGATCGGAAAGTGGTTCCATACCTTGTCATAGTTGGAATACATTACTCAATAAGAGCCCGTGGTTTTTTTACTGTATATTATATATGTAGAGCGTGAGATGAAAGCGTTCTACTAGATAGCTATCTACTTGATTTAGACATTTTTATAATATTAGAAAATATTGATCTTAGGAAATATTTTGGGTTATCGTAAGGTATAAACCACCCGTGTTTATGTGTGGGTCGGTCTTACGATTATCATTGCTTTTGAAAAGGATTTGGAAAAGCTAAACCAAGTGTTTGAAGTTTACTCACACCACTCACATGACAGACCCAAAGTTTATTTTGTTTTGTTTTCCCTAAACTCTTGGGTGCCCAATTTTGTACGGGCAGTCAAGTAGTCGAGATTTTACAGATACTTGAATAGCTGGAGCAGGAGGCTTCAGGATTTTATAGCAATTGTTTATTTCCGCTGAGTTGTAAGTGTTGTACTCTGATAATGGTATTGTATACATATACTGTTTTGATTTCAAATTATGTTATATAATATATTTATTCGTTCCGCTGTGAGATTCGTGTTTTAGTCTGATTCTGTTGTTATGTTCTTCTTCTTCTATTCTAATTTTCTGTCTTATCTATTCTCACCCTCTAATTTCTTTCTGTTAACTATCCGGTATTTCCGATGCTTGGATAGTCGACATTGAGTTTATGTCGATTACCGAGGTCGCAAATCCCCTGGGTTGTTACATAATTCCTTGCCATATGCCCAATTTTTTTACACATGAAACACTTAGTTTTTCCCTTATGCCAACAATTATTTTCTTCATGACCAGATCTGCCTGCTTTTGTTGTGCTTCAGCTAGTCCGTCTTTGAATTGTTTAAAAAACTGATTCTTTTTTTTCTCTCTCTAGAAATCTCTCTATCCCCTCTCGTCAACCTAGCTCTGATATATAGAGAGAAGGAGAGAGATTAAACGTAGAATAATTGAATTACTACATTGTAATTGCTTGACGCACATTGATTACATCCATAAGCTTTAAATAAATTAACTACTTCCTTAATTCTAAGTACATTTCTAAAGACTAGATAAAAATCTTATTTCCTATATAATAGAAAAAGCACAATAACTCTTTCCTATACACATTAAGCGCTAGTTCTAATTATTCACGAACTAATTAATTTGAAGCACCAATATGACTTTAACATCAGCATCATTACATTTTATTGTACGTCAGAAATATCAATATTAAAGAATGTTATCTGTTAATGTTTGCCTATACTATGGTCGTTATAGCTACACTAATGGACTTCTACATGGATCTTTCTAGCCTCAGTCTTAGTTATACATGGAATCTATGGGTGAGGGATCCACTCACGCGTACAATATTCTATCTTGCACCACGAATCATGGTGCTTTCCAGAGGAGCTGCTTCCATTTGTTGCTACTGTTTAAGATAATTCCCTTGAGTAAATAGTCTTTTTTGGAAGTCATCCATTATTGCTCTGCCTTTGCGGTCTCCAAAATCCAATCGACGTATATCTGATTGATAGTTTTTAGTACATCCATTGAAACAAACCCAACCAGCTCTGCTTCCTCATAAAACCAATAAGTTCGACAAGAGAATTGGCTTTCGTTTTCTCCTCTCTTGGGATGCGCATTATCGTATAATGTTCTTCTTCTTTCAATATCTTCTGTGCTTTGGACAAGTAAGGCGTTAGTCTCTCACCCTTATCATGTATTCCTTTTTGGCTTAATAAATGACCAGTTTAGAATCACTATATTTGTGTTCCTCCTTTATCACCAGTTCTTTTGATATCTTCAATCATACTATTAGTGGTTCGCACTCTTTCTTGTTATTTTTGCAAGCAATGCAAGTTCAAATGCATAATGAACTTATCTTCCTTCTAGGGTTTCACACACGACTCTTGCTCATAAGCTATTTTTATTTCGCACAATATTAACAAACAACTTCTATTGGGAAACTACAGTTGCATCATCCTATTTGTGATATGGGTATTGGTTTTGATGTCAACTAACATATGGCCTTATATAAAGTTGATAATAATGATCTAACAAGTTAATATTGTATATAGTATAGGATATTTGATATGTATTATTAAGAAGATCGTAGAGTACCAAGAATAGATTCCAAAGGCCAAATAAAAAGTAAAGAAAAGATTTAAGAGTTAGAGACTAAAAATTCATGCATATGAAGATTCAAGATAATCAAGATAAGTAATAAAGTCTAAAATAGTTTCTTTAAAGCCATAGTATCAATTTCTAATCTCTCTTATTTTAAAAACAATTTTAAATTTTCCAAATGATTTTCAAATATCTTTGTTTTTCGAATGTGTTTTCTTATTTTTTTAATGGTTATGTCGATATATTTAGACATATATGTTGATATAACGGTTGTAAAATTTAAAACTTGAAATAAAGTTATTTTCTCTATATCTCTATGTGAAAGGTTAAAGCTATTATTTCTCTATTTATATAAGGTTTCTAAATCAAAATTTATAACTACATTCACAGTTCAACTAAAAGAAATAGGAAGAAATGGAAATGGATTTCACCAATAACATTTGTGAGCACTGGATATGTATGTATGTATAGGCCCCCTGGATTCCTCCATCAGATTATAATAATCCACACTCAAGAATTCGATAAATGCAACCCTGAAACCTGAAGACATCTTCTCACATTGTGATGGGTTGAACAGGGTAACCTGTATTGTTAAGAGCTGGATCCTAGTGGATCGTGGCGGCAAGGCCACTTGACCACGTACAATGCCTCATAGTGTATATAAGTCGTTTGCAAAGGATTCACTATGGGATTCAATATACCAAAGCCCCTACGACTAATTTATTGAATAGGACGGGTCCTTCAACATGTCCCCATGTGAATTTTCACACCCCTACTATGGGTCAGAAGGAGGTCACTACGCTTAAGCAGTTCTTCTCTAGCCTGGATTCTAACTCATAGGCGTCCGGTCATAGTCCAACACATGGTTGCTTTGCACCACTGGATTTTCGACCAAGTGTGCACCAAGTCCTAGTCTGGCTTGCGTCGCTTCACGACAAGCCTCTACCTCGGCTAGCGTCCCTTTGCACTAAGTCTTCTCTATCTGCCTTCCATCGCTTCATGCTAAGATGCACATGGCAAGCAAAAATGTGCATTGGTATGATCAACCCAACCATAGCAGGAAAATACGACGTTGAAACATGGCATGTGAAATGGGTTTTCCCGAATTTACCTATGTAACAGAGACACTTTAGACTACAAGGGTCATTTTTTCCTAGATTTGAAAATTTCTCATGGCGGGGGGAGCTGGTTAACATAAATGGATCGGATGTGGGAAATAACCGGCACTACTAGAAAACATTCTAATTTCCTATGCAAAATTTCCTACATCTTTCCTACGCCATAAGGTGGGCGCAGGAAATTGGTAGGCAGAGTTCACGGCGTAGGAAAGGCGTCAACCATTTCTTATGTCTTATCTACGCCTAAAAAAGGCGTAAAAATTTTCTAATTTCATACGTGAAATTTCCTATGTCTTTCCCGTTTCATAAGGTGGGGCATAGGAATGACGTAGGAAATTGATAGGAAATTTCCTACGCCATAAGATGAAGCGTAGGAATGACGTAGGAAATTAATAGGCAGAGTTCACGGCGTAAAAAATGCTTCAACCATCTCTTATGTTTTACCTACGCCTATAGAAGGCATAGAAATCTTCTACGTTATTTCCACGCCATTGTACAAAACTTTCTAATTTTATACGCGAAATTTTCTACGTTTTTCCTACGCCATAAGCTGGGACGTAGGAATGGCATAGAAAATTGATAGGCAGAGTTTACCGTGCATGAAAGACGTCAACCATCTCTTATGTCTTTTCTATGCCTGTAGAAGGAGTAGAAACCTCCTACGTCAGTTCCATGCTATTTTAGAAAACATTCTAATTTCACTGACGAAATTTCCTACGCCTTTTCTACGCCATAAGGCCTAGCATAGGAATGACGTAGGAAATTGTTAGATAGAATTTGCGGCGTAGGAAAGACGCCAACCATCTCTTATGTCTTACCCATGCCTAGAAGGCGTAAAAATCTTCTGCGCCATTTCTACGCCATTGTAGAAAACATTCTAATTTCATTTAATATTTATTATTGATATTTAATTATCATTTAATGATTTATACCTTTAAATTATATTTATTTATTATAGTTTAATCTTCAATAATTAATAGTGCTACTTAATTTACTATTTAGTACTATATTTAACAACTGGTAACTAATAATTATTGTTGATAGTTGATAATTTTTGATATGCCATAATTATTACTACTTAATTATAATTAATAAATAAAAGGTAATAATTGAAGATTAATAATTTATTTTTAATAACTAATAATTATAGGTTACCGTTAAATAATTAATACTTAATAATTGAGATTAATATTCAATAACCAACAACCAATAGATACCTAATATTTAATGGTTAAAAAACAATGTTTATTATTTAAAATTTGATAATTAGTGATTGTATTTAGCGTTTAAACAAAACTCAATTTTTGGAAAGGTAGGCACGGATATAGGAGAAAGCACAGATCCGCATACATGGAACAGTCCCATTCATCACCGTTTAAAACAAACAAATCCAACGACCAGAAAGGCTCCAAAACTTTAGTTTCGGATCTCTATTTTGTACCTTGCTTTGTAATTCGCGTGACCCTTTCCACTTTATCCCCAATTCTTCTCCTCCCTTTTTATTTCTTTCTGAAACAAAAACTTGTCTTCGCCGAAAATTTTCAACTAGATCTGTCCTCTTCAAATTCTTCAGTAGGCTTCCTTTTCTTTATTTTTCATAATAAATCCGAAGAGCGCAAAAAATACCTGAGCAACACTTCGACTTTAGATCAAGATAGCTCGGAGATTTCTGTGGATGGTTTCGAATTAGTAGGGTTTGGGCTATTGATTGATCGTATTAGGTTTTTTGCGTGATTGATTTTTGGGGAGGGTTGATGCTTCAGCGTGTCCAAGCGACGTAAAGGTGTGGTTGCTGTTTCGGTATGAGATGACTTGGCTTGGCAGAAGATGGTTGTGTGGCTGTCGATGTATGGGTGATAATTTCTTTTCTTCAGTTGTAGCTACTCACATAAGTTAGTTATTTAGAAGAAAAATAATGTGCAATATCTATAACTGATGCATGTTTTTCTTTAGGGTTCAGCAAAAAATCTGTCTTCTACGTGCACTTCTAAATTCGCTCCGAGTCTGGTATGTTATACTTAGTGCAGTTTAATGGTGTATGTATATATCTCCGATAAATAAAATATATCCTCACTTGTTACTTTACTTTTGAGCAGTGCTTCTTTCCACAATATGTTGCTCAAGAAATGCGTACACCACTCTTCATACTGAATTCAGCATATGATGAATGGTAGGTATTCCACCTGTGAATTGGCAAATGGGATATTTGGTGTTATGTATCATGACATTATTTATTGAGCTCAATAAGAAACCTTTAACTATTACACAAACTGTTTGTAAAAACTTGAATGCTAAGGAAACTATTTGATTTAACTCAT
This sequence comes from Allium sativum, assembly GCA_030737875.1. NCBI lineage: Eukaryota > Viridiplantae > Streptophyta > Magnoliopsida > Asparagales > Amaryllidaceae > Allium > Allium sativum. The sequence continues at coordinate 52,338,444 of CM060927.1, forward strand.
ATTTATTCATTAACAAAGGGTCCTACTGGGAGTGATAAATCAGATAGTAATTCTGTTCTGCATTGGATTTCCATTTGAGATAAAGAACACTATGGCATCAAGTTCAGCTAAAGCTACTGATTGGAAAACATGCAAGATTGATTTAAAGAAGTGTTCTTCTAATCAAGTTTCCATTCTATAAGGTTCATTATCTATTTTCAAAGTCATATAACACTCATATAACTGTATACCATCTGCATTTGGTTCATCCATTTCCAAACTGGATGTCTCCATATATGTTTAATTACATGATAACCAAGCATCTTTAGCTTTATTAATGTTAATTAATCATTTTAATTTTTTGTTAACAATGAACGACAAGATTCATTTGGGTACAACAAGAAAATTTAGAAACATAGCCATTGCTCTCTACATGGTGTAGAGCTTACAAACTGGGAACTGTGACACCTCGTCTGTCTTTAGCTACTCAGATGGAGGCTCATGTAGCACGAGAGATTCCAGCACAAGCACAGATGATTTGTTTGAAGATGATTCAAGATGATTTTATATCAACTCTGATATCCATGGTGTAGAAAATGTTGCTAGTTATGGCTAGAGCTTGGGTAGGGGAAGGAGTAGAGACTCATTAGTTTTCACGTGTTGATGGGAGCAGCAGTGGTAATGTTGCGAGTATGATTTTTTTTAGTGTTTAAAAATCTAGATGGAGATTCGTATTTGTTTTATGTTATGTATGATTTTTTTTTAGGCATATGTATAGTTTATTAATGCCATTTTGATTTAAGGATGTAGCAGTATTTGAGTTTACCTAAACGTATGTTATAAAGTATTGCTTGTCATGTTTAATGAGTGTGAAATTGTACTTTGTTAATATATATTAATAATATTGTTGATTGGTTCTATATGATTTTCTCGCATTGATTCAAGTTATTTAAAATATAGCAGTAGTAGTATAGTAGAAATTGTTTAAAATGTCATAGCTATAGCATATGAAAATTTAAAAATTTATTCACTTGTATAACGTATGCACGACGTAACTAATGCACAACACATAGGAAATTTGGGCGTAGGCAAGGCATAGGGAATTTTAACGTGTAGGAAACATCTGACGTAGGAAGGACGTAAGAATCATTTGGCGTAGGAAGGACGTAGGAAACATCTGGCGTAGGAAGGGCGTAGGGAAATTATCTGGCGTAGGAAGGGCATAGGAAATCGTACAACGCATGGCGTAGGAAGGACATGGAAAATATTTTTGCAATGCTTGAATTTCCGACGTTAGGTTTGGCATAGGAAACTAATATTTCCTATGCCAAACTGGCGTAGGAGAATTAGAAAATTCTTGTAGTTCGGGTTATACCAAAATTGTGCACGGGCTCGATCGATCCAATCGAATCAGTGAAAACGAACGGTAGGACGTGTCCCTCACCTAAAAAGTAAATTGTACTTTGATGTCACGTTGGATTTGTCCACATACTCTGACATAAACATATTATCATACTCAACTCAATGAACTTCTCAACCAATTCATATTCAACTTTGGAGCTTTCTTGAGGTAAACACTATCCCACTTCACCATTCAACTCTAAGTCATTGAAGAACTCCTCGCTGTTACTCCACATAGGTAGGATACTAGTTTGTGGCTAAGTTGAGGGACCAAAACACGTCATTGAAAAATTCCTCGTTGATTTCATTCAGAGGGAGAATAAAGGCTTTGAGGAGGGTCGAGAAAGCTCACGGTGTTCGAGATGTACCCAGTTGAGAGTTGTCATGTTTACATGGATCAATTGTGGAAGCAAATGCATAGATAGTCATTTTTGCTTCTTCGTGTGCTCCCTCGATTAAAAAGAAAGAAAACGACATCACCATATTTTTTTCCTCTAATGATGCTTTTATACGTGTTATATTTTGATTTGGGGTTTCAATGTCCATCTAATTTTGTGTTTTGATGGACGGAATAAGAATTGGGATTCGAGAAGACAAGTTTGATTCCCTTTCTCTTGATTTTCGATTCTTCTAGCATATCTCTTGAGCGACCAATGATATTCGATGTAGAAATACATGGTTGTAGGTTTTGAATGTGGATATAATGAAAGGTAAAAAGTTTAAGAATTTCAGATGACAACTGTTGAATTTTCTATATTTTTCCTTGGTCAAAATAGAATTGCTAAAGACTTTATAGTCAAATTTACTCAAACAAGTATAATCAAATTCAAACTTCATTTGATTTTTTTTCCATCGATCTCTCTTCAGTCTCTTACTAAAAACAAGATCTTAGTTTTATTCAAGATGCTTCAAGATTAATTATACACAAAATCTTAATAAATTACTTGTTCTCAACCTTAATAAATTACTTTCTAATGTAATAGATAGATCTTAGTTTTACTCAAACAAGATCTTAGTTTTATTCAAGTTTTTTCAATTTTTGGTACTTGTTCTCAACCTTAATAAATTACTTTCTAATGTAATAGATAGATCTTTGGATCCTTGCTACCGCACACCATGTTTGGTGTGCCTGTGGACAGTGCTAAGTAGATGAATAAATCCTCTCTTTCTACAAGTTTGGATAGCATTGATGGCATCTCCATGTGCCTTAGTGATTCCTCAAATCGACTTCGCATTCTAAATTTAATTCAAAGTTCTTTTTACACTTCTTCAACACGTCGAAAAATGTTTTGCATTTATCTATGTTGTTCAGATGAACCGGCACAAGTATCGATCTTCCCATTCACCTTTGTATCGCCTTCATAATAGAGGCACTAACATTCCATAAGGCATTAATTTGCTTTGGATTAGCGTAGAGTGCCTTGCGTTCACGGTAACCCCAGGAATATTCCTAATGCAACTATAAAAGAATATTTCTATGAATTCAAATTATTACATACTATTATAAGGCTTTGTATATCTCTAAAAGGTCGTCCAAAAGATTTTGAGGTATCTGTGATTTCATGAGAATATCATCTATGAGTTCTTTCATTGATTTTCTGACTTGAATCTTGAATATAAAATGAATAATATCTTGTACGTATTTCCAGAATTCTTCAAACTAAATAGCATTACTAGATACCAGTATAATCCCAAATCAATTATGAAGCTAGAGTTTTCTTAATCCAATATATGCACTGGAATTTGGTTATATCTTTCGTTTGCATCCATTAAATGAGATAAATTCATGTCCTATAACCAGAACTGCATCTACCATGGGTTATTGATAGCTATAATTTGGGTAAGCTTTCTTAAGGTCCAAGTAACTAACACACGCTCGCCATTTCTCCTTTGGTTTTTCACCAATACGGGGTTAATACTACCTCGAGGTCTAGTGCATCACACATAAATCTGTAAACAATGGCTTATCCACTTCTTCCTTTAATACAGTGGATTGCTTGACCCAAATTGCGCGCAAAGCGGATGTAAAAAATATTTTTTACAATAGCTCAAAGCAACTGCAAAAAAAAAAAAATTACAACTGCAATGGGAAGTTGTCAATAAGTCTTTTGCAACTGCATGAAAAAGTTGTAAAAGCAGCTTTTTACAACTTCCGTAAACAATTATAAAATAGAGTTTCTCTATTACAACTGCGGATGCTGGTGGGAGCAAGTTGTAATAGATATATTACAACTGTTTTTGGCAGTTGTAAAGGGGTGTTTTTGTTGTAGTGTGCCTTTCTGTTTCAACAATCTAAACATAGGATCAATATTCGATGCATGACATGATGCCATTCAAGACACCCCGCAAAACTCAAAAAGCTTCCATGCAAACGCATCCAAATTTCCTAGGCGGAAACTATACGATTTTTTTATAATGAAATTTCGAGCTAAGGTCCAATATTTTGTTCGATTTGGACGATCCCCATTATAAGAACATTCTCCATCAATTCGGCTGATGTTGCCTGGTCTTTCCTATTTTTTCCCTGCGATCCATGAACTTATCGAAGCTTGGCACTTGATCCATGGGTCATGCTTTAATTCCAATGCTTATGGTTCTTGAATTTTGAAATTTCTCACCACAATCTTTCCTTTTTCTTAGCATTTTGCTTCTCTTAATTTTGCAACTTAACATTCCTTTACAATGCTTTAATTATTCTCCTTGGTGAACTTCATTAGCAAACAATAGTGAGGTGAAGAGATTATAAAATTCGCCAAGATCGTTCGATCTACAAAAGCGTTGTTTATTTAATTTTCATTGACAATAGCGAATATTTGGATTCGAACCACTTTACAAGCTCCTTTTCTTAGTTCCATGAGAAATTAGGTTGTACCATTTAGTAGTTTAGTTTCAGTCATAATTGTTAAATCTTGGTTTTGATGAAAATCATGTACTTCATGCAATATGGCCGGGTCAATCCCATTGGTTATTACCATAGGATCAAGAGTTGGCTCTTCAACTCCTTCAAAAAACATACATTTCTAAACATTACATCATCCTCCATTATCTTTGGTTTCTTAACTAGAGCTCCACCTTTGAGGGAATAACAATTCCCCTGAGGTACATATTTTGATGAGATTGCATACCATTCCATCCCTCCCTACATTTTTCACTAGATTCATTCTTTCTATTGTCGCATTGACAAACAGTCTTCCAATGATATGTTGTGACCCTCTTTACTATGTCAAATCTGATTCTCTTAGGTACGCAATTCTTGGGATTCGACATTTTGACCAACATTCCTCGTTCCCTGACATATTGTTAGAGCTTTTCCTTCCTTAATAGTTCTTCAATCAAATATTTCACATATCAGTATTCGTTCATATATTTCCCATGAGTTTCGTGGAAACAATAATCCATGACACTTATCTTCGTTAGTTGCTTCCCTTTCGTGCGACCTTCTATAGTGTTCGGTTCCTATAGTAGAAAGACTTATGCTCTCCAATGTGTCGTTGAGAGGCATGTAATCTTCCAGTCTCATGTTCCTCAAGTTTTTTTGTTTTCATTATGCCTACCACTAGAACCTTGATTTATTTTCTTTTGATAACCATAATTTATAGCATTAACTGCCATGCTAACATAGTCATCTCCATCTTGATTAACCGCTACGTTGCTTTAGATAATGTTCTTTGACTATCAGCTTTCCAAAAGCTAGACTTGCTTCTCACAACTGTACAATTGATTAACCTTCCAACGGACTTCCTCATTTATTATAGCTTTCTTCTTTAACCAGCTAAGGTCTTACCTATGTGTATGTCCTGGACTATAGTCATAATTCCTCATTTAGGTTGCTAACCTCCAATGTAACATCCCGAGATTTTGCGACAATTTGAAATATTTAATTTAATGTAATTTTGAAAAATTGTTGGTTTAAATTTAAAATTAATATTTATTTTGTCATGGACTGTTTAGATATGAGTTTAACTTGATTTATTGAGAACCGATTCTCATTGGCTATATATGATAATGGTAGTGTTTAATAATCTGTTTTAACGGAATTTGAAATTTATATTGAATTAACAATATAAAATGGATTAACTAAATTTGAGATTTATTTTATATTGGTAATTTTAATCAATAGAGTATGTATAATATAAATCGTTTGATTATGTAATGAGTTTCTTTTAGTTATAAAATGAAATAATTTGCATTGATTGTAACTATAACTATGATCTGGCTATATACTGTTAAATAGGGAGATTTGGACCTCAATATTAAATTAAATAAATAGAATTGAGTCAATATATTATAATTAAACTTTAAATATTGAAATTGCATGAATATATGGTGGAAATTCTAATAAATTTTTAAGTAATCAAGTTTAAATTATTTTGATAATTGTAACGTGTATTGGCTGTAGATAAGTTAATGATTTCGTTTATACTGGTTAACCTTGAAAGTTACAATTTAATATTAATATATTTTAATTAAATTGCTTGGTGTAATTAGTAATTGAAATAAAAATTGAATTTATAAATAATGAAAATTGAATTCACGGTAAACAATGGTTGATTTACCAGTTTATACGAATTTTATTTTGATTTGAATAGAATTTATAAACCTTTGAATTTAATTTAAAGGTGAATAAACGAAAATGAATATTTCAATATATTAATGAAGTAGCTAAATTTGTCTTTTTGCAAACAATCTCAGAATTTGATGAAATTAATTTTATTGGATCTGGACTTGTAAATTATTGTATGGTCTAAAATTTTGTACCTATCGGATTTATCATTTGACCGTAAGAATTTATATCATGTAGAAATTTGTGTGTAAAATTTAATCAAATAATCGAGCTTTAGAAGAAACCGTAAGAGACCTTGGAATTGAGCTTTGAAACCTATTCTATTGCGTTTAGAAGTCCTCAAAGCCTATTGTAGGCTGTAAGCAGGCCTTATTTGGACACTGTTCCGTTTTTGGCTTAAATGCACGCATATCGAGACATTTAATAATAAAATAGTATAATCTAAACCCTAATTTGATGGCAGGCGGCCCTAATTTTCGAAGTCCATGAAAGTTTGAAACTTTCTTGATTATGATCTCTCAATCCATTCAACGAAATTGAAAAATTCCAAAGCGAAAATCGTAGCCCTTCTCGAGATCTTTCGATCCATTTGGATGATTGATGAAAATAATTGTCCCACATCAGGAAATATTCAACTAAGATCCTGGATGTGTACTAAGAAGCTATAGTTCACATTGACCAATTGGTTTTGTGAACAAACTAAGTTGCTGTCTAAACTATAAAATGCCAACAGTGGTATCCCAGCAAGGTTTTGAACTAATTCAACTAATACGTATGCGCTTAACCGCCATACATGCGCCACTCCATCCAAAATACTATGATCACATAGATGGCTCAATACGCCACACGTGAAGGGGGAGTGATGAAAATAATAATCCCACATCGAGAAATATTCAACTAAGATCCTGGATATATACTAAGAAGTTATAGTTCACGTTAACCAATTGGTTTTGTGAACAAACTAAGTAGCTATCTAAACTATAAAATGCCAACAATGATCAATGCTAATTGTTCCATAATTAACTGTAAATCTCCCTAGAATGTTGCGTGGTCTATTACCTTTTGGAAGCGATTGAGATCATCTGAGGCAGCGGGGATTGGGGCGTTGGCGGAGCATAGGGCGGCAAACATGGTGATGGTTTCCAATCGAATTCCGGTGGATGAATGGATTGTGCGTGAAGCATGGGGTTTGAGTGGCTGTGGGTTTGCTTGCCTAGAAAGTGACATCGCACTGAGAAATGTAGAAGAGAGGGTGTAGGTAACGTAAATGGCTGATGTGGCATAATTTATGCCAATTTTTGTGCCCTTTTTTCATTTTTCATTTTTATTTTTTTCCTATCGCGTTAACTTGAATAACTTTTTCATACGAGCTCCAATCGACACGTGGTTTGTTGCGTTGGAATCGTTTCGATGAGCTCTTCGCGATGGCACTAATTTGGACAGATTCTAAGATAGTTAAATTTTGGATTCCAATCTCGTCTGAAATCAAGGTGAGTGATTAAACCCACTCACACCTAATTAAAGTACTGATTATTAGTTAAGTTAAATTTATGTTATGATATGATTGTATTGATTGTTGTTTGGTAGTTAAAATTGCATATTTCTGTTAACTAGCATCGATATTGTAATTTAATTTCACCATTAGTTTAAATTTTACAGTTATTAAAATTTGACATTTTAATTCTAGTTTAAAACCCATCATTTGATAACTAGTAAATTTTATGGTGCTCAACTGTTCATATGTAATGATGTGATGAATGGCTTGGATTTGATACATTTAATATATTGATGTTTATTTGTGTAAAGTTACTTGTTATTCACCCTGATTTTTATATGGCCATCGATTGTGTCGATTAATCCCAACATTAACCTAGATGTTATAGGCATCAAATAAACACAGGATTAAACATTGAAATGAATTAAGAATGTAGGTTAAAATGATAAATACCTATGGCCTTGATTTGGATTGAAATGATATATATCCTTTTCCAAAATATTAAAATTAAATTTTAAATATTACTTGGCCATAGGATAGAAAATTTTATAAGGACATCGGTCGATTAAATAAAATTTATTTTAACCTTGACTCTTGAAATATTGTTTTAAAGATATGGTAGGCGTTGTTTTATAAATTGATTTCTATTGAACTTGAAGGTTGAATTTGAAATATAAAAGCTAAAGTAAATTTTTGATGTTGTAAATTGAAGTTAAAATGAATTGAATATAAATTGAATTTATCGAAATTGAATTCGTTATCCATCTTTGAAATTTACTTTAAATTAACTTGGTTTAAAGTTATATCCAAATTGTGAACTCGAGGTTTTATAAATTGAAATAATTCAAAGTGAGAATTTTAATTAAAATTTCAAATATTTGAATTGAATTGTTAAAAAAATTGTTTGAATCGAAATGTCTAATCGAAGTGAAATATGAATGGGAAATTGAGTCCTTTGAATTGAGATATCAAAATTTAGTCGAATTGATTTGAAACTGGACTATTGTAACAACCCGTGTTTTTATAACGTGTAATAACCATAAATCAAGGCAGAATTAATTTTTTAAAATAAGAATCAAGGGAAACGGGTTACGCCATTGCGTTCGTCTCGAAATTCTGCTTGGAAACCGTAATGACCCGCACTGTCAGAGGTATTATAATTAATTTATTTAATTATATAAATAGTGATTTAGGGAATTAAATCGTCGTGAATTAAATTATAGTGAATATTTAATTAAAATAATAATTAAATAGTATATTTAATTCAGAAATAATCAAAAATATTGGAAATCACAATATTCTGTGAACGGGGTCGTCCCTTAGATTTAATTCAGCTTAGAGTTGAATTATATTGACGAATATATCCAATCGACATTAGTTTGAACGTATAATTATATTATAATTAAAATAGAGCGCGTAACGATGCGGCAGTTCGCTATTTGGCGATTTGAACTTCAAGTGAGTATACAGGGTTCGTTTTAAATCGGATTTCTGTGAAACAAGAAACGTGTGGAGCTGATGGAGTATATCTTTCTAGTGGAAGAGAAGTATCGGGATTTCGTCGTGTAGATTTTGATTCACGTCCAAATCAAATTTCAAAAAAGTCGCTGTGGATTTCCTTTATAATTTGCGACGCTTTATATACGTTATAAAAGGGTTTTCGATATAAACTGAATATCGATAAATCTAAAATCTGAAATATCAAACTGTAAATTCTGATATGATATTCTGGAGCTATACGATATCATATGTGAAGATATATGATAATATAAATTTATTTATATTTAATTTAATTATATTTAAATATATTTATATATTTAAAAGGTCATCCAGAGCTTTAAAAATAGCCGGTTTTGCAAACAAAGTCGGAATTCGACAAAACCAGTTTTGTTGGATCCGCAATATCAAATAGTTGTTAGATTTCCAGTTTCGTGATTTTTAGAGTCACTGTATGGCCGTACGGATTTTTAGAGTGAAAAATAGTCAGTATTTCGACAGTTAAAAATACGCTGTGTGAGCATACGAAGTCGGAATTCGATGAAACCAGTTTCGTTGGGACCGTAATGTCGAACTCTAGCTACATGTCCAGTTTGGTGATTTTTGGGTATCGTGTGTGATCGCAAGGATTTTAGAGGACAAATAAAATAAACGGTTGCTAAGAAATCAATATAAAAATAATATATAAATAAAATAAAAATGCTATAAATACCCCAAAACCAACCTAAACCTAATTCTTTACATAGACAATTTTCCGCCGTCAAATTCTTTGCATTGTTCTTCAGCAAACGAAAAGAAAAAAATCATAGGAAATGAAAACCAAATCCTTAAATCATGAAACAAATGTCTTTGAATTCCTGCTGCAAATCTCTTCAATCTTGTGTATGTATGGTGGCATCCGAAAGCTGTTTCCGTCAAAGCACAGTGTTCACCGAAAACTAGGGTTCACGAAATTTGGCAAATTCAACCCTTTAATCGTGAATTCGAGTTCGGATTTAAGTTAAGTGAATCGAATAACATGTGCGTGTGAAATTGTGGGAAAATCTGTGTAAGAGAGTGTCGCTACTTTCACTGTAGGTCGCGAGTTCAGCTCGACATCGGGATCCATGCGAGGCGTTCGAGTTTGATGTAAATGGGTGGAAGAGAAAGAGATTGAGATGAGAATCATAACGGTGTTGTCTGTTTGAGGATCCATGAAGTGTTGGTATGAAAATGGAGATGGAAAGAGGGCGAAACGGTGGAGTTGGAGGTCTGGAGCGTGGCATATGTTGGACGGGGAAGAAGGGTGCGTACATGGGCTGGGTTCTTAGATGTGGTAGTTGGGCCGACAATTTGGGGTGAGACCCAATACTTAAATAGATTTAGTTTTTATTTAATTTAATCGATGTAGAAACTTATATAACGCGTATCTCTCTCATACATTATCAGTTTGACAAACCGTCAGTTGCGTTGGGACCGTATGGACGAACACTACACCATGGAGCTGACTGGGAGTGAATCCGAGCTCGTTACAATTTATTGTAAAATAAATTGTCTGTCTAAAATCGAGCGACAATTATCGTTATTAACGATGATAGTCCAATGTGAGTAAATCTCACTAACTCTGAACAGTTTATAATTTCATGTTGTATTTTTAGAACTGTTAGAAATTGTTTGTTTGATTGTGTGTTGACTGTTTGATTGAACTGCTAGTCAGTTAGTGAAAATTATATATATATATATGTAATTATATATATATAAACCGTTAAATATTTATATATTGATTCTGCTATCAGAATAATTTATATTGAACTGAAAGTGATGATAATCATATTGTGTAACATCTGTGGATGCAGGGAGACAGGTTGGAGGAATCCGACTGGATTCCTCAACAGTTATTTTATTGTTTTTCATATATTGTTATATGATGTGATATAAAATCTGTGGGCGATTATATGTGCTTGGACGATATTGAACATCGTTATTTGATATGATTGAATACCATAACATACCGAAATGTTGATAAGGGGATTTTCAAAGTGATATTGAAAATAGAATATTTATAAAATGGGATATTTATAAATAAGAGATATTTATAAAGTGGAATATTTATAAATAAGAAATGTTTATAAATTGGAATATTTATAAATAGGAGATATTCAAAAAGGAAATAATTACAAACCATTTTCTTTTTGAATGGAAAGGCCTGTGTGGCGGGTTTGGGGATTTTCCCGATGCTCCCGTTACAAAGGAGGTTATGGCGAATTTTTCAGAGAATTTAAGGAGTTAGAATATTTCATGAATAAATTTGAAAAGGAAATATTTGTAAACCATTTACAAATAGAATTGAAAAGGAAACGTTATAAAAAGGAAATCATTTTTAAAGTGTAGAACCGTTATTTAAAAGTAAATCTTTCCAAATGAATAAAACGTTGTTAAAAAGGAAATCTTTATAAAGTGAATAAAGTAAATCGAATATGGTATTCGAAAGTTAGTAAAACGAATATGCTATTCGAAAGGGGTTAGTCGAGTCGAGTTAGTTGAATAGAGTTAACCAGTTCAGTAGAGTTAACCAGTTCAGTAGAGCTAACCAGTTCAGTAGAGTTAACCAGTTCAGTAGAGTTAACCAGTTCAATAGAGTTAAGCAGTGAGTTAAGTAAGTCAAGTTAACCAGTGAATTAAGTAAGTCAAGTTTAATCAGTTGGAGTTAATCGATTCGAGTTAAGATTTTCGAGTTGATAATCGAGTTAAGTTATCGAATACCACTTATTCGAAGTAGAAGTTATCAAATATAGTTATTTGATATAGAGTTAGTCAAACAGAGTTATTCAGGATAAGTTGCCATCACGTACGACTGCTAGCGTAATTCGCAGGGCTGTAAATAGCCTACGGCAGTCGGATGTTTCCTGAGGGAGTCAGGCGTAACCATTGTGATCGCTGCGATCTAGAGTCAAGCGAATGAAGTTAAATCGAATATAGTTTATTCGATAGGAGTTAAGTTCTTGAGTTAGATTATCGAGATAAGTTAATCGAGTTAAGTTCTTGAGTTAGATTATCGAGATAAGTTAATCGAGTTAAGTTCTTGAGTTAGATTATCGAGATAAGTTAATCGAGTTAAGTTCTTGAGTTAGATTATCGAAATAAGTGAGTCGAGTTAAGTTCGTCGAGTTAAATTAATCGATGTTAGTTTCATCGAAAGGAGTTAATCGATGTTAGTTATTCGAAAAGGAGTTAATCGATGTTAATTTCATCGAAAGGAGTATCGATGTTAGTTTCATCGAAGGGAGTTATCGATTAGTTAAATCGAAGGAGTTATCGAATTTAGTTAAATCGAAAGGAGTTATCGAATTTAGTTATTCGAAAAGGAGTTATCGATTTGTTAAATTGAAAGGGAAGATTATCGAATATCGTTTATTCGAGAGGAGATTATCGAATGTAGTTTATTCGAAGGAGTTATCGATTATTAGTTAATCGAAGTGAGTTATAGAATATTAGTTAAATCGAAGGAGTTACCAAATATAGTTTATTCGATGGAGTTAATCGATCAGAGTTAAATCAAAGGAGTTAATCGAATATAGTTTATTCGAATAGAGTTAGAGGAGTTATCGAATATAGTTTATTCAACAGGAGTTAAGTGAATTAGTTAAGTTAAACTAAGTGAATTAGTTAAGTGAATTTGTTAAGTTAACCAAAGTGAATTAGTCGAGTTAATCAAAGTGATTAGTTCAGTTAATCGAGATAAGTAAATCAAGGTAGGTTAATCGAGTTGAATTAGTCAGTAGAGTTAATAAATTGAGTTAGTCAAACCAAGTAAAACCAGTTAGAGTTAATTAATTAAGGTTGACCAGTTAGAGTTGATCGGTTAGAATTAACCAGTTAGAGTTAATCAATCAGAGTTAAGTAAAATTAGAACTGACTAGAGATTAGTAAATTGAATGGTTTTCTAAGTGCCTATCTGATGTTGGTTTCGACCTTCGGGATTTATACTTAGGGGATTGTTCTCATACTAGTTTACAGTCAGGGACTGATAGTTGGGGAAGAGTAGTGATTTGTAAATAAGCAGATGGAAACGTTTTCCAGTGTTAATAACATATGTTTTCTAAACATAGAAAATAAGGCAATGTGAATATATATATATAGATATATGTTGATGATTGATCGATATAATTTCCATTTGGGAATGATATCGTTGTTTGCACACTTGTTTTCTTTGATAGTTAAATCACAGACTATCGAAGTTTTGACCATTTTAACGTTGTTAATATGGAGAGACCGGTTGGATTATTATCCAAAGAACCACTCTGTATTGGCATAAGCGTTGCGAATCATATATGCCAAAGATAATTGAAGACGGAGTAAAGTGATAGGGCTGTTGTATAAGTCTTAGATAACAGTGACTAAGATGGATATACTGAATAGTGCCTTCGGTTTGTCCAATCCCAGGGCAACTTGTATGGACGAAGGTCTGACAGAGTATATCCAATGGATCGCGTAAGTTGATCTCTTCAAACGTATATACGTTGGTGGCAGAGGAATTCGTTTCTATAAGCTGTATACCCGTTGTATTTTTGAGTAAATTAATTTGTGATTTGGCAGGTATGACGATGTGACATTCTAAGTGAATGAGGATGACTTGTGTTGATGAATGTCTGACAGAGTATTTCCATAAAGGTCACGTACATTGATTTCTTCAACTTTACCAAGAGTGGAAGCGGAGAAGGAAACTTCTTTAGCTAACACGTAATGTACTGTTGTAGACGTCAATTAGTGATTTTCGATGGATCTGACAATGTGGCATTCGAAGTGAATCTGATGTAATGATAAAGCGTAGCTTCTAGCCTCATCAACCAGTAAATGACAGAAATCGGGCAGGCAGCATGGCTAAGTCGGTCGCACCGAAGTAGGGTGTATAATCACCTATCTAGAGAATATTCATTTATTTCTTAAATCTATCAATGTTGTCCCATATATATACGGGAACGGTTGCTGATCCCAACCGTTGGTGATATACATTCGATACACTCAAGCAAAATGAGTGGTCGGTCATGTGTGGCTGAGTTACAAGATGTTCTTGTTGAACTCCAGTGTATCGTTCCTAGAGTACACTGATCGGAAGGTGGTTCCATACCTTGTCATAGTTGGAAATCCATTATCCAATACGTGCTTGCGATTTTGATTGTATACTATATATGTAGAACGTGAGATGAAAGCGTTTCTGCTAGTTGATATCTATTTGTACATAAACATTATTATAATATCAAAAGGTTTTTGATATAAAGATATTTTGGATTCTCATAAGGGAAAAACCCGTTCCGTTCTGCGGCGTGGTCTTATGAGATATCGTTTACTTGTTCATATACCTGTTTAAACTGTTTTACTCACACCAGTCCCATGACTGACCCGGAGTTTACTTTGTTGTTTTCCCTAAACTCTTGGGTATCCAATTTTTGTATGGGCAGTCAAGTAGTCAGGATTTTACAGATATACTTGGAGAGCTTGGAGCAGGAGGCTTCAAGATCATATAGCTATAGTTATTTCCGCTGTGTTGTAAGTGCTGTACTCTGATAAGTGCTATTGTACACATAACTGTTATATTTCAAAGTTATGTTATATATTATATGTTGTTCGTTCCGCTGTGAGATTCGTGTTACTCTGATGATGTAAGTTCTTTTCTTCTTCTATTCTAAGTTTCTATCTTATCTATCCTCACCCTCTAATTTCTTTCATTAATTACTGGGATTTTTCGATGTTTTGGTTATCGACATCGAGCTTATGTCGATAACCAAAGTCGCTCAAAATCCGGGTCGTTACAGTTGGTATCAGAGCGAGGTTTAGAATTACTTGGCTCTGTGGCATGACTCGGTAGAGATGGGGTTAGTAATACCCTAGATTGAGTTGAGTGTATATATACGAGTGCGTATTTATAATTTGATATAAAATGGTTTTATATTGTGGAGATTCATTGGCTGAGTTGTTGATGAATTCTGGTCGGTCAGTTTGATCCACTGTATCGGTAGGGGTTTATGAACACTTGAATACGATGGACCGACACAGTATGGATATATGATATATTATCATATATAGGTTGTGATTATAATCGAGTAAGATTATAACATATGAAATGGTTATATATAACCAATCAGAATTCATATAAGTGAAATGCGTGAAATAAGATGAATTAAATATGAATTTAAATCAGATTTGGAATTAAAATAAGGAAATTTTAAGTTCCTGGGAGATTTTGAAATGTTTTCAAAATGGAAGTATTTAGTAATGGTTTTGAAAATGATATAGTATTGAAATCACTTGGGTCGCTGGAAAATAATTCCGATGATGACTGCGCAGTATCATCGGTGTGATTTTTGAGTTCTAAGTGGTGGATTACTACCAGAGATTTTGATTTGAATTGTTTTGAGAAAACAAGTTGTTTAGATATTCAAAGGTTTTGAATTGGTATTATGATTTCAAATTTGATTTGAAATAAAACCGGGAATTTAAGTTCTAGAAATTAAAATTTAACTTGTGAAGTTAATTCAAATGGGATGGTAAAAGTAAATAATAAACCAGAATTTAACTTGAAATTATAGGTTAAGAAAAACTGAAGTGATTAGAGAATAATCTGGATTTGAAATGATAAGTTGAGAGTTTGGAATTTGAAACTCGAATTTGAAATTAAATTCGGCTTGAATAAGCGAATGGTTGTGTTAAAAATAACTTGGTTGGAGTTGATTGGGATGACATTTGTATATGCCGAGTTGATAACAGATGGTAGGGATATAATGACATGCCCGACAAAAAAGTACAAGTTTATATTTCATATGAGTTGGTGATTTATGAGCCAAATTGGCAAGCCGCTTGGCTGTTTGATTTTCTTTTGGGTTGGAGAAGGCCCAGAGAGGTGAGTTGGAGTTTGAGATATTGACCAGTACAAAGGAGGTGCTGGCGAAATTTTTCAAAATTTAAAGTGTTAGAAAATTTTCAGAATTTTTGAAAATTTTAGTTGGTCGGGATGACTTAATGTTTTAGTGATATTAATTTGTTCAGTGAAGCTGAAGTTGAGAGGTAAACAAATCTTAGGAATTCCAATATATAGGGTCGTCCTCTAACTTAGCAATTTCGAGGACGAAATTATTTTAAGTGGGGAAGAATGTAATGACCCGCACTGTCAGAGGTATTATAATTAATTTATTTAATTATATAAATAGTGATTTAGGGAATTAAATCGTCGTGAAATAAATTATAGTGAATATTTAATTAAAATAATAATTAAATAGTATATTTAATTCAAAAATAATCAAAAATATTGGAAATCACAATATTCTATGAACGGGGTCGTCCCTTAGATTTAATTTAGCTTAGAGTTGAATTATATTGACGAATATATCCAATCGACATCAGTTTGAACGTATAATTATATTATAATTAAAATAGAGCGCGTAACGACGCGGCAGTTCGCTATTTGGCGATTTGAACTTCAAGTGAGTATACAGGGTTCGTTTTAAATCGGATTTCTGTGAAACAAGAAACGTGTGGAGCTGGTGGAGTATATCTTTCTAGTGGAAGTGAAATATCGGGATTTCGTCGTGTAGATTTTGATTCACGTCCAAATCAAATTTCAGAAAAGTCGCTGTGGATTTCCTTTATAATTTGCGACGCTTTATATACGTTATAAAACGGTTTTCGATATAAACTGAATATCGATAAATCTAAAATCTGAAATATCAAACTGTAAATTCTGATATGATATTCTGGAGCTGTACGATATCATATGTGAAGATATACGATAATATAAATTTATTTATATTTAAATATATTTATATATTTAAAAAGGTCATCCAAAGCTTTAAAAATAGCCGGTTTTGCAAACAAAGTCGGAATTCGACAAAACCAGTTTTGTTGGATCCGCAATATCAAATAGTTGTTAGATTTCCAGTTTCGTGATTTTTAGAGTCACTGTATGGCCGTATGGATTTTTAGAGTGAAAAATAGTCAGTATTTCGACAGTTAAAAATACGCTGTGTGAGCATACGAAGTCGGAATTCGACGAAACCAGTTTCGTTGGGACCGTAATGTCGAACTCTAGCTACACGTCCAGTTTGGTGATTTTTGTGTATCGTGTGTGATCGCAAGGATTTTAGAGGATAAATAAAATAAATGGTTGCTAAGAAATCAATATAAAAATAATATATAAATAAAATAAAAATGCTATAAATACCCCAAAACCAACCTAAACCTAATTCTTTACACAGACAATTTTCTGCCATCAAATTCTTTGCATTGTTCTTCAGCAAACGAAAAGAAAAAAATCATAGGAAATGAAAACAAAATCCTTAAATCATGAAACAAATGTCTTTGAATTCCTGCTGCAAATCTCTTCAATCATGTGTATGTATGGTGGCATCCGAAAGCTGTTTCCGTCGAAGTACAGTGTTCACCGAAAACTAGGGTTCACGAAATTTGGCAAATGCAACCCTTTAATCGCGAATTCGAGTTCGGATTTGAGTTAAGTGAATCGAATAACATGTGCGTGTGAAATTGTGGGAAAATCTGTGTAAGAGAGTGTCGCTACTTTCACTGTAGGTCGTGAGTTCAGCTCGACATTGGGATCCACGCGAGGCGTTCGAGTTTGATGTAAATGGGTGGAAGAGAAAGAGATTGAGATGAGAATCATAACGGTGTTGTCTGTTTGAGGATCCATGAAGTGTTGGTATGAAAATGGAGATGGAAAGAGGGCGAAATGGTGGAGTTGGAGGTCTGGAGCGTGGCATATGTTGGACGGGGAAGAAGGGTGCGTACATGGGTGTGACGGCCCGCCCCGCACCAACCGACATTTACTCCAAAAGTGTGCTGTACACATGTCCAGTTAGCACGGAACGGGTCGTCAGAAGGAAAAGGAAGAAGGAAATGAACATACAAAGAACCTGTAGAATGTCTCACAGCGCATAGAATAAAATATAATAATAACATACTTGACATAAAACAGGAGAGACAGTGCATAAGCTGAAAATAAGAACTAAACATCATAGCAGCGGAAATCCAAAATACAGCTTATTATAACTTTTCAAACTGTCTCAAAGCAAAAGCAAGATAAAAGAGGTACACTACTAATGCCCAAGTAGCGACCACCAACGAAACAAGGAGAATATATATATATCATACGTGGAAGCCTCCTGCCCACCTCCGAATCAACTACTCGCGCATCACCAGCTAACCTGTCTCTAGTCTTCTCGTGTGGGCACCCAGAGTAATAATAGGAGACATAAAACTCTGGGTCAGACATAAAGCCTGGTATGAGCGATAAGCATCTAAAGTGAACAATAACAGGTAGACTAGAAACATACCTGAACCTGCAACCAAAGAGTTAGCACTACATACTGTACAACACTCTAAGGTACCATACCAAACGGTGTAAAGATACGGAGGTGGGGGAGGTGTGCATGTCATAATGATGGCAAACAATCAAACATAGCATCCATCCTCACATCTCTCACTTAGTGCGTAAAGCATACGATGTTCACCACTTCGTTCACCCAACATACCTTGCTACGATCACTTTGCCCCATGAAGTCATAAATGGCTTCACTGCACTGATAACGTAGCCACAAATCCTTCGCTATGTCCACTTTGCCCCATGGAGTCACAAGAACCCCACTGCACTGGCTCATAGCCTTACTAATCCTTACTATGTCCACTCTGCCCCATGGAGTCGCAATGACCCCACTGCACTGGCTCATAGTCTTACTACGCATCACTTTTCCCCTTGGGTCGTAATGACCCTACTGCACTGATAACGTAGTCTTGCTACCATCACCTTGCCCCTCAGGTCATGATGACCCTACTGCACTGATAAGTAGCCCATCATTCATTTTTAGTGGTGAATCGAAGTTATGAACGTCGACAACTCCTTAGCACACATCCCGCAGCAAAGTCCAACCATGAAATGAACTCATTGGTTCCCAACTGGATCTTGAGCTCTAACTTCCCATATTGGACTACCTTTGCATCTCGGGTTATTGGTCAATACTGGGTCGGGTCGGGTTCTTCCTCAAGCTATCGGTTCGGGTCGGGTATCCTCCATCTGTTCAGGTCGGGTCTTCTTCTGGTGCGGTTCGGGTCGGGTGTCCTCCATCGGTTCGGGTCGGGTGTTTCTCCTCGGTTCAGGTTGGGTGCCACTCCCCCTCCAGTTCATGCTTCCGCTCCGATCCGCCTCCTCATCCTTTACGTGCTTCGATCCGATCCATCCTCCTCTATCCGCTCCGATCCCTACTACCTAATCCGATCCGATCCCAGTTCAGCTAGCGTGGCCTTCCTTTTTGCCACTTTTCCCAAGTGTTGGGTTCCGATCCGATCGAATTCCTTGCTCAGTTCAACATATCCGATCCGAGCCCCATATCCGATCCGATCCGAAACCTGCACTGTTTTCTGAAACTGTTCCAGCAAGTGTTTACGCCATTCGACGGCGTTTTCGACCATTCTAACTATTGAAATCAATCATAAAACATTTTATACAGTCATAGCAACATGCATAATCAACCACAAACATCAAAACATCAATATGATAGGTAGAAACGGATCAAACATACCCAAAATCCCACATTTCCCCTTAAGCATGTTTAGGTGAAACTAATGATAGGCTTAGCAAAACTTAACCAAATTAACCCAAATTCATATCAGAGGTCTAAAACATCATTTAGGAATTTATGAACATTTTTCCCGAATTTTATCATGTTTAAATTCGCTAATTAACACTAATCACCCCTAATTAGCCATAATTAGTGCAAAACTATGCAAATCACTCACCTTAGCCACAAATAAACTAAGATCTGAAATAAATCTCTGATTTGATGTGAATCCCAATGCTAAACAGCAGCTCCAATGTTGCTTTGGTGTAGATCTTCCTTGATTAGAGGTTGCTAAGCCAAATCCTTGACCAAAAGGTGATTTGGAGGTGATTTAGAGATTGGAGGCCATTTTTAGGGTTTCTTGGTGATAAGTGGAGGCTAGAAAACAGAAATGGAATGATTCTCTATCTCATTTCAGCCTTCCCATAACCCTAATCCCGAAATGGGTTATGGGCCTACCCACTAATCACCCGATTTGGCCCGGTTAAGCAGTTTTTCACCCTCCAAACCTTATTTCAGTCATATCTCCCAAACGGTAAGTCCGTTTTGCTATTATGACCACTCTACGGAAAGGTAAACCATCAAACGAATCTAATGGAAGTGATTTCAGGTCAAAATTCCTTTTCAATCAAAAGTTATGGCCAAAACAGTACCAACTAGGGGCAAAATGGTCATTTAAAAATCGACGAAAATCATGAACATAAGAAATGACTCTAATGGATGTTTTCCCAAAGTTACATGACCATACGACTTCATACGGGAAGGAAATAAATATTCTACGATCCCCCGATGCGTAGAATGCGGGTCATTACACTCTCCCCCCCTTAAGAAATTTCGCCCCCGAAATTCCCTAATCAAAACATACACAAAGATCCCGCATGCCTATCAATCATAAAACAACAATCAAACATGCAAACAAGCAAACAAGCAAAATAAGTCTACCCTAGCAAGCGGAAAACTAAATTGCAAAGTAAATCTTACCAGGCAAAGAGTTCTGGATATGCCTTCCTAATGCTCTACTCTGTCTCCCAAGTACAATCACTCTCGTTCTCGCCCCACTGGACCTTGACTAGCTTCACCGCCTTCCTTCGAAGTTGCTTCGTATCGTGCCCCACAATATGAATCAGCTTGCGGTTCCCAACCGCCTCGAGTTCTACTTCGAAGTCCTCTAACTGATCAGGTGAAATAGTCATATCTGAGTCGTGGACTGTAACAACCCGAAAATCTGGGCCAGTTTAAAAATTTTATTTTGGCAATTTTGGCAATTTTGGCGAATTTTGATTATTTAAAATAAATTATTTTAAATAATATCGACGAGAAATTTATTTTGAATAGAATTTGATCGTATATATTATATACGTCGTCGTTAGAATGTAAATAATTATATATAATTATAAAAGGAATTGAAAATGGCGCGGTAGTTCGATAATTCGATTTCAAACTTCAATTGAATGTACCGGGTGCAAAATACACCGGATTTTAGTGAAACCAAAAATAATGGAATCTAATTGTGACTATCTTTCCAATGAATCCGAAAAATCAAAATTTCATAGCGGGAATCAAAAGATATGTCCAGTTGAAAATTCTGAATAGTCGCTATGGAATTCAAGCCCTTAAAAATGGACATTTTGCAAACGACCTCGGATTTCGACGAAACCACTTCTGTTGGATCCGCAGTGTTAAATTATTGCTAGATTCCAAATTTCATAATTTTTCGAATCAATATGTGAGCGTGGCGAAGGAAAACGCGTTTGACCAGTTTCAGTTGATTTTAATCGACTGGAAATTGGCCATTTTTCAAACAATCTCAGTATTAGACGAAACTAGTTTTGTTAGGACCGTATCGTCAATACGAAGCTAGAAAATATTTTTCTGGAATTTTTCGAGTTAGTATGTGACCCCAGTAAATTGAAATGCGCGTTCAAATTCAATATATAGAGTTATATGTTGATTTTAACGGAAACTGATCGAAACGTTCGAATCAGCTTACGATACATATCCCGTTGTGTTCAGAACGGGGGTGAAACGCTAGGGACGACAGTCGGTGGGTTCGATTTAGGGTTCGAAATTTAAAGATAACTTTTGGATTTAAGAATAGAATTAAATATAAAAATATGAATATTCCCTATACCCTCTCTCCCTCTCATTAAGTCAACGCACAGGAAAAATCAGAAAAGAAAAATTAAAATAAAACCCAATCGTGAAGGACGAAGCTGCGTCGCCCCTCCCTCATCAGCCGCCCGCCGTCGCCATGTCCCAGCTCCGGCTATCGCGCCCAGCGCCGGAAGCTCAGGCGAGCCCCACCGTTCGAAGACCCCCCCTACGAGCGCGAGACCCCCTGGAATCGTGACAACCACCTGACCTTGGCCTCAGCCGCCGCCGTTGCTCTGGGCCCGCCACCACTGACGCCGGCGCCACCTGCAACCCGCGAAACCGCACCCCCCTCTCGAGCAAAACCGTGAGTCTTTATTTCTTTAGTTTAAAACTGATTTTTACTTGGTTTCTGAACTAATTTTTATATACTAAGTGAAAACTGATTTTTATAGTTAATAAAAACTGATTTTTATTAATTCAAAAGCATTGATTTTAATTAGAAAAGACTTGATTCTTCTATATGAAAACATACGATTTTTCTACGTGAAAAGATTTGATTTTTATTAGTAGAAAGATAATGTTTTTTCATAGAAAAGATAACATTTTTAACCAATGAAAAGAAAGGATTTTGAACAATGTTAAGGCATGATTTCTAGCATAGAAAAGTTGAGATTTGTGAAATGGCGATAAAGATGTGATTTTTATTTGTTGGTTAGCGGAGTAAAAATATGATCTTTATAAATACAATATCACAAAGATTGGATTTTTATATGAATAATAATATCATAAAGATTTGATTTTTATTCGTACATCGAAATAAAAATGAGATTTTTATAGTGTTTTCATTCACATAAAAATGAGATTTTTATATGAATAGTATAAGTATAAAGATAGGATCTTTATAATATAAGCTTCAATATAAAAATAGGATTTTCATGTATAATGAAGTGTTAGAAAAATATAATTTTTAGTTATATAAAAATATGATTTTTATATATGATAGCGATGAAGGAAAAATATGATCTTTATATAGAAATCTGAATGGTAAAAATGGGATTTTTAATAATCAACTCCGTGGAACAGATGGCGATGGATCGGACTGAAATCAAAACGAAATCTGAACCGTTCAAAAATAAAGAATGGCGGAGTGGAACCCAAAGGTGAGAATTTCTCACCTTTCAATTTCTTTTTCAAGTTATATATATATACTAGGATGCAGACGGTGTTTAGTAGCACCCGACACCCGTCATCCACAGACCATGGATGGCTTGTTCGTTAAATTGTTTGGTTGTGTAGTTGGTTAGATTATTTGGTTTGAATTGAATTGTTTGGTGAAATGGAATGAATTTGATTGATGTGTGAATGGCGTGGGCCTTCACTAGACCGGGGATAAGGCTAGGCCTTGTCCCGTTTCTAGTATCGTGTCGTTATGCCGCCGAAATTTTCTAAAATAAGTTAGAAAAATAAGGATAACATTTTATTTGATAAATGAACCGCATAGAATATTCATAGATTGAATATAATAGTTTGATCGTTGAAAATATAATTTTTAACGTGAATGCGAATAAATAAATATTCATTTACAAACCAGACGGTTTGTTTATGTACACCTATTTGAAGGACATTGATTGGGACGATAAATTTTACACATCGCCCAACTACACAAATAAAAATCTGTGTTTGATTGCTTGAAACCCCACACGGGTATTGGGATGATATTTGACGTACACTAATCCCGATTGTTTAGTTGTATGTCGATCGATTGATTGACAGGCTGTTATAAGCGTTGAATATTTATATTTGATGCTTATACAGTATAGAATGCACTTTGGATGATGGTTGATTATTCATCGTTGTTGATATATACATGTGTTGTAGAAAATCCATATAATTAACATTATATGGTAATTGATTGGGCCTCATTCCAGTTTTAAAATAGAAATATTTGAAAAAGAAATATTTGAAATAGAATATTTGAAAATATCAATATATGAAGCCGTGTTGATTAGATTGACGCCATTTTGACGTGAACGATATTTATATCGATTTTATTTATTTTATAATGAATATCGAAAGTGATTTCAAAATCTAATATTTTGAAAAGAATAGAAATTCGAATTGAAATTGAATATAATTGAATTCGAATTGAAATTGAATATAAATGAATTCGAATCGAAATTGAATATAAATGAATTCGAATTGAAATTGAATTGAATTGAACTAGAAATGAAATTGAATTAGAAATCAATTTGAATTGAAATCGATTTGAAATGAATTTAAAACAAATTTATATTAGAATATTCAATTTTGATTTGAAATTGAATATGAAGTTGAAACCGCTTTGAAAATGAATTGAAAAACGATTTATAAAGCACGTTTTGAATTGAAATCGACGAAGTATATATTATATATATATTATATATATATAATATAATGGCCTGAATAGAACGCGCCGCGCCGCGGCAGTTCGCGAATTTCGACCATTGACTTCGAATGGATATTGCGGGAGATCCGACCGTCGGATTTTCCTAAAACCGGAACCGTTGGGTTCGTATCGAAAAGAGATTTCTAACGAATATTAGAAATTTGAAATCTAACGGTTGGATTTGGAATTATGTCCAAATCAAAATTGGAAAAGGTCGCTGTAAGTGCAGTTCGATGGCCGTTGATGGAAATCGACTGTACGGGCCTTGATAAAATTATTAAAAATAGTAATAATTTGTGTAAAATCATAAAAAATGATTTAGAAAGAATTGGGATGAAAAACTCCATATTTGAAAAGATAAAAATAGATTTCTATCGAAATGAACTAGTTTTGAACTAGAACTATAATTCTATTTATTTTTAAATAAATAAATTGAATTTGAAAAGGGTTTTAAAAATAACCAGAATTTCCAATGATTGCATTGGAGTGGATTTGAATCGAAATTGTCCTCGGAATATTTCGATGTTGGAATTCGTGATTATACAGATGTTGTTATGGAAATTTGAAAGATATATATTTATATCGTTATTTCCAATACGACATTTGTTAATCGTAGAATTTGATATTGAATATAAGCCGATATATTTTCTATTCAGAGCCTTGTATTGAATATCAAATGTGATTTGGGTTTGTCGTGAATGGTGTCTTCATTAACACTGTTCTTGAACCCAGTTGAGAAAAGATTAAATCTTTTTATTTAGATTTAATGAAGTGTATCAATTAAATGATATTTAATTGGAATTGAATGGATATTGATTTTTGGGTTTATCGTGGACAATGTTTTAAATAACACTCGTTCTTTAACCCGATAATTAATGGAATGTGATTTTGGATTTATCGTGAACGGTGTTTTAAATGACACTGATTCTTTAACCCAGTTAACGATTAAAACTAAGTGGAGTTTTAATGAATCTTTAATTAGATTGAAATAATCGAAATGGAGTATCACCAGTTTTGCTCCAGGCGTTAGTTAAATCTTTAATTAGATTTGAACGTGAAATGGTAATTGAATTTACCGATAACACCGTGGTGTTAGATATGAAGTATTACTAGTTTTACTTCATGGGATGAATAGGTTGGGATTGGGAAATTAAAACAAATGATTACTTCGGTAAGTTTCGTTAATCCCGACTAGTTGAATTGAAATTCAAAAGATGACTAAAGAATAAATTCAAGGAATTTATCTTGGATAAAATTAATGGGAACCTTTCCCTATGAATGTGAAATTTAGAAACTAACTGTCGGTTAGCCAAGCAGAATGGTTTTCTGGATATTGATCTGATGTTGGTCTCGGCCTTCGGGGTTAATATTTGGGAAATTATTCTCTTGATTAATTTACGGTTAGTGACTGATGAATTGGAATGAGGCGTATTTTGTGTTTGTGTAACACTTATTTAAAATATACGCGAGTTATTCGGAAAGACCGGGTTTATCCCATTCTGAATAATTGATACGACGATAAGTCGAAGATGAAGACGGTGGTTGAAGACCGGAGGTCTTCACGTCGTTTGGGTGATTACTGATGATCTTGATTGGGCTGTACACCCAAGAAGATGGAAACAGTTGGTGATCGTCCAGACGTACTTGGAGATCGATGGATATGCGGGGTACTAGGTGCCTCCGGTTTCGTTCAGACCCAGAGCGAACTTGTAAATGGACTGTGTGTCTGACATTGGATTTTAGTCCGTGTGATTGATCTCTATTAAATATATATCTGTTTGGCGGCGGAGAATTTATTCTCTTGCTTAACGCCCTTCTCTGAGACGTACGAGCTCAGGGGTTATATATTGATGGATATCAAACGCATGGAGTGAATTGCCTGTGTGGCATGCCTAAGTGGCGAATGATCAAGGCTTCTGTTGAAAAGCAAAGTCTTGTGGTTGATGATCGAAGCACGGCCTTTGTGGCGTAGCTTTGTGTAACGTTTACTTCGCGAGTTTCACACCCGGTATGAACCAAAAACGGGAGACGGACCTCAGGGAGGGCATGCGTTTCTTTCTAGTTAGAAGTGGCGTCAGTGGTTTTACACGCCCTGACGAGTTTGACTTATGTGGTTGTTGCTGTTGCGAGGCGCCTCGGTCAGATCGGACGATCCGGGTCCGATGGAGCCATTCGTTGGCTCATTTACGCCCCAAAGGGCGGAGAGACGTATTGTTCAGGCATAATAATCCACATCGGTGGACCGGCCCTGACGATCCAAGGCCCACCTGAGTCTGGGTCCTGAGACATGGGCTAGATTGTCTCGAATCGGTTGAGGACGATCCCTGGCCTCGGTTCATAGATGGAAACCCAATTTCCAAATACGTGACATTTGCGGTTTTATTTGTAGAGCCTAGTATGGCGACATGATATATGGTACCCATGCCGCCTATGATTGATACTTATGATTTGAAGTTGTTTTATACACTATGCACTTAAAATAGTATCAAATGATTTGTTTTAAACGTATCAAGCATTCTTTGGCTGTTATAAGGGAAAACCCTATCCCCCGGCTTGCGTTGCATTGTGTGATAGGACCTGGGTCTTATAACAGCTTCATTTTTCTTTATTTAGCATTGCGCTGTTTGTTTTATGCACTGGTATTCTTGGGAGGAAACCCGTTTCGTGTTATACGGCGTGGTCCCTTGATTTACCTAACTTTAAAATAAAGATTTATAACTGTTTTAGTTCTCACACCAGTCCCATGACTGACCTGGAGTTTATTGTTTTAACCTAAACTCTGGGTGCCCTTATTTTGACACGGGCAGCTAGTAGTTTTGGTTTTGCAGATTTATATTCACAGGATCCTGGTTTACAGCTGGAAGGATATCCAGAAAGCTTTGTATACGTATATCTCCTTTAGTTGTGTATTGTATTATTTTCCGCTGCTATGTAATGTATTGTAATATCTGATATTTCTGTGTAATATTTATTCATTTATACTCTGTATATTCTTGTAGTCTGATGCATTGTTGTAATATACAGTGAAATGTTCTTCCGTCTGCGTTCTGTTTTGTCCTGTTCTCAAAACGATAGGGCGTTTCGAACGGTCTGGGTCGGTTTAGCGACTGGTTCGGACCGAGCGAAATTCCTTCTCGTCACATGGACGAACTTCCTTAGTTGGGAAACATGAAATACATTGTGAACTCCCGCCATTTTCTCTGGTAAGCCAACTCTATATGCCAAATTCCCGACTAATTCAAGAACAGGGAATGGGCCAACAAATCTTGGTGTTAGTTTGCCTCTCCTGCCAAATCGTATCACACTTTTCAATGGAGAAGCCTTGACAAACACAAGGTCACCAACGGAGAATTTTAAATCTCTTCTCCTCTTATCAGCATAACTCTTCTGCCTATCTTGGGCAGCTTTCATTCGTTGTTGAATGATCTTAATCTTATCGGAAGTTTCCCTCACCACATCTGGTCTAAGCACAAACTTCTCGCCAGTCTCTATCCAACATGATGGTGAGTTGCACGGTCTTCCGTACAAAGCTTCATATGGAGCCATACCGATACTAGATTGGTAGCTATTATTATATGCAAACTCTACTAGATGCAAATGGTCATCCCATGATCCACCAAAATCCAATATACAAGCTCTCAAGAGATCTTCCAATATACGATTCACCCTCTCCGTCTGACCGTCGGTCTGAGGACGATATGCGGTACTGAGATGTAATCCTAACCCTAGAGCCTCTTGTAAGCTCTTCCAAAACCCACTAGTGAACAACGGGTCTCGGTCACTCACAATGCTTTTGGGTACTCCATGAAATCTCACTACCCACTTCATATACAATTCTTCCAACATGGCTGCCGTTCTGGTCGATTTGACTGGTATAAATCTTGCACTCTTAGTCAATCGATCCACAATTACCCAAATGCTATCATATCCCAATCTAGTCCTTGGTAAACCATCGATGAAATCCATTGAGACTTGCTCCCATTTCCATTCGGGAATCTCTAATGGTTGCAACAAACCACTAGGCTTCTTTTGCTCGGCTTTAACTAGCTGGCAATTCATGCATTTGGATATAAACCTCCCAACGTCTCTTTTCATCTCTTCCCAATAGTAAGTCTGCTTCATGTCTCGATACATTTTATTAGTTTTGAGTGATGACATTCTCCAAGCACTTCATCTCTCAAACCATTCACGTTGGGCACAACTAGTCTTCCATTCTTTCGAAGCCATCCATCTCGATCAAGCCCATACACATTCATCTCCTCATCGATACCCATCTCTAACTCGGAGATAATTTCCAATAGGTTAGGATCGTCCCTCTGACTAGAGCCGATCCGCTCAATCAAAGTGGGTCTGATCGTCAAATTAGCTAGCATAACTGGATCCAATTCGCACCTTGATCTGAAATCAAACCCCGCGATATATTCCAGTTGCTTCCATTCAAGAAACATTGCCCCTAAGCTGGCATGTCTCCTTCTCAAGGCATCAGCTACCGCATTACCTTTCCCAGGTGTATATGCGATATCAAAATCATACGAAGCCAAGAACTCTAACCATCTCTACCGACGGAGATTCAGATCTTTCTGGGAGAAGAGATACTTTAACGATTTATGATCGGTAAACAACTCAAATCTTTCTCCCAAGAGATAGTGTCTCCACATTTTCAGCGCAAATACAATCGCTGCCAATTCCAAATCATGGGTAGGATACTTCTTCTCATGCGACTTTAGCTGTCGACTAGCATAAGCTACAACCCTACCTCCTTGCATCAATACAGCACCCAGTCCGGTACCACAAGCATCCGTGTATACCGTCATCTCTTCATTCCCCTTAGGAATGACTAACACTGGCGCACGCGTCAACTTCTCCTTTAGACTCTTGAAGGCATCCTGACACACTCCGTCCCAAACGAAGGACTGATTCTTCTTAGTCAATTGAGTCAACGATGCTGCTATCTTGGAGAAGTCCTGGATAAACTTACGATAATATCCAGCTAATCCCAAGAAACTTCTTACATCTGTTGCATTCTTGGGTGTAAGCCAATCCTGTACCGTAGCCACCTTCGCAGGGTCCACGGCAATACCACTCTCTGAAACAACATGACCCAAGAATCTCATTTCCCTTCTCCAAAAATGACACTTAGAGAATTTCGCTTTCAGTTGGTGTTTCCTCAACACCTCCATCACTGTCCTCAATTGTCCCTTGTGTTCCTCCTCTGTCCTTGAATAAACAAGGATATCGTCCACAAACACAAGAACAAATTTATTCAACTGATCTCTGAATACTCGATTCATAAGATCCACAAAGTAGGCTGGTGCATTGGTCAACCCAAATGGCATGACCAACCACTCATAAAATCCAGACGGCGTTCTAAATGCCGTTTTCGGAACACTCTCATCTGCTACTCGAAGCTGATGAAATCCTGTCGCGAGGTCCAACTGGGAGAACACTCTTGCTCCTTCCAGTTGATCAAACAAATCATCTATCCGTGGTAGAGGATACTTATTCTTCCTCGTTACCTTATTCAACTCGCGATAGTCCACACACAAACGAAGGGAACCATCTGCCTTAGTGGAAAACACAACTGGTGCTCCCCACTCGGAGACACTCCTTCTAATAAATCCCTTCTTCAAAAGATTGCTGACTTGCACCCCGAGCTCTCACTGCTCCCTTGGTGCCATTCGATGAAGTGGCATCACTATAGGTCTGGCATCTTTCACTAAATCAATACGGAACTCAATCTCTCGGTGTGGTGGAAGCCCGGTCACCTCCTCGAAGACGTCCGGATACTGGCCAACCACGGGCACATCTGACAACTCATCCTGCGGGATGTCGAGGGAATTTACAAAACTAGCCATAACCCCATCACTAGGTAGACTACCAAACACTACCCTCCGCCCATCATCCGCCCTCACTGTCACCAAATAGCCCTCACAGTCTACCACCACCCCGTATCTTTGGAGCCAATCGACTCCCAATATAATGCCATACCCAGTAAAGCCCAAAACAAAGCAATCACAAACAAACATACATCCATGACTCGATAAGACCAAATTCCTGCAAATCATACTAAGGCTAGTCGAACCACCAATCGGGTTCGTCACAACCAATGGTCTATCGACTATCTCGGGTTCCAGTCCCAACCTATCTACCAGGTCACTAGACATGAAGGAACGGGAAGCCCCAGTATCAAACAAAACTCGAACTGGTATATCATAAATAGAAAGCATACCTTGAATAACAACATTCTTTCCTTTCTCCGCCGCAGTTGGGGCATTCGACGAAGAAGGAACAACATCAATAGCATATGCTTTCACAATCTACTTCTCCTTAAGAGGTTGCAGACACTTATCCTTATGATGTCCCACTTGACCACAGTTGTAGCACTTCCTTTCCGCTGGCTTGGCCCGACATTCTTTGGCATAATGGCACTTCTTACCACAGCTAAAGCACTCAACATCCTTCTTGCTCTTTTTCTGGCCACCCTTAGATTGGTCCTGCTTCCTCTTATTCTGAGAGTTATTCTTGCCTCCACCGCCTGCTTGCGGCTTTGGCCCTTCTACAGATGCAGCCTTAGTCTTTGACTTAGGGTAAAGACTCTCTGATCTCAAAGCTTTCCCCACGATCGATTCAAAAGTCTCATCGATGTGGTTGATAAGCCTTTCCACCAAGTATCCATCCAAACCAGTAATGAACTTCTCATTCTTCTTCTCAGGAGTATCAATGAGAGACAGTCCATACTTCGACAAAGTATCGAACTCAGCAATATAATCAGAAACTGCCCTTCCGTTCTGCTTGAGTTCCAAGAACCTCTTAAACAACACTGACTTCTGGGCAGCTGGAATAAACTTCTCGCTAAAGCGAGCCTTGAACTGATCCCAAGTAACCTGATCTTCTGGAGTAGCTGTTCTAATGGCATTCCACCAATTCATCGCTCGCCCTTGCAGCTGACGAGACGCTAGCCTTCTCTTCATCGCATCCTCCAGACCCAAGTCATCGAAGATACGGTCACAGCTATCCATCCAGTCTTGAACATCTGAGGCCGACTCCGTCCCATGGAACGGCTTCCCGCCAAGGTTAGTGTAATCCTTGCACAACTTGGCGAAATCGACCCTAGGTGCCTGCACTACTGGGCCAATACCAACTCCGGGATTGGGAACTGCCCCTTGCACTTCTCTAAGCATATCTCTCATGAGGTTAGTAAACATCGCCCTCATGTCAGCGGCATTACCTTGGTTGGTCCCTCTACCAGCACCCCTCGTGTCTCGACTCATCGTCAATCTGAAAAAGGGAAACGATTAACGACCCCATAGTGGTGCTAGTGCAGTGCGACTTCATTCTTATACTACCAATAGTATATACGTATATAGCTTTTGAAAACCAAAGTAATCACAAATACGCGCTCTCATATACATACTATCTCTCCCTGGTGTCTTTCCCTAGGTTAACTACGCAACCTAGAGCTCTGATACCAAGTGTGACGGCCCGCCCCGCACCAACCGACATTTACTCCAAAAGTGCGCTGTACACATGTCCAGTTAGCACGGAACGGGTCGTCAGAAGGAAAAGGAAGAAGGAAATGAACATACAAAGAACCTGTAGAATGTCTCACAGCGCATAGAATAAAATATAATAATAACATACTTGACATAAAACAGGAGAGACAGTGCATAAGCTGAAAATCAGAACTAAACATCATAGCAGCGGAAATCCAAAATACAGCTTATTAGTACTTTTCAAACTATCTCAAAGCAAAAGCAAGATAAAAGAGGTACACTACTAATGCCCAAGTAGCGACCACCAATGACACAGGGAGAATATATATATATATATATATATATATATATATATATATATATATATATATATATATATCATACGTGGAAGCCTCCTGCCCGCCTCCGAATCAACTACTCGCGCATCACCAGCTAACCTGTCTCTAGTCTGTTCGTGTAAGCACCCAGAGTAATAAGAGGAGACATAAAACTCTGGGTCAGACATAAAGCCTGGTATGAGCGATAAGCATCTAAAGTGAACAATAACAGGTAGACTAGAAACATACCTGGACCTGCAACCAAAGAGTTAGCACTACATACTGTACAACACTCTAAGGTACCATACCAAACGGTGTAAAGACACGGAGGTGGGGGAGGTGTGCATGTCATAATGATGGCAAACAATCAAACATAGCATCCATCCTCACATCTCCCACTCAGTGCGTAAAGCATACGATGTTCACCACTTCGATCACCCAACATACCTTGCTACAATCACTTTGCCCCATGAAGTCATAAATGGCTTCACTGCACTGATAACGTAGCCACAAATCCTTCGCTATGTCCACTTTTCCCCATGGAGTCACAAGAACCCCACTACCCTGGCTCATAGCCTTACTAATCCTTACTATGTCCACTCTGCCCCATGGAGTCGCAATGACCCCACTGCACTGGCTCATAGTCTTACTACGCATCACTTTGCCCCTCGGGTCGTAATGACCCTACTGCACTGATAACGTAGTCTTGCTACCATCACCTTGCCCCTCAGGTCATGATGACCCTACTGCACTGATAAGTAGCCCATCATTCATTTTTAGTGGTGAATCGAAGTTATGAACGTCGACAACTCCTTAGCACACGTCCCGCAGCAAAGTCCAACCATGAAATGAACTCATTGGTTCCCAACTGGATCCTGAGCTCTAACTTCCCATATTGGACTACCTTTGCATCCCGGGTTATTGGTCAATACTGGGTCAGGTCGGGTTCTTCCTCAAGCTATCGGTTCGGGTCGGGTATCCTTCATCTGTTTGGGTCGGGTCTTCTTCTGGTGCGGTTCGGGTCGGGTGTCCTCCATCGGTTCGGGTCGGGTGTTTCTCCTCGGTTCGGGTCGGGTGCCACTCCCCCTCCAGTTCATGCTTCCGCTCCGATCCGCCTCCTCATCCTTTACGTGCTTCGATCCGATCCATCCTCCTCTATCCGCTCCGATCCCTACTCCCTAATCTGATCCGATCCCGATTCAGCTAGCGTGGCCTTCCTTTTTGCCACTTTTCCCAAGTGTTGGGTTCCGATTCGATCGAATTCCTTGCTCAGTTCAACATATCCGATCCAAGCCCCATATCCGATCCGATCCGAAACCTGCACTGTTTTCTGAAACTGTTCCAGCAAGTGTTTACGCCATTCGACGGCGTTTTCGACCATTCTAACTATTGAAATCAATCACAAAACATTTCATACAGTCATAGCAACATGCATAATCAACCACAAACATCAAAACATCAATATGATAGGTAGAAACGGATCAAACATACCCAAAATCCCACATTTCCCCTTAAGCATGTTTAGGTAAAACTAATGATAGGCTTAGCAAAACTTAACCAAATTAACCCAAATTCATATCAGAGGTCTAAAACATCATTTAGGAATTTATGAACATTTTTCCCGAATTTTATCATGTTTAAATTCGCTAATTAACACTATTCACCCCTAATTAGCCATAATTAGTGCAAAACTATGCAAATCACTCACCTTAGCCACAAATAAACTAAGATCTGAAATAAATCTCTAATTTGATGTGAATCCCAATGCTAAACAGCAGCTCCAATGTTGCTTTGGTGTAGATCTTCCTTGATTAGAGGTTGCTAAGCCAAATCCTTGACCAAAAGGTGATTTGGATGTGATTTAGAGATTGGAGGCCATTTTTAGGGTTCCTTGATGATAAGTGGAGGCTAGAAAACTGAAATGGAATGATCCTCTATCTCATTTCAGCCTTCCCATAACCCTAATCCCGAAATGGGTTACGGGCCTACCCACTAATCACCCGATTTGGCCCGGTTAAGCAGTTTTTCACCCTCCAAACCTTATTTCAGCCATATCTCCCAAACGGTAAGTCCGTTTGGCTATTATGACCACTCTACGGAAAGGTAAACCATCAAACGAATCTAATGGAAGTGATTTCAGGTCAAAATTCCTTTCCAATCAAAAGTTATGGCCAAAACAGTACCAACTAGGGGCAAAATGGTCATTTAAAAATCGACGAAAATCATGAACATGGGAAATGACTCTAATGGATGTTTTCCCAAAGTTACATGACCATACGACTTCATACGGGAAGGAAATAAATATTCTACGATCCCCCGATGCGTAGAATACGGGTCATTACAATGGGCTGGGTTCTTAGATGTGGTAGTTGGGTCGACAATTTGGGGTGAGGCCCAATACTTAAATAGATTTAGTTTTTATTTAATTTAATCGATGTACAAACTTATATAACGCGTATCTCTCTCATACGTTATCAGTTTGACGAACCGTCAGTTGCGTTGGGACCGCATGGACGAACACTACACCATGGAGCTGACTGGGAGTGAATCCGAGCTCGTTACAATTTATTGTAAAATAAATTGTCCATCTAAAATCGAGCGACAATTATCGTTATTAACGATGATAGTCCAATGTGAGTAAATCTCACTAACTCTGAACAGTTTATAATTTCATGTTGTATTTTTAGAACTGTTAGAAATTGTCTGTTTGATTGTGTGTTGACTGTTTGATTGAACTGCTAGTCAGTTAGTGAAAATTATATATATATGTAATTATATATATATATATAAATCGTTAAATATTTATATATTGATTCTGCTATCAGAATAATTTATATTGAACTGAAAGTGATGATAATCATATTGTGTAACATCTGTGGATGCAGGGAGACAGGTTGGAGGAATCCGACTGGATTCCTCAACAGTTATTTTATTGTTTTTCATATATTGTTATATGATGTGATATAAAATCCGTGGGCGATTATATGTGCTTGGACGATATTGAACATCGTGATTTGATATGATTGAATACCATAACATACCGAAATGTTGATAAGGGGATTTTCAAAGTGATATTGAAAATAAAATATTTATAAAATGGGATATTTATAAATAAGAGATATTTATAAAGTGGAATATTTATAAATAAGAAATGTTTATAAATTGGAATATTTATAAATAGGAGATATTCAAAAAGGAAATAATTACAAACCATATTCTTTTTGAATGGGAAGGCCTGTGTGGCGGGTTTGGGGATTTTCCCGATGCTCCCGTTACAAAGGAGGTTATGGCGAATTTTTCAGAGAATTTAAGAGTTATAATATTTCAAGAATAAATTTGAAAAGGAAATATTTGTAAACCATTTACAAATAGAATTGAAAAGGAAACGTTATAAAAAGGAAATCATTTTTAAAGTGTAGAACCGTTATTTAAAAGTAAATCTTTCCAAATGAATAAAACGTTGTTAAAAAGGAAATCTTTATAAAGTGAATAAAGTAAATCGAATATGGTATTCGAAAGTTAGTAAAACGAATATGCTATTCGAAAGGGGTTAGTCGAGTCGAGTTAGTTGAATAGAGTTAACCAGTTCAGTAGAGTTAACCAGTTCAGTAGAGTTAACCAGTTCAGTAGAGTTAACCAGTTCTGTAGAGTTAACCAGTTCAATAGAGTTACCAGTGAGTTAAGTAAGTCAAGTTAACCAGTGAGTTAAGTAAGTCAAGTTAATCAGTTGGAGTTAATCGATTCGAGTTAAGATTTTCGAGTTGATAATCGAGTTAAGTTATCGAATACCACTTATTCGAAGTAGAAGTTATCAAATATAGTTATTTGAGATAGAGTTAGTCAAACAGAGTTATTCAGGATAAGTTGTCATATCGTATGATTGCTAGCGTAATTCGCAGGGCTGTAAATAGCCTACGGCGGTCGGATGTTTTCTGAGGGAGTCAGGCGTAACCATTGTGATCGCTGCGATCTAGAGTCAAGCGAATGAAGTTAAAT
The DNA here is from genome assembly GCA_030737875.1 of Allium sativum. Classification (NCBI taxonomy): domain Eukaryota; kingdom Viridiplantae; phylum Streptophyta; class Magnoliopsida; order Asparagales; family Amaryllidaceae; genus Allium; species Allium sativum. The sequence continues at coordinate 52,374,306 of CM060927.1, forward strand.
CGAATATAGTTTATTCGATAGGAGTTAAGTTCTTGAGTTAGATTATCGAGATAAGTTAATCGAGTTAAGTTCTTGAGTTAGATTATCGAGATAAGTTAATCGAGTTAAGTTCTTGAGTTAGATTATCGAGATAAGTTAATCGAGTTAAGTTCTTGAGTTAGATTATCGAGATAAGTGAGTCGAGTTAAGTTCGTCGAGTTAAATTAATCGATGTTAGTTTCATCGAAAGGAGTTAATCGATGTTAGTTATTCGAAAAGGAGTTAATCGATGTAAATTTCATCGAAAGGAGTATCGATGTTAGTTTCATCGAAGGGAGTTATCGATTAGTTAAATCGAAGGAGTTATCGAATTTAGTTAAATCGAAAGGAGTTATCGAATTTAGTTATTCGAAAAGGAGTCATCGATTTTAGATCGAAAGGAAAGAATATCGAATATCGTTTAGTCGGGAGGAGATTATCGAATGTAGTTTATTCGAAGGAGTTATCGATTATTAGTTAATCGAAGTGAGTTATAGAATATTAGTTAAATCGAAGGAGTTATCGAATATAGTTTATTCGATGGAGTTAATCGATCAGAGTTAAATCAAAGGAGTTAATCGAATATAGTTTATTCGAATAGAGTTAGAGGAGTTATCGAATATACTCGAAAGGAGTTAAGTGAATTAGTTAAGTTAAACTAAGTGAATTAGTTAAGTGAATTGGTTAAGTTAACCAAAGTGAATTAGTCGAGTTAATCAAAGTGATTAGTTCAGTTAATCGAGATAAGTAAATCAAGGTAGGTTAATCGAGTTGAATTAGTCAGTCGAGTTAAAAAATTGAGTTAGTCAAACCAAGTAAAACCAGTTAGAGTTAATTAATTAAGGTTGACCAGTTAGAGTTGATCGGTTAGAATTAACCAGTTAGAGTTAATCAATCAGAGTTAATCAAATAGAGTTAAGTAAAATTAGAACTGACTAGAGATTAGTAAATTGAATGGTTTTCTAAGTGCCTATCTGATGTTGGTTTCGGCCTTCGGGATTTATACTTAGGGGATTGTTCTCATACTAGTTTAAAGTCAGGGACTGATAGTTGGGGAAGAGTAGTGATTTGTAAATAAGCAGATGGAAACGTTTTCCAGTGTTAATAACATATATTTTCTAAACATAGAAAATAAGGCAATGTGAATATATATATATAGATATATGTTGATGATTGATCGATATAATTTCCATTTGGGAATGATATCGTTGTTTGCACACTTGTTTTCTTTGATAGTTAAACCACAAACTATCGAAGTTTTGACCATTTTAACGTTGTTAATATGGAGAGACCGGTTGGATTATTATCCAAAGAACCACTCTGTATTGGCATAAGCGTTGCGAATCATATATGCCAAAGATAATTGAAGACGGAGTAAAGTGCAAGGGCTGTTGTATAAGTCTTAAATAACAGTGACTAAGATGGATATACTGAATAGTGCCTTTGGTTTGTCCAATCCCAGGGCAACTTGTATGGACGAAGGTCTGACAGAGTATATCCAATGGATCGCGTAAGTTGATCTCTTCAAACGTATATACGTTGGTGGCGGAGGAATTCGTTTCTCTAAGCTGTATACCCGTTGTATTTTTGAGTAAATCAATTTGTGATTTGGCGGGTATGACGATGTGACATTCTAAGTGAATGAGGATGACTTGTGTTGATGAATGTCTGACAGAGTATTTCCAGAAAGGTCACGTACATTGATTTCTTCAACTTTACCAAGAGTGGAAACGGAGAAGGAAACTTCTTTAGCTAACACGTAACGTACTGTTGTAGACGTCAATTAGTGATTTTCGATGGATCTGACAATGTGGCATTCGAAGTGAATCTGATGTAATGATAAAGCGTAGCTTCTAGCCTCATCAACCGGTAAATGACAGAAATCGGGTAGGCAGCATGGCTAAGTCGGTCGCACCGAAGTAGGGTGTATAATCACCTATCTAGAGAATATTCATTTGTTTCTTAAATCTATCAATGTTGTCCCATATATATACGGGAACGGTTGCCGATCCCAACCGTTGGTGATATACATTCGATACACTCAAGCAAAATGAGTGGTCGGTCATGTGTGGCTGAGTTACAAGATGTTCTTGTTGAACTCCAGTGTATCATTCCTAGAGTACACTGATCGGAAGGTGGTTCCATACCTTGTCATAGTTGGAAATCCATTATCCAATACGTGCTTACGATTTTGATTGTATACTATATATGTAGAACGTGAGATGAAAGCGTTTCTGCTAGTTGATATCTATTTGTACATAGACATTATTATAATATCAAAAGGTTTTTGATATAAAGATATTTTGGATTCTCATAAGGGAAAAACCCGTTCCGTTCTGCGGCGTGGTCTTATGAGATATCGTTTACTTGTTCATATACCTGTTTAAACTGTCTTACTCACACCAGTCCCATGACTGACCCGGAGTTTACTTTGTTGTTTTCCCTAAACTCTTGGGTGTCCAATTTTTGTACAGGCAGTCAGGTAGTCAGGATTTTACAGATATACTTGGAGAGCTTGGAGCAGGAGGCTTCAAGATCATATAGCTATAGTTATTTCTGCTGTGTTGTAAGTGCTGAACTCTGATAAGTGCTATTGTATACATAACTGTTATATTTCAAAGTTATGTTATATATTATATGTTGTTCGTTCCGCTGTGAGATTCGTGTTACTCTGATGATGTAAGTTCTTTTCTTCTTCTATTCTAAGTTTCTATCTTATCTATCCTCACCCTCTAATTTCTTTCATTAGTTACCGGGATTTTTCGATGTTTTGGTTATCGACATCGAGCATATGTCGATAAACAAAGTCGCTCAAAATCCGGGTCGTTACAGAAACGAGTCCGAGTTTTCGAAAATCGGAGTCCGTATGACCAAGTTATGACCATTCGAAGTTTTCAGAAATTTTCAAACTCAAAACAGACTCAATTCGAATTCAAAATTCGAATTTCAAACCTCCAAATGCACTGGGCGGGAAAAATCCCGCCAAGGAACAGGTCGACCTGGGGGTCAACTATGTAGTCGACCTACCCAGGGCCAGGTCGACCATAGTGTCGACCTAGGGGTCGACCTGGTGCCCGAGCCCATTTTTGAAGCTGGATTCAGTCGTATTTGGCCTCGTTCCTGTCCACATTCGTTGAACTGACCCTATAAATACAGCCCCTAACACCAGTCTCTCTACACCAAATTTCTTTCTGACCTTATGCTGCTCTGATTCTGGTTGAAAAGTTTGAGAGAGGGACGGCTTCTACTATGTTGAGACTGCGTTAAAGGAATTGCTGATTAGGGGACTTCTATTAGGACTTGACTAAGCAACGAACGACTCTCTTTTTCTAATTCTCGAACCACGATCTGTAAGCCCCAGTTATTTTCAGATTTAAACTGTAAATGTATTATGAATATGATGTAAAATTGAAATTGGGCCTATGTATGATGACTGTTTACATTCATTCTTGTTCATCTTGGATCTTGACTCTTGAATATTGCTATGACATCGATTTGGGGCCTATTCATGTTGTAAATCAAAAAGAGAAACCCCTCTTATTATCATGTTGAATCTGTTATTAGCCACATGTTTATGATTATCACCTTATGACAGTCGTACTGTGACTATACTATCATCTTATGACAATCGTTATTATGACTATACTATCACCTTATGACAGTCATTACCATGACTATACTATCACCTTGTGACAACTGTTATTCTGACTAGCACCTTATCTTGCTAGATTCGGAATCTTTATGTTTGAGGCTAATATTTCATATGCTAGTAATGTTTTATTTCAAGTCATATCATGCTATGCTAGTAATCACTCTTGCCACCTTATACCCATTTCTTTTTTTATGTCACTCCCTAATTAGATTTATTTGTATCGATTCGAACCTTCGTGCGATGGGAATACGATTTGGGTAGATTAGGTAAAATATGGATTAGCTTTAAATTTGAACATGAACATTACTATGACTTGAACCTGAATATGGACATGAACTTGACACGATTTGATATAAAACATAACTTGAAAACTCGACATGAATCTAAACATGAAAACTTGAACGTGGGCATGACAGTTAGATAAACTTGAAAATGGCCAACTCGAGGTTGGGTTGAGTTTGCAGTGTAAATCTGCCCAGAACCGCCCGGCAAATCCAGTGGCTGTAAACAATAGGATCCAATGTGGGTAGTTGGTCATATTGCACGTAAAAACCCGAGGTTAGACTATGTTGTGGTGTAAATTTGCCCGAAACCGCCCGACAAATCCAGTAACCACAACAGTTAGTCTAATGTGAGAGGTTGGCGTGCACTAATGAATTAATGCCACATGATAGGGTTAAGTCATGAACCACTTGAATATACTTAACCAACTTGACATGATGACTTGATAGGGTCAAGTCATGAACTGCTTGAACACACTTAACCAACTTGATACACGATCTGGATAGGGTTAAGTCACGAATTTGAATGACAACACTTAACCCATTAGAAACCCTAGTTACGCGGTCCTTTTCAGCAGTAACCCACTTAGATGTATCACGATACCCTAGGACTAGGCAGGGTGGGGCACGATTACTGGGCTGATTGTAAGCGACCAGAACGACGGTTGAGTAGGTGCGCCATTGTAGGTTCAGGCGGGCTATGGTCGTGCACATAGTCCGGAGTTGAAAAAGCAGGCATTGGGCACCCGTAGATTTACACTGTGTGTGCTTGATTCGTGTCGGTGGTTGGCACCATAGGACTTGATACACCCTATGGTGGACCTAGCACAGGTAACTACATTTCTGGATAGGGCTGTATGACACAGACACATGACGAGCTAGGACTTGTAGGGAGCCGATCGATTAGTAAAGCGTATCGTAGGACCCCGTAATGGGTCACTTCATGACACTGGGCTAAGGGATCATTTCATGGTTAATACTTGATATGGGTTAGAATACTAGTACAGTTGGTGCAGCGAACCTTGAACATGCCATGTCAGACTTGACTTATCTTGTTATCTTAATTATCCAACTAGTTCTGTTATTGTCCTTATGTTTAATTCCAGTTTTCACATATCATGTTACCTTTACTAGTTTTCATACTGAAAGTCACTAGGGCTTACCAGTCTTTATGACTGACCCTTTTTTTCTTTCGCCCCTTTTTCTTTCGTTCCCCCCCAGGTTCCCAGGGAGGAAACCCTAGCTCTTAGCTTGGATTCAACTTGCTTTCTGACAGCTCATGTACGGTTTGGTCTTGGACTATGCTATGGCTGCTTCTGCTATTTATGGGGAATAATTTACTTTTGTTTTAAAGTTTATGCTTCCTTACTATGAACTTGATGTAATGGAATAATTTGTATCTTGGATATATGAGCTTTTGGCTCTTTTCTTGGAAATAATAAAAAAAGTTGGTTTTTAATTTCTACCGCTGCTTTATTTATGTTCTGCCTTGTGATATCTCTGTGCATGTTTACCTAGACAATACTCCACCAAAACTAGTGCATTCCCTTTGTGAGTGACCCTAGCGGAGGTGGGGTGTTACAATTTGGTATCAGAGCAGAAGGTTGCCAGGCTGGGCAAAAGTTTTAAAAACCTTCTGAAACTGTTTTCAAAACCATTTACAAAGAAGCATTTTTCAAGAAAAGTTCTATGTTTAAAAAGGTTTTTCCCCAAGAAGCCATTAGCACTTCCCTTTGTTTCCTCGTTTGAATCTTTTCTTTTCGTTTTTCAGCATGGCCGATCTTACCCTTCCTGAGGGAATACCCGTGCCTGGATGGTTCCGAAGGTACTTAGAAGCCATGGCCAACAACGCGGGCACGACAGACATCCCTCCTCCTCCTCCCCCAGTGGCCGCGGTTCCTCCTCCTCCTGGTACCCGCCTTTGCAAAAATATGCAAAGACTTTAAAGCGATGGGCGGCAAGAACTTCGTTGGGACTGAAACCTTCGTTGAGGCACGAAACTGGCTAAAGGAAACAGAAGACTTGTTTATTATCTTTGATATGGAGGACCATAGGAAAGTTCAGTTGGCAGCATGGTTGTTGAAAGAGGAAGCTGCATTTTGGTGGGAAGTCACCAACGCTACCAGGCCAGTTGAGACTTGGGCAGACTTTAGAGAAAGGTTTGGGCTCAAATTCCTATCGTCAGCAGAGGAGAACCTTCAGATGGAGAGGTTTCTAGCACTCAAGCAAGGGGATATGTCTGTGAGGGAGTACGTGAATAAGTTTAATCAGCTTGCTCGGTTCGGTTTGGATTTGGTCAACACAGCCCAGAAAAAGGCTGTACGCTTTGCTCAAGGATTAAACGAGCCACTACACAGCTTGGCCCTAACTCATATACCCATGGGGGCGACCTTTGAAAGCTTGGTGGATATGGCTCTACTCCATGAGGAAGACAAGAATAGCAAGAAGGAGGTTAAGCCTAATGAGACTTAGAATAAGAAGGCTGACTTCAACAAGGGGAACAACAAGAATAATAAGAATAACAAGAGCAACAACAAATCACGTGAGACGAGGAAGTGCAACTTCTGTGGTATTATTGGACATCTAGCTAAAGACTGTAGAAGAAAGAAGAGGAAGTTGGGTGAATGCTTTCATTATGGAGATACTGGACACATCAGGGATTGCCCTAAGAAGCAGGGGCAGGGGCAAGGGCAGACTCAGTGGGCAGGACCTTCTGGAGGGCAGTTGCATGCTCTCAACACCGCTCCAGCTCCTGACCGTGGTAGTAATATTTCCGTAGAAAGCCTTGTTTACATTTCTGACTTTCCTGTTCGAACTTTATTTGACTCTGGCGCATCGCATACTTTTATTTCTTCTGATATTGTTGAAAATCTGCACCTAAGTACTAGTCTGGTTGAGGATCCCGTTATAGTTTCAAATCCAATTGGAGGCTCCTCCCATTTATATATGATGTGTGTGGATTTGAGGATCTCTATCTTAAGCGTAGAAGTCACGTGTAATGCTTATGTTCTCGGATTTATGGGACACGGTTTGATCCTAGGTATGGATTGGCTGTCCGATTATGGAGCCATTCTTGATTGTGAACGAAGGGTAGTGAGGTTCATGTCTCGCCTTGGTAATACCCTTGAAATTTCTTGTAACCCGAAGGGTCCGGTCATGTTATGTTATCTTGAATCCCTTGACTCGTCCGACGATAATTTGCAATCTGTAAGAGTGGTCCGAGAATATCCAGATGTCTTTGATGAAGTGAGGGGATTACCTCCTAAACGCGAGATAGAGTTCCGAATTTATCTTGTTGATAATGCTAAGCCAGTTTCATTGCCCGTTAGGCACATGGCCCCGCAAGAAAGAAGAGAGCTCAGTAAACAAATCAACGAGCTGCTTGAGAAAAATTTCATAAGACGAAGCATTTCTGAATGGGGTGCTCCGGTAGTATTCGCCACTAAGGCGGATGGATCGCTTCGTCTGTGCGTGGATTGTCGTGAGTTAAACAAGCTGACAAAGAAGAATAGGCACCCGCTACCAAGAATCGACGATTTGTTTGACCAGCTTGTGGGAGCATCTGTTTTCTCTCAACTCGATCTAGCCACAGGATTCCATCAGCTCAGAGTGGCTGAGGATAGCATTGACAAAACTGCGTTTAGGACTCCGGATGGGTTCTTCGAATGGCTCGTTATGCCGTTTCCGGTTCCTCGGGCATGTAGTTTCTAAGCAAGGCATAGCTGTGGACCCCGCAAAGGTAGTTGCGGTACAGGACTGGAAAATTCCTAAGAATGCAATGGAGGTGAGGAGCTTTCTCGGTTTGGCGGGCTACTACAGGAAGTTCATTAAGGACTTCGCTAAGATTTCAACCCCTCTTACTAAATTAACAAAGAAGAACCTACCTTTTACATGGGACATAGAATGTGACGCTGCTTTTCAGAGACTTAAGAGAGCCCTCACCACAGCTCCAGTCTTAGCATTACCCGATGGAGGTAAGATGTTTACCGTGTACACAGATGTGTGCTGTAACACCCCACATTCGTTAGTGTCACTCACAAAGGGAATGCACTAAGTTCTGTGGAGCATTATAGGTAAAAGATGCAGATAAATTACAAGACAGACAAGTTTAAAACAGCGGAAAATAAAACTTTACTTTATTGATAAAGTAATTTGTACAACAATTTCTTTACAATATCAGAGTATCATCTGTCCTACAAAATAAAGAAGCATAAAATAACATTTATATTCCCTAATGTAGCTAGAGCCAGCCATAGCATCTGAAAAGAGAATACAAGCAAAACTTCGACAAATCTTCAAGCTGGGAAAGAGTGACAGTCCAACTTAACCTGAGCTATACTATTCCCTCTATTACTACCTGGGGGGGGGGGGAATGGAAGAAAAGAAGACGAAAGAAAAACAGAGTCAGACATAAATCCTGAGTAAGTTCAGTTACTTCTAGCATGTGAACATGGAAAAACAAAACGACATGAATTAACTGAATACAAGATAACACCATGATGATAGGGTCAGCAAGGTTAGGCAAGATTAATCACAAGATATGCTAAGATAAGATAAACTGGATATGCTCTAATACTTTCGTCGCTTTGCTATTTCCTTGTTATACTGGTTTCTATATCTCTGCACTACCTAACTAATGTCCCAACTAGTAACGATAACATGATCCCAATCCCTGTATTTTCCATTGCCTTCAGGCATACATTTATTATTTATTACCTAGATCTAATCTAGGGTTTTCTATCAAGTGCTTTCTACATTCAACTAGAGTTTACGCTATCTGCTGAACGCTTCTCGGATTCAGGGTTTATGCCACCTGGTCCAACTAGGGATTATGCTACCTGTCGAACGATGCCCCCTAGTCTAGGACATACTACCTAGAGTGGTATATGTTCCTATACTTCCCCACGCATGTATCACGAATCGTTATCGCTTGTCTAGATGCACATGTCCTGGAATGTGCGGCCCGAGTCCTGTGGCAGGGCTAACCAAGAAACACAGAACTCGGTCGGGAGCTTTCAGATATCTGCCGATGCAGATGCTAAGGTCTGTTTTTATTCCAGTGGCTATGGTCCCACTCGACCCCTCCCTCAACTAATGAAAGGCACACCTTGAAAAATGAGAACTATACGCAGGCTCCCTATGCCCCACTAACCTATGGCCATCCTCACCCATAAATAGATAGCAAGTATATGGTCTTTTGGAGTTCTCCGCCTTTCCGCTTCACGTATCTCGATTGACTCAAGATGGATGGTAGACGACGAGTTGCTATCACATGGCCACCGGTTTCTCGCCGAATCACGCTGGTCCATCCTAGTCTTTAGGTTGCCATATATTGCAACCAAGGCATACCTCTGGTTCTTCTAACACAGACCTTAACCTCTGTGAGCCCAGGAGGATCATCTGCAGCCTCACAGAGGGATACCAAGAGTACCCACACGTCCCCTCGAAGCCTCGGGCTTCGTAACCCAATTCGTTGGAGCCTTCTTTTTAGTCAGACAGACGTTCGCTCCTTCCCATGTTATACTAAGAATAACTACTTAGTTTTGCTAACTAAGGTTTACCACTTAGTTTCCAGAATCTTTGTTTTCTTAACTAAGGTTTACTACTTAGCTCCTTTTAACTAAGGTTTACTACTTAGTTCTCTTTCTCGTCAATTTGGATTGGTTAAGTGTCATTAGTCCATTCAAGCTAACTTAACCCTCTTCATTTATCATGTTAAACTGGTTAAGTGTTATCAGTAATTCATGTTGACTTAACCCTACCATAATCCAAGTTATATTGGTTAAGTATTTCTTATTACTTAACCCTATCCATTCATCCTGTATTGGTTAAGTGTTCCTTTTTAACTTAACCTTGCCCGTCTGTTTTAACTAACATTTTATTAATGGTTAAGTGTTATCCCTTCATGTTTTAGACTTAACCTTATTCATTTATCACAATCTGATGGTTAAGTGTTCAAGTTTACTTAACCCTACGGTCCAGTCCAGCTAACATATCAAATTGGCTAAGTGTATTAACTTTACTTAACCCCACCTTCCAGTCTAGTTAACATGTTAATTTGGCTAAGTGTTTTCTTAGTTACTTAACCCTTACAAATCTTGTCTTGTTACCATATTAAGTTTGGTTAAGTGTCCCTATGGACTTAACCCTCCCATTCTAGCTTAACTGTGTTAAGTTGGTTAAGTGTTCCTATGGACTTAACCCTCCCATTCTAGCTTAACTGTGTTAAGTGTCAGTATGAAACTAACCCCACCCATCGGTTTGGTTACCATGTTGAATTGGTTAAGTGTCTTAGTTAACTTAACCCTACCATTCTTGTTCTTGCTTTAACTAAATAAATTAAAGCCGCGACCACTCACATTAGACAGATATTGTTGCGATTACTGGATGTGTCGGTTGGTTCCGTGTAGGTTTACATCGCAACTCAGTCTAACCTAGGGTTAGGGATATTCGTGTTTTCTAAGTTCAAAGGGTTTTGATTAATTTTCAAATCAGGTTTTGAAAGTAACCATCCCGTCCGTCGGATCAGTTAGGGATAGCCAGGGAGAGCAGGAAACTTGTATTTTCCAAACCCAAGCCTAGACACTATCCTCTCTGTCACCCTAGAACTTTCTGGTGTATTATTAAAAGAGATGTCGTTAATAAACCTTTAATTCGTCTAAATTTACATTTTCTCATTTAGGACAAATGCTATAAGTAAATTATTCCTAATTCACTTATTTCTTAATTACTCTTTTAATGTAAATTGTCAACATTTATTCTTATGGCCCATTTCCCCCTCTATGTCATATTTATGCTTTTTGATATGTAAACTATACCAAATTAAGTATCACTAACCATGATTTTTCTAAACATGACAGTTACTCACAATTATGGCCAATTTCTAATTTATACCAATATACTTGTTATGCCAAATTAGCTAATCCAATTCTGATTTAACATTCTAATTACAGTTCATGTCCAACTAGACTTATTATTCTAGTTCACAATTCATGTAAATACTAGATTTACAAGTCAATACTAGATTCAAATTACACATCCTATAATTCATGTCAAATTTATCCAATTTGCATTCTTATAAACATGCCATAATACATGTTCCCAATTTATGCCAATTTCCAAGTTTATAACTATGTTTTAGTAAATTTCATATTTTGCCCAAATCGTATTCCCACCGTTCGTATAATCGTGATTCAATCTAGATTATAGATGAATCTAGATTCGTAGAAAATAGGGAATGAACCAAAGATGCTATGAAAAAGATAGACATAATAACTGGCATAAAATGATAATTTACTAATTTCAGACCTAACGAATTACACTGAAATAAATTGTTCTAAAACATCGAAGGCCCATAGATCTGAAAATGTTATGACATAAAAAGGGTTGAATAACGATGTAGGTTCAAGAACATGGGTAGACCTAACTTAATAGGTAAATTCCCAAGATAAAAAACAGACTGAATAGATAATCAGGTTTAGACCCAATTTCACAGTCACAAAACTTAAGCAACACTTTCCTAGTCGTGAATCATAGGTGTTTTAGTAACAGTTGTCCTTGTTATGTCATAGGCAATAGTTTATGTTTCCTAATCAAAGGCATAGGCTTGTGTTCATAGTCAAAGGAAATAATTCTCATAGTCATGAGTCACAGTCATAGGCAATGTTCATAGTCATAGGCAATGTTCATAGTCAAAGAGGCATATGGTTTTAAGGTCCATAATTTCATAGTCACAGTCTTATTGGTCATCGAATCATAACAGTTCTTAATTAGGTCCAAGGATATAAGCACTGATTCGAACAGAAAGATTTGGCATATTCTTTTATTCCTTTAATTTCATGTCATGAATAGAGAAAACGTTCAAATCTAAAAAGTAACCGACTTACAGAGATTCGATTCGTAGAAAAACAGTTGTTTGAATCTTCACTTGAATCCTAGCTTGTTTTGAATCTCCTCTTGAAGGTATTGAGCAGCATTTCCTCGTCTTGATTTGTTTTATATATTATTTTATTTATTTCTATTTAGAATCAGAGTAGAGTATAGACGTAGAGAAGTTATGTGTAGAAAAATGAGCGTTTGGAGGTGTTTATATAGGTTTAGAGTCACGAATTTGGTCCAGAAATCGGTCTAGAAAAGCAGAAATGAACTCAGCCTCGGATCTGGAATTTCGGGGCAGGTCGACTACCCAGTCGACCTGGTCTGGGGGGGGGGGGGGGTCGACTCCCTAGTTGACCTGGTCGGGGGGGGGGGGGGGTCGACTACCCTGTCGACTCCCCAGTCGACCTGGATCTTGGGCGGGAAATTTCCCGCCCAACCCGCTTCTGGGTTTGAATTCTAATTTCAAATTCGAATTTCGAACTGTTTTCGATTCTGAAAATTCCTGTAACTTCGGAGGGTCATATCTCCCTCATACGGACTCCGATTCTCGCAAACTCGGACTCGTTTCCAAGAAGAATTTCGAGACGAACGCAATGGCGCAACCCGTTTCCCTTGATTTTGATTTTAAAATTTAATTCTACCTTGATTTGTGAATCCTAGTGTTACAGAATTACGGGGGGTTACATGTGCGGCACGGGGTTAGGCACTGTCCTAATGCAGGAAGGAAGATTTATATGCTACGGGGGCAGACAACTTAAAGTTCATGAGAAAAACTATCCCACGCATGACTTGGAGTTGGCCGCGATTGTTTTTGCACTTAAAGCTTGGCACCATTATCTTCTAGGGGAGAGGTTCGAGCTGTATACAGACCACAAATCACTTAAGTACCTCTTCTCACAGAAAGACTTGAATCTAAGACAACAGCGGTGGATGGAGTTCTTGGCATCATATGACTTCGATATAGCTTATACCCCTGGCAAGGGTAATGTGGTGGCAGACGCGCTAAGTAGAAAAAGGCTGACTTTGAGCCCCTTGTTTGTTGAAATGAAAAGCCTTGAGTTTATAGCAACCTTTGATTTTACACCTGCTGTTGAGTCATTGACTGCTACGCTTGCATCTCTTGAGCTAAGACCTACACTTCTAGATCAAGTAGGGACTTCACAGAAGGAAGACCCGCAGATAGTTGAAATCATGGACAAGCTGATTAGGGATGAGACGTCGAGTCACCTCAGTAGGTATGCCATAGATGACAAGGGATGACTAAGGCGCGATGGAAGGCTATGTGTCCCACAAGTGGGAGACTTAGTAAGGAGAGTTCTCAAAGAGGCGCATCACTCGAAGATGACTATACCTCCCGGAGGGGATAAGATGCAGGGATATGAAGCGCATTTTCTTTTGGGCCGGAATGAAGAAGGACATGGCAGAATTCGTCTCGAGGTGCATGGTGTGCCAACAAGTAAAGGCCGAGTCGAAGAAGCCCGGTGGACTATTACACCCTTTGGAAGTTCCGCAATGGAAATGGGAGAGTATCTCGATGGATTTCGTGGATGGACTGCCTAGCTCTAGGAAGGGAAATACTAGCATATGGGTCATAGTTGATAGACTCACGAAAAGTGCTCACTTCATTCCGGTGAAGAGCAAGAGGACCGCATCAGGGCTAGCGTCTATTTACCTTCGAGAAATAGTACGATTGCATGGAGTTCCTTCTAGTATAGTTAGTGATCGTAACCCGATTTTCACTAGCCAGTTTTGGAGTAGTCTACAAGAAGCAATGGGAACACGACTGAACTTAAGCACGGCCTATCACCCACAGGTAGATGGACAAACCAAAAGGGTAAATAGGGTACTAGAAGATCTCCTAAGGCTATGCATTCTTGACTTTGGTGGTACTTGGGAAGACCATCTTCCTCTCGTGGAGTTTGCATATAATAACAGTTACCAAGCTAGCATCGGAATGGCACCGTGCGAAGCCCTATATGGAAGACCGTGCAAGTCGCCAACTTGTTGGTGGGAGACGATAGACAGACTTATACTTGGTCCCGACATGATAAAGGACACTTCTGAGAAGATTGAGTTGATACGAAGACGGATGAAAATGGCCCAAGATAGACAGAAATCTTATGCGGACCAGAGAAAGACAGACTTAGAATTCGAAGTCGGAGATATGGTCTTTATAAAGGTTTCTCCGTTATGCAATGTAGTTCGTTTTGGAGAAGTTGGAAAGCTAGCATCAAGATTTGTAGGATCGTTACCTATCATTGAGAGGATTGGACGGATGGCCTACAAGGTAGACTTACCCGAGAAGTTGTCTGGAGTACACAATGTCTTTCACGTCTTGCATCTCCGGAAGTGTTTGCATGAGTCAGCCGAAGTGGTTGAGCCAAGCATCCTTGAAGACATGGAAGTGGAGAAAGAAGCAACATTGAGGTGATTTCCGATTCGTATCTTAGGAACGGAGATTAAGAAGCTAAAGAATCGAGAAGTCAAGCTAGTGAAAGTGCAGTGGAGTGAAGCCCAAGAGGATGCAACTTGGGAAACCGAAGAAAAGATACGTGCGCTTTACCCATTTCTTTTTGAGGGTACATTCTCGATCTCTTTTTCCTTGAAAACCTTTTCGTATCATGCTTCTAATATCTATGTTTGTCTTGTTATCTTCTCGATCTTATCTTGAGAACCTTAGGTAGAACCGTATGGATGTAAACATGTGATTGAAACATGTTATGGTTGATGTTTGCAAATGGTTGCAAGTGGTTGCTAGTGGATGCATGACACACATAAGGCACTAGATCGGCTCAGGCACATTTTCATGTTGCATATGCATGAGTGCTAATACCTGTACATGGATGGAACTTGTTATGCTATCACTTGGATGTTGCATATGGATGAATGATTGTGCACTCATGTAGAGATTATGAACTATGTTAGGAATTTGCATACATGTTGGATTCATGACACTAACATATTTTTCATTAAGGAGGTTTACTGAATCAGTAACCACCTGATCTTTTGCATTAGATAAGTACATATACACACACTTTCTGCATATGTTCATACAGCACTAGAAATCTTTTAAGGACAATGGTTGCCTGTGGATGATGCTTTGAGTAGATGGATGATTGGATGGTAGGACACATCCTCCCTAACTTAGAGATTTCGGGGACGAAATCCTTTAAGGGGGGATAATGTAACAACCCATGTTTTTATAACGTATAATAACAATAAATCAAGGCAGAATTAATTTTTTAAATAAGAATCAAGGGAAACGGGTTATGCCATTGCGTTCGTCTCGATATTCTGCTTGGAAACGAGTCCGAGTTTTCGAAAATCGGAGTCCGTATGACCAAGTTATGACCATTCGAAGTTTTCAGAAATTTTCAAACTCAAAACAGACTCAATTCGAATTCAAAATTCGAATTTCAAACCTCCAAATGGACTGGACGGGAAAAATCCCGCCCAGGACCAGGTCGACCTGGGGTCGACTATGTAGTCGAACTACCCAGGGCCAGGTCGACCATAGTGTCGACCTGGGGGTCGACCTGGTGCTCGAGCCCATTTTTGAAGCTGGATTCAGTCTAATGTATCTGGCCTCGTTCCTGTCCACATTCGTTGAACTGACCCTATAAATACAGCCCCTAACACCAGTCTCTCTACACCAAATTTCTTTCTGACCTTATGCTGCTCTGATTCTGGTTGAAAAGTTTGAAAGAGGGACTGCTTCTACTACGTTGAGACTGCGTTAAAGGAATTACTGATTAGGGGACTTCTATTAGGACTTGACTAAGCAACAAACGACTCTCTTTTTCTAATTCTCGAACCACGATCTGTAAGCCCCAGTTATTTTCAGATTTAAACTGTAAATGTATTATGAATATGATGTAAAATTGAAATTGGGCCTATGTATGATGACTGTTTAAATTCATTCTTGTTCATCTTGGATCTTGACTCTTGAATATTGTTATGACATCGATTTGGGGCCTATTCATGTTGTAAATTAAAAAGAAAAACCCCTCTTATTATCATGTCGAATCTGTTATTAGCCACATGTTTATGATTATCACCTTATGACAGTCGTACTGTGACTATACTATCATCTTATGACAATCGTTACTATGACTATACTATCACCTTATGATAGTCGTTACCATGACTATACAATCACCTTGTGAAAACTGTTATTTTGACTAGCACCTTATCTTGCTAGATTTGGAATCTTTATGTTTGAGGCCAATATTTCATATGCCAGTAATGTTTTATTTCAAGTCATATCATGCTATGCTAGTAATCACTCTTGCCACCTTATACCCATTTCTTTTTTTATGTCACTCCCTAATTAGATTTATTTGTATCGATTCGAACCTTCGTGCGATGGGAATACGATTTGGGTAGATAAGGTAAAATATGGATTAGCTTTAAATTTGAACATGAACATTACTATGACTTGAACCTGAATATGGACATGAAATTGACACGATTTGATATAAAACATAACTTGAAAACTCAACATGAATCTAAACATGAAAACTTGAACGTGGGCATGACAGTTATATAAACTTGAAAATGGCCAACTTGTAACACCCCGTAATTCTGTAACACTAAGATTCACAAATCAAGGTATAATTAATTCAAAATGAAAGAATTAAGGGAAACGGGTTGCACCATTGCGCTCATCTCGAAATTCTGCTTCGAAACGAGTCTGAGTTTGCGAGAATCGGAGTCCGTATGAGGGAGATATGACCCTCCGAAGTTTCAGAAATTTTCAGAATCGAAAACCGCTCGAAATTCGAATTCGAAATTCGAATTCAAACCCAGAAGCGGGCTGGGCGGGAAAATTCCCGCCCAGGACCCAGGTCGACTGGGTAGTCTACCCCCCCTGACCAGGTCTACTGGGCAGTCGACCTGGGTGTCGACCTGGGTGCAAAACCCACTTTTGGGCCTAGGTGCATTCTGATGTACCTGGTCTCGTTTTCTGCCTAGAATCGTCCGCCTAATCCTATATAAACAACCTCCTAGTCTCCTCCACTATTCAAAATTCTTCTCTAACCTTATGCTGCAAAGATTCTTGGTGGACATGGCTTCTTCTCCTCCTCTAAATAAAATAATATGTAAAATAAATCAAGATGAGGAAATGCTGCTCAAGACTTTCAAGAGGAGATTCAAAACAAGCTAGGATTCAAGTGAAGATTCAAACGACTTCAACGACTATTTTTCTACGAATCTAATATAATCTCTGTAAGTCGGTTACTTTTTAGATTTGAACATTTTATCTATTCGTGACATGAAATTAAAGGAATAAAAGAATATGCCAAATCTTTCTATTCGAATCAGTGCTTATATCTTTGGACCTAATTAAGAACTGTTATGATTCGATGACCAATAAGACTATGACTATGAAACTATAGACCTTAAAACCATATGCCTTTTTGACTATGAACATTGCCTATGAGCATTGCCTATGATTGTGACTCATGACTTTGAGAATTATTTTCCTTTGACTATGAACATCGCCTATGACTGTGATTCATTAACTGTGAGGATTTATTGCCTATGACTATGGATATAAGATTATTATTTATGCCCATGACACTGTAGTTACAAAACCATGTTGTACCCCAAACTGGCATTATATTGGATCTAGGCTTGACTTTCTATTTTAGTTTATTCTTAGTTATCCTTGGATCTTGATCTTGGGAATTTACTTATTAAGTTAGGTCTACCCATGTTCTTGAACCTATACTATTCAACCCTTTTCATGTCGTAATATTACCAGATCTACATGCCTGTGAATTATCATCTTATGCCAGTTATTATGTCTATTCTTTCATGGCATTTTGGTTCATTCCCTTTTTTCCACGAATCTAGATTTATTTATAATCTAGGTTGAATCACGATTATACGAACGATGGGAATACGTTTTGGGAAAAACATGAAATTGATAAAACGTGGAAATTGGCATAATTTGGGAACATGCATTATATCATGACTATTAAGATGAAAATTAGAATAACAAGTCTAGTTTTGACATGAACTGAAATTAGTATATTAAATCATAATTGAATGGCTAAATTAAGCATGATAAGTATATTAGCATAATTGTGAATAATTTACATACATTGGGCATAAATGGTAAATGGTTAAATTGGCAACAAAGTAGGTAGTTGGTATGCAAATTAAGTTTTGGGCATAAACGGTGAACTAGAATATGAAATCTAGTTTGGCATAAACTGTAAACTAAAATATAAAATCTAGTTTTGGCATGAACTGTAAATGAGGATGTTGGATCTAAATTGCTATAAACTTTAAGATAGGCAAATCAGGATTTGGGCCTAGAATATAAGTCCATTAGTGGGCATGGCAAATGTATATGGTATAGGCCAAATTTATTTAAAAAGGGAAAATGGACTTTGAGGATAAATGGTTAAACTTTGAGGATAAATTGTTAACAATTTATATATATACAAAAGAAAGGTTTATTAATGACATCTCTTTTAATATTACATACACCAGAAAGTTCTAGGGTGATAGAGAGGATAGTGTCTAGGCTTGGGTTTGGAAAATACAAGTTTCCTGCTCTCCCTGGCTATCCCTAACTGATCCGACAGACGGGATGGTTACTTTCAAAACCTGATTTGAAAATTAATCAAAACCCTTTGAACTTAGAAAACACGAATATGCCTAACCCGAGGTTAGACTGAGTTGCGATGTAAACCTGCCCGGAACCAACCGGCACATCCAGTAATCGCAACAATATTTGTCTAATGTGAGTGGTCGCGGCTTTAATTTATTTAGTTAAAGCTAGAACAAGAATGGTAGGGTTAAGTTAACTAAGACACTTAACCAATTCAACATGATAACCAAACCGATGGGTGGGGTTAGGTTCTTGCAGACACTTAACACAGTTAAGCTAGAATGGGAGGGTTAAGTCCATAGGAACACTTAACCAACTTAACACAGTTAAGCTAGAATGGGAGGGTTAAGTCCATAGGAACACTTAACCAAACTTAACATCGTAACAAGACAAGATTTGTGGGGGTTAAGTAACTAAGAAAACACTT
This sequence comes from Allium sativum, assembly GCA_030737875.1. NCBI lineage: Eukaryota > Viridiplantae > Streptophyta > Magnoliopsida > Asparagales > Amaryllidaceae > Allium > Allium sativum. The sequence continues at coordinate 52,393,187 of CM060927.1, forward strand.
ATCCAAATTAACATGTTAACTAGACTCGAAGGTGGGGTTAAGTAAAGTTAATACACTTAGCCAATTTGGTATGTTAGCTGGACTAGACCGTAGGGTTAAGTAAACTTGAACACTTAACCATCAGATTGTGATAAATGAATAGGGTTAAGTCTAAAACATGAAGCGATAATACTTAACCATTAATAAAATGTTAGTTAAAACAGATGGGCAAGGTTAAGTTAAAAAGGAACACTTAACCAATACAGGATGAATGAATAGGGTTAAGTAATAAGAAATACTTAACCAATATAACTTGGTTTGTGGTAGGGTTAAGTCAACATGAATTACTGATAACACTTAACCAGTTTAACAGGATAAAAGAAGAGGGTTAAGTTAGCTTGAATTGACTAATGACACTTAACCAATCCAAATTGACGAGAAAGAGAACTAAGTAGTAAACCTTAGTTAAAAGGAGCTAAGTAGTAAACCTTAGTTAAGTAAACAATGATTCTGGAAACTAAGTGGTGAACCTTAGTTAGCAAAACTAAGTAGTAATTCTTAGTATAACACGGGAAGGAGCGAACGTCCGTCTGATTAAAAAGAAGGCTCCAACGAATTGGGTTACGAAGCCCGAGGCTTCGAGGGGACGTGAGGGTACTCTTGGTATCCCTCTGTGAGGTGGCAGATGATCCTCCTGGGCTCACAGAGGTTAAGATCTGCGGTAGAAGAACCAAGGGTATGCCTTGGTTGCAATACAAGGCAACCTAAAGGCTAGGATGGACCAGCGTGATTCGGCGAGACCAGTAGCCCTGTGATAGCAACTCGTCGTCTACCTACAATCTTTAGTCAATCGTTTTACGTATGCCGAAAGGCAGAGAAATCCCAACAGACCATATACTTGCTATCTAGTTATGGGTGAGGCTGGCCAATAGGAAAGTGGGGCATAGGGTGGCAAAAGTACAGTTCTCGCACTTGATTTTCTTGGATTGCCTTTCATTAGTTGAAGGAGGGGTCACGTGGGATCATAACCACTGGTAGAAAAATAGACCTTAGCATCTACACCGGGAGATATCTGAAAAGCTCACGACCGAGTTCCGTGTTTCTAGAGTAGACCTGCCACGGGACTCGGGTCGCACATTTCAGGACATGTGCATCTAGACAACGATAAACGATTCGCGACACATACGTGGGGAAAGTCTTGGAACATATACCACTTTAGGTAGTGTGTCCTAGACTAGGGGCATCGTTCGACAGGTAGCGTAATCCCTACTGGACCTAGTTGGCATAAACCCTGAATCTATAAAACATTAGACAAGTCGCGTAAACCCTAGTTGAATCTAGGAAGCACTCAATAGAAAACCCTAGATTAGATCTAGGTAATAGATAATAAAAGTATGCCTAAAGGCAACCGAAATTACCGGGATTGGGATCACGTTATCATTACTAGTTGGGACACTAGTTAGTTGGTGCAGAGATGTAGAAACCAGTATAACAAGGAAATAGCGAAGCGGCGAAAGTATTAGAGTATATCCAGTTTATCTTGTCTTAGCATATCTTGTATTAATCTTGTCTAATCTTGCTGACCCTATCATCATGGTGTTATCTTGTGTTCAGTTAATTCATGTCGTTTTGTTTTTCCATGTTCACATGCTAGAAGTAACTGAACTTACTCAGGCTTTATGTCTGACTCTGTTTTTCTTTCGTCTTCTTTTCTTCCGTTCCCCCCAGGTAGTAAAGGAGGGAATAGTATAGCTCAGGTTAAGTTGGACTGTCACTCTTTCCCAGCTTGAAGACTTGTCGAAGTTTTGCTTGGATTCTCTTTTCAGATGCTATAGCTGGCTCTTGCTACATTGGGGAATATAAATGTTGTTTTATGCTTCTTTATTTTGTAGGACAGATGGTACTCTGATATTGTATAGAAATCGTTGTACAAACTATTTTATCAATAAAGCAAAGTTTTATTTTCCGCTGTTTTAATTTTTGTCTGTCTTGTAATTCATCTGCATCTTTTACCTTAAAATGCTCCACAGAACTTAGTGCATTCCCTTTGTGGGTGACACTAACGGATGTGGGGTGTTACACGTGGTATCAGAGCTGAAGGTTACCAGATCAGATAAAGGATTTGAAAAATTATTTTCAAAACGGTTTTAAAAGAAGCATTTTCAAGAGAAAGATTTGTTTAAAAGGCATATTCCCCAAAGCCATATGCACTATCTTCTCTTCCTCTGTTTGAATTCTTGTCTCCTTCTTTCTTGAGTCTCTGGGGCTCCTGGCTTTCTGGGAGGTAACCTCATCGATGGGCGAAGTAGTGCCTGGCTTCCATCCATAGCCGTATTTGTTTCACCTACGGCCAGTTTTCTTTCAAGCTTATAGGGTTTTCTATACGATGGAAGAAGCTTTTGGGAGATTTGTCAACATGACTACACACGGAAGAGGATAAGGAATTCATGGATGTAGATTTAGCTCACAAAGGAGGAAGGAATTATAAAACCTAAGACAAGAGGAAGTATTTTTACTATGGTGTAATAGGGCATGTAATTAAGGGCAAAGGACAAGATTTTCAGAAGGGCAAGTACCTACTTTTGCCACCAAGCGTACCTTGGAGAAAGGTAGTAAAGTTCTGTTGGAAGAATCTAGTTTTGATGTTCGTACTCTTTCCTTTGGTTTTAGCGCTTCGCAGTTGTTCATATCCACTTCCATAGTTGAGTCTCTGCACCATAGTACTTGTATAGTAGAAAGATCCCACTAGAGTCTCAAATCCAATTGGTGGTCCGACCAGTTTATTTTTGGTTAGTAGGGATTTGAGAATAGCTATCGAGTTTGCTTATATCATCTCACGTAGATCGTCTAAATTCGGAGGAGATATTTCTTGGGTGCTTGTCTGATATTAGTTTAGGCCTTTGGGTCTTGTACTTGAGGAATGTCGAGTTCGACTAGGATGGTTTGCGTGAGAGAAGAATAGTTGTGGCAGGCACTCTAAAAAGCACGTAGTGACCTTTCGACCCTTATAGTTATGGCATGGTGGATAAGAGGGAGACCTCTAATCATCTTAGTACATACACTTGGTACCGTGATTGACATCTGTTTCTTTTGGAAATGGAGGTCAGAAACTTCACAATCGTGAAGTTAAATTAGTTAAGATACAGTGGAGTAAAGCTCAAGAAGGCTAAATACTAGCATCATACCCTTTTCCTTAAGGGTGCATCCTTGATTTCTTTTTGTAGGAGCTTTACGCATAATTGTTTCTCTCTTTCCAAAGTATATCCTCTAGGTCGTATCTTCGATCCTTAGGTAGAAACTCTTTTGGATGTAAACATGTATTTGAAACATGTTATGGTTGATGGTTGCGAGTGGTTGCTAATGGTTGCTCGTGAATGCATATACATACGTATTAGGCACTAGATCAGTTCGGATGCTTTCATATTGCATTTACAGATATGTATTTGTTTGTAAGTTGAACTTGATATGTTATCATATGGATGTTGCATATGGATGAATGGCTATGCACACATGTAGTATTTACATAACTAGGGATGCTTGCATACATGATTGGACGCATGACACTGACATGATTCGCATTAAGGAGGTCAACTGAATCAGTAGACCGCCTGATCTTGCATTAGATAAAGACATATACACACACTATGCATATGAACATGAAAGCATTAGAAATCTTTTAAGGATAATGAATGCCTGTGATTGAATGGTTGATTAGATGGGTGATTGGATGGTAGGACACATTCTTCCTAACTTAAAGATTTCGGGGACAAAATCCTTTTAAGAGGGGGAGAATGTAACATCCCGTAATTCTGTAACATTAAGATTCACAAATCAAGGTATAATTAATTCAAAATGAAAGAATTAAGGGAAATGGGTTGCACCATTGCGTTCGTCTCGATACTTGGAAACGAGTCCGAGTTTGCGAGAATCGGAGTCCGTATGAGGGAGATATGACCCTCCGAAGTTTCAGAAATTTTCAGAATCGAAAACAGCTCGAAATTCGAATTCGAAATTCGAATTCAAACCCAGAAGCGGGCTGGGCGGGAAAATTCCCGCCCAGGGCCCAGGTCAACTGGGGAGTCGACTGGGTAGTCGACCCCCCTGACCAGGTCGACTGGGCAGTCGACCTGGGTGTCGACCTGGGTGCAAAACCCACTTTTGGGCCTGGGTGCATTCTGATGTACCTGGTCTCGTTTTCTGCCTAGATTCGTCCGCCTAATCCTATATAAACAGCCTCCTAGTCTCCTCCACTATTCACAATTCTTCTCTAACCTTATGCTGCAAAGATTCTTGGTGGACATGGCTTCTTCTCCTCCTCTAAATAAAATAATATGTAAAATAAATCAAGACGAGGAAATGCTGCTCAAGACTTTCAGAAGGAGATTCAAAACAAGCTAGGATTCAAGTGAAGATTCAAACGACTTCAACGACTGTTTTTCTACGAATCTAATATAATCTCTGTAAGTCGGTTACTTTTTAGATTTGAACGTTTTCTCTATTCGTGACATGAAATTAAAGGAATAAAAGAATATGCCAAATCTTTCTATTCGAATCAGTGCTTATATCTTTGGACCTAATTAAGAACTGTTATGATTCGATGACCAATAAGACTGTGACTATGAAACTATGGACCTTAAAACCATATGCCTTTTTGACTATGAACATTTCCTATGAACATTGCCTATGAATGTGACTCATGACTGTGAGAATTATTTTCCTTTGACTATGAACATCGCCTATGACTGTGATTCATTAACTGTGAGGATTTATTGCCTATGACTATGGATATAAGATTATTATTTATGCCCATGACACTGTAGTTACAAAACCATGTTGTACCCCAAACTGGCATTATATTGGATCTAGGCTTGACTTTCTATTTTAGTTTATTCTTAGTTATCCTTGGATCTTGATCTTGGGAATTTACCTATTAAGTTAGGTCTACCCATGTTCTTGAACCTATACTATTCAACCCTTTCCATGTCGTAATATTAGCAGATCTATATGCCTGTGAATTATCATCTTATGCCAGTTATTATGTCTATTCTTCCATGGAATTTTGGTTCATTCCCTTTTTTCCACGAATCTAGATTTATTCATAATCTAGGTTGAATCACGATTATACGAACGATGGGAATACGTTTTGGGAAAAACATGAAATTGATAAAACTTGGAAATTGGCATAATTTGGGAACATGCATTATAGCATGACTATTAAGATGAAAATTAGAATAACAAGTCTAGTTTTGACATGAACTGAAATTAGTATATTAAATCAGAATTGGGTGGCTAAATTAAGCATGATAAGTATATTAGCATAATTGTGAATAATTTACATACATTGGGCGTAAATGGTTAAATGGGCCACAAAGTAGGTAGTTGGTATGCAAATTAAGTTTTGGGCATAAACGGTGAACTAGAATATGAAATCTAGTTTGGCATAAACTGTAAACTAGAATATAAAATCTAGTTTTGGCATGAACTGTAAATGAGGATGTTGGATCTAAATTGCTATAAACTTTAAGATAGGCAAATCAGGATTTGGGCCTAGAATATAAGTCCATTAGTGGGCATGGCAAATGTATATGGTATAGGCCAAATTTATTTAAAAAGGGAAAATGGACTTTGAGGATAAATGGTTAAACTTTGAGGATAAATTGTTAACAATATATATATACAAAAGAAAGGTTTATTAATGATATCTCTTTTAATAATACATACACCAGAAAGTTTTAGGGTGACAGAGAGGATAGTGTCTAGGCTTGGGTTTGGAAAATACAAGTTTCCTGCTCTCCCTGGCTATCCCTAACTGATCCAACGGACGGGATGGTTACTTTCAAAACCTGATTTTAAAATTAATCAAAACCCTTTGAACTTAGAAAACACGAATATGCCTAACCCGAGGTTAGACTGAGTTGCGATGTAAACCTGCCCGGAACCAACCGGCACATCCAGTAATCGCAACAATATCTGTCTAATGTGAGTGGTCGCGACTTTAATTTATTTAGTTAAAGCTAGAACAAGAATGGTAGGGTTAAGTTAACTAATACACTTAACCAATTCAACATGATAATCAAACCGATGGGTGGGGTTAGGTTCATACAGACACTTAACACAGTTAAGCTAGAATGGGAGCGTTAAGTCCATAGGAACACTTAACCAACTTAACACAGTTAAGCTAGAATGGGAGGGTTAAGTCCATAGGAACACTTAACCAAACTTAACATCGTAACAAGACAAGATTTGTAGGGGTTAAGTAACTAAGAAAACACTTATCCAAATTAACATGTTAACTAGACTAGAAGGTGGGGTTAAGTAAAGTTAATACACTTAGCCAAATTAACATGTTAACTAGACTAGAGGTTGGGGTTAAGTAAAATTTAATACACTTAGCCAATTTGATATGTTAGCTGGACTAGACCGTAGGGTTAAGTAAACTTGAACACTTAACCATCAGATTGTGATAAATGAATAAGGTTAAGTCTAAAACACGAAGGGATAATACTTAACCATTAATAAAATGTTAGTTAAAACAGATGGGCAAGGTTAAGTTAAAAAGGAACACTTAACCAATATAGGATGAATGAATAGGGTTAAGTAATAAGAAATACTTAACCAATATAACTTGGTTTGTGGTAGGGTTAAGTCAACATGAATTACTGATAACACTTAACCAGTTTAACAGGATAAAAGAAGAGGGTTAAGTTAGCTTGAATTGACTAATGACACTTAACCAATCCAAATTGACGAGAAAGAGAACTAAGTAGTAAACCTTAGTTAAAAGGAGCTAAGTAGTAAACCTTAGTTAAGAAAACAACGATTCTGGAAACTAAGTGGTAAACCTTAGTTAGCAAAACTAAGTAGTAATTCTTAGTATAACACGGGAAGGAGCGAACGTCCGTCTGATTAAAAAGAAGGCTCCAACGAATTGGGTTACGAAGCCCGAGGCTTCAAGGGGACGTGAGGGTACTCTTAGTATCCCTCTGTGAGGTGGCAGATGATCCTCCTGGGCTCACAGAGGTTAAGGTCTGCGGTAGAAGAACCAAGGGTATGCCTTGGTTGCAATACATGGCAACCTAAAGACTAGGATGGACCAGCGTGATTCGGCGATACCAGTAGCCCTGTGATAGCAACTCGTCGTCTACCTACCATCTTTAGTCAATCGTTGTATGTATGCTGAAAGGCAGAGAACTCCCAAGAGACCATATACTTGCTATCTAGTTATGGGTGAGGCTGGCCAATAGGAAAGTGGGGTATAGGGTGGCAAAAGTACAATTCTCGCACTTGATTTTCTTGGATTGCCTTTCATTAGTTGAGGGAGGGGTCACGTGGGACCATAACCACTGGTTGAAAAACAGACCTTAGCATCTGCACCAGCAGATATCTGAAAAGCTCCCGACCGAGTTCCGTGTTTCTAGAGTAGCCCTGCCACGGGACTCGGGTCGCACATTTCAGGACATGTGCATCTAGACAGCGATAAACGATTCGCGATACATACGTGGGAAAAGTCTAGGAACATATACCACTCTAGGTAGTGTGTCCTAGACTATGGGCATCGTTCGACAGGTAGCGTAATCCCTAGTGGACCTAGGTGGCATAAACCCTTAATCTGTAAAACATTAGACAAGTCGCGTAAACCCTAGTTGAATCTAGGAAGCATTCAATAGAAAACCCTAGATTAGATCTAGGTAATAGATAATAAATGTATGCCTGAAGGCAACCGAAATTATCGGGATTGGGATCACGTTATCATTACTAGTTGGGACACTAGTTAGGTGGTGCAGAGATATAGAAACCAGTATAACAAGGAAATAGCGAAGCGGCGAAAGTATTAGAGCATATCCAGTTTATCTTGTCTTAGCATATCTTGTATTAATCTTGTCTAATCTTGCTGACCCTATCATCATGGTGTTATCTTGTGTTCAGTTAATTCATGTCGTTTTGTTTTTCCATGTTCACATGCTAGAAGTAACTGAACTTACTCAGGCTTTATGTCTGACTCTGTTTTTCTTTCGTCTTCTTTTCTTCTGTCCCCCCCAAGGTAGTAAAGGAGGGAATAGTATAGCTCAGGTTAAGTTGGACTGTCACTCTTTCCCAGCTTGAAGATTTGTCGAAGTTTTGCTTGGATTCTCTTTTTAGATGCTATGGATGGCTCTTGCTACATTGGGGAATATAAATGTTGTTTTATGCTTCTTTATTTTGTAGGACAGATGATACTCTGATATTGTAAAGAAATCATTGTACAAACTATTTTATCAATAAAGCCAAGTTTTATTTTCCGCTGTTTAAATTTTTGTCTGTCTTGTAATTCATCTGCATCTTTTACCTTAAAATGCTCCACAGAACTTAGTGCATTACCTTTGTGAGTGACACTAACGGATGTGGGGTGTTACACAACTCGAGGTTGGGTTGAGTTTGCAGTGTAAATCTACCCGGAACCGCCCGGCAAATCCAGTGGCTGCAAACAATAGGATCCAATGTGGGTAGTTGGTCATATTGCACGTAAAAACCCGAGGTTAGACTATGTTGTGGTGTAAATCTGCCCGGAACCGCCCGACAAATCCAGTAACCACAATAGTTAGTCTAATGTGAGAGGCTGGCGTGCACTAATGAATTAATGCCACATGATAGGGTTAAGTCATGAACCACTTGAATATAATTAACCAACTTGACACGATGACTTGATAGGGTTAAGTCATGAACTGCTTGAACACACTTAACCAACTTGATACACGATCTGGATAGGGTTAAGTCACGAATTTGAATGACAACACTTAACCCATTAGAAACCCTAGTTACGCGGTCCTTTTCAGCAGTAACCCACTTAGATGTATCACGATACCCTGGTACTAGGCAAGGTGGGGCACAATTACTGGGATGATTGTAAGCGACCAGAATGACGGCTGAGTAGGTGCGCCATTGTAGGTTCAGGTGGGCTATGGTCGTGCCCGTAGTCCAGAGTTGAAAAAGCAGGCATTGGGCACCCGTAGATTTACACTGTGCGTGCTTGATTCGTGTCGGTGGTTGGCACCACAGGATTTTATACACCATATGGTGGACCTAGCACAGGTAACTACATTTCTGGATAGGGCTGTATGACACAGACACATGATGAGCTAGGACTTGTAGGGAGCCGATCGATTAGTAGTTCGTATCGTAGGACCCCGTAATGGGTCACTTCATGACACTGGGCTAAGGGATCATTTCATGGTTAATACTTGATATGGGTTAGAATACTAGTACAGTTGGTGCAGCGAACCTCGAACATGCGATGTCAGACTTGACTTATCTTGTTATCTTAATCATCCAACTAGTTCTGTTATCATCCTTATGTTTAATTCCAGTTTTCACATATCATGTTACCTTTACTAGTTTTCATACTGAAAGTCACTAGGGCTTACCATTCTTTATGACTGACCCTTTTTTTCTTTCGCTCCTTTTTCTTTCGTCCCCCCCGGTTCCCAGTGAGGAAACACTAGCTCTTAGCTTGGATTCAACTTGCTTTCTGACAGCTCATGTACGGTTTGGTCTTGGGCTATGCTATGGCTGCTTCTGCTATTTATGGGGAATAATTTACTTTTGTTTTAAAGTTTATGCTTCCTTACTATGAACTTGATGTAATGGAATAATTTGTATCTTGGATATATGAGCTTTTGGCTCTTTTCTTGGAAATAATAAAAAAAGTTGGTTTTTAATTTCTACCGCTGCTTTATTTATGTTCTGCCTTGTGATATCTCTGTGCATGTTTACCTAGATAATACTCCACCAAAACTAGTGCATTCCCTTTGTGAGTGACCTTAGCGGAGGTGGGGTGTTACAACTATGATTTCTAGTTTGTTTAAATTTTTTAAAGTAACGATTCTATTTCCAACTATAGTAATTTAAAATATCTTATAAACTATTTTAATAATAATTATTTTTCTTTATAAACTATTTTACCTAATAACTATTTTATTTTTATAAATATTTTAAATAAACCATTTTAATAATTAACTATTTATTTTATGGATTACTTTAATATTTTAACTATAGATTTTACTAACTCTGAAAAGTCTGTTTTTACAAACTATTTCAATTATATATCTAAACTATTTTAAATATACTTTTAACTATTTTAATATTCAAATTCTTTTAAAGTCGGAATTATTTCAAGGTTCTAAGTTTGGTTTAAATGGAGATTTTGATATGAAATTACTATATCTTGACTATTGAAACGAGTTTAAAGCAAAATCTGATATTTTGATATGAAGTATGAACCTCTTTGTAATGTAAAAGAATTGACCGGTGTTAAAAATGTAAACGCTTGGTTGTTAAAGAGACCAGAATCGGATATTGTCATACTCTCTGCCAATACTGAAAACCACTTTAACAACTGTGTACGCGGTGGAGTTTCGGAATGAAGTAGGATGATTTAGAGTCGATTACTGGATTTGAAGAAAGAGAGCGATGATAGACAGCCTTGACCTTCAGGTCATAATTAAAATGACTAAAACAGGAGCCACACCCAGGCCAATGCGAGTTAGCTACTCTTCGCAGGCATGCTTCTTCGATACCATATACCCAGGCCAATGCGTTACCACCAGCTTGGGTCCGCAGTTCGGTAGAATCCTACTGATGGTTATTGGCTCGATACCTTGTCATATTTATCCTGATCGAGCCCCCTACGATTTTTTGTCGTATAGAGGCGCATCCCTATCCACCGAACTTACTGGTGTTTTATATGCAATGTTTACGACAATGTATAAACAGTGTAAGGGTAAAAATGTAATCCCACTTACGCTATTTTAATATTTTATATTTAATAATGGACACTATTATAATAGCGTATTATATTGTATAGTATCTAGTTTAATGGATCCTTAGGAGATGGAAACTCCTATAACATCTCTTAAGTTATTGCACTCAAATTATCACATGGATTTGATCTAACTAATATGAGAATATTTTAGTTCTGATCCGAGTGTTTTTGTCTTTTCATTTGTGCCTGGGTTAGCCTGAGTTTTAGTTATTGAAGACACTATTACGAAGATGAAGTTGGAGCTTGACAGTCGTATTATTACTATTTCGCTGCAAATATTGGTATGTTGTATAACAATTAACTCTGATAATCATTGTAAGTTTATAACCAAATGTATGTTTTTAACAGATTCATAAACTATTATTTATTTATTATATTTTGTCCTTTCGCTGCAAGATTCTGTATTTGTTTTCTTCTTTCTTCTTTTTCTTATATAAATCCCAATAACTATATGTATTTTTGATTTGTTTGAGTCGATATTGAGGATCATTGTCGATTTGAATGGTCAAAAATCCAGGTTGTTACAATGAAAATATTAGACTAGTTTAAGATTCCTTTCTGCGACACCTTGGGCCCTTGAGATAGACAGGACAAGGACATAACGTACTTAAGTCATGCAACGTTGAACCTAAATTGTTCCAAGGATTCTTCACTAACTCATCAAAAGTTTATACGGACTTTTGAGCCTAGCAAGGCAGAGTAAAGCGATTTCTTCCAAGAAAATAGCAAAAAAACCTAAATAAACATTCGTTGCCTAGTCCCTATATGTATGCCATTCACAGCTAAGTAAATGCTATTTGGGATTGGTTGTTCCATTGTAGGATGACATTGTTATCATCGTAAACTTCCTAGAAAACTCCTCTCTTGGTTCAATCTTTATGAATGGAATTATGTTGGGTGCGGAATTCCATGCCTTGTTGTCCCTCTAAATTATTTACATCACAAGTCATTTGAGTATATCTGCTATACCCTCCTCGTTCACTTGAAACTCTGAAGGTCGAGCGTTAAGAGCAATATTGAGTAAGGTTATTATGGTAATGCTAAATTTACCATTACCATATCATTACTAGTAGATCGATAATAAATTTAGATTGAAATCGGTATACCAATTAAACAGTATGGTAACAGTAAATTTACCGTTTTTAACGGTAAATTATCGATAACTTTCCTTCAATACTAGCGGTAATGATAAATTTACTGGTCAATTTAAGACATATGCATATTCATTTGACATGTTTTATAACATGCATTTAAAACCAAATAAATGATTAATTTAGTTCACTAATAAGGTGAAATAAATTCAAATGCACTCATTTTCTTTCTTATTTATGTTTTTTGTTAACTAACACTGCATATAGTATAATAAAAATTCATTGTGTACAAAAAAACATATCAGGATGCAAACTTAGATGGACAAATGGTAATTTACCATTAGCAGTGTAACAATTACTGAATTATCGGTATACTAGTCTTCGGTATGCAACTCAATCAGTAATGGTAAGCAATTTTGACTTACCAGTAAAAACAGTATGGTAACGGTAACTGCCAAATGGTAATGGAAACAATTACCATAACAACCCTAATATCGAGTGTTTGGATTTACAAACGGTCTTGGCTTGCCTGATGACATCTAGATTCTCCTTTATCTAGGAGAATCACTTCTTTTGGTCATTTCTATCATTTGATTATCTCCACAACGGTTATGTTGATATCTTTGAACTGAATTTGGTAGGAATATCATAATAATCTTCATGGCGTTATAGGTCATCTCCTAGGTTAGAAAATCCACAGTCATAACATTCTATCTCCCTACCTATCCATTGCTCTTGGTACTGTGTGGTTATCTAATGTGGGAAGCATTCTGATGACCTCAAATAGCTCCTTTTGCAACTCAAGAACTCCTTCGTCAATCTTTTGCTTTCCTTCTTGTTTGTTTTTTAGAAATAAAGGAGTTTTTTTTGCAAACTTAGGAGAAGTTTCTCTTCTTCTCGTGGTCTGCGACTGTTGGCTTGGATAAGCCTCTATATTCTCCATCATAGCATCTAATCATCTGACATCTCTTAGTTGAACTCTTGCAACATTGTGACGACCGCCCATAACCCTTGCACTAAACAAGAAGAATAATGCACTGAAAGGTGTGTTAGACAGCTATGGATGATCATCAAGGTATGATAACACGAACGATACTTGTTGAATTACTAACATCGCAAGGATAAAATATAGTAGAACATATATAATAGGCAATAATACTGAAGCATATTTTAGCACGAAAACTCTGAACTTTCACAACAACTAGAAAGTATATCCAAACACCAGGATTACAACACATATGTCTGTACAAATCTGCCTCACTACAGAACTCAGAGTCAAACGTCAAACAATGGAAATAAAAGATACTACATAGTAGGAAAAGTAATATGCCAGCCTCCTGCTTGCCTCTGAAACTGCAACATCGTCCTCACCAAAATATCACCTGTCACCTGCTACCTAGTCTACCTATCCAAAAACTAGATGAACAGCCTAAGGTAATAAGAGGGAAACATAAAACCTTAAGTCATACAACAGTCTTAGTGAGCGATATAACAGCTTTCTAACATCAACACTAAAGTATATGAGAATAGGTAGATTAACATACTAATCTACCAACGTCAGAGAAGAACTCAACCTCAACTTCCCCTCTTTGGACGGTGATAGCCTTTATATCAAGCATTTCAACCATACATACATGGAAACCAGAATAATCATTCATTCATAGCAGTCAGAAGCAACCAGACAATAACACTCATGGCATCCAAATTATATGTCTCATGTAAACCATCCTAATCGAATTCAGCATCCCTTAAGCACGAGCCTCAGAGGCCTAAAATGATATCAGACAAGCACCCAAGAAGACATCTCCTTCGATGTTAGACAATCTGCGTGAGATGGTATAAACAGAACAACGACAGACTCTGTCTATCATCGCCGATCCTACTTTGAAACCACCGTTAATCGTATGACAGCCAACCCTGCTATATGCCAAGGGATAATGGTAACCCTAGTTCTTGCAAAAACTCCAGGCGCCTTTCAATGATACGTACCTAGTCCTTTTAGCGATATCAGGGTACTCGAGCATATAACCGGTCTTTTAAACATACCCTTGCTTTGAGTGCGCTAGAACCAACGACAACGATAATTCCTCGGCCATCGATATTTCTAATCGTCAACGACAGCGATCATCCAACGATAATTCCCAAGATTTTAAAATTCTTGTATATTCAATCCAGATTCATTTACAAATACTTTTCCAAATTTCCAAGGTTTTAATCTCAAATCTGATTTAAATTCAAATTTAATTCATTTCGTACCACTTATACGAGTTTTGATTGGTTATTTACATAACCGTTTCAATTATAATCTTATCTGATTATAATCACAACCAACACATCCAATATACTATAATATTCCAAATATCTATACTTCGTTTATGTCAAAATATAATTTGGATAAAATTATTTCATTTACCCTCTTTTCAAACCATACTATGTCGGTCCATCGTATTCAAGTGTTTATAAGCCCCTACCGATACAGTTGATCAAACTGATCGACCAGAATCCATAAACAACTCAACTTATAAATATCCACAATATAAAACCATTTTTGTAAAATCTACAAATACATTCACCCGTATATATGCACTCAAACTCAATCTAGGGTATTTCTAACCCCATCTCTATCGAGTTACGCCACAGATCCAAGGTAATCACTTAACCTTCAGCTCTGATACCACTGTAATGACCCGGGGAAATTGCGACCTGGGTTATCGACATAATTCAATGTTGACTATCCAAGCATCTGAATTACCAGATAGTTAATAAAAAGAAGTTAGAGGGTGAGAATAGATAAGATAGAAAATTAGAATAGAAGAAGAAGAAGATCACAACAACAGAATCAGAGTAACACGAATCTCATAGCGGAACTAGTAAAATATAACATAACTTTGAAATAAAACCAGTATATGGATACAATAACATTTATCAGAGCACAACACAGCGAAAATAAACAATTGCTATAAACCCCTGAAGCCTCCTGCTCCAAGATCTCAGTATATCCGAAAAATCGTGACTACTTGACTCCCCGTACAACTTTGGGCACCTAAGAGTTTAGGGAAAAACAAAACAAAACAAACTCCGGGTCAGTCATGGGACTGGTATGAGTAAACAATTTAAAACAGTTTGAGAAAATAAATGATATCTCATAAGACCACGCCGTATAACACGGAACGGATTTTCCCCTTATGAGAATCCAAAATACTTAATTTAACTTTCAAAATCCTTTTGAAAGTAACGATAATCTTTATATCAAAACTCTTTTGATATTATAATAATGTCCATCAACCACAACATCTAGCAGAACGCTTTCATCTCACGTTCCACATGCATAATATAAAATCAAAAACCGCAAGCGCTTATTAGGTAATGGATTCCAACTGGCAAGGTATGGGACCACCTTCCGACAGTGTATCTCTAGAGGAGAATACGCCGAGTTCAACAAGAAAATCTTGTAACCCAGGCTAAACATGACCGGTCACTCGTTTCGCTTGAGTGTACCGAATGTATTATCACCAACGGTTGGGATCAACAACTGTTTCCCAAAAGGGGAAGCATTGAAATAGATTATATAAGTAAATGGAATTTCTCTAGATCAGGTGACAATACACCCTAATTGGCAGCTAACCACTTAGCCATGTGACCTACCCAACTTTATACCATTTCCCAGTTATGAGGCTAGAGGCCACACTTATCTCTGACAGATCACACATTTATTCACTTTGAATGTCACATCGTAATACCCGTCAAATCACAAATTGATTTCTCCAAAAATACGACGGGTATACAGCTAAGAGAAACGAATTCCTCCACCACCAAACGTAAACATGTTTGAAGAGATCAACTTACACGGTTTATTAAGTATACTCTGTCAGACATTCTTCCATACAAGTCATCTTGGGATTGGACAGACCAAAGGTACTATTCTGTAAATCCATGTTAGGCAATTTCTACCTAGGATTTACTGAACAGCCCCTGCATAACTCCGTCTTCAATTATCTTCATCATATTTGATTCGCAACGCTAATGCCATACGGAGTGGTTTTCAGATAATATATCTGATCCCGGTCTCTCCGTATTGACAACGGAAATGGTCAAAATCTTTGATAGTTGGTGATTTAACTATCAAAGGAAAACATGTGTACAAACAACGGTCGTATTCCCAAACGGAAATCTTACCGATCAATCATCATTTCATTTCCCAATTTCCCATTTATCGTTTCCATATATTCATAAATTTCTTATTTTCTAAAATTAGAAAATATACGTTATTAACTTTGAAAAACGTTTCCATTTCTGATTCACATATCAGTATCTTCCCACCTCTATCAGTCTCTAACTGTAAACTAGTAAGAGAACAACTTCCCAAGCATAAACCCCGAAGGCCGAAACCGACATCAGATCGATACCCAGAAAGCCATTCAACTCAACTAATTTCCAGTCAGTTTCTAATTTCAGTAATTCCATTTAAATTCCTAATTCAAACCCCAGATTCCTTTATAATATTTTATTTGCAAAATATATACTTTAATCTAATTTTTCACATAGAATGTGAATAACTTGTCTATATATAATCAAACAGTTCGATTTCGTATTTTAAAACCAAACATCCATATTTTATTTATATTTTTATTTGCAGAATTATTCATACAAATCTCTTTTCTTTACTTCTAACACTTAAATCTCATTTATATTTCCCTTTATATAATTCTGTTTATTCTATATAAATCCTTTTATATAATTTTATTCATTTTATATAAATCCTTTTATATAATTCTATTCAACTTATATAAATCCTTTTATAATTATATTTATTTTCTAAATAAATATTCCTTTTATAGTCTTATTTATTTTATATAAATCCTTTTATATAATCTATTCATTTTACAAATGTTTCTCTTTTATAAAAATGTCTTCATTTCATAAATGTCCTTTTTATAAAATGTCTTCCTTTTTATAACGTTCTATTTTACTTTACAATTATTTCCTCTTTATATAAAATCCATTGATTTCATATAAATATTTTATTTTTGATATATGCTTTAAAATTTCACTTTTCACATTCCTGTATTCCTTATGGTGTTCATCATACCATATAACAATGATCAGTATCATCCAAACATATGTAATCAACAATAGTCAATATATCACATCATATATAACAATATATGAAAAACAGTAAAATAAATGTTTAGGAATCCAGTTGGATCACTCCGACCTGTTACCCTGCATCCATAGATGTTACACAATATAATTCATATCAGTTTCAGTTCAGCATGTAATATTCTGATAAATAGAATCAATGTTTGTTTAACGATACGTGTATATATCGTTTACTATAATTTCAACCAACAATCAACAACTCAACCAAACAATCAACACAACAATCAATCATTATTTATCAACACTAGACTATATTTATAAAAATATAATTTAAACAGAGTTAGTGAGATTTACTCACATTGGACAGTTTATCGTTAAATAACGATAACCGTCGTTGATTCAGATCAGACAATTTATTTCGCTATAAATTGAGACGAGCTCCAATTCACTCCCAGTCAATTCCATGTTGTAGCCCTCATCCATACAATCCCAACAGATCCGACCGTTCGTAAAACTGATAACGTATGAATGATATAACTCAATAACAAGTTTGAATACATAGTTGAACTAGAATAATTTCTAATAATTCAAATTGATTGGGCTTTACCTATGTAAACATGCCCAATACATCACACCCTCAACTACAGTCGTCTTCTCCCATCTCTGTAAATTCCAACACAAGTTTTACAGTCTCATTACCGTTCCTCCTTGGATCCATTCATGATCAATTCTCCATAGAATTTCAAGATAAAATTACCATAATCCTTCTCGAGCTCATCCACCCTACCTCCTCCATTTCAACCTCGCAGTCATCTTCACCTTTACAGTTTCAAACTGTCGTACTCCCTACCATGAATGTCGCGACATGTATCACCATCGAACACAACCAGACTTCACAAAAACTTACGCAATTGCTCCCATTTCTCTTCTCTTTAAAATCTCTACAATCTCCTACCATTCTCACACATCCTGAACATCACCTCTCCATTGCATCGACAACAGGTACCCAAGCCATGAACAGTGAACACCGACATTTTTAAATTCTAAAAATTCCAGTGAAATCACAAACTGAGCCATTCGATCTCCTGATTACCAATACGAACCCGAATTGATGAACCAATACTTCAATCACTACCAATTTCGAACCCTAAGTTTGCTCCAACCTGCTGATCTCCGTAACCGTGAATCGCACCTCGTGATTTCTACCCAGAAATGCAGCTCCTCCCATGATGAGCATTCTGATATTTAATAGATGATTTATATAGTTTGGTTTTGATTTCTATGAATTTAGAATGAGGAATATTTTCATGGTTTCTTACATGAGAAGTGGAGGCGCGATTATTTTATGTTGTTGACCAGAAAGAAAAATGAATTAGGTTTAGAAGTGTGTAAGTATATTTATAGGGAAATTTAAATAGTTTATTTTATTTTTAATTGATTATTTTATTCCATTATAATCAATCGCTATACATATTCGTTGTTAAAAATCCCTATGATCACATACACTATCCAAATTCAATGAAAATGGACATACAGCTACACTTCGACATTACGGACTCAACGAAACTTATTTCGTTGAATTCCAAATCCGTTTGCTCACACGACATATTTTTAAAGTCGAATTATCGATAGTTTTTCACATTAAAATTCCGTAAGGTCACATACTGACTCCAAAAATCACGAAAATTGAAATCTAACAATAATTTAATATTTCGGATCCAACAAAACTAGTTTCGTCGAAAACGGAGGTCGTTTGCAAAAATGGCTATTTTTAAAGCTCTAAATAAACCCATTTAAAAATTAAAATATTTAAAAACAATTTAATTTAACATTAATAAATTAATATTATCATATATATATTCACATACAATATCATATAACTCCGAAATATTCCTATCTAAATTTATAACTCGATATTTCAAACCCAGCGTTAAATCGATACCCAATTTATATTAAAAATATTTTTATAATATAAATAAATCGTTATAAATTATAAAGGAATTCCATAGCGACTTTTCGAAAATTTGATTTGGACACAACTCAAAATCTACACGACGAAATCCCGATTTTTCTCTCCGTTAGAAAAATATACTTCACCAGCTCCGAACGTTTCTTGTTTTATAGAAATCCAACTTAAAACGGATTCTGTATATTCGTTTAAAGTTCGAATCGCCAAAATATGAACTACAGCGCCATTTTGAGCTCGATTATAATTATAATATAATTATACGTTCAACTGTCGTTCAAATAATATATTCGTTATTCTAATTCAATTCTAAACTGAATTAAATATCATAAATGATCCAATTCACACAATATTGTGAGTTCAGTTATTTTCGACTAATTTAAAATTATGACATATTATTATATTATATATATTAATTAAATATTCAATATTATTTAATTAAATAACCGTTTAAATTTCTAAATCCCTATTTAAATAATTAAATAAATTAATTATTACACCGTAAAAATGCGGGACATTACATCGTTGTAAGTGTATAATTAAATGTATGTTTTAACAGCTTCATGAACTATTATTTGTTTATTATATTTTGTCATCCCACTGCGAGATTCTGTATTTGTTTTCTTCTTTCTTCTTTTTCTTATATAAATCCCAATAACTATTTGTATTTTTGATTTGTTTGAGTCGACATTGAGGATCATTGTCGATTTGAATGGTCAAAAATTCAGGTTGTTACAACGAAAATATTAGACTAGTTCAAGAATCCTTTCTGCGACACCTTGGGCCCTTGAGATAGACTGGGCAAGGAATAACGTACTTAAGTCATGCAACATTGATCCTAAATTGTTCCAAGGATTCTTCACTAACTCATCAAAAGTTTATACGGACTTTTGAGCCTAGCAGGCCAGAGTAAAGCGATTTCTTCCAAGAAAATAACAAAAACCCTAAATAAACATTCGTTGCCTAGTGTCCGTATGTTTTCCATTCACACTTAAGTAAATGCTATTTGGGATTGGTTGTTCCATTGTAGGATGACATTGTTATTATCGTAAACTTCCTAGAAAACTCCTCTCTCGGTTCAATCTTTATGAATGAAATTATGTTGGGTGCAGAATCCCATGCCTTGTTGTCCCTCTAAATGTTTTACTCCATAAGTCATTTGAGTATATCTGCTATACCCTTGCAACATTGTGACGACCGCCCATAACCCTTGCACTAAACAAGAAGAATAATGCACTGAAAGGTGTGTTAGACAGCTATGGATGATCATCAAGGTATGATAACATGAACGATACTTGTTGAATTACTAACATCGCAAGGATAAAATATAGTAGAACATATATAATAGGCAATAATACTGAAGCATATTTGAGCACGAAAACTCTGAACTTTCACAACAACTAGAAAGTATATCCAAACACCAGGATTACAACACATATGTCTGTACAAATTAGCCTCACTACAGAACTCAGAGTCAAACGTCAAACAACGGAAATAAAAGATACTACATAGTAGGAAAAGTAATATGCCAGCCTCTTGCTTGCCTCTGAAACTGCAACATCGTCCTCACCAAGATATCACCTGTCACCTGCTACCTAGTCTACCTATCCAAAAACCAGATGAACAGTCTAAGGTAATAAGAGGGAAACATAAAACCTTAAGTCATACAACAGTCTTAGTGAGCGATATAACAGCTTTCTAACAGCTTTCTAACATCAACACTAAAGTATATGAGTATAGGTAGATTAACAGACTAATCTACCAACGTCAGAGAAGAACTCAACCTCAACTTCCCCACATCGGACGTGATATCCTTTATATCAAGCATTTCAACCATACTTCCATGGAAACCAGAATAATCTTTCATTTCTAGCAGTCAGAAGTAACCAGACAGTAACACTCATGACATCCAAATTATATGTCTCATGTAAACCATCCTAATTGAATTCAACATCCCTTAAGCATGAGCCTCAGAGGCCTAAACCGATATCAGACAAGCACATAAGAAGACATCTCCTTTGACGTTGGACAATCTACGTGAGATGGTATGAACAGAACAACAATCATCCATGACAGACTCTGGTTATCATCGCCAATCCTACTTTGAAACCACCGTTAATCGTATGATGGCCAACCCTGCTATATGCCAAGGGATAATGGTAACCCCGGTTCTTGCAAAAACTCCATACGCCTTTCAATAGGCCTCTCAGCGATATTAGGGTACTCAAGCATATAACTGATCTTTTAGACATACCCTTGCTTTGAGTGCACTAGAACCTACGACAATGATAATTGCTCGGCCATCGGTATCTCTAATCGTCATCGACGACGACCATCCAACCATTATCAATCAACTTAAGACACCTTTGAGTTGTCTTCACATTCGTTTCATTTCAATGATCAATGAACGCAATTCAGAACTTCGAACATTCATTCTTGAAATCTCTTCGAAGTCACGATCATCACTAAACCAAACAACATCGGCATAAGGTACATCATCAATCCATAGCATTCATTCATGACTACGGAAGCAAACCACATCATTTATGCCATCAACCACGACGTTTAAAAGCGCTTCCACAACTCTAACATGCCGACCAACTTATGGATCAGACATTCGATCCATACAAACATCACGACTGATCCATGTCCAGAAAGTTAGACCGATCCCTCTCAAGACCGACCGATCCATCATCATTTCACCCGACCGATCCAACATGAATTCGCTTAAACGATCCATCACCACTTCGCCCGACCGACCCATTAGAGCCCGATCCTTTCACTCTGACCGACTCTTCGTGACTGACCCTACACATGACAATCTATACGCCATTGCGCCCGATCGATCCATTCCTTGAAAATTTCGACCGATCCATCATGTTCCCACCATGAACGACCCATGCACTCACATGCTTTGCCTGACCCATCATCAGAAATCCGACAGACCCCTGATTGCATTGCTTCGCCCGCTCCATCACTCCTTATTCCGGCCGACCCATAATTATCGGTCGACCCATAGCCCGTCTTATTCCGCAAGTCACACTACGGCTGACCCATATTGCTACCGATCCATATTCTGGTCGATCCATCACCTAGACATACCCGATCCATCTCCGAACTCGACCAAAAATTCACCAAACAACTAAATTGACGAAATCAACTCATCCAATTTATCCAATTCAACCATAAACATGTTATGAAATCACTAGCAACATGAAAATGATAATTTTCATCAATACTTATATAGAATTCACCAAAATCATGATAAATGAATGTATGAACTAAAATTATGGCTCTAACTTGCATAAACATATGAAAATATGTGGAAATTACGGGTTTTAAGTTGCTAAATAAGATCCCATGGTGATTCATATGAAAATAAACTTACCATGATGTAGACCTAGGAGAAATCGACTTAAAATGTTGAAAACATGTGCATACAACTCATATACTTGATTGAATCCGTGTGGGAGATACATATCACTCACCAAATCTCTAAAAAAAATAAAAAACACTTAGATCTAGATCCATACAGTGAATAAATTTGCTCTAAATTCTTCGAATCGATGAACTCTCTCTTAGAATGGTATAGATCTAGCTTCAAACAATGAAGATCTTCGATTCTCTATGCATTAATGGTGGAAAGATGTAGAAGATGGAGCAATGGAGGACCTCTAGCTCTTCCAAATGATAAAATGGAGAAATTAAACTAGTCTCCATGCCTTTAACCCCCTATTTATAGCCTTCCACCAGCCCCCTAATGGGCCTCTCTAAATCAACCCATTATGCTTTTAAAAACCTGAACATCCAACAGTAAAACCTTAAAACAATGATTCCTCCCAAACCGCCAAACCAAATCTTTAATGTAACCATTCAACGGAATGGGAAACATCATTTCCTTTCCAATGAGACCGGTTTTAGGACCTGGTTTGATCCGAGTCAAAAGTCATGCGATGTACAAGACTGATAAGGGCAAAACGGTCAAAGACAAAATTGGTAAAAAATTATTGACATTTCTCACATCCCCATAAACAACATATTAAAATATGAGAATGATCCAACGCTCGGGGAATAAAATAAACATACTTTACGATCCTCCAATACACAAAATGCGAGTTGTTTCATTCTCCCTCAAGAATTTCGCCCCCAAAATTCCAATGAACTCAAGCAACCAAAACAATTCTGCATGTCTATCACTCATGAGCAGCCAATTCTATCATCCGAACTAGCAGCCATCGAACCATGCATCCACAGTCTTATCCTAGCACACGGAATTCTAAAATCAAACACAATAGTACAAGTTACAATGATGTAAGGTGATACGATACTAATCGGTCATACCAACGAAAAGCTCAGGATGGGTCGTCTTCATACTCTCTTCTGTCTCCCATGTAAAATTGTCATCATCCTCACTCCATTGTACCTTGACTAGCTTAATCGTTTTCCTCCTAAGCTGTTTCATGTCATTCCCCACAACACGAAGTGGCTTGCGAGGTCTTCTAACTACTGTCTCTACTTCTAGGTCTTCATACCGCTCTGGAGATACCACCACATTTGAATCATGCACGAACTTCCATAGAAATGATACATGAAAAACATTATGCACGCTCGACATCTTCTCAGGTAACTCCAATCCATATGTGAGCTTTCCAATTCGCTCGACTATTGGAAACGGTCCAACAAACCATGGAGCTAACTTCCCTTTACTTCCAAACCGAACAATATGTTTCAACGGCAAAATCTTCACGGATACCATATCGCCAATGTTGAATTCCAAATCCTTATGACACTTATCGGCATAACTCTTCTGACGATCTTAGGCTGCTTTGATTTGTTGCCGAACGAACTCAATACAATCTGATGTCTCTCTAATCATCTCTGGCCCAAGTATCAACTTATCACCAGTTTCTAACCGACATGTCGGAGAATTACACAGTCTTCCATATAACTCCTCGTATGGTAGCACCCCAATGCTTGACTGGAAGTTATTATTATAAGCAAACTCCACTAGATGTAGATTGTCTTCCCATGCTCCTCTGAAGTCTAACACACAAGCCCTCAGGAGATCTTCTAAAACTCTGTCAACTCTCTCGGTTTGACCGTCAGTTTGGGGATGATAATCCGTACTCAAACACAACTTAGTTCCCAAAGCTTCTCGCAAACTTTTCCAAAATCCACTCGTGAATAATGGATCATGGTCACTTATTATGATCTTTGGGATACCAACGAATCGAACTATCCATTTTATATAAAGCTTAGCCAACTTCGATGCTGTCCTAGTTGATTTAACAGGAATAAACCTTGCACTTTTGGTCAAGAGATCCACGATGACTCAAATCCCTTCGTTTCCTTCCTTGGTTGTAGGTAATCCATCGATATCCATTCCCGCTTCCACGTAGGAACTTCAAATGGCTGAAGCAAGCCAGTCAGCTTCTTCTATTCAGCTTTCACCAACTGACAGTTCACACATTTGGAAATAAACTTTCCAATATCTCTTTTCATCCCTTCCCAGTAGTAGACTCGCTTCATTTCCTGATACATCTTATTACCACCGAGATGAATCATCAATTTTGAGTGATGACATTCCCTCAGAACCTCATCTTTCACTTCGTCGATATCAAAAACAACCAATCGTCCTTTCTTTCAAAGCCAACCATCTCGATCGACCTCAAACTCTTTATTCTCTGGTTCTAGCTTCTGGATAAATTGGACAAGCTTTGCATCTCGGTTTTGGCTTTCGCCAATCCTTTCAATGAGAGTAGGTCTTATCGATAAGCTTGCCAACATTTCAGGTTCCAACTCACAACTTGGCCTGAAATCAAACCCTGTCAAGTACTCGATTCTCTTCCATTCCGATAACCATTATTCTCAATCCTACATGTCTTCGACTCAACGCATCTGCAACCGCGTTGCGTTACTGGGAGTATAGGTTATACCAAAATCATACGATACCAGAAACGTTGTTGTTGACTATTCAAATCCTTTTGGGACAAAAGGTACTATAATGACTTGTCATCCGTAAACAACTCGAATCGAACTCCCAATAGGTAATGTCTTCACATCTCCAAAGCAAACACAATTGCCACTAATTCCAAGTTATAAGTTGGATAATTCCTTTCGTGCGGCTTCAGCTGTTGACTTGCGTATGCCACAACCTTATACTTCTGCATCAGCATTCCTCCAAGTCCTGTTCCACATGCCTCGGTGTATACCACCATTTCTTCATTCCCACTCATAATAGTCAAAACAAGAGTGCTCGTTAGTCCCTCTTTCATGATTTCGAAAGATTGCTCACACTTCGCATCCTATGTGAACACTTGGTTCTTCTTCGTCAATCCTGTCAACGATCCAGCTATATTGGAGAAATCCTTGATAAACTGTTGGTAATAACCTGCCAATCCAAGGAAACTTCTCACTTCCATTGCATTCTAAGGTCTATACCAATCTAGATTGCTGCCACTTTAGCAGGGTCAACCATTATTCTATTTCCAAAAACTACATGGCCTAAGAACCTCACTTCACTCTTCTAGAAATGACATTTCGAAAACATAGCCTTCAGCTGATGCTTTCGCAAGATTTCGAAAACAACTCTCAAGTGCGTCTTATGCTCTTCCTCATTCCAAGAGCAAGCCAGAATATCATCAACGAACACAAGCATGAACTTGTTCAACTGATCTCTGAAAACCCTATTCATAACATCCAGGAAATATGATGGCGTGTTAGTTGACCCAAATGACATCACCAACCAATCAAAGAAACCGGACAGTGTCCTAAAAGCAGTCTTCGACACACTATCCTTCGCCAATCTCAACTGATGAAATCCCGTTGCCAAATCCATCAAAGAAAACACAATCGGTGCCACATTCGGATACACTTCTCTGAATAAATCTTTTCCCTAAAAGGTCACGAACTTGCACCTCTAACTCTTGTTGTTCCTTAGGCGCCATGCGCCTAAGAGGAATAATGATAGGTCTAGCACCTTCGACCAAATCGATCCTAAACTCAATCTCACGATGTGGTGGCAAACCTTTGACTTCCTCAAAGACATCCTTAAACTCATTAGCGATCAACACAGATGACAAGTCTTCCTATGGAATCTCAAGCGAATATAAATAGCTCACGAAGGCACCATCTTCGGTCTTACAACGAATCAAAACCTTTCACCATTCCACATCCCCGACTCTCACCTCAAGCTTCTCGCAATTCACTCTTATCACATACTTCTTGAGCCAATCCATACCCAATATAATCCCAAACCCAGCAAAGTTAAGAACAACGCAATCACATACAAAAGAGCAACCACGACTCGATAACACTAGACTGCGATAAAGCATACACAAACTGGAAGAACCCCCAACTAGATTATCCACGATCAATGGTCTATCACAAATCTTGGGTTCTAAACCCAAGCGGCACACAAGTTCATTACAAATGAAAGAATGTGATGCTTCAGTATCAAACAATACTCGAACTGAAACACCTCGAACAGAAAGCATACCTTGAACGACGACACCCTTTCCTTTCTCCTATGTAGTAGAAGCTCTCGAAGAAGATCACACAACTTCCAAAGTATAATCCTTCACAATCTGCTTACCCTTAGCCGATTCTGGACAATCTTTCTTCTCATGCCCAGGCTTTCCATACTTGAAGCACTTCTTCTCGGCTTTGGTATTCTTGCACTCATTAAAGAAATGACCCTTCTATTGTCAATTATAACAAACCACCTCACTCTTAAACTTCTTCTTTCCATCCCTTCCTTTCTGTTGTTGTTGCTTTCTCTTCTTTTTGTTATTATTACCACCCTGCTATGGTTTTGGAGCCTCCTTGGTTGCAACAACAACAGCTTCCTCCATTGGAAACAAGCTTTTATGTCTCACATCTTTCTAAACAAGCTTCTCAAATGAATCATCAAGATGTTCCACTAACGGTCTTCCTATATAGGTTTCCATATGCATGACAAACTTTTCGTTCTTCTGATAAGGTGCACCAATGTATGAACGAGCATATCTAGAAAAGGCCTCAAAATCTGGAATTTAATCAAGTACAGGTCGACCATTCTACTTCAATTCCCCAAATCTCTTGAATAGAGCAGACTTCTGAGCAGTGGTGATCCCAAGTTATTTCCTCTTCTAGAGTCCCAAGCGTAACCGAATTCCACCACTCTATGGCCCTGCCCTGCAATTGCCTTGATGCAAGTTATCCCTTAGTTGCATCATCCATTCCCAAATCTCCAAAAATACGAACATAAGAATCTATCCACCTTTGGACCTCTTCTGTTGGCTCCATTCCTTTGAATGGCTTTCCTCCAAGAGAGGTGTAATCTTTGCATAGCTTCGCGAAATCCACAACCCTAGGAACCTGCACACCGACATCTACCGTGGCCACCATTGGAGCGGGTGACCTCCTCATGAATTCCTCAATCATGGCTTCAAACATGGCTCGGTAATCTGGTGTACTTCCATTTCCCCCTCCAGGCATAGCCTCCACCCTAGCAGTATGTCTTGTAGTTCATCGACTCATTCTAAATCTGCAAATTAAAGTGATTAGCCACTTGCAAGAAAAATTACTAAATGAGTTCAAATACTACTATACTATAGTATTCACCCAAACAAAATCTACAAATTCTCTTATGCGTAATTACATCTTCCAACTTTAGCAAAAATCGATAACCAAAGCTCTGGTACCAAATGTGACGACCGCCCATAACCCCTGCACTAAACAAGAGGAATAATGCGCTGAAAGGTGTGCCAGGCAGGTATGGAAGATCATTAAGGAATGATA
This sequence comes from Allium sativum, assembly GCA_030737875.1. NCBI lineage: Eukaryota > Viridiplantae > Streptophyta > Magnoliopsida > Asparagales > Amaryllidaceae > Allium > Allium sativum. Next base: position 52,420,902 of record CM060927.1, read on the forward strand.
ACACAAATGGTACATGTTGAATTACTCATAGCACAAGGATAAAATATTGTAGAACATATACAACAGGCAATAATAGTGAAGCATATTTGAGTAGAAAAGTCCAAACTTTCATAACAACTAGAAAGTATATCCAAACACCAGGATTACAACATATATGTTTGTACAAATCTGCCTCACTACAGCACTCAGAGTCAAGCATCAAACAATGGAAATAAAAGATACTATATAGTAGGAAAAGTAATACGCCAGCCTCCTACTTGCCTCCGAAACTGCAACATCGTCTTCACCAAGATATCACCTTTCACCTGCTACCTCGTCTACTAATCTAAAAACCGGATGAACAGCCCAAGGTAATAAGAGGGAAACATAAAACCTTAAGTCAGACAATAGTCTTAGTGAGCGATAAACAGCTATCTAACATCAACAATAAAGTATACAAGAATAGGTAGATTAGCAGACAATTCTACCAACGTCAGAGAAGAACTCAACCTCAACTTGGACAGTGATAGCCTTTACATCAAGCATTTCAACCATACATCCATGGAAACTAGAATAATCATTCATTCATAGCAGTCAGAAGTAACCAGACAATAAAACTCATAACATCCAGATTATATGTCTCACGTAAACCATCCTAATCGAATTCAACATCCCTCGAGCACGAGCCCCAGAGGCCTAAACCAATACCAGACAAGAACCCAAGAAGACATCTCCTTCGACTTTGGACAATCTACATGAGACGGTACAAACAGAACAACCAATCATCCATGACAGACTCTGGCTATCACCACCAATCCTGCTTTGAAACCATCGTTAATTGTATGACCGCCGACCCTGTCATATGTCAAGGGATAATGGTAACCTTGGTTCTAGCATGACTCCATACGCCTTGCAATAGGTATGAATATTTTATAAATTGAGGTTGTCATCATCAAAAGGGGGAGATTGTTGGAGAATGGAGTCTTGATGACAACAACCTTATTTCAGTATTAATTGATTATAAAATATATACTAAAATCTCTATCTAGAACATATATATACATATATGCAGGATTTGTATATAGGAATTAATACTAAAGACTGTACAGTTTTAGAGTTTTAGAGATTCAAGAGATTCATAATTAAGAGAAGATTCAAGACTCATGAGTAATCAATATATCAAGATAAATATAGTAATGAGTCTAGTCTATATGTAAGACTCTAAAATAACACTCCAGGTTCAAATTCAAATTCTCCTTTTCAAATTCTATTTACAAATTTCAAATTCTATTTTCCAAAATTCTAAATTTTAATAGTTTTTTTTATCTTATTTTATATTTTCAAACTTAAATTTTAAAGTTTATAAGTTTATATATATTCATATAGTTATATACTTGTACAATTTTATATTTATATGGTTTTAAATCTTATAATTTTGTAAAATGTTTATATAATTTATTTTTATGTTTTCATATGATTTTATACTTTATAATACTCATTTATACCACTATGTTTAAATTCAAGAATTTCTAGAATTATATATATATATATATATATAAACACTTGAAAATGATCAAATTACAAATTTTACACTAGGCTATGTCGACATACATAATAGCCTATGTCGATATACAACTGTCGCTTTTTCAATTTTGAAAGAAAGTGTCTTTTCACTATTTGTAACGTTCCAAAAGCATTGCAACCTTTCAAATCTTATAAATACGGGTTGAATTCGAATTTTTTAACTGTTCTTCTTCTCCATCTTCACCCCTTTTCATTCGTCCATTATTATTTCATTTTTTTTATTGATTTTTACACTTCTACTCTGTCAATTTCTATTTTGATTACATAAAACTTCTTATCTTCTCACTCTCTACTCATTACTCTCTGAATTGAAGTGCTATTGAAGAGTTATAGGGTTGTTTTAATCATTTGGGATTGTTTGGGAAATGGTGTGTTCCTTATAGCTATGAAATCAAGGAAACGAAATAGCGTGAACCTTGTAGCCATGAAATTAAAGGTGGTGGAATCTGTGTTAACCTTGTAGCCTTGAAATTAATGGGATTATACTTATATATTGATCTAGTAATAAAACTCTATGCAATCCAGTGTTGCGTGGGACTGGACTTAGGAGCAATCTAGATTAATATAAAATCCGGTGTGTTCTTTCCTTTTTTACATTTTATTTTGGTTTCTTTCTGTATTTGTGTTTGATTCTGTGTCTGTGATTATCTCTATAGTGTGTGAACCATACAGTAGATCATAAAAGTTTTAGATTTTCTTAAATTCCTTGTAAACACTATTTACCCCCTCCAGTGTTAGTTGTGCCTTAAGATCTGCATTCCGCATTCCCTAACACTTCCATTTTTCAATCTTCTTTCTGTATTATCATTACATTAAAGAAAATAAAATTTTTGCCAAGATTCTTTCAAAATAGACTAGATATAGTTGTGCTGTAGGAGATCATCAATCCAAGTAAGCGAGATTAAGATTCTTTTAACATTTGTTACCTTGAATGTTCCATCATTAAGGCTATGATCTATTACATATTGTCCTTCCTAGATTGGACGTAATGCCTATATATAGGAAGAAGTAATTTTAAAATCACATTCCTTATGTCTAAGATATAATTGTGAACCTTGACATTAAATGTTGTGCTACCCTTTTTGGTGGATAGTTACTTTTTGTTTACCTTGTTCACGTTTCTCATTGACCAAATCAAGGGACTCAGCCAAGAGTTCCTTATTTGTCCTTGCTATAAAATGCCATTTACAATGAGAATGGACTTCCACTTCTATTGAAACTAGAACATCTGATCTATATGCAATAGCGAAAAGTGAATATCTAATTTCTGATTTACAGGTCATCTTATAAGCAAATAATGCCAATGAAAGCTCATCGACCCAATGGCCTTTAGCTCTAGCTAGTTATTTCTTTAAGATGGATTCAATGACTTACTTACTGCTACCACTTGTCTGTTTTCCTATTGATATGCTACAATAGAAGATCTCTTTAGATTTAGTGTCAGTTAAAAAGGTTCTCGAACTTGGTGCTTTTGAACGGAGTTTCGTTGCTACCAAATGTTTTGGGTGCTTAGAACAGGTAGGTAATATTTTTCATTACAAAATTAATTAACTTCTTCACTGTGAATGTGGTTAGCGGTGCCGCTTCAACCAACTTCATGAAGTAACACACCATGATGATAGCATGATATGATCCTCCTTTTGCCATCGATTTCAAGCTAGAATTGTCGATTCCCTAAATTGCAAACGAATGCGGGATAACTATTTGAGTAAGTTTCATTGGTATGGCTCTTTTAATCATCACAAATCTATGATATAAATCACACCATTCCCTATAATGAGCATCATTACATTTTATTGTCCGTCAGAAATATCTATATTAAAGCATGTTACTTGTTAATGTTTGCCTATATTATGGTCATTGTAGCTACTCTCATAGAGTTCTATAAGAATCTTTCTAGCCTCATCCTTAGTTATACATCGAATCTAGGGATGAGGGATCCACTCATGTACAATATTCTATCTTGCACCACGAATCATGGAGCTTTCCACAGGAGCTGCTTCCATTTGTTGCTACCGCTTAAGAGAATTCCCTTGAGTAAATAGTCCTTTTTGGAAGTCATAGTTATAAATCAGATATACTTAACAGAATTGTTGTATGAATTGAGATCAGAAGTTTGTATTAAAACTGAACTAATATTGCAGAATTATCTAAGTTATTGAATGCAGAAATGATACGGTCTAGGCTGTATTTATAAAGTACTTACATTCATGGGCCTTAAGGCAATAAACAAATAAAACTAATAAAATATGCGGCCCAGTGCCTTATGTCCAGTGCCTAATAATATACAATGCTTTGTGTAATAAGGATGAACACAACCGACACTTCACATTTTATCTGCTCTTCTCAATTTAGGGTTAGGGTTTGTCACTTAACCCTAAATTGGCGATGAGAAAAAATTGCTCGATTCTCCTTCAACAGGACTTGAATTTGTAGTATGTCAGATGTTTCGGCTTCGTGTCTGAGAGCAGATGAAGCAGATCCGACTTTATCTCTTTGGCTTAAAGTTGTAAAGTTGAGATCTCTTTGTTGTGCCTGTCTTGCTTGAGCTTAACGATGCAGCTTGCAGATCGGTACCTTTTGTTGTTGAAAGAGGAGATTTGTGAGAGCTACAACTTTGAATCTACAGATCTTCTCGAAGGCAACAAAAATTGCTTGTTGATCATGCTTTGGTGAGAATATCTGCATGTTGATGGTATGATGGTATACAATTTACTTGTAATTTTCCCTTACTGGCTTGCTTTCGAACAAAATATATGTCTATTTCGATGTGCTTGGTCCTTGCGTGTTGAATAGGGTTAGCTGACATGTAAATCGAATATTGGTTATCACACCATATCGTAGCCTTAACGTCTGAATCTACTTATAACTCCTTGAGTAGAGACTGTAGCCATATAATCTCTGCTGTAGTGCTAGCAATATTTCTGTATGTGGCTTCAGTACTTGACTTTGATATGGTTGACTGTTTTTTTAGCTCCATGAAACTAGATTGTCCCCAACATAGATAAAGTATCCAACGACAGATTTCCTGTCTTCTGGATCTGCTGCCCAGTCTGAACCTGAATAGTCAGTAATCTTTAAGTCCTTGCTACCTTTAAGTGTGAGACCATAGTTGATTGTTCCCTTTAGATGGTGTAAGATCCTTTTCACAGCTTTCCGATGTGCAATCTTTGGATCCTGTAAAATTGAGAAACTTTATTAACACTAAATGCTATATTAGTCCTGGTTATGGTGGCATATGTATTGCTCCCGCAATACTCCTGTACTGCTTAATATTATTTATGCTTTCTATGACGGTTTCCCTGCACCATCAGACATTTCCCCGATGCCTGACTGGTATGGAACGGTCGTCAAAAGAAAGGGATTTGAAACTATGAATCACCAAGAACCTATAGTATATCTCCTAGCACATGGAGTAAAATATGATAATAATATAAGTTGATATAAAACAGACGAGGCAGTGCATAAGCTGAAAACTAAACCATATCCATCAGAGTAGCGGAATCCAAAATACAGCTTATGATCCAAACCATTATTACAACTTCAAAATACTGTCTCTAAAAAGAAAATAAAAGAGTCACACTAGTAATGCCCGAAGCAGAGACCAACAACAGCACAAGGAGAATATATGTATATGGTAAGTGGAAGCCTCCTGCTTGTCTCAGGACACTACCTAATATGTCTCTAGTCTGCTCGTTTAGGAGCACTCAGAGTAATAAGAAGAGACATAAAACTCTGGGTCAAACAAAAGTTTGGTATAAGCAAAAGCAGCAAAATAACACAATAACAGGTATAAATAATCATACCTGACCTGGACCTGCAACCAAAGAGTTAGCACAATAAGATGTACAATACTCTAAGGTAACACTAACATATAGTGTAAAAATGGGAGTGTGCGTGTCATGGTGATAGCAAACATCAAACATAGAAATCATCCTCACATCTCTCACTTAGTGCGTAAAGCATACGATATCCACCGCTTTGATCACCATATCCATTGGGGCCATGACAGAGTCCACTCCGTACAACTATTGCTACGACCACGTTGCCCTTTCGGGTCCTAATAGAGTCTAACTTCATATAACCTCTGACCCCACTACACTAGTCCATAGTCAATACCCATTCCCTCATTAGTGAACCAAATTTGTGGATATCGATAACCCCTTTGCACACGTCCCGTAGCAAAGCCCAACTCTATAAGTTAACTTGTCGATTCCCATTTGGATCCTGAGCCATAACTTCTCATTTGGACTTTCTTTGCATCTCTGGTTTTGGTCTCCTCCAGTTCGGTTCGGTCTCCATTCGATTCGTGAGTTTGGGAAGCAGGCGGTTTGGAATCATCATTGGTGTGGGGTCGTGATTACCCTACCGGGTCGGGTCGTGCCATCTCATCCGGTCAGGTAGTGCCATTTCATCGGGTCGGATCGAACTCCTCCACCGGTTCGGGTTGTTCCATCTCACCGGGGTCGGGTTGAGTTCCTCCACCTGTTCGTGGGTCATGCTTCTTCCACAGGTCGGTCATGGTTCGTGAGCTCCTTCAGGGTCGGGTCGTAAGCTCCTCTCCAGGTCGGGTCGGTTCGTGGGGCACTGTCTGGATCTGTTCGTGGGGTCTTCGGGTGCGAGCGGATCGGGTCGAGCCTTTTGTCTTGAGCAGGCGCCTCGTGGAGCTCTTCAGGCGAGCAGGTCGGTCTTGGTGAGCACGAGCCAGTTCGGTTCGGGAAGCCCGATCCAGTTTCCTACACCTCCTTCCAGTGAGCTGTTTACGCCACATGACGGCATTTCCGACCATTCTAACTTTACTAAACAATCACAAAACATACCAAATAGTAATAACAACATATGTGTTCAATCAAAAAGATCAAAACATCAATCACATAGGCTATTTTAGATCAAACATACCCAAAACCATGATTTTTCCCTTAACCATGTTTAACTATTTCTAACAATCGGATTAACAGACTTAATTCAAATTAACCCAAATTTATACTAGTGACATAAAATAATATTTTAGAAGTTTTACGTATTTTCCATATTTTTCTGAGTCATAATTTCACTAATTATCACTAATCACCCATAATTAGTGAATAAACATGTTAATCACTCACCTTATCCACAAATGAATGTTATAACTGAAACATATATTTATTTGGCATGGATTCCTATGTAGTGCAACATCTCCAACTCTGATTTGGTGTTAATCCGATATGATTTGACCTAGATTTAATCAATTAGTGATTAGAAAGCAATTAGAGAGAGATTTAGAAGATGGAGACCATGATTAGGATTAGAGGAATGTTTGTAGCAGCTAGAAAAATGAAAGAAGATGATTCTCTAACTCCTTTCAGCCTTCCCATAACCCTAATCCCGAAATGGGTTATGGGGCTAGCTGCTAATCACCCTATTAAGCGCGATTAGATTGTTTTTCCATCTTCAAATATTATTTCAGACATATCTCCCAAACGGTAAGTCCGTTTGATTAATATGACCACTCTACGGAAAGGTAAACCATCATCCAAATCCAATTGAAGTGGTTTCAGGTCAAAAATCCTTACCAATAAAAAGTTATAGGCGAAACAAGATTCATTAGGGGAAATACGGTTATTTAAAATTTGGCAAAAATCGTGAATGTGGGAAATGACCCCAGTAGTCGTTTCCCAAAGTTACACAACCATATGACTTCATAAGAGAATAAAGTAAACAATCTACGATCATCCAATACGTAGAATGCGGGTCGTTACACTTTCTTCCCTGTATTTAGAAAAATGTTGGCTTGAATTCATGGGTGTTGGCTGTGTCTTTTCTTCATACATCTCAGTTTTAAATAATAATTCCAACTTCTATGCCTAGAAAGTATGATATATCACCCAGAGCTTTGATGGAGAATTCTTCATTGAGATAAATTGTAATCTACTTTATTTCAGCTTCATCACTACTTGTAATAATTAAGTCATCAACATATATTAAGATGTGCATAGTTGAACTGTTACAGATTTTAATAAACAAGAAATTATCATATTTTGTGGATTGATATCCCATCTTTGCAAGTGGTGACTTAAGTTTGTCGAACCAGACCCTTAGGGACTGTTTTAATCCATAAATTGCCTTGTTTAGCTTGCATACAAGTCTTAAATCTTACACATAACCCTCTGGTTGCTGCATGTAAACTTCTTCCTGCAATACTCCATTAAGAAATGCATTGTTAATGTCAAAATGCTTTATATTCCACTGATATTTCAATGCAATAGAAAGAATTAGCCTTATAGTTGATGGCTTGACAACTGGAGAAAAAGTTTCATTATAGTCGAAGCCATATTCTTGAGTATATCCTTTAGCAACTAATCATGCTTTGTATCTATTTATAGTTCCACCGAGATTTTTCTCGAGTTTAAAAGTCCATTTACAACCAATTAAATTATTATGGTCTGGTTTGTGTACAAGTTTCCAAGTCTTGTTTATAGATAGAGCCTTGAATTCATCATCTATTGCTTTTTTCTAGTTATTGTCCCTTGCTGCTTGACCATAGGTAACTAACTGGTTCTTCAGTATTGTTAGTTGCATTATATGCCTCTGGTTTGAATATCCCACTTTTAGCTATGGTTGTCATGTTTTGACCAGTGTGAGTAGGTGGTTGATTGAATGACTAATTTGATTGTGTAGCAGCATTGTCTACAGCTGTTGGTAAGCTAGTGTTTGTATTATTCCTTTGATTTTCAGCTTGTTAACTTTTAGAATTGACACTGGTATTCCCTTCTACATTTGCAAGTGAAGGTGGTGCAGGGATGGATGGCTCATTAATATCTCTACTTGACTGACTTGGGACAGTAGACGATGACTCTTGAGTAACCGCGGTCACTCCTTCATTAACATTATGTTGTGGACCAAAACATTCTGGTATTGGAGGTACACTTTTAAGAGTGTTATACACCTTATTTGTTTTCTTTATATCAGTTGAACTATAGGGAAAATTACTTTCATTAAAGACAACATGCCTACTTTTAAAAAAAAAAAAAATCCCATTTTCATCAATGCATCTATACCCTTTCTGCCTAATAACATACCCTATAAAAATACAAGGTTTTGACTCGAAATTTAATTTGTTTGCCCTGTAAGGTCTTAGATATGGGAAACATAAATATCCAAAAGTTTTTAAACTATGATAATAAAGTTTGACATCATATAATTTTTCTAAAGGGCTGATATCTTTTAATACTTTTGATGTCCTTATATTTATTAAATAGACAGCAATGTTAAAAGATTCGGACCAAAACTTAAGTGGCATTAAAGCCTGTGATAATAATGTCAACCCTGATTCTATAATGTGCATATGCTTTCTCTCAACAATACCATTTTGTTCAGATGTGTATGGACATGTTATTCTATGTATAATTCCCATATCTTTAAAATAATTACTGAGACAATTGTATTCGGCTCCACCATCAGATTGAATGACTTTAATATTAGTACTAAACTGATTTTTAATCATGTTAATATAGCTGATCACAATATCATAGGCTTTAGATTTGCATTTTAAGAAATACATCCAAGTTTATCTTGAATATGCGTCAACAAAAGATACAAATATTTGTACCCATAATCAGTAAAAACAGGAGATGGTCCCATAAATCAGTGGTAACCAGATCAAAAGGTTTATTATAAGTAGTTAGGGAATTATTGAATGGCAACTTATGATTCTTGCCCATTCGACAATAAGTGCAGACATATGGTAGGCTAATATTATCACAAGAAATATTATTTTTACTGAAAATGTTTTTAATTGTATTGACATTGGGATGACCAAGTGTGACGACCGCCCACAATCCCTGCACTAAACAAGAGGATAATGCATTGAAAGGTGTGCCAGGTAGCTATCGGCTATCATCAAGGTAAGGTAACAATAGCAGAACCTGTCGTAAACTCACAACGCAAGGATAAAATATAATAGGACATATACAACAAGTAATGATAGTAAAGCAGAAAACACTAAACTTTCATGACAACTAGAAAGTAATTCCCATACACATGGATAACAGCGATAGTGTTTGTACAATTTGCCTCACTACAACACTCAGAGAAATAGAAAAAAGTGGAAATACAAATATTAGATAGTAGATAAAGTAATACGCCAGCCTCCTGCTCGCCTCTAAATAGCAACATCGTCCTCACTAAGGTATCACCTGCCACCTAGTCTGCCTATCCAATCAATTGGATGAACAACCCAAGGTAACAAGAGGGAAACATAAAATCTTTAGTCAGACAATAGTCTTAGTGAGCGATAAAATAGTTAACAAACATCATCAATAAAGTACATGAGAATGGGTAAACAAGAATACAAGTTTACCCAACTCCAGAGAAGAACATACACCTGTCTTCCCCACACCTGACAGTGATAGCCTTTACGATTTATACATCCAAAGGAACAACAATTCAACCATGATAATAAGAATAGCCATTCATACATGGTAACATCCACTTATATCTCACAGAAGCTACCCTCATCGAACTCATCATCCCTCAAGCATAAGCCCCAGAGGCCGAAACCAATATCAGACAAGCACGCAAAGAACACCTCATACGAAGTCGGCTAATCTCCGGGAGATGGTACAATCAATGCAACAAAGCATTCAAGCGTCTATGACTGACTCTGGCTATCACTTCCGACCATGATTTGAAACCATCATTAATCGTATGACTGGCTAAACAATTTTCCATCAACTGTCAAGGACCATACTCGATGCCTTGGTTCTAGCAAAAACCCCACTCGCTATACACAACGCGTGTCTAGGCCATACACGACACCCAGGACTCGACCTACAACCAGTCTTTCCATGGTACCCCTGCTTTGAGCCGGCTAGAACCTAGGACAACGATAATTCCTTGGCCTTCTCATCTCTAGTCGTTATCAATTACAACTATTCATAAGCTCAAAACACTTTAGAGTGATCCTTTCGCATGAACTCAATGCATCCTTAAGTTGTCTCCACATTCATCACATCTAATGAACAAATCACCTCACTTCATCATTCCCCATTGAATTCACTACGAAGTCACCACATCATTGAGCCAAGTTGCACCACTACGCTGCGGCTAGGGTTCAGGGGGTTGCCCCGGAAAAATATTTTTCAAGACCTTTTTTTCAAATCCGAGTCATACCTGAAAAATAAAATTTTCAGAATTGGCCCTAAGCGATCGACCCATCACGGTGCTCTACCGACCAGAGCGACCGACCCTTCATACTTCTAGAACCAACCAGGGTGACCGACCTATGGTGACCGGTCCATGGAGTGAACGACCCCATACTGTTCTCGATCAAGCCAAGCTTGACCCCTCTTGGTGTGACCCAAAAACCAGCTCGATCAAACCAACTCTATTCTGGCTCGCTCGACCCCGTGCTCGACCGACCCTTGCTCGAGCCTTGACTTGCTCGACCGACCCCGTCCTCTCACGTACGACCGATCCCCAGTCTTATCTTGTTCTCCAAGACATACACCATGGTGCGATCGACCGACCTACTATGAACGACCCAAAACCTGCACCATCCCAATGCAACTCCAATTTCGACCAAAACTTCTCCAATTGACACAATTGATGAAATATACCTGTCCAATTCATTCAATTCATTCAATTCAACCACAAACATGTGATGAAACTACTAACAACATGAAGCTGATAATTATCGTCAAAATCATACAATTTCACCAAAAACCAAAATAAATGAACATATGATCTAAATTGCGGATCTAACTTGCATATACATATGAAATGGCATAAGAATTACCAGTTTTAAACATGCTTACTAGATCATAGGGGGATTCATGTGAGAATGGACTTGTTATTGTGTAGATCTATGGTAAAACACTTGAATTTGATGAAAAACATGGTCAAACACTCATATACTTCGTTGAATCCATGTGAGAGATGTAAATCACTCACCAGTTCTCCAAAACAAAGCAAAAATGGTGAAAGATGAATCCGGACAGCGGAGATCTTGCATTAATCTACTCGATTTGATGAATTTGCCTTTGAAAAGATGTAGATCTAGCCTCAATGGTGTAGATCTTCAATTTCCTATGCTTAAACTTTGATTTTAACGGTGGAAAGTTGTTGGAGGAAGGAGGAACAGAGGCCACCCAATAAGAGAATGGAGAAACTAAACCATTTTCCATATTCCCCACCCCCTGTATATAGTTTTCCACCAGCCCACTAATGGGCCTTCTCAAATCAGCCCATTAAAGCTTCAAGATCCTGAACAACCAACTGAAAAACCTTAAAATAGTGATTCCTCCCAAACTGTTGAGCCAAAACTTTAATGTAACCACTCTACGGAAAGGCATCATCATTTCCTTTCCAAGGGCATAGATCTCACCCTCTGATTCAACCCGAGTCAAAAGTTATACCCTATACAAGACTGACATAGGCAAAATGGTCACAAACAAAATTGGTAAAATTATGGACATGTCTCACATCCTCATAAGCAACATATTAAATTATGAGAGTGATCCGTCCCTCTAGGAATAAAATAAAAATAATTTACGATCTTCCGATATGCAAAATGCGGGTTGTTACACCAAATTTGTAATGCCAAAGGTCGAAAGTACCTAAACTATCACTATTTTGACATATTACAGGACTGTTGCATTGGGTCTTTGCTGCAGAGTTGATGTAGTCATTAAATCTGAACTTGTAAAGCCCATTGACTGTATTACCCTGCAATAACACATCACTATTCAAAATGTCTTTTACTAAATAGTATTTAGGAAAGAACTCAAAGTAAACATTGTTGTCTCTTGCAAATTAAGACACACCAATTAAGTTCTTTTTAATTTTAGGAACTCTAAGAAGATTATGTAAGTACAATTGTTTCTTTCCTCCAATTATAGCACTACCAGTATGAGAGATTTTTATGCACTTACCGTTCCCCATGCTTATAGACTGTTTACCTATGTATCCCTTGTTCTCAAGATTGAGGTTGTCCAAATTGTTTGCCATATGATTTGCTGCTCCTAAATCTGTATACCAATTATCGTCTTGAATTGTTTCTATTCTTGCACATTCAGTTTGATTGTGTCGTTGTTATCACCATGACCAGTTGATTCAGTATTTGCCTGAAATAAATTGACATTAGGATTGGATATCTTTTGATTATTTTCACCTTGATTTTGCATGGATTTGTTGTCAAATCTGTAACAAAATTTGAACACAGTGTGGCCTATTCTCTCACAAATCTGGCACATGGGTTTGTAGTTGTTAGACCACCTGTCTCTTCCTGTGCATCTACCAGTAAATTCTCCTCTTTGACTGGAGTTATTGTTTCTAGGATTATTTTTTCCATGACCTCTGTTACTTGTAGCAGCATATTTCAGTATGTATTCACTGCCACCTGACTTTCTGTTTTCAATTCTTGCTTCATGAGCAAGAATCATGGGCACGGACATCATCTAAAGGGAGAGTGACCTTTTGAGAGGTAACAATAGTAGTTACTGCTTCATACTTAACATTTTAAACCCATTTAATAGGTACGAAACATAGTATGATTCCTCAACATTACTAATAGCTGCTTTTAACATATCACATATGTTTTTAACTTTGGCTAAATATTCACTCATACTCAAATTTTCTTTTCTTCAGTTATACAATTGCCTTTCATAGTGTAAGGCTTTGGCTTATGAATGTATGTTAATTTTTTTCCTATAGTTAGCCATATTTGATTGGTAGTCTTATAGCCTACAACACGAGATATTGGACTTATGGAAGATAATAACTAAGCACTGATAAGTCATTCTTTCCTATAATACTTATTTTATTCCTCATTACTTACTAGGTTATTGGCAGTGTCAGAAATGAATTTAGGTGGAATGGATATTGTTCCAAGAACGTATCCTTCTAATCTATATCCTTGTATTGCAGTCTCCACTTGAAGTCTCCAAAGCAAATAGTTGGTTTCATTGAGTTGAATGGTGATCAACTGGCTTTATGGGCAGATACCAGTCTTGATTAATTGTTTAGAGACAGTCCCTTGTGAGGCATTGGAATTAGAAGAAGGTGCAAAATTGTTGTCTTGTGCCATGAGCTTCAACAATGATGATGCACAAATGTAAAAGATACGAGGTAAACAATTTCCGACCTTACAATTTTGAACTGAAGATTAGCAGTGCATAGATTCACAGTCAAGAAGACATTTCTTGATTGCTTTTGATGATGAAATCACTGATTTTCACTAAGATTTCAATAAAACCTTGATTTTCTAAAAACTTTCCTGAATTATACTTCTTGACAGTGAACACCTTGCTTTCTTTGATCAATTGTAAGTGATTCAGGGTTGTCTTACCTCAGTTTGATTGATGAAGTGCAGTTGCAACCATGAATTTGGTGAGGCACTGTATTTTATTAATCAAACAAACTCAGATGATGAAATTCGAACAATTCTTTATGAATTAAAGATCCACGTGATGAAATCTTGCAGATGGAATCTTCTTAAATCACCACAATGAATGAACTTCTGGTGATTTGCAACAGAATTGATTTAACACTGCTTTGATATCAAGTTCGAAATCAGATATATTTAACAGAACTGTTGTTTGAATTGAGATCAGAAGTTTGTATTAAAACTGAACTGATACTGCAGGATTATCTGAGTTACTGAATGCAGATATGATATAGTCTATGTAACACCCCACCTCCGCCAATGCCACTCTTGCAAGTACACTAGCTTTGGAGGGGCGTTAAACAAGGTAAACATGCATGCAGATATCACAAGACAGAACATATAAGTAAAAAAGAGTAGTAAAGCAGCGGATAAAACTAACATTTCAAAACCATAGTCAAGTTACATCAAAGTACTTGGTCATTATTTTCCCACAAAACAAAGTCTAGAACATAAACTGAAAACTGAAAAAAAAACATAAAGTAACTATCCCCAAAGTAGAATAAAGCCATAGCATGCTCAAGTCCAAACCGTACATGAGCTATCCAGAAAAGCAGCTAAAGATCCAGCTAGGTACCAGTGTTCCCACCCTGCAAACCTAGGGGGGGAACGGAAGAAAAGAGGTGAAAGAAAATGGGTCAGTCAAAAAGACTGGTAAGTCCTATCTACTATTAGTATAAAAACTAATAAAGTTAACTGGACATGTAAAGCAGAGATGAAACATAGGGTGATAACTGGCATGGTGAAGAGACATATCAAGTGTGGCATCGCATATACAAGGTTAAGTTGCACCAAGTGTGTACTAGTAATCTATGTCAAGTATCAACAAGAAAAGATCCCTTGGCACAATCTTGGCCCAACATCCCGAGATGACCTAGATCAAGGTCCAACAACACGGTCTAGTCGATCGGCTCCCTAAAAGCCTAACTCGTCAAGTGTCGGTGTCATACGGCCCAACCACGAAGTGTAGTCAAACTGTGCTAGGTCCACCCTAGGGTGTATCAAGCCCTAGGGTGCCAACCACGGACACACATCAAGCACACACAGTCTAAACCTACTGGTGCCCGTGTCTACTTTTTCAACTCCGGACTATGTGCACGACCATAGTCCGCCTGAACCCACACCGGCGCACCTACTCAGCCGTCGTTTTGGTCGCTTACATGTCAGCCCAGTAATCGTGCCCCACCCTAGCCTAGTCCCTAGGGTATCATGATACAACCAAGAGGGTTACTGGTGAAAAGGACCACGTAACTAGGGTTTATAACGAGTTAAATGTGGTTAACCCTATCCAATCAAGTATCAAGTTGGTTAAGTGTACCCAAGGTTCATGACTTAACCCCGTCAACCCATCGTGTTTAATTGGTTAAGTATTCAAGTGGTCCATGTCTTAACCCTACCATGTGGCATTAATTAATTTAATGCACCCAACATCTCACATTAGACCTTGTTGTGGTTACTAGTTAAGCCGGGCGGGTCCGGGTAGCTTTACACCACAACTTAGTCTAACCTCGGGTTTCAAGTGCGACATGACCAACTACTCACATTGGGTCCTATTGCTTGTAGCCACTAGTTAAGCCGGTCGGTTCCGGGTAGATTTATGCTACAAACTCAACCCAACCTCGAGTTGGCCACACTCATATTTTCTAAGTGTCATGTCCATTATTATGTTTACAAACATAATCACAAGTCAATGTTCATGTCATATTTTAAAATCATGTTTTCATGTCATTAATATTACCCAAACCCAACGCATTCCCATCGCATGTACGTTTCGCAAAACATAACATAGATCAAAAGAGGGAACTTGGCAAAACATGACAAAAAGGCCATAAGGTAATAAGGTTGGCCACAAGTTAAACATGGTGGCATATGAGGCATAAATATGTTCATTTAAACTTGCATGTTGCATTATGAGCCTCAAAACATGCATAACATTCAAACTTAGCGAATAGGTGAAACATGATCATAAATGGCATAGGATGATAGCTAGCGATTCGCATATAGCACCATATGCAAGATAACATAAGGTTTATGAGAGATCATGAACTTGCATATTACATTGTAAGCCTCAAAACATGCATGATATCAAACTTTAGCAAATAGGTGAAACATGATCATAGATGACATAGGATGATAGCTAGTGATTCGCATATAACATCATATGCAAGATAACATAAGGTTTATGAGAGTTTCTATGTTGCTTTATGCAACATTTCCAATCAAAGCTCATAGCTTTCTATGCATAAGGTCAAGGTGATAGCTTTACAAACATGCATAGAATAAATCTATGCATGACATGATAGAATCAAAGCACATATCATACTTAGGCCCAAACTCAAACTTGCAACATGTCATATTTAACTTCATAGTTAGAACCTAAGAGTAGTATAGGGCTTACAATGCTTATGAAGACTTATAAAATATAAATAAGATTGAGACGAAGCCACTAGCAACTCTAAAGATCCCCAAATAGCAAGCTTCAATGAAAACCCTTGAGAAATAAGAAGAAGATCCTTGCTTTGATGAAGAAAGATTGAACTTTTGGCCTTGAATCAAGCTTAGAAACTCTCAAACAAGCTTAGGAACTCTCATATGAATGAAGATGGAGGCTATGACAAGAGGGTGGAGGCCATGATTAAACATTTTGGCATAGTTTAGTTGTAGGATTGATTTATGATGACTTAGGCTAGGTATTAGGGTCTTTTTATAGATGATTAGGTTAGTTTAGACCATAGGATTAACCCTAATTCAGATCTGGGCCATCAATTCACGTCACTAGCCTCCAAACATGTCTTGAGAAACAAGTCAGGTGCACCTAGGCCAGACTGGCCGACCACCCAAGTCGACAGGGGTGTCGACTGGGCAGTCGACACAGCCTGGGGTGTGTCGGCTCCCAAGTCGACTCCCCAGTCGACTTGGGAGTGGCGGGATCTTTTCCCGCCTATCCTGCCCAGCTGAATTTGAAATCTGTTTTTGAATTTGAATTTTCTGAAAACTTCCATGGGCCTTAACTGGGTCATACGGACTCCGATTTTCGAAAACTCGGACTCTATTTCGCGTATTTTTCCGAGACGAACGCAATGGCACAGCCCGTTTCCCTTGATTCAGATTTTATCATTGAATTCTGCCTTGATTTATGTTATAACTTGTTATTCTAAATATGGGTTGTTACATCCTCCCCCACCTTAAAGGATTTCGTCCCCGAAATCTCTAAGTTAGGAAGAACGTATCCTACCATCCATCATCCGTCTACTCAAAACATCATCCACGTGCAGTCAATGTCCTTAACAAATTCTAAATGCGGTATGATTATATGCAAAGGTGTGTGTATATGTACTTATCTAATGCAAAATCAGGCGGTTACTGATCCAGTAGACCCCCTTAATGCAAAGTATGTTAGTGAAATGAGTCCATATGTATGCAAAATCCTAACATAATTTATAATCCCTACATGAGTGCACATAACATTCATCCATATGCAACATCCACATGATATCATAACAAGTTTCATCCATGAATAAGTATAAGCACTCATGCATATGCAATATGAAAGTGTGTGAGCCGATCTTAGTGCCTAATGTGTATCATGCATCCACGAGTATCCACTTGCAAACACTTGCAACCACTTGCAAACATCAAGCATAACATGTTTCAAATACATGTTTCATCCAAAGGGTTTCTACCTAAGGTTCTCATGACAAGGTTAACGAGATAACAAGATAAACAGGATAAACATGGATAGCAAAAAGAAAGATATGCTAATTAGGAAAGGAGATTGAGAATGTACCCTCAAAAAGGAATGGATAAAGCCCACGCATCTTCTCCTCGGTTTCCCAAGTTGCATCTTCATTGGCTTCACTCCACTGAACTTTCACCAATTTGACTTCTCGATTCCTTAGCTTCTTGATATCTGTTCCCAAGATACGAATCGGAGCTCTCCTCAAGGTTGCCTCTTTCTCTACCTCCACGTCTTCAAGAATGCTTGGTTCAACCACCTCAGCAGACTCATGTAGGCACTTTCGGAGATGCGAGACATGAAAGACATTATGCACTCCGGCTAGCTTCTCGGGCAATTCCACCTTATAAGCCATCTTTCCAATTCTCTCTATGATAGGGAAGGGTCCTACGAACCTTGGTGCCAGCTTCCCAACTGCTCCAAAACGAACCACATTACGCAAAGGAGAAACCTTCACGAAAACCATGTCTCCCTCTACGAATTCCAAATCTGTCCTTCGCTTGTCAGCATAGGATTTCTGTCTGTCTTGGGCCGCTTTCATCCGTCTTCTCACCAATTCAACTTTCTCGGATGTGTCCCGTATCATATCGGGCCCAAGTATAAGCCTATCCGTTGTCTCCCACCAACAAGATGGTGACCTACACGGCCTCCCATACAAAGCTTCAAATGGTGCCATCCCTATGCTGGCTTGATAGCTATTATTATAAGCAAACTCTACAAGAGGAAGGTGGTCTTACCAAGTACCACCAAAGTCAAGAACACAAAGCCTATAAAAGATCTTCTAGCACTCTATTCACCCTTTCGGTTTGGCCATCCGTCTGGGGGTGATAGGCTGTACTCAGATTCAATCGCGTACCCATCGCTTCTTGCAAACTATTCCAGAACAGGCTAGTCAAAATTGGGTTACAATCGCTAACTATGCTAGAAGGAACTCCATGCAACCGCACTATCTCTTGAAGATAAATAGATGCTAGCCATGATGCGGTCCTCTTGCTCTTCACTGGGATGAAATGAGCACTCTTCGTAAGTCTATCAACTATGACCCATATGCTCGTATTCCCTTTCCTTGACCTAGGCAATCCATCCACAAAATCCATAGAGATACTTTCCCACTTCCATTGCGGGTCCTCCAATGGATGTAATAGCCCACCGGGTTTCTTCGACTCGGCTTTCACTTGTTGGCACACTATACACTTTGAAACATACTCTGCCACATCTTTCTTCATTCCAGCCCAGAAGAAAATGCGCTTCATATCCCAATACATCTTATCTCCTCCAGGATGTATAGTCATCTTCGAGTGATGTGCTTCTGCGAGAACTTTATGCACCAAGTCTCCCACTTGTGGAACACATAGCCTTCCATCACGCCTTAGCCAACCCTTGTCATCAATAGTATATCTAGCAAGGTGACTAGACGTCTCACCACGAATCAACTTGTCCATGATCTCAACTATCCGCGGGTCTTCCTTCTGTGAAGTCCCTACTTGATTAAGAAGTGTGGGTCTAAGCTCAAGGGATGCTAATGAACCCGTCATCGACTCAACAGCCGTCGTGAAATCAAAGGTTGCCAAGAACTCTAAGTTCTACATCTCAATAAACAAGGGACTCAAAGTCAACCTCCTTCTGCTTAGTGCATCTGCCACAACATTACCCTTGCCCGGGGTATAAGCTATCTCGAAGTCATATGATGCCAAGAATTCCATCCACCTTTGCTGCCTTAGATTCAGATCTTTCTGCGAGAAGAGGTACTTGAGTGACTTGTGATCAGTATACAACTCAAACCTTTCGCCTAGAAGATAGTGGCGCCAGGATTTGAGTGCAAAGACGATCACCGCCAACTCCAAATCATGAGTGGGGTAGTTCTTCTCATGAACTTTAAGTTGCCTACCCCCATAACATATTGCTCTTCCCTCTTGCATCAGAACATCACCTAACCCCGTGCCACATGCATCGGTGTACACGGTAAACATCTTACCACTATCGGGTAATGCCAAAACTGGAGCTGTGGTAAGGGCTCTCTTGAGCCTTTGAAAAGCAAGCTCACACTCTAAGTCCCATGAAAAGACTAAGTTCTTCTTCGTCAACTTAGTAAGAGGGGACGAAATCTTAGCGAAGTCTCCGATGAACTTCCTAAAGTAGCCCGCCAGACCGAGAAAGCTTCTTACTTCGGTTGCATTCCTAGGAGTCTTCCAGTCTTGAACCACAACCACTTTCGTGGGATCCACCGCTATGCCCTGCTTAGAAACTATATGTCCAAGAAACCGAACTTCCCTTCTCCAAAAATGACATTTGGAGAACTTGGCTTTCAACTGATGCGCTCTAAGTGTATCCATCACTTCCTTGAGATGCCTAGCATGCTCTTCCTCATCCTTTGAGAAGATCAGGATATCATCCACGAAGACAACAACAAACTTGTTAAGGAACTCCCTGAACACCCTACTCATCAAATCTACGAAGTAGGCGGGTGCATTAGTCAAACCGAATGGCATGACAAGCCATTCAAAGAATCCATCTGGAGTCCTAAACGCAGTTTTATCAACACTATCCTCAGCCACTCTAAGCTGATGGAATCCGGTGGCTAGATCGAGCTGAGAGAAAACAGAAGCACCAACAAGCTGGTCAAAGAGGTCATCAATCCTCGGTAATAGGTGCCTATTCTTCTTTGTCAGCTTGTTCAACTCTCGATAATCAACACATAGACGAAGCGAACCATCCGCCTTAGTAGTGAATACCACCGGAGCACCCCATTCAGAAATTCTTCGCCTAATAAATTTTTTCTCAAGCAGCTCCTTGATTTGCTTACTGAGCTCTCTTCTTTCTCGCGGGGCCATGTGCCTAACGGGCAATGATACTGGCTTGGCATTATCAACAAGATAAATGCGAAAATCTATCTCTCGTTTAGGGGGTAACCCCTTAACCTCTTCAAAGACATCAGGATATTCTCGAACCACCCTTACAGATTGCAGATCATTGATGGACGAGTCAAGAGATTCAAGATAACATAACATGACGGGATCCAGCAGGTTGCAAGAAATCTCTAGGGTATTACCGAGGCGAGTCATGAGCCTCACCACCCTATGCTCACAATCGAGAATGGCTCCATAACTGGACAACCAATCCATGCCCAAAATCAACCCGTATCCCGTGAACCCGAGAACATAAGCATTACACGTGAATTCTACGGTCAAGATAGAAATCTTCAAATCCACACAAATCATAGATAAATGGGCGGAACCCCCAATTGGATTTGAAACACCGACGGGATCCTCAACTAGACTAGTACTTAGGTGCAAACTTTCAACAATGTCATAAGAAATAAAGTTATGCGATGCGCCAGAATCAAATAAAGTGCGAACAGGAAAGTCAGAAATATAAACAAGACTTTCTACAGAAATACTACCTCGGTCCTGAACTGGAGCAGTGTTGAGAGCATGCACTTGCCCTCCAGAAGGTCCTGCACGCTGAGTCTGCCCTTGCCCTTGTCCTTGCTTCTTGGGGCAATCCTTGCTAAGGTGTCCAGGCTCTCCACAGTGAAAGCATTCGCCCAACTTCCTCTTCTTCTTTCTGCAATCTTTGGCTATGTGCCCAACAATCCCACAGAAGTTGCATTTTCTTGGGTCCTTTGCCTTGGCCTTGTTGCCCTTGTTGTTCTTGTTGTTCTGATTGCTCTGATTTCCTCCCCACTTGGAGTCCATCTTCTTGGTTTGAGTCTCATTAGTCTTGACTTCCTTCTTGCCATTCTTATCGTCTCCTTGAAGCAATGCCATGTCTACTAGGCCTTCAAAAGTGGCCCCCATGGGTATATGAGATAGGGCTAAACCTTGTAATGGCTCATTCAACCCTCGTGCAAAGCGTAAAGCCTTCTTCTGGGGAGTATTAACCATGTCCAAACCGAATCGAGCGAGCTAGTTAAACTTATTCACATACTCCCTCACTGTCATGTCCCCTTGCTTCAAAGATATAAACTTCTCCAATTGCAGATTCGCCTCAGCTGATGATAGAAACTTAAGTCCAAACCTCGTCCTAAAGTCGGCCCAAGTCTCTATTGGCCTAGTAGCATTGGTGACCTCCCACCAATAAGCAGCTTCTTCTTTTAATAGCCATGCTGCCAATAAAACCTTTCTACGGTCTTCCACATCAAAGATGGCGAAGAGATCTTCAGTTTCTTTCAACCAATTTCGCGCCTCAACAAAAGTCTCCGTCCCAATAAAATTCTTGTCACCCATTGCCTTAAAGTCTTTGCAAACCTTTGCGAAATCTGCTTGTGGATGCTGAGGAGGAGGAGGAGGAACCTCAGTTACGGTGGGGGTATTTGCTGGGCCCGCATCGTTGGCCCTAGCTTCCAAGTACCTCCGGAACCATCCGGGGATGGTCACTCCCTCGGGAAGGTTAAGATCGGCCATGCTGAAAAAGGAAAAGATAGATTTAGAACGAGGAAACGAAGGATAGTGCTAATAGCTTTTGGGGAATAGCCTTTTAAAATAACTAGACTTTTCTTGGAAAATACTTAATTGGTTTTGAAAATAGTTTTCCAAAAAGGTAAGTTTTAAAAACACTTTTGCTCAAATCTTGTAAACCTTATGCTCTGATACCAAATGTAACACCCCACCTTCGCCAATGCCACTCTTGCAAGTACACTAGCTTTGGAGGGGCGTTAAACAAGGTAAACATGCATGCAGATATCACAAGACAGAACATATAAGTAAAACAGAGTAGTAAAGCAGCGGATAAAACTAACATTTCAAAACCATAGTCAAGTTACATCAAAGTACTTGGTCATTATTTTCCCACAAAACAAAGTATAGAACATAAACTGAAAACTGAAGAATAAAACATAAAGTAACTATCCCCAAAGTAGAATAAAGCCATAGCATGCTCAAGTCCAAACCGTACATGAGCTATCCAGAAAAGCAGCTAAAGATCCAGCTAGGTACTAGTGTTCCCACCCTGCAAACCTGGGGGGGGGGGGAAACGGAAGAAAAGAGGCAAAAGAAAACGGGTCAGTCAAAAAGACTGGTAATTCCTATCTACTATTAGTAATAAAACAAATAAAGTTAACTGGACATGTAAAGCAGAGATGAAACATAGGGTGATAACTGGCATGGTGAAGAGACATATCAAGTGTGGCATCGCATATACAAGGTTAAGTTGCACCAAGTGTGTACTAGTAATCTATGTCAAGTATCAACAAGAAAAGATCCCTTGGCCCACTCTTGGCCCAACATCCCGAGATGACCTAGATCAAGGTCCAACAACACGATCTAGTCGATCGGCTGAATAAAAGCCTAACTCGTCAAGTGTCGGTGTCATACGGCCCAACCACGAAGTGTAGTCAAACTGTGCTAGGTCCACCCTAGGGTGTATCAAGCCCTAGGGTGTCAACCACGGACACACATCAAGCACGCACAGTCTAAACCTACTGGTGGTCGTGTCTGCTTTTTCAACTCCGGACTATGTGCACGACCATAGTCCGCCTGAACCCACACCGGCGCACCTGCTCAGCCGTCATTTTGGTCGCTTACATGTCAGCCCAGTAATCGTGCCCCACCCTAGCCTAGTCCCTAGGGTATCATGATACTACCAAGAGGGTTACTGGTGAAAAGGACCACGTAACTAGGGTTTCTAACGGGTTAAATGTGGTTAACCCTATCCAATCAAGTATCAAGTTGGTTAAGTGTACCCAAGGTTCACGACTTAACCCCGTCAACCCATCGTGTTTAATTGGTTAAGTATTCAAGTGGTCCATGACTTAACCCTACCATGTGGCATTAATTAATTTAATGCACCCAGCCTCTCACATTAGACCTTGTTGTGGTTACTAGTTAAGCCGGACGGGTCCGGGTAGCTTTACACCACAACTTAGTCTAACCTTGGGTTTCAAGTGCGACATGACCAACTACTCACATTGGGTCCTATTGCTTGTAGCCACTAGTTAAGCCGGTCGGTTCCGGGTAGATTTATGCTACAAACTCAACCCAACCTCGAGTTGGCCACACTCATATTTTCTAAGTGTCATGTCCATTATTATGTTTACAAACATAATTACAAGTCAATGTTCATGTCATATTTTAAAATCATGTTTTCATGTCATTAATATTACCCAAACCCAACGCATTCCCATCGCATGTACGTTTCGCATAACATAACATAGAACAAAAGAGGGAACTTGGCAAAACATGACAAAAAGGCCATAAGGTAATAAGGTTGGCCACAAGTTAAACATGGTGGCATATGAGGCATAAATATGTTCATTTAAAATTGCATGTTACATTATGAGCCTCAAAACATGCATAACATTCAAACTTAGTGAATAGGTGAAACATGATCATAAATGGCATAGGATGATAGCTAGCGATTCGCATATAACACCATATGCAAGATAACATAAGGTTTATGAGAGATCATGAACTTGCATATTACATTGTAAGCCTCAAAACATGCATGATATCAAACTTTAGCAAATAGGTGAAACATGATCATAGATGACATAGGATGATAGCTAGTGATTCGCATATAACATCATATGCAAGATAACATAAGGTTTATGAGAGTTTCTATGTTGCTTTATGCAACATTTCCAATCAAAGCTCATAGCTTTCTATGCATAAGGTCAAGGTGATAGCTTTACAAACATGCATAGAATAAATCTATGCATGACATGATAGAATCAAAGCACATATCATACTTAGGCCCAAACTCAAACTTGCAACATGTCATATTTAACTTCATAGTTAGAATCTAAGAGTAGTATAGGGCTTACAATGCTTATGAAGACTTATAAAATATAAATAAGATTGAGACGAAGCCACTAGCAACTCTAAAGATCCCCAAATAGCAAGCTTCAATGAAAACCCTTGAGAAATAAGAAGAAGATCCTTGCTTTGATGAAGAAAGATTGAACTTTTGGCCTTGAATCAAGCTTAGAAACTCTCAAACAAGCTTAGGAACTCTCATATGAATGAAGATGGAGGCTATGACAAGAGGGTGGAGGCCATGATTAAACATTTTGGCATAGTTTAGTTGTAGGATTGATTTATGATGACTTAGGCTAGGTATTAGGGTCTTTTTATAGGTGATTAGGTTAGTTTAGACCATAGGATTAACCCTAATTCAGATCTGGGCCATCAATTCACGTCACTAGCCTCCAAACATGTCTTAAGAAACAAGTCAGGTGCACCCAGGCCAGACTGGCCGACCACCCAAGTCGACAGGGGTGTCGACTGGGCAGTCGACACAGCCTAGGGTGTGTCGACTCCCAAGTCGACTCCCCGGTCGACTTGGGGAGTGGCGGGATCTTTTCCCGCCTATCCTGCCCAGCTGAATTTGAAATCTATTTTTAAATTTGAATTTTCTGAAAACTTCCATGGGCCTTAACTGGGTCATACAGACTCCGATTTTCGAAAACTCGGACTCTATTTCGCGTATTTTTCCGAGACGAATGCAATGGCACAGCCCGTTTCCCTTGATTCAGATTTTATCATTGAATTCTGCCTTGATTTATGTTATAACTTGTTATTCTAAATATGGGTTGTTACAGTCTAGGCTGTATTTATACAAATATTTACATTCATGGGCCTTAAGCCAATAGGCAAATAAAAACAAATAAAATACGTGGCCCAGTGCCTAATAATATCTGATGCTTTGTGTAATAAGGATGAACACAGCCGACACTTCATATTTTATCTGTCATCTAAGATTGCTCTGCCTTCCATCGCTTCATGCTAAGATGCACATGGCAAGCAAAATGGTGCATTGGTATGATCAACCCAACCATAGCAAGAAAACAGGACGTTGAAACATGGCATGTGTACATAAATGGGTTTGCCCGAGCTTACCTATGTAACAGAGACAGTTTGGACTACAAGGGTCATTTTGTCCTAGATTTGAAAAAAATTCATAACAGGGGGAGCTGGTTAACATAAATGGATCAGATATGGGAAATAATTGAGTTATGCCAAAATTGTGCACAGGTTGGATCGATTCAATCGAATCGGAGAAAATGGACGGTAGGACGTGTCCCTCACCTAAAAAGTAAATTGTACTTTAATGTCACATTGAATTTGTCTATATATTCTGACGTAAACATATTATCTTACTCAACTCAACGAAGTTCTCAACCAATTCGTACTCAACTTTGGAGCTTTCTTGAGATAAACTCTATCCCACTTCACCATTCAAATCAAAGTCATTGAAGAACTCCTCGTTGTTACTCCACATGGGTAGGATACTAGTTTGTGGTTAAGTTGAGGGACCAAAACACGTCATTGAAAAACCCCTCGTTGATTTCGTTTAGAGGGAGAATGAAGGCTTTAAGGAGCGTCGAGAAAGCTCACGGTGTTCGTGATGTACCCAGTTGAGAGTTGTCATGTTTACATGGAGCAATTGTGGAAGCATATGCGTAGATAGTCATTTTTGTTTCTTTGAGTGCTCCCTCGATTGGAAAGAAAGAAAACGACATCACCATATTTTTTTCCACTAATGATATTTTCATCCATGATATATTTTGATTTGGGGTTTCAACGTCCATCTAATTTTGTGTTTTGATGGACGAAATAAGAATTGGGATTCAAGAAGACAAGTTTGATTCCATTTCTCTTGATTTTCGATTCTTCTAGCATATCTCTTGAGCGACCAATGATATTCGATGTAGCAATACATGATTGTAGGCTTTGAATGAGGATATAATGAAAGGTAAAAAGTTTAAGAATTTTTTATGACAACTGTTGAATTTTCTATATTTTCCCTTGGTCAAAATAGAATTGCTAAAGAATTTATAGTCAAATTCACTCAAACAAATATAATCAAATTCAAGCTTCATTTGATTTATTTTCCATCGATCTCTCTTTAGTCTCTTACTAAAAACAAGATCTTAGTGTTACTCAAGATGCTATAAGATTAATTATACACAAAATCTGGAAATTGATTTTTATTTAAAATCTATTAAATTATACTTGGACAATCTTAGATGCACGTAGTAGCCCATAAAATCTAAATGAATATGCTTGTTGCACATTGAATCAAGCAAATATACGTAGAGACCTGAGAACCTAGATGGCATGTCTCGTAACCTCGAAAATCGACTTAGTATTGAAGATTGTTTTTTGAAAAGAAATATATACTTGAAATTGTATAGGACTAGATGTAGATAACTACAAACCAGTACAAAAATTATTGGTGTTCTCTCTCTAACTCTTTACATTATTTATTTATTTTGTGCTCTATTATCATTAAGTTTGAATTGTTAAGCATACAACTGGAAAGATTTAAAAAAATTCACAAAATTCAATAAATATTATTCGTCCCCTCTTCTAGTGTTATTTTAGCCTTTAGATCCGTACTTTTGCATCCTATACATCCTCCTTCTCAACATCCTATGTAGTAAATCCAGTGATGAATTATCTAATGCCCAGCTATTCTTTACTTCCTGGGGATGGTAGGTTGTAATGACTGACCAAACTCGATGTTAAATTTTAGTAACATGTCTGAAGTCTCAAGCTAGTGCAATACTTTTTTTAAGGGTCAACCCATCGACGCATTAATGGAATGGGCCCAAGAATATACTTTTAGTTTCCTTCAATAGTAAGCGAATTGCAAGTTTTTTCAATTTTTGATAGTTGTTCTCAGCCTTAATAAATTACTTTCTAATGTAATAGATGGATCATTGGATCCTTGCTACCGCACACCGTGCTTGGTGTGTATGTGGACAGTGCGAGGTATGAATAAATCCTCTCTTTCTACTAGTTTGGAAAGTATTGAAGGCATCTCCATGTGCCTTAGTGATTCCGTAAATCGACAAGGTTCTTTTTACACTTCTTTAACATGTTGAAAAATGGTTTGCATTTATCTATTGTTGTTCAGATGAACCGGTGCAAGGTAGCGATCTTCCCATTCAGCTTTGTACCGCCTTTATAGCAGAGGCCCTAACATTCCACAAGGCATGAATTTTCTATGGATTAGCGTCTATTCCCTTGCATTCACGATAACCCTAGGAATATTCCTAATGCAACTCTAAAAGAATATTTCAATGAATTCAAATTTATTACATACTATTATAAGGCTTTATATGTCTCTAAAAGGTCGTCCAAATGCTCTTGAGGTATCTGCGATTTCATGAGAATATCATCTATGAGTTCATCCATTGACTTTCTGACTTGAATCTTAAATATAAAATGAAAAATATCTTGTATGTATTTCTAGAATTCTTCAAACTAAATAGCATTACTAGATACCAGTATAATCCTAAATCAATTATGAAGCTAGATTTTGTTAATCCAATATATGCACTAGAATCTGGTTATATCTTTCGTTTGCGTCCATTAAATGAGATAAATTCATGTCCTATAACCAGAACTACATCTATCGTGGTTTATTGATAGTTATGATTTAGGTAAGCTTTCTTAAGGTCCAAGTAATTAACACATGCTTGCCATTTCCCCTTTGGTTTTTGACCAATACGGGGTTAATACTACTTCGAGGTATAGAGCATCACAGATAAATCCTTAAACAATGGCTTATCCACTTCTTCCTTTAGTGCAGTGAATTGCTTGACCCAAACTGCGTTCAAAGTAGATATAAAAAATATTTTTTACAATAGCTAAAAGCAATTGTGAAAATAACTTTTAAACTGCAATTGAAAGTTGTCAATAAGTCTTTTACAATTGCATGAAAAATTTGTAAAAGCAACTTTTGACAACTGCCGTAAACAGCTATAAGATAGACCTTCTCTATTACAACTGCGGATGCTTGTGGGAGCAAGTTGTAATTATATTACAACTGTTTTTGGTAGCTGTAAAGGGGTATTTCTTTTGTAGTGTGCCTTTCTGTTTCAACAATCTAGACATATGATCAATATTCGATGCACGACATGATGCCATTCAAGACACCCCGCAAAACTCAAAAAGCTTCCATGCAAACACATCCAAATTTCCTAGGCGGAAACTATACGATTTCTTTTACAATGAAATTTTGAGATAAGGTCCAATATTTAGTTTGATTTGGATGATCCTCATCATAAGAACATTCGCCATCAGTTCGGCTGATGTTGCCTGGTCTTTCCTTGTTTTTTCCCTGTGATCCACAGACTTATCGAAGCTTAGCACTCGATCCATGGGTCATGCTTTAATTCCTATGCTTATGGTTCTTGAATTTTGGATTTCTTACCACAATCATTGTTTTTTCTTAGTATTTTGCTTCTCTTAATTCTGCAACATA
The DNA here is from genome assembly GCA_030737875.1 of Allium sativum. Classification (NCBI taxonomy): domain Eukaryota; kingdom Viridiplantae; phylum Streptophyta; class Magnoliopsida; order Asparagales; family Amaryllidaceae; genus Allium; species Allium sativum. The sequence goes on from CM060927.1 coordinate 52,449,833, forward strand.
ACATTCCTTTGCAATGCTTTAATCATTCTCCTTGGTGAACTTCATCAACAAACAATAGTGAGGTGAAGAGATTATAAAATTCGCCAGGATCGGTCGATCTAGAAAAGAATTGTTTATTTAATTTTCATCGACAATAGCGGATATTTGGATTCAAACCACTTTACAAGCTCTTTTTCTTAGTTCCACAAGAAATTAGGCTTTACTAATTAGTAGTTTAGTTTTAGTCATAATTGTTAAATCTTGGTTTTGATGAAAATCATGTCCTTCATGCAATACAGCTGGGTCAATCCCGTTGGTTATTACCATAGGGTCAAGATTTGGCTCTTTAACTCCTTCAGAACATAAGTTTCTAAATATTACATCATCCTCCATTATCTTTGGTTTCTTAACTAGAACTCCACCTTTGATGTCATAACAATTCCCTTGAGGTACATATTTTGATGAGATTGCATACCATTCCATCCCTCCCCACATTTTCCACTAGATTCATTCTTTCTATTGTCGCATTGACAAACAATCTTCCAATGATATGTTGTGACCCTCTTTACTATGTCAAACCTGACTCCCTTAGGTAAGCAATTCTTGGGATTCGATATTTTGATCAGCATTCCTCGTTCCCTGACATGTTATTAGAGCTTGTCCTTCCTTAATAGTTCTTCAATCAAATATGTCACATATAGGTATTCGTTCATATATTGCCCATGAGTTTCGGAAACAATAATCCATGAAACTTGTCTTCCTTAGTTGCTTCCCTTTCGTGCGACCTTCTATAGTGTTCGGTTCCTAGAGTAGAAAGACTTATGTTCTCCAATGTGTTGTTGAGAGGCATGTAATCTTCTAGTCTCATGTTCCTCAAGTTTTTTGTTTTCATTATGCCTGCCACTAGAACCTTGATTTATTTTCTTTTGATTACCATAATTGAAAACATTAACTGCCATGCTAACATAGTCATCTCCATCTTGATTAGCCGCCACATTGCTTTAGATAACGTTCTTTGACTATCAGCTTCCCTAAAGCTAGACTTGCTTCTCACAACTGTACAATTGACTAACCTTCCAATGGAATTCCTCATTTGTTACAGATTTCTTGTTCAACCAACTAAGGTCTGTGCCTATGTGTATGTCCTGGACTATGGCCATAATTCCTCATTTGGGTTGCTAACCTCCATCTTGAATGTAACATCCCGAGATTTTGCGACAATTTGAAGTATTTAATTTAATGTAATTTTGAAAATTTGTTGGTTTAACTATTAAAATTAATATTTATTTTGTCATGGACTGTTTAGATATGAGTTTAACTTGATTTATTGAGAACCGATTCTCAATGGCTATATATGATAATGACAGTGTTTAATAATTTATTTATAACATAATTTGAAATTTATATTGAATTAACAATATAAATGGATTAACTAAATTTGAGATTTATTTTATATTGGTAATTTTAATCAATAGAATAAGTCTAATATAAATCGATTGATTATGTAATGAGTTTCTATTTGTTATAAAATGAAATAATTTGCACTGTTTGTAACTATGATTTGGGTATATACTGTTAAATAAGGAGATTTGGACCTTAATATTAAATTATATAAATTGAATTGAGTCAGTATATTTATAATTAAACTTTAAATACTGAAATTGCATTAATATTTGGTGGAAACTCAAATAAATTTTTAAGTATCGAGTTTAACTTATTTTGATAATTGTAACGTGTATTGGTTGTAGATAAGTTTATGATTTTTTTTATATTGGTTAACATTGAAAGTTAGAATTTAATATTAATATATTTTAATGAAATTGATTGGTGTAATCGGTAATTGAAATAAAAATTGAATATATAAATAATGAAAATTGAATATACGATAAACGATTGTTGATTTATAGCTTTATATGAATTTTATTGATTTGAATAGAATTTATAAACCTTTGAATTAAATTTAAAGGTGAATAAACGAAAATGAACAGTTTAATATATTAATGAACTAGCTAAATTTGTCATTTTGCAAACAATCCCGGAATTTGATGAAATTAATTTTATGGGACTCGGAATTGTAAATTATTGTATGGTATAAAATTTCGTACCCATCGGAATTATCATTTGACCGTAAGAATTTAAATCGTGTAGAAATCTATGTGTAAATGATTAAATAATCATGTTTCAGAAGAAACTGTTAGTGACTTTGGAATTGGGCTTTGAAACCTATTCCATTGCATTCGGAAGGTGTCAAAAGCTATTGGTAGGATGTAAGCAAACCTAATTTGGGCACAGGTCCGTTTTTGGCTTAAATACACGCATATCGAGACATTTAATATTAAAATAATATAATCTAAACCCTAATTGAATTGCAGCTGGCCCTAATTTTTGCAGGCCATAAAAGTTCGAAACTTTCTTGATTATGATCTCTCAATCCATTCAATGAAATTGAAAAATTCCAAAGCGAAAATCGTTGCCCTTCTCGAGATCTTTCGATCCATATGGAAGATCAATGCTAATTGTTACAGAATTAACCAGAAGTCTCCCAAGAATGTTGCACAGTATCTCACGTTTTGGAAGCGACTGAGCTCACCTGAGGCAGCGGGGAATGGGGCATTGGCGGAGAAAAGGGTGGCGAACACGGTGATAGTTTCCGATCGAATTCCGGTGGATGAATGGATGGTGCATGAAGCATGGGGTTTGAGCGGTTGAGGGTTTGTTTTCCTAGAAAGTGACATCGCATTGAAGCATGTAGAAGGGAGCGTGCATGTAACGTAAATGACTGATGTTGGTAATTTGGGCCATTTTTGTGCCATTTTTCGTTTTTTATTTATATTTTTTTTCCTATCACGTTAACTAGAATAACGTTTTCGTACGAGTTCCAATCGACACGCGGCTTGTTGTGTTGGAATCGTATCGATGAGCTCTTCGCGATGGCACTGATTTGGACAGGTTCTGAGATAGTTTAATTTTGGGCAAAATCTTGGATTCCAATCTCGTTTGAAATCAAGGTGAGTGATTAAACCCACTCACACCTAACTAAAGTATTGATTATTAGTTAAGTTAAATTTATGTTATAATATGATTGTATTGATTGTTGTTTGGTAGTTAAAATTGCATATCTCCGTTAACTAGCATCGATAGTGTAATTTAATTTGACCGTTAGTTTAAATATTACAGTTATTAAAATTTGACGTTTTACTTCTAGTTTAAAACCCATCATTTGATAACTGGTAAATTTTATGGTGCTAAACTGTTCGTATGTAATGATGTGATGAATGGCTTGGCTTTGATATTTTTAATGTGTGAATGGCTTAGATTTGATATGTTTAATATATTGATGTTTATTTGTGTAAAGTTACTTGTTATTCAACCTTGATTTTTATATGGCCATCGGTTGTGTTGATTAATCCCAACATTACCCGATATGTTATGGGAATCAAATAAACCCGAGATTAATCATTGAAATAAATTAAGAACATAGGTTAAAATGATAAATACCAATGACCTTGATTTGGATTGAAATGATATATATCCTTTCCCAAAATACTAAAACTAAATTTTGAGTATTACTTGGCCATAGGATAGAAAATTTTATACCGGCACCGGTTAGGTTAATAAAATTTATTTTAACCATGATTCTTGAAATATTATTTTAAAGATATGGTAGACATTGTTTTATAAATCGATTTCTATTGAACTTCAAGGTTGGATTTGAAATATAAAAGCTAAAGTAATTTTTTGATGTTGTAAATTGAAGTTCAAATGAATTGAATATAAACTGAATTTATCGAAATTGAATTCGTTATCCATCTTTGAAGTTTACTTTAAATTAACTTGATTTAAAGTTATATCCAAATTGTGAACTCGAGATTTTATAAATTGAAATAATTCAAAGTGAGAATTATAATTAAAATTTCAAATATTTGAATTGAATCGTTAAATCATATTGTTTGAATCGAACTATTAAATTGAAGTGAAATATAAACGGGAAGTTGAGTCCTTTGAATCAAGATATCAAAATTTAGTCGAACTGATTTGAAACTGGACTATGATTTCTAGTTTGTTTAAAATTTTTGAAGTAAAGATTCTACTCAAAAAATAGTATTTTAAACTATCTTATAAACTATTTTAATAATTATTATTTTTCTTTATAAACTATTTTACCTTATAATTATTTTATTTTTATTAATTATTTTAAATAAACCATTTTAATTATTATTTATTTATTTTATGAATTACTTTAATATTTTAACTATAGATTTTACTAACTCTGGAAAGTCTATTTTTAGAAACTATTTATTTTCAAACTATTTCAATTATATATCTAAACTATTTTAAATATACTTTTATCTATTTTAATATTCAAAATATTTTAAAGTCGAAATTATTTCATGGTTTAAATGAAGATTTTGATATGAAATTATTATATCTTGACTATTGAAACGAGTTTAAAGCAAAATCTGACATTTTGATATGAAGTATTAAACCTCTTTGAAATGTGAAAGAACTGACCGGTGTGAAAAATGTAAACGTTTGGTTGTTAAGGAGACTGGGATCGGATATTGTCATACTCTCTGCCAATACCGAAAACCACTTTAACAACTGTGTACGCGGTGGAGTTCCAAAATGAAGTAGGATGATTTGGAGGTGATTACTAGATTTGAAGAAAGAGAACGGTGATGGATAGCCTTGACCTTCAGGTCATAATTAAAATGACTAAAATAGGAGCCATACCCAGGCCAATGTGAGTTAGCTACTCTTAACAGGCATGCTTCTTCGATACCATATATATTACTTTATGATTGATTTGGAAGCCTTTGATTTTGGGAGTATCATCTGAGATGGGCGGTAGCTGGCGGCTATGCGTTACCACCAGCCTGGGTCAGCAATCCGGTAGAATCCTACTGATGGGTATTGCCTCGATGCCATGTCATATTTATCCTAATCGAGCCCCCTACGATTTTGATTTAACATTGTCTTATAGCGGCGCATCCCTATTCACCGACCTTACTGGTGTTTTATATGCAATGTTTATGATAATGTATAAATAGTTTTAAGGGTAAAAATATAATCCCGCTTACGTTATTTTAATATTTTATATTTAACCATGGACACTATTATAATAACATATTATATTATATAGTATCTAATTTAACGGATCCTTAGGAGAAGGAAATTCCCGTAACATCTCTTAAGTTATTTCACTCATATTATCACATGTATTTGATTTAAGTAACATGAAAATATTTTAGTTCTGATCCGAGTGTTTTTGTCTTTTCATTTGTGCTCGGGTCAGCCTAAGTCTCAGTTATTGAAGACACTGTTATGAAGATGAAGATGGAGCTTGACAGTCATATTATTATTACTATTCCACTGCAAATATTGGTATGTTGTATAAAAGTTAACTCTGATAATCATTGTAAGTGTATAATCAAATGTATGTTTTTAATAGCTTCATGAACTAATATTTATTTATTAAATTTTGTCCTTCCGCTGTGAGATTTTGTATTTGTTTTCTTCTTTCTTCTTTTTCTTATATAAATCCCAATAACTATCGGTATTTTTGATTTGTTTGACTCGACGTTGAGGATCATTGTCAATTTGAATGGTCAAAAATCCAGGTTGTTACAATGAAAATATTAGACAAGTTCAGGAACCCTTTCTACGACACCTTGGGCCCATAGATAGACTGAACAAGGACATAACGTACTTAATTCATGCAGTGTCGAACCTAAATTGTTCCAAGGATTCTTCACTAATTCATCAAAAGTTTATACAGACTTTTGAGCCTAGCAGACCGTAGTAAAGCGATTTCTTCCAAGAAAATAGCAAAAAACCCAAACAAACATTTGTTGCCTAGTCTCCATATGTATGCCATTCACACTTAAGTAAATGCTATTTGGGATTTGTTGTTCCGTTGTAGGATGACATTGTTTGCATCGTAAACTTCCTAGAAAACTCCTCTCTCAGTTCAATCTTTATAAATGGAATTATGCTCGATGCAGAATCCCACGCCTTTTTTTCCCTCTAAATGTTTTACTCCACAAGTCATTTTAGTAGATCTGCTATACCCTCCTCGTTCACTTGAAACTCTGAAAGTCGAGCGTTAGGAGCTATATCGAGTAGTGTTATTATGGTAACACTAAATTTACCATATCACTACTGTAGATCGATAATAAATTTAGATTGAAATCGGTATACCAGTTAAATAGTATGGTAATAGTAAATTTACCATTTTCAATGGTAAATTATTGGTAACTTTACTTCAATACCAGCGATAACGATAAATTTACCAATCAATTTAAAACATATGTATATTCATTTGACATGTTTTATAACATGCATTTAAAACTAAATAAGTGATTGATCTAGTTCATCTAATAAGGTGAAATAATTTCAAATGCACTCATTTTCTTTCTTATTTATGTTTTTTTAACTAACACTGCATATTTAGATGGACAAGTGGTAATTACCATTGCCGATATAAAAATTACCAGATTATTGGTATACCAGTCTTCGGTATACAATTCAATCAGTAACGATAAGAAATTTTGACTTACCAGTAAAAACGGTATGGTAACGGTAACTGCCAAATGGTAATGGCAACAATTACCATAATAACCCTAATATCGAGTGTTTGGATCTACAAACGGTCTTGGCTTGCCTGATGACTTCTAGATTCTCCTTTATCTAGGAGAATAACTTCTTTTGGTCATTTCTATCATTTGATTATCTCCATAGCGGTTATATTGATATCTTTGAATTGAATTTGGCAGGAATATCATAATAATCTTCATAGCGTTATAGGTTATCTCCTAGGTTAGAAAATCCATAGCCATAACATTCTATCTCCCTATCTATCCATTGCTCCTAGTACTGTGTGGTTATATAATGTGGGAAGCATTCTGATGACCTCAAATAGCTCCTTTTGAAACCCAAGGACTCCTTCATTAATCTTTTGCTTTCCTTCTCATTTGTTTTGTGAAAATAAAGGAGTTTTCTTTCGCAAATCTAGAAGAAGTTTCTCTTTTTCTCGTGGACTTCTATGATTGTTGGCTTGGAAAAGCCTCTATATTCTCCATCATAGCATATGATCGTCTAACATCTCTTAGTTAAAATCTTGCAACATTGTGACGACCGCCCATAACCCCTGCACTAAACAAGAGGAATAATGCATTGAAAGGTGTGCCAGACAGCTATGGACGATCATCAAGGTATGATAACACAAACGGTACCTATTGAATTACTCATAGTGCAAGGATAAAATACAGTAGAACATGTACAACATGCAATAATAGTGAAGCAAATTTGAGCAGAAAAAATCCAAACTTTCATAACAACTAGAAATTATATCCAAACACCAGGATTACAACACATATGTCTGTACAAATCTGCCTCACTACAACACTCAGAGTCAAACATCAAACAACGGAAATAAAAGATTCTATATAGTAGGACAAGTAATACGGCAGCCTCCTGCTTTCCTCCGAAATTGCAATATTGTCCTCACCAAGATATCACCTGTTGCCTGCTACCTAGTCTACCTATCCAAAAACCGGTTGAACAACCCAAGGTAACAAGAGGGAAACATATAACCTTGAGTCAGAAAACAGTCCTAGTGAGCGATAAAACAACTATCTAACATCAATAATAAAGTATATGAGAATAGGTAGATTAACAGACTGATCTACCAACGTCAGACAAGAATTCAACCTAAACTTCCCCATATCGGACAATGATAGCCTTTACATCAAGCATTTCAACCATACATCAATGGAAACCAGAATAATCATTCATTCATAGCAGTCAGAAGTAACCAGACAATAACACTCATGACATCCAAATTATATGTCTCAAGTAAACCATCCTAATCGAATTCAACATCCCTTAAGCACGAGCCTCAGAGGCCTAAACCAATATCATACAAGCACCCAAGAAGACTTCTCCTTCGACGTTGGACAAACTACATGAGACGGTATAAACAGAACAACAATCATCCATGATAGACTCTGGCTATCATCGCCTATCCTGCTTTGAAACCACCGTTAATCGTATGACGGCCAACCCCGCTATATGCCAAGGGGTAATGGTAAACCCCGTTCTTGCAAAAACTCTATACGCCTTTCAACGATACGTACCTAGGCCTTTTAGCGATATCAGGGTACTCGAGCATATAACCGGTCTTTTAAACATACCCTTGCTTTAAGTATGCTAGAACCGACGGCAATGATAATTCCTCGGCTACCGGTATTTCTAATCATCATCAACGACGACCATCCAACCATTATCAACTAACTCAAGACACCTTTGAGTTGTCTTCACATTCGTTGCATTTCAACGATCAACGAACGCATCTCAGCACTCCGAACATTCCTTCTTGAATTCTCTTCGAAGACACGATCATCACTGAACCAAACAATATCGGTATAAGGTCCATCATCAATCCATAGCATTCATTCATGACTACGGAAATAAACCACATCATTTATGCCATCGATCGCAGCGTTTAAAAGTGCTTCCACAACTCTTACAAGCCAACCAACTTATAGATCAGACATTCGATCCATACAAACATCACGACTGATCCATGTCCAGAAAATTAGACTGACCCCTCTCAAGACCGACCGATCCATCATCATTTCACCCAACCGATCCATCATGACTTCGCTTGAATGATCCATCACCACTTCGTCCAACCGACCCATCAGAGCTCGATCCTTCCACTCTGACCGACCCTTCGTGACCGGCCCAACACATGCCAATCTATACGCCATTGCGCCCGACTGATCCATTCCCTGAAGATTGTGGCTGATCCATCATGTTCCCACCATGACCGACCCATGCCCTCACATGCCTTGCCTGAGCCATCACCAGGAATCCGATCGACCCCTTATTGCATTGCTTCGGCCGATCCGTCACTCCTTATTCCGGCCGACCCATAATGACCAACCGACACATAGCCTGTCTTCTTCCGTAAGTCACACTACGACCGACCCGTATTGCTACCGAAACATATTCTGGCCGATCCATCACCTAGACAGACCGGATCCGTCTCCAAACTTGACCAAAACTTTGCCAAACAAATAAATCGATGGATCACCTCATCCAATTAATCCAATTCAACCACAAACATGTTAACATGAAAATGACAATTTTCATCGATACTTATGTAGAATTCACCAAAATCATGACAAATGAATGTATGAACTAAAATTATGGATCTAACTTGCATAAACATATAAAAATATATGGAAATTACCGGTTTTAAGTTGCTAAATAGGATCCCATGGTGATTCATATGGAAAAAAACATACCATGATGTAGACTTAGGAGAAAACGACGTAAAATGATGAAAACATGTGCATATAACTCATATACTTGATTGAATCCACGTGAGAGATACATATCACTCACCCAATTTCGAAAAAAAAACTCAAAAACACTTAGATTTAGATCCGGACAGCAAAGAAATTTGCTCTAAACTCTTCGATTCGATGAACACTCTCTTGGAATGGTGTAGATCTAGCTTCAAACAATGTTGACCTTCGAGTTCTCAAGCTTTAATGGTGGAAAGGTGTAGAAGATGGAGTAATGGAGGACGTCTAGCTCTTATGCTTTTAAAAACCTGAACAGCCAAATGTAAAACCTTAAAACGGTGATTCCTCCCAAACCGCCAAACCAAATCTTTAATGTAACCACTCTACGGAATGGGAAACATCATTTCCTTTCCAATGAGACCAATCTCAGCACCTGATTCAATATGAGTCAAAAGTTATACCCTGTACAAGACTGATAGGGGCAAAATGGTCATAAACAAAATTGGTAAAATTATGGACATGTCTCACATCCGCATAAACAACATATCAAAATATGAGACTGATCTAACCGTCAGGGAATAAAACAAAAATACTTTATGATCCTCCGATACGCAAAATGCGAGTTGTTTCATTCTTCCACCTTAAGAATTCCGCCTCCAAAATTCCAGCAAACTCAAGCAACCAAAACAATTCTGCATGCTTATCACTCATGAGCAGCCAATTCTATCATCCAAACTAGCAGCCACCAAACCATGCATCCATAACTTATCCTAGCAAATGGAATTCTAAAAACAAACACAATAGTACAAGTTACAATGATGTAAGGTGATACGATACTAATGGGTCATACCGACGAAGAGCTCAGGATGGGTCGTCTTCAAACTCTCTTCTGCCTCCCATGTACAATCGCCATCATCCTTACTCCATTGTATCTTGACTAGCTAAACCGTTTTCCTCCTAAGCTGTTTCGTGTCATTCCCCACAACACGAAGTGGATTGCGAGGTCTCGTAACTATGGTCTATACTTCTATGTCTTCATACCGCTCTGGAGATACCGCCACATTTGAATCATGCACAAACTTCCATAGAAATGTTACATGGAAAACATTATGCACGCTCGACATCTTCTCAGGTAACTCCAATATATATGTGAGCTTTCCAATTCGCTCGACTATCGGAAACGATCCAACAAACCTTGGAGCTAGCTTCCCTTTACTTCCAAACCGAACAATATTTTTCAACGGGGAAATCTTCATGGATACCATATCGCCAATGTTGAATTCCAAATCCTTACGACGCTTATCGGCATAACTCTTCTGACAATCTTGGGCTTCTTTCATTCATTGTCGAACAATCTTGATACGATCCGATGTCTCTCTAATCATCTCCGGCCTAAGTATCAACTTATCTCTAGATTATAACAGACATGCCGGAGAATTACACGGTCTTCCATACAAAGCCTCGTATGGTGCCACCCCAATGCTCGACTGATAGCAATTATTATAAGCAAACTCCACCAGATGTAGATGGTCTTCCCATGCTCCTCCGAAGTCTAACACACAAGCCCTCAGGAGATCTTCTAAAACTCGGTTAACTCTCTCGGTTTGACCATCAGTTTGGGGATGATAAGCTGTACTAAAACAAAACTCGATTCCCAAAGTTTCTTACAAACTTTCCAAAATCCACTCGTGAATAATGGATCTGGGTCACTTACTATGCTCTTCAGGATACCATGAAATCGAACTATCCATTTTATATAAAGCTCAGCTAACCTCGATGCGTCCTTGTTGATTTGATAGGAATAAACCTTGCACTTTTGGTCAAGCAATCCACGATGACCCAAATTCCTTCATTTCCTGCCATGGTTCTAAGTAATCCACGATGCCAGTCGTCCTTGCTTTCAAAGCCAACCTTCTCGATCGACCTCAAACTCTTTATTCCCTGGTTCCAGCTTCTGGATAAATTGGACAAGCTTTGCATCTCGCTTTTTGCTTTTGCTAATCCTTTCTATGAGAGTAGGTCGAATCGATAAGCTTGCCAATATTTCAGGTTCCAACTCACAACTTAGCCTGAAATCAAACCCTGTCAAGTACTCGAGGCTCTTCCATTTCGAAAACATTGTTCCTAATCCTGCATGTCTTCGACTCAACACATTTGCAATTGTGTTGCGTTTACCAGGAGTATAGGTTATACCAAAATCATAAGATGCCAGAAATTCTAACCACCATTGTTGCCGAAGATTCAAATCCTTTTGGGAGAAAAGATACTTTAACGACTTGTGATCCATAAACAACTCGAATCAAACTCCCAACAAGTAATGTCTCCACATCTCCAAAGCAAACAGAATTGCTATTAATTCCAAATCATAAGTTGAATAATTCGTTTCATGCGGCTTCAGCTGTCGACTTGCGTATGCCATAATCTTATCCTTCTGCATTAGCACTGCTCCAAGTCTAGTTCCACAAGCCTCGGTGTATACCACCATTTATTCATTCCCACTCGGAATGGTCAAAATAGGAGCACTCATTAGTCTCTCTTTCATGATTCCGAAAGATTGCTCATACTTCGCACCCATGTGAACACTTGGTTCTTCTTCATCAATCCTGTCAACGGTGCAGCTATCTTGGAGAAATCCTTGATAAACCGTCAGTAATAACCTGCCAATCCAAGGAAACTTCTCATGCCCGTTACATTTTTAGGTCTTTCCCAATCCTGGATTTCTGCCACTTTAGCGGGGTCGATCGTTATTCCATTTCCAGAAACTACATGGCCTAAGAATCTCACTTCACTCTTCTAGAAGTGACACTTTGAAAAGTTAGCCTTCAGCTGATGCTTTCGCAAGATTTCCAAAACAACTCTCAAGTGCGTCTTGTGCTCTTCCTCATTCCAAGAGAACACCAGAATATCATCTACGAACACAAGCATGAACTTGTTCAACTGATCTTTGAAAACCCCTATTCAAAAGATCCACGAAATATGTTGACGCGTTAGTAAATCCAAATGGCATCACCAACCATTCAAAGAAATCGGACGGTGTCCTAAAAGCAGTCTTCGGTACACTATCCTTCACTAATCTCAATTGGTGAAATCCCGTTTCCAAATCCATCTGAGAAATTTTTTTAGCCTCGTGAAGCTGGTCGAACAAGTCATCTCGACAACGGATACTTGTTCTTCTTGGTCACCTTGTTCAGCTCACGATAGTCCACACATAATCTCTGTGATCCACCGGTCTTGGTTACAAGCACAACCGGTGCCACCATTTCTCCGAATAAATCTTTTCCCTAAAAGGTCACGAATTTGCAACTCTAACTCTCATTGTTCCTTGGGCACCATCCGCCTAAGAGGCATAATGATAGGTCTAGCACCTTTGACCAAATCGATCCTAAACTCAATCTCACGATGCGGTGGCAAACCTTTGACTTTCTCAAAGATAACCTTAAACTCATTAGCGATCAGCACAGATGACAAGTCTTCATATGGAGTCTTAAGCGAATATAAATTGGTCACGAAGACACCATGTTCGGGCTTACAATGAATCAAAACCTTTCGCTCTTCCGCATCCCCAACTCTCACGTCAAGCTTCTCGCAATTCACTCTTGCCGCATCCTTCTTGAGCCAATCCATAGCCAAGATAATCCCAAACATACAAAAGAGCAACCATGACTCGATAGCACTAGACCATGACAAAGCATACACATACTGGACAAACCCTCAACTGGATTAGTCACGATCAATGGTCTGTTGCAAATCTTGGGATCTAAACCCAAGCGGCACACAAGTTCATTACAAATGAAAGAACGCGAAGCTTTAGTATCAAACAACACTCGAACTGAAACACCTAGAATAGGAAGAGTACCTTGAATGATGACACCCTTTCCTTTCTCCTCTGTAGTAGAAGCACTCGAAGAAGATGACACAACATCTAAAGTATAATCCATCACAACCTTCTTACCCTTAGCCGATTCTGGACAATTCTTCTTCTCATGCCCAGGCTTTCCACACTTGAAGCACTTCTTCTTAGCTTTGGGATTCTTGCACTCATTAGAGAAATAACCCTTCTGTTGGCAATTATAACTAACCACCTCACTCTTAGGCTTCTTCTTGACAACCCTTCCTTTCTGTTGTTGTTGCTTTCTCTTGTTGTTGTTATTATTACAACCCTACTGTGGTTTTGGGGCCTTCTTGGTTGCAACAACAACAGCTTCCTCTATTGGAAACAAGCTTTCATGTCTCACAGCTTTATAAACAAGCTTCTCAAATGAATCATCAAGATGTTCCACCAATGGTCTTCCTATCTAGGTATCCGGACCAATGAAAAACTTTTCGTTCTTCTGATAGGGTGCACCAATGTATGAACGAGCATATCTGGACAAGGCCTCAAAATCTGAAATGTAATCAAGTGTAGGTCAACTATTCTGCTTCAATTCCCCAAATCTCTTGAATAGAGCAGACTTCTGAGCAGTGGTGATCCCAAGTTATTTCCTCTTATAGAGTCTCAAGCGTAACTGAATTCCACCACTCCATGGCCCTGCCCTGCAATTGCCTTGATGCAAGCTTTCCCTTAGTTGCATCATCCATTCCCAAATCTCCAAAAATACGAACACAAGAATTTATCCACCTTTGGACCTCTTCTGTTGGCTCTGTTCCTTTGAATGGATTTCCTCCAAGAGAGGTGTAATCTTTGCATAGCTTCGCGAAATCCACAACCCTACGAACTTGCACACCTACATCTTCCATGGCCGCCACTGGAGCGGGTGCCCTCCTCATGAATGCCTCAATTATGGCTGGGTAATCTGGTGTACCGCCATTTCCCCTTCTAGGCATAGCCTCCACCCTAGAAGTATGTCTTGTAGTTCGTCGACTCATTCTAAATCTGCAAATTAAAACGATTAGCCACTTGCAAGAAAAATTACTAAAGGAATTCAAATACTACTATACTATATAGTATTATATAGTATTCACCCAACAAAAATCTACAAATACATCCTTTATACGTAATTACATCTTCCAACTTTGGCAAAAAATCGACAACCAAAGCTCTGATACCAAATGTGACAACCGTCCATAACCCCTGCTCTAAAAAAGAGGAATAATGCGCTGAAAGGTGTGCCAGGCAGGCATGGATGATCATCAAGGAATGATAACACAAATGGTACCTTTCCAATTACTCACGGCGCAAGGATAAAATATTGTAGAACATATACGATAGGCAATAATAATGAAGCATATTTGAGTAAAAAAAGTCCAAACTTTCATAACAACTAAAAAGTATATCCAAACATCAGGATTACAACACATATGTCTGTACAAATCTGCCTCACTACAGCACTCAGAGTCAAGCATCAAACAATGGAAATAAAAGATACTGTATAGTAGGAAAAGTAATACATCAGCCTCCTACTCGCCCCCAAAACTGCAACATCGTCTTCACCAAGATATCACCTTTCACCTGCTACCTAGTCTACCGATCCAAAAACTGGATGAACAACCCAAGGTAATAAGAGGGAAACACAAAACCTTGAGTCAGACAATAGTCTTAGTGAGCGATAAATAGCTATCTAACATCAACAATAAAGTATACAAGAATAGGTAGATTAACAGAAAAATCTACCAACATCAGAGAAGAACTCAACCTCAACTTCTCCACATCGAACAGTGATAGCCTTTACATCAAGAATTTCAACCATACATCCATGGAAACCAGAATATCATTCATTCAAAGCAGTCAGATGTAACCAGACAATAAAACTCATAGAATCCAGATTATATGTATCATGTAAACCATCCTAATCGAATTCAACATCCCTCAAGCACGAGCCCAGAGGCCTATACAAATATCAGACAAGCACCCAAAAAGACATCTCCTTCGACTTTGGACAATCTACGTGAGACGGTACAAACAGAACAACCAATCATCTATGACAGACTCCGGCTATCACTGCCAATCCTGCTTTGAAACTATCGTTAATCGTATGCCGCCAACCCTGCCATATATCAAGGGCTGATGGTAACCCAAGTTCTAGCAAAAACTCCATACGCCTTTCAGCGATACATACCTAGGCCTTTCAACGATAACCAGGGTACTCGACCATACAACCGGTCTTTTAAATAAAACCTTGCTTTGAGTCTGCTAGAACCTACGACAATGATAATTCATCGGCCTTCGGTATTTCTAATCATCACCGACGATGACAATCCAACCGTTATCAACCAGCTCAAAACACCATTGAGTTGTCTTCACATTCGTTGCATTTAAATGATCAACGAACGCATCTCAGCACTTCGAACATTCCTTCTTGAACTCTCTTCGAAGTCACAATCATCATTGGACCAAACAACATCGACATAAGGTCCATCATCAATCTGTAGCATTCATCCATGACTACGGAAACAAACCACAACATTTATGCCATCAACCACAGTGTTTAAAAGCACTGCCACAGCTCTTAAACTCCGACCCACTTATAGATCAGACATCTGATCCATACAACATCATGACCGATCCAAGTCCAGAAAGTTTGACCGACCCCTCTTAAGACCGACCGATCCATCATCATTTCACCCGACCGATCCATCATGACTTCGCCTGACCGATCCATCACCACTTCATCCGACTGACCCAATAGAGCCCAATCCTTCAACTTTGACCGACCCTTTGTGGCCGACCCAACACTTGCCGATCTATATGTCATTGCGCCCGACTGATCCATTCCCTGAATATTTCGGTCGATCCATCATGTTCCCACCATAGCCGACCCATGTCCTCACATGCCTTTCCCGACCCATCACCAGGAATCCGACCGACACACATTGCATTGCTTTGGCCGATCCTTCACTCCATATTTCGGCCGACCCATAATGACCGACCGACCCATATCATTGTTCCGCTATTCACACTACGGCCGACCTATATTGCCACCGATCCATATTATGGTCGATCTACCACCTGGACATACCCGATCCATCTCCAAACTCGACCAAAACTTCACAAAGCAACTAAATCGATGAAATCAACTCATTCAATTCATCCAATTCATTCACAAACATGTTACGAAATCACCAACAACATGAATATGACAGTTTTCATCAATACCTATGTAGAATTCACCAAAATCATGATAAATGATATATAGCTATGGATCTAACTTGCATAAACATATGAAAATATATGGAAATTACCAGTTTTAAGTTGCTAAATAAGATCTTATGGTGATTCATATGAAAATAGACTTACCACGATGTAGACCTAGGAGAAATCGACTTAAAATATGAAAACATGTGCATACAACTCATATAATTGATTGGATCCATGTAACAGATGCATATCACTCACCAACTCAAAAACGTTTAGATCTAGATATGGATAGCGAAGAAACTTGCTCTAAACTCTTTAATTCGATGAAGTCTCTCTTGGAATGATGTAGATCTAGCTTCAAATGATGTAGATCTTTGATTCTCTAAGCTTTAATGGTGGAACGGTGTAGAAGATGGAGTAATGGAGGACCTCTAGCTCTTCCAAATGAGAGAATGGAGAAAGTAAACTATTCCTCATGCCTCCAACCCCCTATTTATAGTCTTCCACTGGCCCCTTAATGGGCATATCTGAATCAGCCCATTATGGCTTAAAAAATCTGAATAACCAACTGTAAAACCTTAAAACAGCGATTCCTCCCAAACCGCTGAACCAAATCTTTAATGTAACCACTCTACGGAATGAGAAACATCGCTTCCTTTCCAATGAGGCCGATCTCAGCACCTGATCAATCCAAGTCAAAAATTATGCCCTTTAAAAGACTGGTAGCAAAACGGTCACAAATAAAATTGGTAAAAATTATGGACATGTCTCAGATCTCCATAAACAACACACAACACCAAAACGACCAATTTGAAATGGTAATAAATGCTGCTAAAAAATTTAGAAACACTTTTTAGTTGTTGCTGATTTATGTTGCAGATTTTTGAAACATCTATATTATATTTTAGATTGGCAAATTGAAACACTTAGCAGTGTTTCGGATTAACAGATTGGAACACTTAGTAGGTATTCCAGATTGACGAATTGAAACACTCAGTGGATGTTTAAATTGATAAACTGCAACACTTATTGAGTGTTTCAAGTTAATAATCAGCAATACTTAATGAGTGTTTCAATTTCTTAATCTGCAACACTTAGTGAGTTTTTCAAGATGATAATCACTAACACTTACTAGATGTTTCAAAATGACATCTAACAACACTTGCTAGGCATATCAAATATACAATCAGAAACATTTATTATATACTTCAGATTAATAATTTGTCACACCACTGATGTGTTGCAGGTTCAAAATATGAAAATTATTTTAAATATGCAACTAATACCTTCAGTTACAAAAGATTTAATCGTTCTCCAGATTAAAAGATAAAAATACATGAAAAGAAATTTACCATAATCAAATCACTATAGAACAAAGAAAAACCATATCTCCAATTGAACAAAAAGTTACAAATATACTGTAACAAATCCAATTACATAACAGATATAAAGTTGACAATATAATAAAATGAAACCAAGCTTGCTTGTAAACACTTTCTATGCACCTTGATTTATCATATTATCGTTCTGAAATCTACATCTACAAAAAGGAAAAAAATCATGCATTAATAACTTGCTTACACAATCTATGCAAATGGAACATCAAAAGGGAAAATTTTACGTTTACAACTATAGAATGATGATATTTATCTTAATAAAAGGTAAAATGAAACCAAAAATATAAATTTAATACTTATATTTGACTGAATTGAATTATTATTCGATATAATTTCAAAATAAGAGGTCAATCCCACATTTGTAATGATATATCACAGGCTGCACCATTATGTAAGAAAAATATTTTCACTTTTGTTAACCACTAACAAGTTAAGATGAAAAAAATCACCTACCAATACATGACTGCGATCTCTAAGCACTTTGGCCCTTTCGCCTCCTCCATTAGAAACAACATAATTCAAATTTCCATTATTTGTAGATGCATTAAGAGTTGACGGCTTTAGCCATTTTCCTAAATTTTTATTTGCGTTTTCAATTCTTTATAGTTCATTACCTATGCATACATGGCACAAACATTAGCATATAATTTACTCATTAACATGTAGGTAAAACATAATTAAAAATACCAAAAACTTTAACTTCAAGAATATCACATTATTATTTAGTTTTAGTTCGACATATATTTGGATAGTAAATCCTTAATGAGTTATACTTAAAAATATACACCTAAAACAATCATAATCATATATATATATAAATTATGTTTCAGTAATATTGGTACTTAAAGAAAAATAAGCACAAGCATATCAGTGATATATTTTCCATATGAATTCTCATCATTGTCTCAATGTGGCATCAAATGTGTATATGATGTGCTCTTATATGCTTCATATAACTATCATAGATTCTTTCCATTGCCCCATATATGCATATATACGTATATTTAATTCCTTGAAGCTATTTGCCAACTTGAATGGTTCAAGTGTTGATTCCTGATGCTAATATAGAAAGCTATTAGGATACTGGCACATCAATCTTTGGCCTGACTAGAGAAAAATATGAAACTGACAAAGTATCAATAGGAGTAAAAACTATTAGACCAAAAAGTGGCTCTAACACCCAAATTATCTTGATTAGAAGAGAACTAAAACTAATAATAAAGAAAAATGCAACAGACACACCAAATTTACAGTGGTTCGGCGTTAATGAGCCTACACCCACTTTATATGATTCTGATTATACGTTTGAGTACAAGTACAATCACAATATTCTCTCATTATCACTTTTACAATTATGATTCACTCAATAAATTCGAGATACTTCTGATTCGAAATGATAGAGGTTTGATAATGGTGGAATCGGAGCTCTTAATTGCCAAACGATCCTGAAAAATGCCCAAGTGTTAGGCCATTTATAGGCAACTTCTACAGGCAGATCGTGAAGACACGTGGCTCCAACCCCGAGGATCTCGGAGTGGTTCGTGGCTTGATGGAGGATTGGTCATAGAAGCCGTTACAGACATGTGTCACTAGATCCATCCATTTCGATTCGTGGGTGGCTAAGTCGTGGCTATCATTTCTTGAGTACAGGGTCGGCTCGTGACACTTTGACACGAGCGGGTCGTGAATCCTTCATCATAAGCAAATCGTGAACCCTCCACCACGAGCAAGTATGCAACGTGGGCCACAAACCAATTGCTCAGCTTCACGAGCCAGGGTAAATTTGTCTTGAACTTGTGTGCATAGATCATTGTTTATATAATCGCAAATCCTTAAGTCGTAGGTGGCTTGGTTAAAAAGCTAGCCAACATTTTTCCTCCACAAAGTATGTTTTATCAAGGATGGAATGTGCTTTGAAATTGTACATATGCCTGTTCCCAAAACGGTGAACACCAACAGTCATATCTGCTTGTATAGTAGCGATGTTTAGAAAGACCGTGTCCTTTGATGGGTATAAATATATCTATGAATTTCCAATTATTTCGTTGTTTATTAGTCCTGAACTTGAAGGCGACCTACCAATGATTCCTCGGGTACATTCCCCTACTTAGTTTGTTCTTGTTCTTGAGTTACTAGCTTCATTGCTTGCTTTACATGTAGTCCTAGCACTCACGGTCCACTGAGTCACTCATATTATACGGGGTCGAACATCAAGCGTCCATCGGTTCATTTGCACGATAGCAGGCCGTGCCCGAGTATACGAAGGGTCCATGTCTCTACCATATATAAAACAATTTTGCCTTTCTCTTTATTTACTTTTTTACCGCCGTCTCTCTTTTTTCCTAATTCTTAACCCTAACTTCCAAGACTTCCTCTATCCATTTGAATTTGTTCTTTCAATCGATAGGTAATAGTATCTGTAATTTAGTAGCTTTTAATCATCATGTTTTAATCCTTCATTGCGAGAGAACTGATCGTTTTCGCTCCGTCAGCCACCATCATTCTTCACCGCCGTAGTCTTTGCCTCTTTTACCTTGGGATTTGGGTCGCGGTGGGAATAGTGTTCTTTTTGTATGCCCAAATCTGCTACTTGATCGTGTTTAGATGTTATTAAGGGTTCCATTATGAGTAGCTTGCTCGTAAGTTGGGTAAGTAAGAAGAGGAGAGAAAGAGTGAGCTACAGGTGCTTGGGTCGTGCAATCGATGGGCTTGTGAGTGGAAGAAGAGATCAGTGGAAATGAAGACGAGTTTTAGTATCTTGGGTCGTGGTGAGGAGTTAGGAATTGGGTCGGGTCGTGAATGGGGACAAGGTTCGGTTCGTGAAGAGAGTTGGTGAGGCGGGTCGTGGTAGTGACTCGCGAGCCGACATAGTGTACAGATGAGTGCTTGACCACGAGCCCTATGTAATCACGAACCGAGCCCCTCTCTGCGAGTCAACCCCCCGTCACGAGCCATTACTTGGGCAAGCTGATGCATGTCTGCTGGTCAAACCCCCATTGCGAGACGACCTTTCCTCACGAACTGAGTCACATAAGTGCATAGTTTGAACCTCCCCGAGCCCCTATCATTAAGTAGAATTGATTTATCAAACATGTCCACAAAAATCTTTAGTTGAGAATAAACTACAACTCGAACAAATCAACGAACAGTTAAGCTAGAGCCTTTGAACAAGTTGCTTTGGACTGAACGAGGACTTAACTTAAAGCCACACGATGACCAATTATCTACCCATCTACTTTTCTTTACAATTTTCTTTCCAGTAATGCACACAATAGCACTCTCACACACAGGGTTTAGGGGTACTTATGCTCTAATTCTCTCCTGTATTTGTTTATCAACAAAACAGACATGTCTGATAGACGCTCAGCAAGATTATTAGAGAAAAGTGCAGATCCAGAATCGTCAAGCTATTATAATCCTGACATACTCCCATCGGACCGGGATTGGGCTAATTCTGGATCTGATTATGATACAGACATTGATGCAGAATCAACATCTTCTGAAAGCACATCACTCGAAGGAGAAGACGGGATTGGAAATGCCCGCGCTCCCGATGAACTCGAGGATGTTAAGAAATTAGACAAGCCGAGTGATTCCATACCTTCCAAATTGGATGATTTAAAGTTACAGAAACTCTGCTTAAGGCACGGATCCCACGGGATGATGTTAAAACCCCAGAGAAAGGGGACAGACTCCATTCTGCTCTGGAGGGGTATATGGCCATCAGTAAGGTCATGTGCTCAATAGGCATTATTCCTTCGTTTTATCTGATTGTAGTTCGTCTCTTGAGATGACTGCATATTGCTTCTATGCAACTTCACTCCAATGCTTATACTTCTCTATATACCTTATACATTGCATACGCAGAAATTTTGGGAACCGAGCTTGTTTATAAGGACTTGACTTTTACTACATTTTAAACATCGTTCGACATGGACCCTGAATTTTGTTTTCTTTGAGTCTGTCCCTGCTAGGAAAGTCCTTATGAGGGACATAGCAACCTGGGGGATGCTAAATCTGAGTGGTTCTATATAAAGCATCAGGCTAGTTGTGCGAGGAGGTGGTTGCAGTCAAGTAGGTTTTAGATCCTCCAGTTAATTGCATAAAGCAATGTACTAATACTTAATTTCTTTTCATAATTCCCAATACCAAGAAGCAAGAGGGTAAAATGTATGAAGATTGCTCGTCTCGCCTTGTAAAAAGCAACTCAGATTTTTGCAAAATCAAGAAGTGCATAACCGATGAGAACCTTCATAAATATCATCTTCTTGATGTAAGATTTGGGCTTGGTCAGGGTGGCAGGCCTTACAAGTACGTGCCCCTTACTCAGATGATTGGGAAATATAGCAGCATGCCCCCGGCTGTGGGGGAATTGACCACGGAAGCTATAGAGACAATCGAATTTCCTAAAAGTCCTTCACCTATGGACGTTCAAGATGACGAAGAGAAGAACATATACAAAGGAGGTAAAGTGCGAGCCGACGAACCAAAGGATGTTTCCATCCCCGAAAAGGAGACTCTCCCAAGACACCGTAGCCAACTAAGCCCTTGACTCATGATTCTTTAATAGAGAAACAAATATATGGGGATTTGGACGAGCTCCCCTTTCCTAATAACATTTACACATTAGAGGATTTTGGAGCGGAACCGATCTTCTCTATCTCCAAGGAAAAATCCACTCCTGTCAAAGGAAAGGAAAATGTACAAACGAGTCTAGCTCTAGGCTCTGGTCTGTTAGGGGGGATCACATGGAACACACACATCACATGCACCACATGTCACAACATTCATACACTATATGTACTCATGGTTATTATACTTGCTTGTTAATTTTACAGGAAAAATGCCTCGTCATCTATCTCATTCTCATCATGAGTGCATGCATAGATTCAATCATGCAACTGAGCATGATCGCAGTGATATTTGGGGAAGAGATAGTAAGAAACACTATGATTCTTATCAGCCTTATTCTTCGCTCTCTCGCTCTACTTCAATGCAAGATCCCGAAAAGTTCCACAGTCGTCAAGTGCCACACGCAGAAGGTAAAAAACTTCCCAAAGCTCTAATTCCCCCGAAGGGTATTTCTCCTCAGGATAAGTCCTCCAAGAAGCATCATGAGTCCAAGGACAAACGCAAAGACTTGAGCAAAGGTTTGGAAAAGGGAGAGAAAGCTCTCATCCCGTCAGGACATGGCAGCACTGATATTACCACTACACAGGAGGTGACCCTTACCTCTGAAAATCAGGCAAAGCTGGAGCGTCTACGGGAGAAGTTCCCTGACATCTATTTTGGCAGGATACTCTTTGTTTCGGATATCGAGCCAGTTTTCAATGATTGGGACATAAAAGTCGTTAACCGAGTGGGCCACGTGGCTACTCAGTATAGGGCAATAAAGAAGCATGCCAAGAAGATTCCAGAGGTTATCCACCGTCCGGAAATGGACGTGGTGAGAGTTAAAGAAAAGGCTGAACATGATATCATGGCCAGTGATAAGGATGAGAAGCAACTTAAAGACACTCAAGCTCTTCTTGCCTTGGCTCAGAGGGATGCCGAAAGATATAAGACGATATTAGCGGATGCGAAGAAATGTTTCCCCCTCGAGCTTGATTCGAATAGCCAAGAGCGCATGGCTATGAAAAAGGAGATAGAAGATCTCAAGTCGGTTAATACTGAGTTGAAAACATCATAGGACCGCTTTGCCATGGAAAAAGCTGCTTGGGAGAGAGAAATGGAAAGCTTAAAGGATAAACTTGCTCATGCTGAGGAAAGAACAGCTCTCCCTAAAGGACATGCTAATGAAGCCCTTGAGTCCGCCTTGAATGTTGCTGATAAACTTGCCACGGCTGAACAAGAGATTGAAGGATTTGATGAATTATTGATGGACTTTTTCGCTCAAGTCATTCGAACCTGAGACATCTCTTGGATCAAGAACTGTCTGCAACACCCCGAATTTTTAATGACACTAAAAGAGGATAAATTAAAAAGTAATTAATTTATAATTCAGAAATAGAGGAAACGACTGCACCATTGCGTCCGTCATGAAATTCTGGTCAAGATAGACATTTGGTTTACGTAAAATGGACACCGTATGAGGAAGTTATGAGGGTTTTAAGTTTGTACACATATAGAAATATTATGTATACACATATGAGTCAAAGAAGAGTCAGAATTTTATCCAGAATATTTCAAATTCGAAAATTGAAAAATAGCAGTAGAATTCCCGCTCTAGGGGGTTGACCCCCCAAGAGGGGTACCAATACCGGGGTCGACCCCCCTTAAGGGGTGTCGACCGAGGGGTCGATCCACCCACAGGGGTGTCAACACCCCTAGGGCTGACGTGGCACTCAGTTTCAGGGGGTATGGCAACTATATATATGTGTCCTATTCTCCTATTTTCTTCATTGGAAATCATAAAGGCCATATGTTGTCGGAGTGCGAACTGAGACGGAACCGTTTTCTACAACAACATACTTTGCAAATCAAATTCAGAAATTCAAGATCCTTTCTTTCTCAATTCTCTAAACCTAACGCTGTGAGTTTCCAGTCGCTTTTAGGTTTAGATTAATAAAAATAAATTATGAAAGACTGTGAATTGGATATGTTGTAAACTGTGATTCTATGCTAGTGTTAAACCCTATACTATGACATGATAGATCTATTTCCCTGGATCTAATACAATTGTGGTTATTCAATTATGTTGCCTATGTGGATCTTGACTTGCAACTATACTGTAGTGAATATACATCTGTTAAATTGGACAATTGTAGCATTGGATGGATCTAGTTCTTTGTGCAGATCACCTTCCACCTGTCATATTGCGATCAATTGGATATGTTGTAAAATTGACATGTGAATCCATCTTTAGATTTAAACTTGTTTGCATCCTTGGGCATACGAACAACTCTTATGGACTAGATAGGAGCTATCGCAATAAGGTCACCCACAGATTCTAGACATCATGAATAAGCTTAGAAGAGGGGAGACTTCTATTCACCTTAGTAGATATGCCATAGATGAAAAGGGGTGGTTGTGACGAGATGGAAGGCTTTGTGTTCCTCAAACTAGAAGCCTCAAAAAGGCGGTCCTAGAAGAAGCCCACTGTTCTAAGATGACCATTCATCCAGGCGGTGATAAGATGTACAGGAACATGAAGAGGATTTTCTTTCGGGCTGGGATGAAGAAAGATGTGGCTGAATTTGTTTCTCAATGTTTAGTTTGCCAGCAAGTCAAAGCTGAGCAAAAGAAGCCCGGAGGATTACTTCATCCGTTGAAGGTTCCACAGTGGAAATGGGAGAGTGTCTCTATGGATTTCATAGATGGTTTGCCTAGATCGAAGAAAGGAAACACCGGTATCTGGGTTGTGATGGATAGACTCACTAAGAGCGCTCACTTTATTCCAGTTAAGAGTAAGAGAACGACATCATGGTTGGCAGTAATTTATGTTCGTGGGATAGTTCATCTTTATGGAGTACCATCCAGCAACATAAGCGATCGTGACCCCATCTTTACTAGCGAAATTGGGAGGAGCTTGCAAGAAGCATTAGGTACACAATTGTGTTTGAGCACCGCTTATCATCCTCAGATCGATGGACAAACGGAGAGGGTAAACAGGATTCTTGAGGATCTTTTGAGGCTGTGTATCCTGGACTTCGGAGGAACTTGGGAAGAGCATCTTCCTTTCGTAGAGTTTGCCTATAGTAACAATTATCAAGCTAGCATCAGCATGTCACCCTTCGAAGCATTGTATGGGCGACCATGTAGATTACAAACTTGTTGTTGGGAATCTACAGAAAGATTATTACTTGGACCAGATATGGTTAGAGAAACATCCGAAAAGATTGATCTCATTCGACGGTGGATGAAAACAACTCAAGATAGGCAGAAGTCCTATGGAGACAAGAGAAGAACTGACATCGAATTCAAAGTGGGAGACTTAGTTTTTGTCAAAGTATCACCTAAAGGAATGTGGTTCGCTTCGGAGCAGTAGGGAAGTTGGCACCTAGGTTTGTGGGACCATTTCCCATAACCGAGAGAATTGGCCAAATGGCCTATACAGTGAAACTCCCAGAAAATCTATCTGGTGTTCATGATGTTTTCCATGTCTCTCATCTGCGGAAGTACCTACATGACACCGCGGAAGTGGTGGAACCGAGTATGTTGGAAGAAGTAGAGGTGGAACGGGAGGCGACAGTCAGACGAGTCCCTACCCGTATTCTTGGGTCAGAAGTTAAGAAGCTGCACAATAAGGAGATCATGTTGCTAAAGGTTCAATGGGGAGTTAACCCAGAGAATGCGACTTGGGAGACCGAAGACAAGATTCGTGCTTCGTACCCTTTTCTTTTCGAGGGTTTTTTTCTTAACTCCTTTTTCAAAGTTTTATCAGTTCTTGTTTCTGTCAATAGAGTATAGCTTACCCATAGTATTTTCGGCCTTTAGATAGGAATCCTATAGATGTAAACATGTGTTTGAAACATGTTATGTTTGATGGATGCAAGTGTTTGCTAGTGGTTTCCTTTGGACACATATACATACACATTGGGCACTAGATATCGGCTCAATCACTCTCATACTGCATATGGGTGTGTGTCCATTTTCTTTTCTTTTATGGATGGAAATGGATGAGTTAACATATGGATGTTGCATTTGGACGAATGAAGGTGCACACATATAGAGCTTATATGATATGATAGGTTTATTTGCATACATATTGGATTCATGGCACTAACATACATTGCATTAAGGTGGTCAACTGAATCAGTAGACCACCTGATCTTCGCATTCGTGTTGGGACATACACACACACCTTTGCATATATTCATATAAGCATTAGAAATCTTTAAGGATGATGGATGCTAGTGATTGGTGGATGAGTAGATGGATAATGGATGGTAGGATATGCATTCTTCTCAACTTAGAAATTTCAGGGACGAAATCCTTTGAGTAGGGGAGAATGTAACACCCCGAATTTTTAACAACACTAAAAGAGGATAAATTTAATAGTAATTAATTTTTAATTTATAATTAGAGGAAATGGACTGCACCATTGCGTCCATCTCGAAATTCTGGTCAAGACAGACATTTGGTTTGCATAAAACGGACACCGTATGAGGAAGTTATGAGGGTTTTAAGTTTGTATACGCGCAGAAATATTATGTATACACATATGAGTCATAGATGAGTCAGAATTTTATCCAGAACGGTTCAAATTCAAAAATTGAAAAATAGCGGTAGAATTCCCGCTCTAGGAGGTCAACCCCCATAGAGGGGTGTCGACACCGAGGTCGACCCCCCTTAAGGGGTGTCGACCTGGGGTCGACCCACCCACAGGGGTGTCGATACCCCTAGGGATGACGTGGCACTCGGTTCAGGGTGTCTGGCTGCTATATATATGTGTCAAATTCTCCTATTTTCTTCAATAGAAATCATGGAGGCCATATGCTGCTGGGGTACGAACTGAGACGGAACCGTTTTCTACAACATACTTTGCAAATCAAATTCTGAAATTCAAGATCCGTTCTTTCTCAATTCTCTAAACCTAACGCTATGAGTTTCTAGTTTCTTTTAGGTTTACATAAATAAAAGTAAATTATGAATGACTGTGAATTGGATATGTTATAAACTGTGATTCTATGCTAGTGTTAAACCCTATACTATGACATGATAGATCTATTTCCTTAGATCTAATGCAATTGTGGTTATTCTATTATGTTGCCTATGTGGATATTGACTTGCAACTATACTATGGTGAATGTACATCTATTATATTGGACGGTTGTAACATTGGTTGGATCTAGTTCTTTATGCAAATCACCTTTCACCTGTCATATTGTGATCAATTTGGATATGTTGTAAACTTGACATGTGAATCCATCTTTAGATATAAACATATTACCATGTCACCCTAATTATGCTAGATCTAAATAGTTGGACATCGAAATTGTTAATTTAAATCTCATTATGCTTTCTTTGACATTGTAGTAATTGCCACAAGTTCATCTGTTTTATATCCACCTTGTTATGATATTAACTACATGTCATTTCACCTTATTATCCTGCTAGTTTATGTTTATGACAAGATGACCACTTTAGTTATGTTCCCATTATCTTTCCTATTATCATTTATGACTAGGCTATTGTCTAGCCTAGGCATGCCTCCATTTTATGAGTATGCTAGTTAGGGAACGGGGAAAACGGGTTAATAATTGACATAATTTGATTATGAACATTTTTGGACATATAATTCAAATTATTGGATATAATGGGCATTAACACTTCTAAAGGGAAATGATTAATTAAATAATTAATTAATTAAAAATGGAATGTTTAGTAATTACAATTAGGAATTGTAATTGTACTTATGACACGAGGTTAGGTTGCATTAGTGGTGGAAGTCTGCCCGGACCCGACCAGCATATCTAGCAGCCACTAATGTTGAACCTAATGTGGGAGGTCTAAGTACGTAAATACGAATCAGGCTATGACACGATGTTAGGCCCAACTATGGAATAAGTCTGCCCGGACCCGACCGGCATATCCAGCATCCACATGTTGTAGGCCTAATGTGGGAGGTCTAGCCCATTATAACCATAATTAGACATAGTATTGAATTGGACTACTTAACATAATTTAATCCATAATGATTGTATGATTATGAACTTATGTTCGGGTTAAGTAAAATTGGATGGGTAGTGGGTGGGTTAAGTAAAATAGAGGGGGTGGGTAATATTTACATATAAGCCCACGAACTTAACCCAATAAGGTTATCTAATTAAAGACACCCTTTAGGGTAAGCATAACTGACATAGGGCTATGTAACTAAAGACACCTAAGGGCCTACATAGTCAGTGAAAAACCTAGTGGGGATACAAGACAAAGGGGATAGCTTGTATCATATTGTGTGGGACCCTTTTCAGTCAGTAACCCGGAGTAGGTATCAAATAAAGAACTCTGTACTAAGCGGAGAAGGGGCATGCTTACTGATTGATTATAAGAGATTCAAATGAGATGGATGGTGTGGGCGGTGCATAACGACCGAGCCATGTGTGTGCATGAGCCGGGCAGAGGGGGATAAGACGACTGTGACACCAGTAAATATGGTTGTGCACATCTTGGGAAATGAAGGGTTGCCACTTTAGGGAGTGATACCTCCTACTGTGGGGCCAGTACAAGGTATCTATGGGGTAGGTAGCCGATTGATTAGGGTAGTGGTTAGGGCACACTCGGATGTATATCCAAAGTCTACCAACTTATGGTGGAAGGGATCATCTCATTTTAGTTATAGTAGTAATAGTGCAGAGTAATCATTAATGAGGCACATACACCTTATCTTGCTTACCTTGTCACACACGTCATTTATGTAGTGATCTCTCTCTTATCCACTTTATATGCCTATCATGTTACTTTTATTTATTTACTGACTAAAGGTAACTAGATTCGCTAGACTTAGTCGGGACTCAGATATCATATTTCTAGGAGCTACTTCTGAACTATGGCTCAAGTTCTTGTCTCTACTATGGCTTAACTCTTTCAATTGGGGAAATTATGCTTTTTATTTACTTATGTACTCAGATGGTGCAAGACAGAAGTTATTTTATTGTAAAGGTTATTGTGACTTATGGTATTATGGACCACGGTATTATGATTTATGTTTGAAATAAAAAATTAAATTTTTGCTACTATCTTATTTATATCTATCTTGAAATTATTCTATGTCTGTTTACCTATAGCGCTTCACGAAACTTAATGCATTCCCTTAGTGAGTGACATTAACGGACGTGGGGTGTCACACTTGGTATCAGAGCTGAAGATTACCAGATTAGATAAAAGTTTTTGAAAATTATTTTTCAAAATGGTTTTAAAAGAAAGAATTTTCAAAAAGAAAGGTTTTTTTTTAAATATTCCCCCAAGAAGCCATATGTAATATCCTTCGGTCCTTTATCTAAAAAATTTCCGTTTTCCTTTTTCAGCATGTCTGGGGAGCAAAACATTTCTAATATCCCAGAGGGCGTCACAATACCCGGATGGTTCTGTAGGTATTTTGAGGCCACGGCGCCTGCCAAAGGCCAAAGAGACATTCCTCCCCCAGTTGCACCAGTCATTCCTCCTCCTCCTCCGAGGGAAGATAACTTCGCCAAGATCTGCAAAGACTTCCATGCTATGGGAGGGAAGCCATTCCATGGGAACGACACATTCATAGAAGCTCGGAATTGGCTTAAGGAGACCGAGGACTTATTCGTAATCTTTGAAGTAGAGGATAGAAGGAAGGTTCGGTTAGCCGCCCGGCTACTGAAGGACAAAGCCTCATTTTGGTGGGAAGTCACTCAAGCTGGACATTTGATGGAAACTTGGGAAGATTTTAGACAGAGGTTCGAAATGAAATTTCTTCCCCAAGCTAAGAGAAGCATACAGATGGAGAGGTTCTTAGCACTCAAACAAGGAAACTTGAAGGTGAAGGAGTATGTGAACAAGTTCAACCAACTGGCAAGGTTCGGGTTAGAGTTGGTGGATACACCGCAAAAAAGGGCCTTGCAGTTTGCTAAAGGGCTGAATGAGCCTCTGCATGGTTTAGCCATGTCCCATATTCCAATGAGGGCCACTTTTGAAAAGCTTGTTGATATGGCCTTAATGCATAAGGAGGACAAGGGAGAAATAAAGGAAGAAAAAGCTGAGTGGACATCGCAAAATTGGAAGGTATGGCCCAAGAAGGGGCAATAACAATGGCAACAACAGCAGAAGAAAGGAGGGAAAGATGACAAAGGCGATGATAAGAGAAAATGTCACAATTGTGGAAAGGAGGGTCACTTGATCAAAGACTGTAAGAGAAGGAAGAGCAATTGCTTTAATTGCGGAGAGGTCGGACACTTCTCTAAAGAATGCCTAAAGAAACAGGGATCGCAGAGACAAGGTCAAAAAGCATAAATATCTGTGCTAGGCATCAAGCTTGAGTGCGATGCGTATGTCCTCGGGTTTATGGGCTATGTGTTGATTCTAGGAATGGATTGTCTTACCACGTATAGGGCCATTACAGATTGTGAGAGGAGGGTTGTTAGACTCCTAACTAGTCATGGGAAGACGCTCGAAGTTTCTTGTGACACCCAAGGGTATGCTATGCTTAGCTTCCTAGAGTCTCTAGATGAATCAATAGATGATTTGCAATCTATTTCAGTGGCTCCAGATTATTCCGATGTTTTTGATGAGGTATGGGATTTACCTCCAAGGCGCGAGACCGACGTCCGCATATATCTGGTGGACAATGAAAAGCCAGTTGTATTACCAGTGCGCCGCATGGCTCCAAAGGAAAGGAGAGAGCTAAGTAAGCAAGTAGGGGAGCTACTTGAGAAAGGGTTTATCAGACGAAGCATATCTGAATGAGGTGGTCCAGTAGTATTTGCAACTAAGGCGGATGGTTCACTTTGTTTGTATGTTGACTATAGAGAGTTTAATAAGCTCACCAAGAAGAATAAGCACCTGCTTCCGAGGATTGATGATTTATTTGATCATCTTGTTGGTGCCTCGGTATTTTCTCAGTTGGACTTGGCTATGGGGTTCCATCAGTTGAGGGTGGTTGAGGACAGCATAGATAAGACTGCTTTTAGGACTCCAGACGGTTTCTTTGAATGGCTAGTTATGCCTTTTGGGTTGACAAATGCACCCGCATATTTTGTTGATTTGATGAGTAGGGTGTTTCGGGAGTTCCTAAACAAATTTGTCAAAGTCTTTGTTGATGATATTTTGATCTTCTCCAAGAGCGGAGAAGAACATGCCCAACATTTGGGAGAAGTTTTAAAAACTCTCTGTGACCATCATTTAAAGACAAAGTTCTCCAAATGCCATTTTTGGAGAAAGGAGGTGAGATTCTTGGGGCATGTAGTCTCCAAAGAAGGGATAGTTGTAGATCCCGTGAAGGTGGTTGCGGTGCAAGATTGGCAGATTCCCAAAAATGCAACCGAGGTGAGAAGCTTTCTTGGGTTGGCAGGTTATTATATGAAGTTCATTAAGGACTTCGCGAAGATACTAGCTCCTCTCACCAGGATGACAAAGAAGAATTTGGCATTTTCATGGGACATAGACTGTGACGTTGCTTTCCAACCACTAAAGAGGGCTCTGACAGCAGCCCCAGTCTTGACCTTGCCTGATGGAAATAAAGTGTTTAATATTTACACTGATGCGTGCGGTATAGTTATTGGTGCGGTTCTGATGCAAGAAGGGAAAGTAGTATGTTTTAGGGGTAGACAGTTGAGAGTTCCTGAGAAGAACTACCCCACCAATGATCTAGAGCTAGCTGTTATATTGTTCGCGTTAAAGATGTGGCGTCATTATTTACTTGGAGAAAGTTTCGAGTTATAAACCGATCATAAATCTCTCAAGTATCTACTCTTACAAAAGGATCTCAACTTAAGGCAACAATGGTGGATGGAGTTCTTAGCTTCATATGATTTTGAGATTGCTTATACCCCTGGCGAGGGTAATGTGGTGGCATACGCACTAAGTAGGTAGAGGATGGCCCTGAGTCCTCTGTTTGTGGAAAGAAAGAACTTGGAGTTCATATCAGCTTTTGATTATAGACCCTCCATCGAGTTTGGCCTAATTTGTTTGCATCCTTTGACATATGACCAACTCTTATGGACTAGATAGGAGCTTCGCAACAAGATGACCCACAGATTCTAGACGTCATGAATAAGATCGGAAGAGGGGAGACTTCTACTTACCTTAGTAAATATGTCGTAGATGAAAAGGGGTGGTTGCGACGAGATGGAAGGCTTTGTGTTCCTCAAACTGGAAGCCTAATAAAGGCAGTCCTAGAAGAAGCCCACCATTCTAAAATGACCATTCATCCAGGTGGTGACAAGATGTACAGGAACATGAAGAGGATTTTCTTTTGGGCTGGGATGAAGAAAGATGTGGCCGAATTTGTTTCTCAATGTTTAGTTTGCCAACAAGTCAAAGCTGAGCAAAAGAAGCCCGGAGGATTACTTCATCCATTGGAGGTTCCACACTGGAAATGGGAGAGTGTCTCTATGGATTACATAGATGGTTTGCCTAGATCAAAGAAAGGAAACACCAATATCTAGGTTGTGGTGGATAGACTCACTAAGAGCGCTCACTTTACTCCAGTTAAGAGTAAGAGGACGTCATCATGGTTGGCAGTAATTTATGTTCGTGAGATAGTTCGTCTTTATGGAGTACCTTCCAGCATCATGAGCAATCGTGACCCCATCTTTACTAGCGAATTTTGGAGGAGCTTGCAAGAAGCATTAGGTACACGGTTGTGTTTGTGCACCACTTATCATCCTCAGACCGATGGACAAACGGAGAGGGTGAACAAGATTCTTAAGGATCTTTTGAGGCTGTGTATCCTAAACTACGGAGGAACTTGGGAAGAGCATCATCCTTTCGTAGAGTTTGCTTATAATAACAGTTATCAAGCTAACATCAGCATGGCACCCTTCGAAGCATTGTATAGGCGACCATGTAGATTGCAAACTTGTTGGTGGGAATCTGTAGAAACATTATTACTTGGACCAGATATGGTTAGAGAAACGTCCGAAAAGATTGACCTTATTCGACAGTGGATGAAAACAGCTCAAGATAGGCAGAAGTCCTATGCAGACAAGAGAAGAACCGACGTCGAATTCAAAGTGGGATCAAAGTATCACCTCTAAGGAATGTGGTTCGCTTTGGAGCAGTAGGGAAGTTGGCACCTAGGTTTGTGGGACCATTTCCCATAACCGAGAGAATTGGCCAAATGGCCTATAGAGTGAAACTCCCAGAAAATCTATCTGGTGTTCATGACGTTTTCCATGTCTCTCATTTGCGGAAGTACCTACATAACACCGTAGAAGTTTTGGAGCCGAGTATGTTGGAAGAAGTAGAGGTGGAACGGGAGGCGACAGTCAGACGAGTCCCTACCCGTATTCTTGGATCAGAAGTTAAGAAGCTGCGCAATAAGGAGATCAAGTTGTTAAAGGTTCAATGGGGAGATAACCCAGAGAATGCGACTTGGGAGACCAAAGACAAGATTCGTGCTTCGTACCCTTTTCTTTTCGAGGGTTTTTTCTTAACTCCTTTTCAAAGTTTTATCAGTGCTTGTTTCTGTCAATAGAGTATAGCTTACCCATAGTATTTTTCGGCCTTTAGATAGGAATCCTATAGATGTAAACATGTGTTTGAAACATGTTATGTTTGATGGATGCAAGTGGATGCAAGTGTTTGCTAGTGGTTTCCTGTGAACGCATATACACACACATTGGGCACTAAATATCGGCTCAGTCACTCTCATACTGCATATGGATGTGTATGCATTTTCTTTTCTTTTATGTATGGAAATGGATGAGTTAACATATGGATGTTGCATTTGGACGAATGAAGGTGCACACATATAGAGCTTATATGATATGATAGGTTTATTTGCATACATATTGAATTCATGTCACTAACATACATTGCATTAAGGAGGTCAACTGAATCAGTAGACCGCCTGATCTTCGCATTAGTTTGGGACATACACACACACCTTTGCATATATTCATATAAGCATTAGAAATCTTTAAGGACAATGGATGCCAGTGATTGGTGGATGAGTAGATGGATGATGGATGGTAGGATATGCATTCGTGTAACACCCCACATCCGTTAAGGTCACTCACAAAGGGAATGCCTTAACTTCGGTGGAGAGTTATAGGTAAAAGATATAGATAAATTACAAGATAGACAAAATTAAAACAACGGAAAATAGGACTTTGCTTTATTGATAAAATAGTTTGTACAACAATTGTTTTCCAATACCAGAATATCTGTCTTACAAAATAAAGAAGCATAAAATCACATTTATATTCCCCAATGTAGCGTGAGCCAGCCATAGCAATGGAAAAGAGAATCCCAGCAAAACTTCGACTAATCTTCAGCTTGGAAAGAAAACTGGACTAAGCAGTAATATTCCCTCCCTGCAAACCTTGGGGGGAAATGGAAGACAAGAAAGCGAAAGAAAACAGAGTCAGACATAAAGTCTGGTAAGTTCAGTAACTTTCAGCATGTGAACAGGTAAAAGTAACATGACATGAATTTAACTGAATACAAGACAACACCATGATGACGGGAGTCATAAGGTTAGCACAAGATATGATAAGGTAAGATAAACTGGATGCACTTCTATACTTTCTCTGCTTCGCTACTACCTTGTTATTCTAATTTCTATATCTCTGCACCACCTAACTAGTAATCTGTATAAACTGATAAGAACAAATACGTGGTCCCAATTTCCGCAATTGTGGTTGTTTCAGGTGTATATCTATTATTTATTACTTAGATCTAATCTAGGGTTTTCTATCGAGCGCATTCTAGATCCAACCAGGGTTTACGCTACCCAGGGCTACTGGGGTTTATGCTACATATTGAACGTTTCTCGGATTTTAGGGTTTACGCGACCTAGGTCCAACTAGGGATTATGCTACCTATCGAACGACGCCCCTAATCTAGGACACACTACCCAGAGTGGTATATGTTCCTAGACTTTCCCCACGTATGTGTCGTGGATCGTTATTTTTGTCTAGATGCACATGTCCTCTATATGTGCGACCCGAGTCTCGTGGCAGGGCAAATCAAGAAACACGGAACTAGGTTGGGAGCTTTCAGATATCTGCCGATGCAGATGCTAAGGTCTGTTTTTCCAGTGGCTATGGTCCCACTTGACCCCTCCCTCAACTAATGAAAGGCACATCTTGAAAAATGAGAACTATACACAGGCCCTCTATGCCCCCACTAACCTATGGCCATCCGCACCCATAACTAGATAGCAAGTATATGGTCTTTCAGAGTTCTCCGCCTTTCCGTTGTACGTATCTCGACTGACTCAAGATGGTAGGTAGACAACGAGTTTCTATCACAGGGCTACTGGCCTCGCCGAATCACACTGGTCCATCCTAGTCTTTAGGTTGCCTTATATTGCAACCAAGGCATACCCTTTATTCTTCTAACGCAGACCTTATAACGGTTTAGCTAACATGTTATAATGGTTAAGTGTTCTGTTAGTTAACTTAACCCTAACATCTGTTTAATTCACATGCCCTAACAGTTAAGTATTGCCCCTTCATGTTTTAACTTAACCTTGTTCATTTGGCACACTATGATGGCTAAGTGTTCTAAGTTTACTTAACTCCACCTTCTAGTCTATTTAACATGTTAAATTGGCTAGTGTGTTTTACTTAACCCCACCTTCTAGTCTAGTTTACATGTTAAATTGGTTAAGTGTTCCTATGGACTTAACCCTCCCATTCTAACTTAACTGTTTCTTAGCTTTAAATTATTCATTTAAAGCACCAACCACTCACATTAGACAGATATTGTTGCGGTCTTTGGATGTGCCGGTCGGTTCCGGGCAGATTTACACCGCAATTCAGTCTAACCTCGGGTCCTTTTTGGGCTCAATGCTCTAACCACCCACATTAGATAGGTATTGTTACGGTTGTTGGATTTACCGGGCGGTTTCGGGCAGTTTTATACTGTAACTCAATCTAACCTCGGGTTAGGCATATTCGTCTTTCCTAGATTTACATATTATCCTTTTTGTCTATATGTAAATTGCTAACGACTCTTTTAAACAAATTTGGCCTATATCATATTCATTTGTCATGCCCACTAACATACCTATATTCTAGGCCCAAATCTTGATTTACCTATCATTTAACCCAACTTGCAGATTATGCCAAATCAGATCAGTTCATGACAAAACTAGATTTAATATTCTAGTTTACAGTTTATATCCAAACTTGGCTTGCATGTCAATTACATACTTTGCGGCCAATTAACAATTTACCATTTTAAGCCCAAGTCTAATATGCATGTAAATTATTTACTATTATAGCCAAATCAGATTATGCCAACATATTTGTCATGCCAAATTATCTTAATTAAGCTACGCCCAAATTCCCCCGCCGTAGTCGTACGTATAACATGATTTCACAAGTTTCTAGTTACTCATGACATGAAACTAACAAAAAGAATAGGGGAAAAGAACGAGAATTTACATAAGAGGATAGGCATGAAAAAGCGAACAAAAATACAAAGATAATGGATCCAATGGGTTTGGTGTACATAATAGCGAACAGGAATAAACTAAGCAAATTCACCCTAAGTATGAGATCCAACATAATCAAGGGAGACATAGGTGATTTGATCCAACATAATGCCAGTTCGGTATACAATCATGATTTGTAACTATAGTGTTATGGGCGTAAGCCACTAACCATAATAGTCATAGGCAATTAACAACAATAGTCCTAGGAAATTAACCACAAAATAGTCCTAGGCAATTAACCACAAAATAGTCCTAGGTAATTAACCACAAAATAGTCCTAGTCATGGTCTCATAGTTATGAATCATAGTCACAGGCAATAGTCTTATGTTCATAGTCATAGGCATAGTCTTATGTTCATAGTCATCAGCAATAGTCTTATGTTCATAGTCATAGGCATAGGCATAGTCTTATGTTCATAGTCATAGGCAATAGTTTCATAGGCCACGGTTTCATAGTCATAGTATTAGGCAAAAAGTCCCATAATCATAGTCATTTACAATTAGCCACAATAAGTTCTAGGCCATAATCGAGAATCAGATCCAAAGGCATATACAAGCACCGATTCAAACGAAAGGATTAGGCATATTCTCATATCCATTTAATTACATTTCAAAAATAGATCTAGGCGTTCAAATCTAAAAAGTAACTGACTTACATTGATCGGTTTTAGAAAAGGATAATAAAGCTGAGGTGATTTGCTATGATTCACGCGACGTTGCTCGAAGCCGTTGAATTAGCCTTTGCTTCCCTTCTTGAAGCTTTAACTTTATTTGAATCTCCAATTTGTGAATCTTGCGTTGCTTGAAGAAGAAGGTAGAAGGACTCTCTTAATTTGATTAATCTTGTTTTAATTGAATCATGTAGTCTTTGGAGAAGAAGAAGTCATCTTGTTCATTAAGAATTTGTGCAGCATAAGGATAAAGAAGAATGGTGCGAGGAGTAGTGGGGATTAGGGGAGGTTTATATAGGTTTACGATTACGAATCTAGTCAAAAAACACGTCTAAATACATCGCAATGCATTAGGTTCAAAAACTGGAATTCGGCACCAGGTCGACACTATGGTCGACCTGGTCCTTGGGAGGTCGACACTATGGTCGACCCCCAGGTCGACCTGGTCCTGGGCGGGAAATTTCCCGCGTAGCCTGTTCTGGGTTTTGAATTCGAATTTCGAGCTGTTTTTCTGTTCTGAAAATCCTAGTAACTTCGGAGGGTCATATCTCCCTCATACGGACTCCGTTTCTTGAAAACTCGGACTTGTTTCCAAGTAGAATTTCGAGATGAACGCAATGGTGCAACCCATTTCCCTTGATTCTTATTTTAAAATTTATTTATACTTTAATTTGCGAAACTTAATGTTACAGAATAACGGGGTGTTACATTCTCCCCCTCTTAAAAGGATTTCGTCCCCGAAATCTTCAAGTTAGGAAGAATGTATCCTATCATCCAATCACCCATCTACTCAACCATTCAATCATAGGTATTCATTGTCCTTAAAAAGATTTCTAATGTGTTCATCTTCATATGCATAGTATGTGTATATGTCTTTATCTAATGCAAAATCAGGCGGTCTACTGATTCAGTTGACCTATTTAATGCGAATTATGTCAGTGCCATGCGTCCAATCATGTATGCAAGCATCCCTAGTTATGTAAATACTACATGTGTGCATAGCCATTCATCCATATGCAACATCCATATGATAACATATCAAGTTAAATCCGTTAAGCAAATACATATATGCGAATGCAATATGAAAGTGACTGAGTCGTTCTAGCGCCTATGGTGTGTATATGAATCCACGAGCAACCATTTGCAACCATCAATCATAACATGTTTCAAATACATGTTTACATCCATTGGCTTCTACCTAAGGACCGATGATACACCCTAGAGGATATACCTTAAAAGCTAGAAAGTATGCATAGAATTCCTAGAAAAGGAGATCAAGGATGTACCCTTAAGAAAAAGGGTATGATGCGTGTATCTAGTCTTCTAAGTCGCATCTTCTTGAGCTTCGCTATTCTGTACCTTATCTAATTAATCTTCACAATTGCGAAGCTTCTTGACCTCCATTTCCAAAACTGTCGTTGATCCGATAGCTGGCTTTTCATTGTCAACTGGATACATGGGGAAGTCTATCCCGCGTTTTAGGGGTAAACTCCTAACCTAATCAAAAACATCTGCGTACTCATGGACCACCCTAACGAATTGCAAATCATCGATAAATGCATTAAGCAATAGCTAGCTAAGCCTAACTGATTTTTTTTGTAAGGAATCTCGAGAGTATTTCTGAGGCAAATCAAAAGTCTAACTACCCTCCCTTCACAATTACTAGCTAATCAACCCATGCCTAGAATCAACCCATAGCCCATGAAACCCAAAAACATAAGCATTACGCTTAAACCCAATACTTAATTATAGCTATTCTCAAATCCTTACAAACCAAAGATAAACGGGTCGAACCACCAATTGGATTTGAGACTAAAATGGGATCTTCTAATATACAAGTACTAAAGTGCAGAGACTCAACTATGGAAGTAGATATGAACAAATGCGAAGCGCTAAGATCAAAAGAGTACTAACTGGTTGATCAAAACGAAAAGCTAAACTTTTCCAACAGAGACTTTTACTATCTCTCTCTCAGGTATTCTGATGGTGGAAGCATGCACCCTCCCTTCTGAAAATCCTGTCCCTCGTCCTTGCCCTTGTCCTTAATTATATGCCCCATTATACCATGGAAAAGATACTTCCTCTCGTCATAGGTTTTATAATTCCTTCTTTCTTCATGAGTCGAGTTTATATCTATGAATTTCTCATCCTTGCGTTGAGCTCCCTAGCCATACTCCTTCATCCTCATCTTTACCATCCCTGTGTAATCATATTGACAAGTTTCTCAAAAGCTGCCTCCATCGCACGGAAAACCCTCCAAAGCTTGAAAGAAAACTAGCTGTAGGTGAAACTACTATGGCTATAGATGGGAGTCAGGCACTACTTTTCCCTTCGATAGGTATCATAGTCTTATCAAGCCTACGGAACCATGCTGCGATGAGGTTACCCCCCAGAAAGCCAGGACCCCAAAGACTCAAGAAAGAAGGGGACAAGAATTCAAACAGAGGATCAGAAGATAGTGATATGGCTTTTGGGGAATATGCCTTTAAACCAAAACCTTTCCATTGAATAATGCTTCTTTAAAAACCATTTTGAAAATAATTTTTTTTTTTGCAAATCTTTTATCTGATCTGGTAACCTTCAGCTCTGATACCACGTGTAACACCCCAAATCCGTTAAGGTCACTGACAAAGGGAATGCCTTAACTTCGGTGGAGAGTTATAGGTAAAAGATACAGATAAATTACAAGAAAGACAAAATTAAAACAGCGGAAAATAGGACTTTACTTTATTGATAAAATAGTATGTACAACAATTGTTTTCCAATACCAGAATATCTGTCTTACAAAATAAAGAAGCATAAAATAACATTTATATTCCCCAATGTAGCGTGAGCCAGCTATAGCAATGGAAAAGAGAATCCCAGCAAAACTTCAACTAATCTTCAGCTTGGAAAGAAAACTGGACTAAGTAGTAATATTCCCTCCCTGCGAACCTTGGGGGGAAACGGAAGACAAGAAAGCGAAATAAAACAGAGTCAGACATAAAGTTTGGTAAGTTCAGTAACTTTCAGCATGTGAACAGGTAAAAGCAACATGACATGAATTTAACTGAATACAAGACAACACCATGATGACGGGAATCATAAGGTTAGCACAAGATATGATAAGGTAAGATAAACTGGATGCACTTCTATACTTTATCTGCTTCGTACTACCTTGTTATTTTAATTTCTATATGTCTGCACCACCTAACTAGTAATCTGTATAAACTGATAAGAACAAATACGTGGTCCCAATTTCCGCAATTGTGGTTGTTTCAGGTATTCATCTATTATTTATTACCTAGATCTAATCTAGGGTTTTCTATCGAGCGCATTCTAGATACAACCAGGGTTTACGCTACCCAGGGCTATTGGGATTTATGCTACCTATTGAACGTTTCTCGGATTTTAGGGTTTACGCGACCCAGGTCCAACTAGGGATTATGCTACCTATCGAACGACGCCCCTAATCTAGGACACACTACCCAGAGTGGTATATGTTCCTAAACTTTCTCCATGTATGTGTTGTGGATCGTTATCGCTGTCTAGATGCACATGTCCTCTATATGTGCGACCCGAGTCTCGTGGCAGGGCAAATCAAGAAACACGGAACTCGGTCGGGAGCTTTCAGATATCTGCCGATGCAGATGCTAACGTCTGTCTTTCCATTGGTTATGGTCCCACTTGACCCCTCCCTCAACTAATGAAAGGCACACCTTGAAAAATGAGAACTATACGCAGGCCCTCTATGCCCCTACTAACCTATGGCCATTTGCACCCATAACTAGATAGCAAGTATGTGGTATTTTGGAGTTCTCCGCCTTTCCGCTGTATGTATCTCGACTGACTCAAGATGGTAGGTAGACGACGAGTTGCTATCACAGGGCTACTAGCCTCGCCGAATCACGCTGCTCCATCCTAGTCTTTAGGTTGCCTTATATTGCAACTAAGGCATACCCTTGGTTCTTCTAATGCAGACCTTAACCTCTGTGAGCCCAGGCGGATCATCTGCAGCCTGACAGAGGGATACCAAGAGTACCCTCACGTCCCCTCGAAGTCGCGTGCTTCGTAACCCAGTTTGTTGGAGCCTTCTTTAAGATCAGATGGATGTTCGCTCCTTCTCGTGTTCTACTAAGGTTTACTACTTAGTTCCCTTAACTAAGGTTTACTACTTAGTTCCTTTTTCTCATCAAGTTGGATTGGTTTAGTGTCATTAGTCAATTCAAGTTAACTTAACCCATTCATTTGTCATGTTAAACTTGTTAAGTGTTATCAATAGTTCATGTTGACTTAACCCTACCACAAATCAAGTTGTATTGGTTAAGTATTTCTTATTACTTAACCCCACCCCTTCATCTTGTATTAGTTAAGTGTTCCCTTTAACTTAACCCTGCCCATCTGTTTAGCTAACATGTTATAACGGTTAAGTGTTCTCTTAGTTAACTTAACCCTAGCATCTGTTTAATTCACATGCCCTAACGGTTAAGTATTGTCCCTTCGTGTTTTAACTTAACCTTGTTCATTTGGCACACTATGATGGCTAAGTGTTTTAAGTTTACTTAACTCCACCTTCTAGTCTAGTAACATGTTAAATTGGCTAAGTTTATTTTACTTAACCCCACCTTCTAGTCTAGTTAACATGTTAAATTGGTTAAGTGTTCCCATGGACTTAACCCTCCCATTCTAACTTAACTGTTTCTTAGCTTTAAATTATTCTTTTAAAGCACCAACCACTCACATTAGACAGATATTGTTGCAGTCACTGAATGTGCTGGTCGGTTCTGGGTAGATTTACACCGCAACTCAGTCTAGCCTCGGGTTCTTTTTGGGCTTAATGCTCTAACCACCCACATTAGATAGGTATTGTTACGGTTGCTGGATTTGCCAGGCGATTCCGAGCAGTCTTATACCGTAACTCAATCTAACCTCGGGTTAGGCATATTCGTCTTTCCTAGATTTACATATTTATCCTTTTTGTCTATATGTAAATTGCTAACAACTCTTTTAAACAAAT
Organism: Allium sativum; assembly: GCA_030737875.1. Taxonomy (NCBI): domain Eukaryota; kingdom Viridiplantae; phylum Streptophyta; class Magnoliopsida; order Asparagales; family Amaryllidaceae; genus Allium; species Allium sativum. Next base: position 52,492,340 of record CM060927.1, read on the forward strand.
TTGGCCTATATCATATTCATTTGTCATGCCCACTAACATACCTATATTCTAGGCCCAAATCTTGATTTACCAATCATTTAACCCAACTTGCAGATTATGCCAAATTAGATCAGTTCATGTCAAAACTAGATTTAATATTCTAGTTTAGAGTTTATATCCAAACTTGGCTTACATGCCAATTACATACTTTGCGGCACAATTTACCATTTTACGCCCAAGTCTAATATGCATGTAAATTATTTACTATTATAGCCAAATCAGATTATGCCAACATATTTGTCATGCCAAATTATCTTAATTAAGCTACGCCCAAATTCCCCCGCCGTCGTCGTATGTATAACATGATTTCACAAGTTTCTAGGTACTCATGACATGAAACTAACTAAAGAAATAGGGGATAAGCACGAGAATTTACATAAGAGGATAGGCATGAAAAAGCGAACCAAAATACAAAAAATACAAAGATAATTGATCCAATGGGTTTGGTGTACATAATAGCGAATAGGAATAAACTAAGCAAATTACACCCTAAGTATGAGATCGAACATAATCAAGGGAGACATAGGCGATTCGATCCAACATAATGCCAGTTCGGTATACAATCATGATTTGTAACTATAATGTTATGGGCATAAGCCACTAACCATAATAGCCATAGGCAATTAATCACAATAGTCCTAGGCAATTAACCACAAAATAGTCCTAGGCAATTAACCACAAAATAGTCCTAGTCATGGTCTCATAGTTATGAATCATAGTCATAGGCAGTAGTCTTATGTTCATAGTCATAGGCAATAGTCTTATGTTCATAGTCATAGGCATATGCATAGTCTTATGTTCATAGTCATAGGCAATAGTTTCATAGGCCACGGTTTCATAGTCATAGTCTTAGGCAAAAAGTCCCATAATCATAGTCATTGACAATTAGCCACAATAAGTTCTAGGTCATAATCGAGAATCAGATCCAAAGGCATATACAAGCACTGATTCAAACGAAAGGATTAGGCATATTCTCATATCCATTTAATTACATGTCACAAATAGAGCTAGGTGTTCAAATCTAAAAAGTAACTGACTTACATTGATCGGTTTTAGAAAAAGGATAATAACGCTGAGGTGATTTGCTATGATTCGCACGACATTGCTTGAAGCTGTTGAATTAGCCTTTGCTTCCCTTCTTGAAGCTTTAACTTTATTTGAATCTCCAATTTGCGAATCTCACGTTGCTTGAAGAAGAAGGTAGAAGCACTCTCTTAATTTGATTAATCTTGTTTTAATTGAATCATGTAGTCTTTGGATAAGAAGAAGCCATCTTGTTCATTAAGAATTTGTGCAGCATAAGGATAGAGAAGAATGGTGTGAGGAGTAGTGGGGATTAGGGGAGGTTTATATAGGTTTAGGATTATGAATCTGGTCAGAAAACACGTCTAAATACATCGCAATGCATCAGGTTCAAAAACTGGAATTCGGCACCAGGTCGACCCCCAGGTCGACACTATGGTTGACCTGGTCCCTGGGAGGTTGACACTATGTCGACCCCTAGGTCAACCTGGTCCTAGGCGGGAAATTTCCCGTCCAGCCTGTTCGGGGTTTTGAATTCGAATTTGAATTCGAATTTCGAGCTATTTTTCTGTTCTGAAAATCCTTGAAACTTCGAAGGGTCATATCTTCCTCATACGGCCTCTGTTTCTCGAAAACTCGGATTCGTTTCCAAGCACAATTTCGAGACGAACACAATGGCGTAACTCATTTCCCTTGATTCTTATTTTAAAATTTATTTATACTTTAATTTGTGAAACTTAATGTTACAGAATTACGGGGTGTTACAATTCTTCTCAACTTAGAGATTTTAGAGACGAAATCCTTTGAGTAGGGGAGAACGTAACACCTCGAATTTTTTACAACACTAAAAGAGGATAAATTTAATAGTAATTAATTTGTAATTCATAATTAGAGGAAATGGACTATACAATTGCGTCCATCTCGTAATTCTGGTCATGACAGACATTTGGTTTGCATAAAACGGACACCGTATGAGGAAGTTATGAGGGTTTTAAGTTTGTATACGCGTAGAAATATTATGTATACACATATGAGTCAGAGATGAGTCAGAATTTTATCCAGAACAGTTCGAATTCGAAAATTGAAAAATTGCGGTAGAATTCCCACTCTAGGAGGTCGACCCCCTTAGAGGGGTGTCGACCTAGGGTCGACCCACCCACAGGGGTGCCGACACCCCTAGGGCTGACGTGGCACTCGGTTTCGACGGTCTGGCTGCTGTATATATGTGTCAAATTCTCCTATATTCTTCATTGGAAACATGGAGGCCATATGCTGCCAGGGTACGAACTGAGACGGAACCGTTTTCTACAACAACATACTTTGCAAATCAAATTCAGAAATTCAGGATCCTTTCTTTCTCAATTCTCTAAACCTAATGCTATGAGTTTCTAGTTTCTTTTTGGTTTAGATAAATAAAAGTAAATTATGAAAGATTGTGAATTGGATATGTTATAAATTGTGATTCTACGCTAGCGTTAAACCCTATACTATGACATGATAGATCTATTTCCTTAGATCTAATACAATTGTGGTTATTCTATTAAGTAGCCTATGTGGACCTTGACTTGCAACTATACTGTGGTGAATGTACATCTATTATATTGGACAATTGTAACATTGGGTGGATCTAGTTCTTTATGCAAATCACCTTTCACCTGTCACATTGTGATCAATTTGGATATGTTGTAAACTTGACATGTGAATCCATCTTTAGATCTAAACATATTACTATGTCACCCTAATTAAGCTAGATCTAAATAGTTGGACATCTAAATAGTTATTTTAAATCTCATTATGCTTGCTTTGACATCGTAGTAATTGCCACAAGTTAATTTGTTTCATGTCCACCTTATTATGATGTTAATTACATGTCCATTCACCTTATTATCATGCTAGTTTATTTTTATGCCAAGATGACCACTTTAGTTATGTTCCCATTATCTTCCCTATTATCGTTTATGACTAGGCTATTGTCTACGCTAGGCATGCCGCCAGTTTATGAGTACGCTAGTTAGGGAACGGGGAAAAAGGGTTAATAATTAACATAATTTGAATATGAACATTTTTGGACATATAATTCAAATTATTGGATAAAGTTGGTATTAAAACTTTTAAAGGGAAAGGATTAACTAATTAATTAATTAAAAATGGAATATCTAGTAATTACAATTAGGAATTGTAATTGTACTTATGACATGAGGTTAGGTTGCATTAGTGGTGAAAATCTTTCCAGACCCGACCGGCATATCCAGCAGCCACTAATGTTGAACCTAATGTGGGAGGTCTAAGTATGTAAATATGAATCGGGCTATGACACGAGGTTAGGCCCAACTGTGGAATAAATCTGCCCGGACCCGACCGGCATATCCAACATCCACTTATTGTAGGCCTAATGTAGGAGGTCTAGCCCATTATAACCATAATTGGACATGGTATTGAATTGGACTACTTAACCTAATTTAATCCATAAGGATTGTATGATTATGAACTTAAGTTAGGGTTAAGTAAAATTGGATGGGTAGTGGGTGGGTTAAGTAAAATAGAGGGGGTGGGTAATATTTACATATAAGCCCACGAACTTAACCTAATCAGGTTATGTAATTAAGGATACCCTTTAGGGTAAGCATATTTGATATAGGGCTATGTAATTAAAGACACCTAAGGGTATACGTAGTCAGTGAAAAACCTAGTGGGGATACAAGACAAAGGGGAGAGCTTGTATCATATTATGTAGGACCCATTTCAGTCAGTAACCTAGAGTAGGTATCAAATAAAGAACTCCATACTAGGCGGAGAAGGGGCACGCTTACTAATTGATTATAAGAGATCCAGATGAGTTGGACGGTGTGGGCGGCGCAAACCGACCGGGCCATATGCGTGCATGAGCCCGGCAGAAGGGAATAAGACGACCGTAAAACCAGTAGATATGGTTGTGCACATATTGGGAAATAAAGGGTTGCCACTTTAGGGAGTAATACCTCCTACTGTGGGGCCAACACAGGATATCTACGGGGTAAGGAGCCGATCGATTAGGGTAGTGGTTAGGGTACACTCGGACGTATATCCTAAGTCTACCAACTTATAGTTGAAGGCATCATCTCGTTTTAGTTATACTAGTAATAGTGCAGAGTAATCATTAGTGTGGCACATACACCTTATCTTGCTTACCTTGTCACACCTGCCATTTATGTAGTGATCTCTCTCTCTCTCTTATCCACTTTATATGCCTATCATATTACTTTAATTTATTTACTAGCTAAAAGTAACTAGACTCGCCAGACTTTATGTTTGACCCTTTTGTTTGTCCTTCTTTCTTCCATTCCCCCCTAAGGTTCTCAGGGAGGAAACACTCAGGCTTAGTCAGGACTCAGATATCATCTTGCTAGTAGCTACTTCTGAAGTATGGCTCAAGTTCTTGTATCTACTATGGCTTAACTCTTTCAATTCGGGAAATTATTCTTTTTATTTACTTATGTACTCTAATGGTGCAAGACAGAAGTTATTTTATTGTAATGGTTTTTGTGACTTATAGTATTATGGACCATGGTATTATGATGTATGTTTGAAATAAAAATTTAAATTTCCACTGCTATCTTATTTATATCTGTCTTGTAATTATTCTGTTTCTGTTTACCTATAGCGCTTCACGAAACTTAATGCATTCCCTTAGTGAGTGACAATAACGGACGTGGGGTGTCACACTATCCTACCACCTTAGCTGACGTATAGGACCTGATCGTCGAAAGCGAGAAGCAGCGTCTAAAGGTTGAGGTTGTCGATGAGAATGAGCGTATGCGTACTTTTCTTAGAAGTGATGAACCTGAGAGACTGGCAGAGGGCAGACGTCTGATTAAAGAATCTATGGAGGAAAAGAGGGTTAAGCTCAAAGGCAAGAACAAGGTTGACGAGGGTTCAAGCTCGGTCATGGAGCTCAATACTTTTGGGATTGACGATTATAACCCCGATGACCCATTAATCTCTGAAATTCCTGTTCCCCAACCTGTTGGGGTTTCTACGGCACCTTCGGACGAAGAATCGATGGAAGGTATCTCCACCTTCTCTCCACAATTTTTTAAAGTTGTCATAACTTGTCGTCGCATTGTGAAGCAAACAATTGAGAAGACCACATTTTCTCACAAATCAATAACAATCGCTTCTCATGATGTAGGTACCAAAATGACCAAAGGAACTGCGGAAGAGCAAACAAAAGTCGATGTAACTGAGAAGGCCATTGTACCTTCGAGCACTGACGTTCCTAAGGATGCTGAAACAATTGGAGCCTTGAAGGACACTGATGGTGATGGCAGGGACGAAGAAGAGGATGTCACTATCATAGGAGAGACAAAGGATGATGATAGCACGACCTTAGCCGAAATGAAGGCTAAGAAGGATGAGCAATTGAGAGTTAAAGTCAAGGAAGGACCTTTAAATATTCCACATCTCTCTGCAGCTGCTCCCAGATTTGGACTGCTTATAAATCTCTCCTCCAAGTCAATAACTACATAGCTTGTGTCTCAGTCCTCTGATGCTCCACAAGATCCTCCTTTGGATAAGAAGAAGAGGAAAAAACACGATAAATCTGATGTTAACAAGGAGGAGCCAGAGAAAGAGAAGAAACTGAAGACGTCTCCGAAACCCAAGTAGAGTTTGGTGTTGCTTGCTTTTAGATTTCTACTGGCCTTTTGATGTACTTGTGAGAGTGGTCCTCACATTTTGACCAGTTTGTAGTTATGCATTTTTTAAATAAAGTTCCGTTTCTTTCGCATTGTTGTGTATCTGCGACTATCTCATACTTAGTCATGCATGTAATTAATAAGATCATAACCAAGTAACAATTGAACTAAACATGAAAGTTCTGTAGCATATCATATTGTTTTTATTATGATGTGTATATGCCATCAATCAATCATTGACATAATGCCTGGCCAGGGCTTGTTGAGGATTGATTAGGATCGACTATGTCCTGCACCCCACGTCCAGACATAGAGGGTTCGGGCTCAGCTTTCACTCTTTCCTTGATCCTGCAGTGGGATAGGAGCCCATTTTTATGGCATTTAATCAACATGCCTTTATACACTCCTGTCGTATGCCCAGGATAGAGTTCGAACTCAACTTTCAATCTGCTCCCCGATCCTTTAACGGGGTAGGAGCTTATTTGCAGCACCAGTCCCTGGCGCCTTTATACTCTCCCGTCGGATGCCAAGGGTAGAGTGGAGTCGAGGCGGTCTTTTAATTACGGTGCACCTTCACACCCCGTGGACAATTCATTTTCTTGTCCAATATACTCTTCTCAAGTCGTAAGAGTTAGAGTATTAGAGGTTATGTCATTTACTTCGTTGCGTCCGCGATGCTCTGTACATGGTTGACTTTCAAATTTGAAAGACTTTTTGAATTACATGTATTTGGGTCATGGAGGGACTTATGATAAATATCATAATCATAATAGCTCATATGAATAAAAGCGATGGAACAATCAAAAAATGGTACGGCAAAGTAGAAGACACACGATATTTTATAATGGTTTAGTCGAGTCATGACCTACGTCCACTTTATAATCTTTTTTTGTACAGCCAGACTGTTCTAGGCAAGTCAAGCCTTTTTACATTGTCCTATAAACAAAAGAATAATAATGACAATTTTATGTCAAGTAATGCCGCAAATGCTGGGCGTTCCACACTCTGGGGATTTCATCTTTGTCCACAGTCTCTAGGTTTAAGGATCCATTATCAAGCCTCCGCAGGATGGCATATGGTCCTTCCCATTTCAGACCCAAATGAACTGGGGGTGGAAAGACACGCTTTAGAACAAAGTCTCCGAGTTCAAAGGCTTGACCTTGAACCTTCTTATTGTAATATCGGGCGTCCTACTGCTTGTGCCTTAAGGCACGTATGTCCGCTTCATCCCTTTTTTCTTCAACCATATCCAGGGACTCGAGGAACAGTTCATTATTGGTCATTGGGTCATAGTAAGTGGTTTTGTGCGATGGTACTTCGAATTCAAGCATAATGACCGCTTCTAACCCGAAAGCGTGGGAGAAGGGGGTGTGCCCCATGGCTGATTTATAAGTCGTTCTATAGACCCACAATGCCAATGGTAACTCGTCGACCCACTTGGCTCTGGCCTGCTTTAGTCGCTTCTTCAAAATGGACTTAATTACTTTGTTTGCCTCTTCTACTTGTCCATTTGACTGCGGATGCGCTACAATAGTGTACCTTTTCTCTATATGATATTTCTGGCAAAAGTCTTGGAACTCAGTGCTTTCAAATTGGGTCCTGTCATCAGTCATGATAACCTTCGGGATCCCAAATCAACATATAATATTTCTGATGACGAAGTTTATCACTCGCATAGTTGTGATCATGGTCAATGGTTCTGCTTCGACCCACTTTGTAAAGTAATCCATAGCTATGATGGCGAATTTTTCTCCGCCCTTTGCAATGGCAAGGCTTCCAATAATGTCGATTCCCCAGACAGCAAAGGGCCACGGGCTCATCATCGTCTTTGATCGGCTAGGAGGTTCCCTAGGGATCTTAGAAAGTCTCTGGCTTCTGTCACAACGCTAGACATATTTTGCCGCATATTTATTCACGGTAGGCCAGAAATAACCATATCGTAATATCTTCTTATCCAACGTTTGACCTCCGGTGTGGTCGCCACATTCACCTTCGTTACTTCCCACAGTACCCGCTCGATGTCGTCATGGGCTGTACATCGGAGGAGTGGCATCGAGAATCCCTATCTGTAGAGGACCTCGCCTTGCATGACGTATCTAGAGGCCATTCGAATAACATAACACCTTTTTCTTTTCTTGGTTGGAAGCGTTCCATTCATCAGGAAGTTCTTTAGGGGTGTCATCCACAACTCCATTTTTGGTTCAGTCTCTAGTATAGGATTAATTTCCATCTGATCAATACTTAGGGTTTCTAATATTTCAATTGGGGCCATTTTTGTGTCCTTAGGATTGTCAGAATTTGCCAATTTGGGTAATTTGTTTGCCTTTTGATTCTCCATTCGAGGGATATGGTTATAGTGTAGTGCTCAAAACCGCCCAACAACTTTCTTACTTCTCTTAAATATCATACAAACCTTGTCCTCTTGGCCTGAAACTCCTTATTAACCTGGTTCACGACTATCTTGGAATTGCAGAAAATATTCAACCTTGGTATCCACATCTCTTTTGCGAGCTTTAACCCAGTAATCAGGGCTTCATATTTCGAGTCGTTGTTCATGGCATGGAATTCCAACCTTAGAGCATAGTATATTGACCATTTCTCAGGGGTGGCGAGGACAACTCCGGTGCCATATCGCTATCATTCTTGGTGTCGTCGGTATATAGCTTCCAGGTGTTATGATCTAATAGGCGTTCTAAGGGGCCTGCCTCTTCGCTTGTCACATCTTCTTCAGGAATAGTAAATTCCGCTCTGCAATCTGCCAACACTTGCCCTCTTATCGATCTTTGAGGTGGGAAGTTCAAATCAAACTTACTTAACTCTATATTCCATTTGAATAGCCTTCCTGATGCCTCTATCCTTTGCAAGACTTGTCGAAGCGGATGGTCAGTGTATATGGTGATGGGATGAGCTTGAAAATAGTGGCAGAGCTTTCTGGATGTAATCAGCAGGTTATACTCAAGTTTTTCTATCCACGGGTTAGTTTCGCTCTACTGCTTCCAGTTTCTAGCTCACGTAATACACCGGCCTTTGGACCTTATCTTCTTCTCTTAACAAGGCTGAACTTATTACATGGGATGATACCGCCAAGTATACAAATAGATCTTCATGGTCGACTGGCTTGGGCAGTATCGGAGGTCTTTCCAAATGAATAAGAAGGTTCTGAAATGCTTCTACACAATCAGGAGTCAATTGGAAGTTGCGCTTACCTCGTTTTATAAGATCAAAGAATGGAATGCACTTATTCGTTGCTTCAGAAATAAATCTACTCAATGCAGCCATTTTTCCAGCAAGGCTCTGCACATCCTTAATCTGTCTCGGTTTTTGAATAGTCCTGATTGCCATAATTTGGTTTGGATTGATTTCGATCCCTCCAGAGCTGACAATAAAGCCCGAGAATTTCCCAGAGGCGACTCCAAATGAACATTTCAAAGGGTTGAGCTTCGTTCCATATCGCCGAAGGATATTGAACATTTCAGATAGGTCAGAAGTATGGTCAGATGACTGTCTGGATTTCACAAGCATATCATCGACATACAACTCCATCGTTTTCCTGATCCGATTATAGAACATTCTATTCACTAAGTGTTGGTATGTTGCTCCGGCGTTCTTTAAACCAAAAGGCATTGCCACATAATAATATAGTCTCAAATCTGTGATGAAGCTAGTATGATCCTGATCCGGAACATGCATGGGGATCTGGTTATATCCCGAATACGCATCCATAAAGGATAGGAGTTCGTGATCTGCTGTTGAATCCACTAGCTAGTCAATCCTAGGAAGTGGAAAATTGTCCTTCGGGCAAGCTTTGTTTAAATCTGAGAAATCAATGCATGTGCGCCATTTTCCGTTGGCCTTCTTTACCAAAACGATATTTGATGTCCATTCTGGGTAAGTCGAATCTCTAATGAATCCATTGCTTCTCAAATTTTCAACTTTGTCCTTTATGGCAGCTGACTTCTTTGGGTTGAGCATTCGCCTTTTCTGCTTAACGAGTGGATTTTTTGGGTTGATACTCAATGAGTGGCTCATAATCGAGGGTGATATCCCACTCATATCAGTGTGAGTCCAAGAAAACACGTCCAAGTTTGCCTTTAAAAAGTCAATCAATTCCTTTGCTCGAAGCGGGTCTAGCTAGGATCCAATGTTTAAAATTTTCGTTGAATCGTCATTGTCAATTAGGATATCCACAGTTGTTTCATTAGGCGTTGCCATTTTTCCCCCAGGCTCCTCATCCTCTCTAGGATCTATGTCCTCAGGCAGTTCTCTGGGCGACTCCCTTGGGTTTATCCCCATTAATTGCTATGTTGAATCCTCCGTTGCGGGGGAGGAAGCACCCATGGTTTCCATGTCTTTTCCTTTGCGTAGCAACTTTAACTCTGCCATATAGCAGGCTCATCTAGTTACTTAGTCACCCCTGATTACTCCTACTCCCGCTTCGGCTGGGAATTTCAACAATAAGCACCAAGGTGCGATGCAAGCCCTGAATACAGCAAGGGCTGGTTGGTCCAAAAAGGCGTTAAAGGGCGAATCTATATCCGAAACTATAAACGGGAGAATCCTCACTCTCCAACGGTCTCCCTCTCCCAGAGTAACTGATAATTCTACATATCCCATCGGGGATATGGAGGCTCCATTGAAGCCATGTATCCATCCATTGTAGGGTTTCAAATCTTTCGCTTTAAGCTTCATCTGATCGAATGCTTTCTTGAACAGAATGTTAACTGAACTCCCGTTGTCTACCAAGACCTTGTGGACTAGAGTAGGGCCAATGGTAGTAGTGATCATTAAGGGGTCTTAGATAGGGGATTGAACTCCAACGCTATCTCTGTCACGAAATATGACATCTTCTGTTGTTCTACTAGGGCAGTATCTTTAGGACTACTGCCTTCTCCCACCTTATGGAGCTTGGCTACATTCATATATTGATCCATTGCCCTGTAGCTATGTCCAGCCGGTTGGGGTCCTCCTACTATAGTGTTGATAACAATATTCTTTCCCTTCTGCTGAGCAATGGGCTTAGAAGCGGGTTGGCTTTGATTCGAGGCCTGTGCGGCTTGCCCCTGTCTCTGGGAGCAACCATATATTCGTCCAACTTTTCTTCTCGAAATATTTTTTCAACCACATCTCTTAAATGGCGTCTTTTGTTTGTGGAGTGACCGTAAGTTTGATGGAAAAGGCAGAACTTTCCTATTTCACACTCCTTCTCTGTCGAGTCCCTTGGAGGAGGCCTCTTATATTGAATAACATTATAGGTGTCTAGGTAGATATTTTCTAACGTGTCGTTCAAAGGTGTGAGGTTTTCAAAAGTTCTGAATCGAGATCTATTCGGTGAGTCATTTCCATGATTCTTCCTCTTTTTGCCATTTCCAGCTTGGTGACTGTTGCCTTGGTTCTTATTACCAACGTTGACTTCCAACTTTCCAGAACTGTCACCAGACTGTTTAATGGCCACATTACTCTAAATATCTTCTTTATCAGCGGCTTTCCTCTTTCGATAAGCATAAATTTCTTCCTGATGCAGGCGGATATTGGCTTTCTCATAAAATATCTCTTTAGTCAGTGGCGGTTTTCCGGCTAAATATTTACCAAACTCAGTATCTTTGTCTACTCCATTAGTCAGTGCCATCAGAATGGACTGTTCATGGGGATCTCTTACCTCGGTGACTGCCAAATTAAAATGATCCAAGTACGATCTCAGGGATTCATCAGGGCGCTGCTTAATGAATGATAATTCAACGGCATTCATGGACCTCTGTGCATGGAGTCGGAATTGGTTTATAAACCTTTCGCTTAACTCTTTGAAATTGGCAATAGATCGTGGCGGCAACCGTGTAAACCACATTAACGCCACATCCTCTAGAAAGATCGGGAATGCTTTGCATTTTACTACGTCTGGAGCTACGGTGGCATTCATATACCACGAATATCTAATCAAGTGTTGAACTGGATCTGTCCTGCCCGCATAACGATTCATAGTCAGTAAATTAAATCTCCTCGGGAACCGAACGTCTAGTATGGCGTCAGCGAAAGGTGTTGGACTTCGGTCCACACCCCAGTCCACATTTCTTTGCCCTCTTCTATCTGCCATGATCTGTCTCACCATCACTTCAATGTCAGCATTAGTCAGTGCGGACTCGGGGTCTACACTTCTTGCCCTACGGAAATCTCCAATGTCTCTTCGGTGGATCGCTGCCCGATCTAGGACTTAAGCAGACTTCCTTGTCCTCTGTGGACACCGTCAGTCATGAGGCGTGGGGGTTGATTCTGGATAAGGTCATCAATGTTTCTATCCCTAGGTAATGTTCAGGATCCTTCCCCTTGAAACACGACTGGATCATCTAGATTTCGTTTGTTTGGTCCCAGATTGAATGCTGCTTCTTCTAGAGAGGGGGGAGATGCAAACCGCAGGTGTTCCACGTTCTCGAGCCTCTCTAGCTGCCGTCGTTGGGGTCTCGGATATTCCCCTGATGAAGATGAATAATCGGGCGTTAAATGATGAATCGGTGAAGGCACTCTCGGCCTTCGAAGTTCGTCTATCTGCCTTCTCATTGTGGCCATATTTTCTCTCATCACGGTACTCTCATGTCGTTGAGCCTCCAAAGTATCATTTGTCCTCCCCAACATGTCGAGAACACATGACAGATTTCCTTCAGTTGTGGGGGCTGAAGCAGGTAGATGATCATCAATATTCGCCATCGGACGTGGTGCACTTGAGCCAGGTCGAGCTGAAGCATCTCCATGAGTGGAGTGGGTCATAACTTCTTTTCCGGGTTGGGTCGTGGTCACCTGCATAGACCGGTTCGTGACCCTTTCATCATGTGGGTGGCTCGTGGCATGCTCTTGGGGGTGGCTCGTAGTATGCTACTGGGATCGGGTCGTGACCTGCTCCTGGGATCGGTTCGCCCCCCCTGCGAGCCGCAAGCCGGGGAGTTCACTTTCACCTGCACATGAATGCTCTCTTCATTAACTTCGTTTGCTTAGGAAGCTCGTGAATCCTTGGATTTCTCTGCATCCATAACGTCTTGACTTTACTGAAATCTTCAAAAACGAAACAGTGGGAATGCAGACTATTTTCTTCGGACTTGAAAATCCAAACAGTAGAGCAATAATCTGATAAGCTGAGAATTCAATTCTCAGTGAAAGCACCGAAATGTTAGACCAAAAAGTGGCTCTAACACCCAAATTATCTTGATTAGAAGAGAATTAAAACTAAGAATAAAGAAAATGCAGCAGACACACCAAAATTATAGTGGTTCGGTGTTAACGAGCCTACGTCCACTTTATATGATTCTGGTTATGCGTTCGAATACAAGTACAATCACATTATTCTCTCAATCTCACTTTTACAATGATGATTCACTCAATAAATTCGAGATACTTCTAATTAGAAATGATAGAGGTTTGATCATGGTGGAATCAGAGCTCTTAATTGCCAAAAGATCCTGAAAAATGCCAAGTGTTATGCTATTTATAGGCGATTTCTGCAGGCAGTTCATGAAGGCACGTGGAACAATCCCGAGGATCTCAGAGTGGTTCATGGCTTGACGGAGAATTGGTCATAGGAGTCGTTACAGACACGTGTCACTAGATCCATCGATTTTGGTTTGTGGGTGGCCAAGTCATGGCTATCCTTTCCTGAGTACAGGGTCGGCTTGTGACACTTTAACACGAGCGGGTCGTGAATCCTCCATCACAATCGGATCGTGAACCCTCCACCACGAGCGGGTCTGCAATGTGGGTCACAAACTGATTGCTCAGCTTCATGAGCCAGGGCGAATTTGTCTTGAACTTGTGCGCATAGATCATTGTTTATATAATCGCAAATCCCTAAGTCGTAGGTGGCTTGGTTAAAAACTTAGCCAACATAAACATACCGCCTGTCCACTCTCCATAGAAGAGTTCCTTTTGTTAAATAATGAAATTGAGCTTAAGCTCCATTCTTCTTCCTCAACATGTATATTCCGAAGATTTATAGGAACATGTCAAACAATTTACCGATGCGTGCAATAGCTGCTTAAATGAGTCAGTACAACTATAGCATGGAAATAACATTACAAGTTTCTGTGCATACCAACAACAACAAGTGGTCCACATGTAGGGAGCAATGGACATTCAAACTACAAAGTATGTTTGCAAAAGTTACAATGCATTGGACGCACCTTATGGCGAGATCTCAATGCCTCTTCATTTTGAGTTGATTGCAGATGAAGTGATTTATCACTTATAATGTAATTTCTGCACAAGAAATGAAGAGTGTTTCCACTATCGGACCAGTTGTAGTGAATAAATAACACACTGCAAAAGTTTTTCTTTTCCATCAACTAAGAATATATTTTTTAGTACCCTTGCTTTTCCACTTGCTTTTATAAATTTCGCTTCCTTATTTGAATTTCTCCTTGCAGTTTGAGAAATTTTTCAATCTTAATTTACTATTAAAAAAAACATAAGATAATTCATACTAACAGTCCAGTAATTTTATAAATAAGTTTGAATATGAAATACCATAATTCCTAATGCCTTGTAGATTGTTTGCTTTGATTCTGAACTTGGAAAGCCAGTTACTTATCAGAAATGTTCTACCTACAAATTCCATACAAAAACATATAGATTGTTTGTTATTGATTAAAATATGAATATAGCTTATGACGTATAGATTATTTTTTCCGTAAAGTATTCTTATGCCTTCTCCACATCCCTTGCATTGTATTATGAATGCTTTTTTTAATATAGTAAGGCACTTCATATTTTTTCTACAATTATAGGTACAAATTTCATTACAATAAAATAATCATACTATATTGAGTGATTATATCTAAAAAGAAAAACATTCTCATCGATAAGTTCTTCCACATATCGTCCTTATAGTTTTTTTGGAACTGATTTCCACTTAGCAAATCTGATCGGTACATAAGTCCTCACAAGATCGCCTATTGAACTTTGAAATTGAGTTGCGTAAGGACTAGCAGCAAAGCCATTTCAATTAAACTTGACCTTTTTGGGAGGATTTCCATCCGTTATTGACATAGAATCTCGTCCATAAGTTTCCTTAATAGTGTTTGTTGACATTACTGTTAAAACAAATGTAGAATGTCTGTAAAACAGAAAATAAACAAACTGCTGAAACAAACCGTAGAACTGTTTAATGTGCAAATTATATGGTCATTTAGTTGAATTCTTCTTTTTAAAGCTCAGAATACTTGGATGCCCAAAGTTTCAGTCCATGCAAGTTCTGCTACTTCGCTAAAAGAAAATATTATAAGTGCCAATACAGAGCTTACTACTGTGAATCAAACCCATTATGAATATGCAGAAAATGAACTAAAATGAAATTAAATTCGAACTCAATCTCAATAGCAACTAAACTGAACTAAAGGAACAAACTGAAATGAACTCAATGGTTAGCGAACACATGATCAAAAAACAAACAGCAACGTAATAGTAAATAAAATGCGATCAAAATGAATATGAAGCAAATGGTCAGAACAAAAAACAAAATGGTTTCAAAAATCTAATGGTTTATTTCTACATTGGCAATGCTTTTATTCATATTTCAAACAATTATTATTAATATTTTTAGAAAATGTGCAGTAAAATGTAAAAAAAAAAACCAATCCAACGCAATGTCTATAGTAATAAAACACATTATTGAGATACTACACTTCAGATTTAATAGGATACTACACTTCAGATTTAACAGGATACTGCACTTCAGATTTACCTGGTATGAAAAATAGGAAGTACTTAAGACAAAATGAACACTAAACCATCATCTACCACAAGCATTACCTACAGAATCTGTCTTAAAAAAGAAGCCTCTTCGCTCTTTAAAATAATTTAAGCTATAAATTCATACAATTATGGATAAAAAAGAACTATGGGTTGCTGGTAGATGATCACAACTTACTAAAGCTGCCTGTCATGTGTCGCTCACTAAGTTAGCTTTTCTTGTTAAAAAAACACTAAGAAAAAAAATTTGATTGAGTAAATAGTTTATGGGCGTTGTTTCTTAGTTATATATATATATATATATATATATATATATATATATATATATATAGCTACTAGCTATACTTGTACTGTTCAAGCAGCTCAATTCCTTCCAAATTATAGAACCCGCAGTATGAGAAACATGAGCCTGTCAACATATGGAAATTTAAGCTTAATCTTATAAGGAAGAGTTAGATTTCTAGAAGGCATTCTTCTTTGCCACACTAAGTTACTCCAGCTCGAGGACCTGAACTTGATGACATAGTTAAAGAAAATACTCCAAACTAGGCACGTAGTGTCTCCTGTGAATCTTCCACTTAAACAATTGTTGCTGTGTAGACATTACGTTGGTTCATAATCTCTAAATTCGACTAGGTTTTCCTCATATACAACATTGTACCAACCACATTCAATTTCATCAACATTTAAGTTGAATTCTACTTCCATATCCATATCTTATTTTTAAGTGATTTTTAAAAGGTGTAATGCAACTTTTCTCTATTACGATTCTTATGTATAGACACCATGCTAGCTATCATATCTTTTATGTAGTTTTGAATAAGTGTCATGCAGTCAATTAATTATATAGTCTCTCTTAGTTCTATTTTTAAATATTTCTTTGCTACCTGTCGCGTGTTTGTTTAGATGAAGTAAATTGATTGAGTAACAATTATGAAATTTTTAATAATCTATAGGCACGTGGGATCGCTCACTAAGTTAGCTTTTCCCGGTGTCCTATAATTAAGCAGAGGAACTACACCCATAATTTGGTTTATGTATTTTCCTGGTGTACTATGTATTATGTCCGCAAATAACCCTCCGTGTATGGCAAATGAATCTGATGTACTATGTCCATAAACAACTCTCTGTGTATTGCCATTTTTTTCAAAAGTAATTTTCCTGAACCTTAAATTCAAAAGCGACTGGTGGAGTTTGATTATAACTTCTTAGTGAGCACTGTTATATTGGCTAAGTGCAGAACACAACAAAATAATTAAGTTTGGGTTTCAAATGGGTCTGAAATAAAAAGATAATCTGAACAAAAAAAATCAAATCTGGGTTACATATGGGTCTGAAATGAAAAGATAATCTAGTGGGTAGTATTTAAATTTGGTAAATGATTGTAAAATAGTCAAATATAATATGATGATTATCAAATTGATTTATCTAATTTCTCCTACTAATATTTGTTTTGCTTACCCATTGTAAAATCCCCATAATTTGAACGACACTATAAAGACAAATTAAGAATACACAATTCAATATTGAGAATTAAGTAAAACAGATTGTGCCATTGCGTTCGTGTCGGAATTCGGCTTAAGATAGACACCAAGTTTACGTAAAATGGACATTGTACAAAGGAGTTATTAAGGTTAGAAGTTTGTATATGAATAAGATATATATATATATATATATATATATATATATATATATATGTTAGATCAAAATTTGGACCTAACACCCAAATTGTTCTGATTCGTAGAGAATTATAACTGATTAATGAGGAAAAAGCAGAGAACACACAAGATTTATAGTGGTTCGGCGTTAACGAGCCTACGTCCACTTTATATGTTATTGATCATACTTTGAATGCTAGCACAATCAATGATTTCTCTCAAACTCACTCTTACAATTATGATTTATCTCAGTAACCTCGAGGTAAAATTGATAAGAAATAGTGGTATGACAGTAATGGTGGAATCAGTGCTCAATACTGCCAAAAGATCCCAAAAATGCCAGTCTCTGGGCTATTTATAGCTGATTCTGTCAGGCGGTTCGCGGTCACACGTGGCGCAAATCCCGAGAATATCGGATCGGATCGAGCAATGAGGAAGAAATGGTCAATGTGACAGTTGTGGACACGTGTCGCTGGATCCATGGATTGCGGATCGCTGAAGACCAGTTCGTGGTTGAACAAGTCAATAGCTTCGCCACGTAGAAGGGGATCGGATCGGAGTGAGGTGGTGGCATAGGTGCGGATCGGGTCGTGCTCCCATGGACGGATCGGGTCGCATTCTGTGCTGGCGATCCTTGTGTGTGCGATCCGTGTGTGCGATCCGCTGGTACGATCTGGCCTTTCATGAACTAGAGGAACAAAACTTCATACTCTCTTCTTGTGTGTGAACCTTGGTGGCTTGGTCAAAAAGCTAGCCAACATTTATCCCCCTCGAAGTATGTTTCATTGATGGAACATGCTTCAAAGTCGCAGAGATATCTTTTCGCGAAGTGATGCCATTTAATGGTCGTGCCTGTCTGAAAAGTCTTGCTACTTCGGAAAAGTCGCATCTTTTTGACAAGTATAAATACTAGTATAGTCTTTGATCATTTCTCGTTCGTTGAACAATTCTTTTCTGGAATTTGTTGGAGACTTCATCGTCGAGTTCACCAGGTAAATTTCTGAATTTTTTTCTTTCTTTCTCTTTTTTTTAATGGTCCGGATCGCACCTTTGTTTCGCGATCCATGACCACGGATCGTGATCTAGTGCCCCGGCGGGCTTCGTCGTGGATCGAGGTGGGCTTCAGCTCGCGGCCCGTACGGATCGAATAAGATAAGAAAAGGGATACGAAGATCCAACGCTTTCTCTATATAAACCGAACCCATCTCCTCCCTTTCTTCTCCTTTCGCCGCCAACTCTCCGAAACGAAACCCTAGCCCTTCTAACTTTCAGCAATTCCCCTGTTTCTCTGATTTTAAGAAAGGTAATTAGAAAAAATGCCTTCATATAACTTCAACTTTATTATTCCTGAGTTTTCACAAATCTTGGAGCAGAGGAACGGCCGAATTTGGTGGTTTTCGAGGTGTTGGAGGTCGTGGAGACGCTATGGCTGATTGGTTTCAGCTGCTTGAGTTCGGAGGTGAAGGAGGGAGATGAGGAAGAAGAGAATGACCAGGTCGGGTCGTGAGTGAAGTTTGGGTACGGATCGTGGACGAGGAGGAAGAAGGAGGAAGAAGAAGAAGGAGAATGGCGAGGCATCGGTTCGTGGCAGTGGCAAAGGAGCGGATCGTGGAGGGAGGAAAAGGAAGGAGTTGGGGTTAGAGAGCAAGTAGTGGATCGTGGTGGTGTGATGAGGGAGCGGATCGCTTCGAGCTTATAGCGGCCCGATCCGGAGCACTCCAGAGAGTTAGCGCCCCCGTCTCTGATCCATGCTTGTCTCGTGAATCCAGGCATACGCCACGATCTGAACCCCCACTCGCGATCCGAAGAGGTATCCCGAACCGATGTTGCTTTCCACAAGGTGGTGCTCCCGCTACGAACTTATGTCGGGTTCAAGATCCAAAGATACACGCGATCCCAAAGATAGCGATCCGAATGAGGGCGATCCAAATGGGGGCGATCCACTTTGTGTATCGCGATCCGATTATACCCCTCTTGTGAACCGAGTCCTCAATCCACGATCCAAACATACTTCTAACTTTAAACAATGCACTGTTATCACAAGAATCTGGACAGTTAGGTTAGAGCCTTGATGTTGGACTTTCTGGACTGGATGACAACATAATTTAACTGCATATGACTATTAACATCTTGATGATCTTGTTGACTTTTATGTTTTCTCTTTAATGCACGCACAGGCACACACTTGCACTTGCACACACGGGGGGACGGGTAACTGTATTCTAATTTCTGTTTGCCAACACAGCTATGTCTGATAAGAAAGCGACTGAGATGCCAGAGAAAGTCACTGAACCAAAGATATCCACACAACCAGAGAAAGATACCGAACCAGAAACATCCACACACGATGATCCTGATGTGCTTCCTTCAACTAATCCGGAGGGTCAAAAATCTGGATCTGAATATGAAGCAGAATCAGAATCTGATTCGTCAGAGAGTACTTCTACTGAGGAGTCTGATTTAGGTGAATGAGCTCCTGATGAGATTCCTGGTGTGAGGGGCCCCGAAAAGCTTACCGATTGCAAGCCATCTAAACTAGACGACGATAAACTTAAGCGACTATGTTTAAAGCACGGAATATCTTGGGATAACGTCAAAACTCCAGGCAAGGATGATCTTCCCCACCTTGCCCCGCCTGGATATATGACCATCAGTAAATTGATGTGTACTGTCGGTGCTATTCCTCCGTTCCCGCCAATCGTCATAGAAACTTTGAAACGGTTACGCATTGCCCCCATGCAACTTCATCCCAATGCTTACGCCGCCCTGTTCACACTCTGTGTCGCATATGAGGAAATTTTACACACAGAGCTCACTTTCAAGGATTTAAAGTTCTATTTCCTCTTCAAACATCGGTCCAAGGCGACCCCAAACCTTTATTTCTTCGAATCAGTGGTTAACAGGAAGGTCCTATCCGATAGTCGCAGCAACATAGGGGATCCCAAAGCCGATTGGTTCTATATAAAGCTGCAGGCTGGGTGTGCAAGGTGGTGGATTAAATCAGGTAGATTTCAAACTTTCAGATACAGGACTTGATTTCATAATCATAGCACTGACGCGTTCCATCTCCTTTGTATGCAGATCGTAAAATCCAAAGGACGGAAGGCAAGGTATATAAGAATCGACTATCTCGCCTTCTTAAAAGCAAATCTGATTTCTTGAGGATAAAGCCGTGTCTTACCGACGAGAGTCTTCATAAGCACCGTCTTCTAGACATAAAGTTTGGACTTGGCAAGGACAAGCCTTATAAATATATAGCCCCAGCTGAGGGAGAGGGAACTTCTGGGGCAGTTAAAACAACCGAACATGAAGGGCAAAGAGAAACCTCAGTCCCTAAGAATCAATCCCCACCAAAGATTCCACCACCCGCGGATCCTGTCATTACCGAGGAGCTAACCGATGAGCAAACACTTAGGGAGCTAAACAAGCTTCCTATATCAGACGACGTTTATTCGCAAGAAGATTTTGGTGTAGAACCATTCTTTTCTGTCATTGAGGAAACGGACACTTCAGCCCAAGAAAAAGATGTAGCACAGACGAGCCTAGCTCTGGGCCCTGGTCCGTTAGGGGGTTATATGGGATGCACAAATCACATGCACCACTCACCACAGCACTTTCTACACTATTGCTGTTCATAACTTTAATGTATGCTTGTTTCATTTGCAGGAAGGATGACTCGCAAACAGACTTATCCATATCGTTCCCTTCGCTCGGGCACTCCGAGTCTTCGCGGAGATCCCGAATAGGCTCGTGACAGCAGCCGAGGGGGAGATAGCCATCGGTCTCGGGACCCCCACAAGCCTCATTCTTCAAGATCAAAATCTCCGTCGAGGCATGATTCTGGAAAACCTTGCAGCTACAAGCCGCCACTTACTGGGGAAAAGAAACTTTCCAGAGAGTTAACTCCTCCAAAGAGCACGCCGTCACAAGACAAATTATCCAAAAAGCACCATGAGTCTAAGGACAAGAAAAAGGATCCAAGCAAGGATTCTGAGAAGGAGAAAACCGACATCGTCCCTTCTGGTCAAGAAGCTTTAAGTGTTCCTGGGGCACGAGACCACCTCCACGGCCCTGAGCTTCAGGCAAAGCTGGGGAAACTGCGAGAACACTTTCCCAACATCTTGTTCAACAGGATGATGTACGTCCCATCTCTTGAGCCGTTTCCCAGTGGTTGGGACACTGAGGTTATTGGACACGTTCGTCATGTAGCTACTCAATACGAGGCGATGAAGAAACACACTGTGAAACTTTCAGACTATATCCGCACACTTGAAACAGAAGCTCACAGATCCAAAGTGAGAATAGATAACAATGAGAGGGCCAGAAAGAAAATGGAGGTGGACTTGGAAGATGCTCAGTCCCAGCTTACCCTGACCCAACGGGATGTTGACAAATACAAGACAGAACTTGAGGAGGCCAGGCAACGCTCTCGTAATGAGCTTGATTCGAATAGCGAGGAGCGCTTGAGACTGAAGAAAGAAATAGAGGACCTTCGAGCGACCAATACTGAATTAAAGACGGCCCAAGACCATTTCGAGGCTGAAAAATCTGCTTGGGAGAAAGAAAAGGCGAGCTTGAAAGAGAGTCTAGCTTTGGCCGAAGGAGAGAAGGTGATTCTGAATGATCAAGTTGCGGATGCAGAAAGGCGTGCGGCTCTCGCCGAAAAGAACGTAGAAAGTGCCATTGAAATGGCTACTGCTTCTAACGACAAGCTCCTCGAGAAAGAAAAAGAGATCGAAGGATTTGGAGAAACGATATTTGACTTCCTTAGCTATGTCCTCAAAACCCGTAACATCTCATGGATTCCGGACTACCATGTCACTTTAGCCAACATATGGGATGCCATCGTCGAAGGAGAGACGCGGAGGTTAGGAGTTGAAGAGATTGATGAAGATGAGCTGAAGCGAACTATTCTCAGGGATAACGAGCCCGAAGATTTGGAGGAGGGTAAACGCTTACTCCAAGAAGATATGGACAAGGAGAAGGCTCTGGTCAAGGGCAAAAACAAAATTGACGAAGGTTCGAGCTCAGCTGTAGAGCCCAAGGCCTCGGGAGTTGAGGAATACAATCCTGATGATCCATTGATTCCTCTGGGTCCTACTCCTCTTGTTGTCGGAGCTTCTGCCGCTGGCGTGGATGGAGGATCAGCAGAAGGTATCTCTATATTTTCTCCGTAATTTGTCAAAGCTGTCATTACTTGTCGCCGTCTTGCCGAACAATCAACTGAGCAGGCCGCATTCTCTCCTGAAATAACATTCGTTTCTCGTAATACAGGTGGCGGGTCAGTCGATAAGGATGCTGAGAAAGAGACGGAGGCGGAGAAGAGTGACATTCCACCAATCGCTAGCGCTGAAGATCCAAAGTAACCCGAAGATTCCACGAAGGAGAAGGTCGTCCTCGCTTCCAGTGCTGATGTTCCTACAGATGCTGAGTCCATCGATGCCTTGAAAGACATGGACGGGCGTCATGTAGACGATGAAGAGGATGTAGTCATTACCGAAGAAAACAAAGGCGATGACGACAAAACCTTGGCTGAAAGGAAGGCTAGGCAAGATAAACAGCTGGCCTTGAAAAAAGAGGAGCAAGAGCCTTTGAACGTAGTTCCTATCTCGGAGTTTGATCCCAAAACTGGGATGGTTCTTAAGCTCCAGCCCAAATCAATCACCAAACAGCTTCATTTCGAGAATCCCGATGATTTCCCAGCTTCCATTACTGATAAAAGAAAGAGAAAGAAGGAGGAGGACCAGTCTTCTGATGATTCGTCAGCTCCCCTTATAGACAAAAGGAAAAGAAAGAAGGATGATCAATCTGACATCCACAAGGCGGAGCCGGAAAAGCAGAAGAACGAGAAAAAGTCCAAGCGTAAATAGGATGCTGCCGCTTATCTATGTTTTGTCTTTAGGCTTCCCACTGGCCATAAAAATGTAATTGTGAGAATGGCCCTCACTTTTGTTTAGGTTGCTTTTCACTTTGTCAGCTTGTAGTTTATGAATGAAAGTTCATTTCTTTTGCATCATCGTGTACCTGCATTTAATAAACTTTTCATGCTTAGTCATAAATTATTTGCTTATAACTACAAATCATTCAAGCAACAAAAAGACTTTAACAGTATTGTACTGCATCAAGATACATGTATGCATATATCTTGTATTGTACTGCATCAAGATACATGTATGCATATATCTGCCCCTAATTAATCGTTAAAGATTGATTTGAGTTGTATTCATGTTGCCCCTGTTTCTGAACATGGAGGACTTGGAAATTTTTGTAGGATTAGAGTTCTTGCGGTGCCAGGCTTTTGGCACTTCGATACTCTCCCGATCCATCTGCGGGTCAAAGTTCGAACTCGTGTCATAATCTACGCACCGATCCTTCAGCGGGGTAGAGATCCTGTGGGTGCTGAGTCTCCAGCACCGTTCTCAGCGCTTAATCATAGACGCTTTTATACTCTCCTAGCGATTGCCGAGGTTAGAGTTCGAGCTCAGCTGTTCAGTCGCTCCCCGATCCTTCAGCGGGGTAGGAGCTCTTTCTCAGCGCTCAATCGGAGACGCTTTTATACTCTCCTAGCGATTGCCGAGGTTAGAGTTCGAGCTCAGCAGTTCAGTCGCTCCCCGATCCTTCAACGGGGTAGGAGCTCTTTCTCAGCGCTCAATCGGAGACGCTTTTATACTCTCCTAGCGATTGCCGAGGTTAGAGTTCGAGCTCAGCAGTTCAGTCGCACCCCGATCCTTCAGCGGGGTAGGAGCTCTTTCTCAGCGCTCAATCAGAGACGCTTTTATACTCTCCTAACGATTGCCGAGGTTAGAGTTCGAGCTCAGCGGTTCAGTCGCTCCCCGATCCTTCAGCGGGGTAGGAGCTCTTTCTCAGCACTCAATCGGAGACGCTTTTATACTCTCCTGGCAGTCACCGAGGTTAGAGTTCCGCCAAGGCAGTTCCGATCATGGTACACCGCCGTGACTTATAGACGCCGCCTTCAGAGTTTTGACTGTTGATTGCTCTCCATTCTGATGGAAGGCACCTATAATTATATGTTCCTGTGATCGTTGTATGGTTCACAGCAATTTCCATAAAAGTAGAAAGGCAGATAAATAATAGTGCAATAAAGGTAAACGACACACAATATTTTTATACTGGTTCGGTCGAATCATGACCTATGTCCACTTTATAATCTTTTGCTTAAGAAATCGGACTATTCTAGGCAAGTCGTGCCTTGTACATGGTCCTTAATAAAGCAAAAGAACAGATCTGACATCTTTACGTTAGATACGGCCGTAAATGTTGGGCATTCCACACTCTGGGGATTTCCTTTCCATCTACGGTTGCTAGCTTGAAGGTTCCATTATCAAGCTTGCACAGAATGGAGTATGGTCCTTCCCACTTCGCGCTCATATGAGTTGGAGGTGGAAAGACACGCTTCAGAACCAAGTCTTCGGGTTCAAAGGTTCGGGCTCGAACCTTTTTGTTGTAGTATCGGGCGACCTGTTGCTTGCATCTCAAGGCACGCAGGTCTGCTTCGTCCCTCTTTTCTTCGATCATATCCAGGGATTCAAGGAGCAATTCGTTATTAGTCATCGGATCGTAATAAGTCACTCGGTGAGAAGGTACTTTTATCTCAACCGGGATGACTACTTCTGCTCCAAAAGCAAGGGAGAAGGGGGTATGGCCCATTGCCGATTTATACGTCGTCCTGTAGGCCCATAATGCTAGGGGTAATTCATCAACCCACATGGCTTTGGCCTGCTTCAGTCTCCATTTTAGAATGGACTTAATTACTTTATTTGCCACTTCGACCCGTCCGTTCGACTGCGGATGTGCCACAGAGGTGTACCATTTCTCGATGTAGTATTTCTGGCAGAAGTCCCTGAATTCAGTGCTATCGAACTGAGTTCCATTGTCAGTTATAACGATCTTTGGAATCCCAAACCGACAGATGATGTTCCTAACGACGAAGTTGATCACTCGTTTGGTTGTGATTGTAGTCAGTGGCTCAGCCTCGACCCACTTAGTGAAGTAGTCTACAGCTACAATAGCGAACTTCGCTCCGCCCTTAGCTATGGGGAGACTTCCGATGATATCAATTCCCCACATAGTGAAAGGCCATGGGCTTGTCATCGTTTTTAACTGACTAGGAGGTGCCCTAGGTATCTTTGAAAATTTCTGGCATGCATCACACCGTCGTGCGTACTTCGCCGCATCTTTGTTTATGGTAGGCCAGAAATAACCATGCCGCAACACCTTTTTTGCCAATGTTTTCCCTCCAGTGTGATCGCCGCATTCACCCTCATGTACCTCCTGCAGTACACGCTTGATGTCGTCATGAGCTATACACCGAAGAAGGGGCATCGAAAATCCCTGTCTATAATGGACTCCGCCTTGCAGAACGTATCGGGAAGCTTTACGAATTATTTATGCCTCTTGCTCTTCTTGGTCGGAAGCGTTCCATTCATCAAGAAATTCTTTAGAGGGGTCATCCATGACTCCCTTTCTGGTTCCGTCTCTAGTACTGGATCAATTTCCATCTGATCTATACTAGGAGACCGAAGTACTTCAACTGGGGCTAGCCCGGTCTCTTCAGGATCGTCGGAACTAGCCATCTTCGCCAACTTATCCGCCTGTTGGTTCTCTGACCGCGGAATTTGAGATATGCTGTAGTGATTAAAGCCGTTCAGCAACTCCTTCACTTTCTCCAAGTATAAAATCAGTCTTGGGCTTTTGGCTTGGAATTTTCCAGTCACCTGGTTTACAACTAACTTGGAGTCGCAAAATATGTCCAGCTTTGTGATTTCCAACTCCTTTGCGATCCTTAGCCCGGCTATCAGGGCTTCATATTCGGAGTCGTTGTTAGTGGCGTGAAACTCCATCCGGATAGCATAGGATATCAGTCGTTTCTCAGGAGTTTCAAGCACTACTCCAGCGCCGGATCTCTTGTCATTCCTAGCGCCATCAGTATACAATCTCCAGGCACTGGGATCGAGAAGTAACTTTGGTGGGTCAGCTTCTTCGTTCGCTATATCTTCCTCCGGGACAGTAAACTCTGCTATGAAATCGGCTATCACTTGCCCCCGTATTGACCGCCGGGGCTGAAAGTTCAGATCAAATTGACTCAACTCAATGTTCTATTTGAGTAGTCTTCCAGACGCTTCTGGTCTCTGTAGAACTTGCTTGTGTGGATGATCAGTGTACACGGTGATGGGATGAGCCTGAAAATAATGTCGAAGCTTTCTAGAGGCAATCAGCAAACTGTACGCCAACTTTTCTATCCTTGGATAATTACGCTCTGCTGCCGCCAATTTTTTGCTCACGTAATACACTGGTCTTTGAACTTTATCTTCTTCTCTCACCAATGCTAAGCTAATCGCGTGGGACGACACTGCCAAGTACATGAATAAGTCCTCGTGATCCACCGGCTTAGATAATATCGGAGGTTTCTCCAGGTGACTCAGCAGGTTCTGAAATGCTTCTATGCAGTCAGGCGTCCATTTGAAGTGGCGTTTTCCTCGCTTTATCAATTCGAAGAATGGGATGCATTTGTCTGTAGCCCTGGAGATGAATCTGCTTAGTGCTGCTACTTTCCCTGCAAGGCTTTGCACATCTTTAATTTGCCTAGGCTCCTGAATGCCTCTGATTGCTGCGATCTGGTCTGGATTATTATCAATCCCTTGAGAACTGACGATGAATCCCAAGAATTTTCCGGAGGCGACCCCGAATGAACATTTCGTTGGGTTGAGTTTCATCCTGTACTTTCGAAGAATGCCAAACATCTCTGCTAAGTCTGTAGTGTGATTGGAGGAGTGCCTGGACTTAACCAACATGTCGTCGACGTATACTTCCATTGTTTTCCCAATCTAGTTATAGAACATTCTGTTCACTAACCGTT
The DNA here is from genome assembly GCA_030737875.1 of Allium sativum. Lineage (NCBI taxonomy): Eukaryota > Viridiplantae > Streptophyta > Magnoliopsida > Asparagales > Amaryllidaceae > Allium > Allium sativum. The sequence continues at coordinate 52,519,336 of CM060927.1, forward strand.
GATATGTAGCGCCTGCGTTCTTCAAGACAAAGGGCATTACCACGTAGCAGTATAATCCCAGATCCGTAATGAAGCTAGTGTGTTCTTGATCTGGAACATGCATTGGAATCTGGTTATATCCTGAATAAGCATCCATAAAGGAGAGAAGTTCATGACCCGCCGTTGAGTCCACCAACTGATCGATCCTGGGTAACAGAAAACTGTCTTTTGGGCAGGCTTTATTCAAATCCGAGAAATCGATACACGTTCACCACTTCCCGTTGGCCTTCTTTACCAGAACTGGATTTGAAATCCAGTCTGGATAGGTTGAGTCTCTGATAAATCCATTACTCTTTAGCTTTCCAACTTCTTCTTTCAAGGCAGCGGACCTCTCTAGGCCCAGCATTCGCCTTTTTTGTTTTACTGGAGGATGCTTAGGGTTAATGCTTAATGAATGGCTCATGATTGATGGAGATATCCCACACATGTCTGCGTGGGTCCAAGCAAATACATCCAAGTTATCTTTCAAGAAATCCATCAGTTCTTTAGCTAAATTCGGATTTAACTGGGATCCAATCTTAAGGACCTTCTCTGGGTCACTATCATCGATCGGTACATCCACAGTTGTCTCGTTGGGAGTCGCCATTCTGCCCCCAGGTTCTTCGTCCTCTCTGGGATCTATATCTTCGGGCAACTCTCTAGGCGACTCACCTACGGTTATCCTCTTTAATTGCTATGAGGTCTTCGCCCTTGCGGGGGGAGAAGCGCCCTTGGTTTCTATGTCTCCTCCGTTGCGGAGTAGCTTTAGCTCTGCAATATAACATGCTCATGCGGCAACCTGATCTCCTCTGACAATACCAACACTAGCTTCTGTAGGAAACTTCAATAACAAGCACCAGGGGGCTATACAGGCTCTGAACTTTGCTAGGGCCGGTCGGCCCAAGAAGGCATTATAGGGTGATTCAATACCCAAAACCACGAAGGGAAGAATTCTCACTCTCTGGCGTTCTCCTTCCCGAAGTGTAACTGGTAGCTCTACATATCCCATTGGAGCGGTGGATGCTCCGTTAAATTCACGGATCCATCCCTCACAGGGCTTCAAGTCTTTTATCTCGAGATTCATCTGGTCGAATGTCTTTTTGAAAAGAATGTTGACGGAACTCCCGCTATCCACCAAGACTTTATGAACAGTGGTCGGGCCAATAGGAACTGTGATTACAAATGGATCTTCGGTCGGAGCATGGACTCCAATGCTTTCTCGTTCGCGGAAAACGACGTTGTCGGACATCATCTTTTGTTGCTTTACCAGGACATTGTCCTCAGGGTTGCTACACTCTCCTACCTCGAGGTGCTGCTTAGCCACATTGACATACTGATCCAATGTCTTGGAACCGTGCCCGGCAAGATAAAGCCCTCCGATTATGGTATTGATAACAAGGTCCTTTCCCTTTTGTTGGGCAGTTGGCCTGACAGCAGGTTGATTCGGGTTCAGATTTGGGGCCTGTACGGCTTGCCCCCTGTCTCTGGGTGTCACTCTGTATTCATCCAATTTTCCTTCTCGGAGAAGCTTCTCGACCACATCTCTTAGGTGACGGCATTCATTTGTTGAGTGGCCGTGAATCTGATGAAAGAGACAGAACTTCCCCGTCTCACGTTCTTTCTCCGTCGACTCTCTGGGAGGAGCCCTTTTATTTTGGAGGACGTTGTACGAATCCATGAAGATATTCTCCAAAGTATCGTTTATTGGCGTATAACTTTCAAAAGACCTGAGACGAGTCCTTCTTTGGGAGTCGTTCCCTCGATTCCTTTTTCGGTTATTGCCATTACTGTTATTATCATTGTTTCCTGACTGGCGACCACCCTGGTTCCGGTTTCCGACATTAACTTCGACCTTCCCCGAGCTGTCTCCTGTCTGCTTAATGGCGACATTGCTCTGGATTTCCTCCTTATCTACCATTTTTGCCTTCCGGTTAGCATATACCTCCTCCCAACGTAAGTGCACGTTAGCTTTTTCGTAGAATAACTCTCTAGTATGAGGTGGCTTGCCGGCCAGGTATCTCCCAAATTCGGTGTCTTTATCTACCCCATCAATCAGGGCTGCCACAACAGTTGGCTCATGAGGATCTTTGACTTCAGTAGCGGCTAGGTTTAAACGGTCTAGATACACCCTTAAACTCTCGCCTGGTCGTTGCTTGACAAGGAACAATTCAATCACACTCTTCGTCCTTTGTGCATAGATGCAGAACTGTTCCACAAACCTTTCACTCAACTCCCTAAAGCTGGAAATTGATCTTTCTGGTAAGCGATTAAACCATAATAACGCTACATCCTCCAGGAATATAGGAAATGCTTTGCACTTGACAGCGTCAGAAGCTGCGGCAGCGGTCATTGACCAAGAATATCTCATCAGATGTTGGATGGGATCAGATCTGCCCGCGTAACGGTTCATCTGCGGCATGTTGAAGCGCCTCGGGAACGTCGCATCTAAAATGTCATCAGTGAAAGGGGTGTGACTACAGTCAATTCCCCAATCTTCATTCTGTTGTCCACGGCTACCTGCCAGAATTTGATGGATCATAGCTGCAACATTTTCACTGGTCAGCGGAGGCTCATGATCAGCGCTTCTTGCTCAGTGGAACTCTCTGATCTCCCTTCCAGGAGCAGCCACGAAATCTGGGGCTTAGATTGGGCTTCGCCGCCCCCTGTTACCATAAGCATTTGTACGGCGAAGGGGCTGAGGTAGTCTATTCTCAACAGGGCTGTCCACACCTCGAGCTCTGGGAGTTGCGGCACGATTATTCACATTGCGGCTTGAGGGCCCTGCACCCAGTACTTCTTCTTCTCGTGATGGCAGGGTTCCAAATCGGAGCTGCTCTATGTTTTCAGGCCTCTCATACGGTCGCCGCGGAGGTCTTGGCGATTCCTCTGACGAAGAAGAGTACTCTAGGGTGAGCGCACGAACTGGGGGCGTCCTTTGCCTTGCAAGATCATTGAGCCTTCTATCCATAGCAGTCAAGTTTTGTCGCAGCATGGAGCTCTCCTGCCTTTGAGCAGCCAATTCATCAAACAACCTCTCCCACATTTCAGAGAAGCGAGAAAGATCTCCCTCAGTAATGGGAGCAGAAGGGTCATATTGATCATCAACATTTTCTCTTATGCGCAGAGAACTTGAACCAGGTCGAGCAGAGGTATCGGGACGGGAAGTGTGAGCCATAACCTCCTTTCCAGGTCGAGTTCTAGTCTGGTCATCATTTCGGATCGCTGCGGATCGATGTCGGTGGCTCGTTGCGCCCCCCTTGGTTCGGTTCGCGGTGACGCTGTGTAGAGGGTTCGGTGCGTTGTCATGGGATCGTGTGACAACCCCTTCAGCAGTCTGGTTCGCTCCGCCCTCATCAGCCTGGATCGTGGCGCCCTCATCTGCTCGGATCGTCACGCCACGGTTGGTTCGGATCGTGCCTTAGTCCCCGCGATCCACGAGACCCACCTCGACCTGCTGGTGAACACTTTCTTCAATTGCCTTATTCGCTTGCGAAGCTCGTACTTCCTTAGACTTCTTTCCAGCCATGATATCAGATGTCGCTGGAATCTTCAGAAATCTGAACAGTGAAGTTTTGGGACTGTTTTCTTCGGAGTTTCAAATCCAAAAAGTAGAATAGCAATCCGGTAGGCTGAGAATTGAATTCTCAGTGAAAGCACCAAAATGTTAGATCAAAATTTGGACCTAACACCCAAATTGTTCTGATTCGTAGAGAATTATAACTGATTAATGAGGAAAAAGCAGAGAACACACAAGATTTATAGTGGTTCGGCGTTAACGAGCCTACGTCCACTTTATATGTTATCGATTATACTTTGAATGTTAGTACAATCAATGATTTCTCTCAAACTGACTCTTACAATTATGATTTCTCTCAGTAACCTCGAAGTAGAACTGATAAGAAATAGTGGTATGACAGTAATGGTGAAATCAGTGCTCAATACTGCCAAAAGATCCCAAAAAATGCCAGTCTTTGGGCTATTTATAGCTGATTCTGTCAAGCGGTTCGCGGTCACACGTGGCGCAAATCCTGAGAATATCGGATTGGATCGAGCAATGAGGAAGAAATGGTCAATGTGACAGTTGTGGACACGTGTCGCTGGATCCATGGATTGCGGATCGCTGAAGACCAGTTCGTGGTTGAACAAGTCAGGAGCTTCGCCACATAGCAGGGGATCGGATCAGAGTGAGGTGGTGGCATAGGTGCGGATCGGGTCGTGCTCCCATGGACGGATCGGGTCGCGTTCTGTGCTGGCGATCCGAGGGGTGTGATCCGTGTGTGCGATCCGCTGGTGCGATCCGCTGGTGCGATCTGGCCTTTCATGAACTAGAGGAACAAAGCTTCATACTCTCTTCTTGTGTGTGAACCTTGGTGGCTTGGTCAAAAAGCTAGCCAACAATATATATGCATAACCAAGTCAAAATTGTTCAAAATAATTCAAAAACAGAAGTGGGAAGTTTGGGGGGAAATCGACCTGCTAGGGGCCGACCCACCCAAGGGGTGTCGACCCATGGGTCACACCTATGTCGACACCCCCCAGATCCAGGCAAATTCAAATCTGCGTATGTGGAGTTGTTTTCTGACCAGATTCATTGACCTTAGGCTATAAATAGGACCCTATATCCACTGTTTTATTCATCTAATTCAATGGCGACAATGAGGTGCTGTTCCAACATAGTTTGATCTAGCCTACTTCTTATTCAATAAACAAGTTATATGTATTCAAGGATATATGATTCAACATATACAATCATTCTTCTGATTCTTAGATCCAATCACAGTGAGTCTATGTTAATTTTAGATATAAACACCTAAAATGTAATCTTGACATGTTTTGAATTAGATCTATGCCTATATATGACTATTTGAATCATATCAGATTTACCATTATTTGTATATCTAATTCACTATTTAGATCTCATCATGCCTGTTTATGATATCCCTATTTTGTTAGTTTGCCTAATCATGTCACCTTATCCCTATTATGCTAGTTTGCCTAATCATGTCACCTTATGCTTACTATGTTAGTTAATTTTGTCATCACATGCCAGTTTTATTTAATATGCATGTTCTTGTTCTCTTCTCTCCCTTCTTCCCTTTTTTATTTTTATAGCCACGCTACCTTCGAGCCTAGGCCTATTGCTAAAATACGCGAATGCGCGAAATTGGAACGATTAGGAATGGTTAGTTCGGGGCTTAATTCATATTGTAAACATGATTGGGAAATCTGGGCATAATTTGTACCTTGAACCAAAACTTGGAATTTGGGGCATAATCTATATTTTGATCTAAACCTTAAATTGGGGCATAACTTGAGTTGAAAACATGAATATGGGTTTGGGGCATAAACCAAACTGTTATTAAAGACCTTAATTTGGGGCATATGGTACATGATGAATATGACTTAGGAAAAGAGCATGAAAACCTATGATGAAATAGGAACAGTTGTTAAAGAATGAATATGCCAAGATTTACAGTAATTAGAAGCTATAACCATGCTTAGACACGAGGTTAGATTACACTTGTGGTAGAAGTCTTCTCGGAACCGCACGGCATACCTAGCGTCCACAAGTGGTAAATCTAATATGAGGGGTCTAAGTACATAAACACGTGACGGTGCTATGACACGAGGTTAAGTTCGACTTGTGGAAAAAGTCTACCCGAATCCAACTAGCATATCCAGCATCTACAAGTGGTAGACTTAATGTGGGAGGTCTAGCGCATTATAACCGTAAATGAATGAATGGTGATAAACCTATAATACTTAACCTGTTTGATTCCATAGGGATTACATGAACCTGTTTAACTTGAGTGGGGGTTAAGTAAACTTGCTTGAATCAGTGGGGGGGTTAAGTTAATCTTGTTATGTATGTGGGGATGGGTTATACATATGAACCCGACAAACTTAACCTATTGGGGTTAATCAATCTTGTTAAACCGGTAGGCATAACCTGTTGAAATCCTAGTAGTGGGGATGCAAGACAAAGTGGAGAGCTTGCATCATCTGTAGTGGGGACCCATATCAGTCAGTAACCTATCTTGGTATCAAACGGAGTACCACAAACTAGGTCGGGAACATGGCACGCTTACTGAGCTGGTTGTAAGAGGTCACTTGAGAGAGGTGTTTAGCCACGCGTTCCATCGGAGTCATGTGCGTGCATGGGTCCGCTTGCTTGGGAAAATAAGACGGTGGGACATCTATATATATGGATGTGCATCTTATTTGTGTCGGGGTTTCCACTTTAGGGAGTGATACACCCTAAGAGTGGGGCCAGCACAGGGTATCTACGAGGGATAGGGAGTCGATCGATTGGGGTAGTAATTAGGGTACATCTAGTCTCGCTTGTTTAGAAGCCTGTTATTATCGTTAGGGGTAACACTCGTCAGCTCTATTGGGATACCTATTATTGTATGGGATAAAACCTCTCACTAGAAGTACACCTAGGTCTACCATCTTGTACTAGTTGGCATCATCTTGTTCTTGTTATACTAGTATTGGTGCAGAGAAAGAGAAAAGTATTAGAGAAGCGCAATGCGTGTTCTATTCAGTTTATCCTATTTACCTTGTTATACATGCCTTATGACACTGTTATCTCTCTCTCCAACTTATATGCCTGTCATGATGCTTTTACTTATTTATATGCTAAAAGTAACTGGTCGACAGACTTTATGTCTAACCAATTTTGTTTTCTCTTCTTTCTCTTTCGTCCCCCCCCCCCCCCCAGGTTCTCAAGGTGGGAATACTCAAGCTTGACCAAGATTCTTCTTTTCTGCTTGGAGCTGCTTAGATGTATTGTCATTTTCGCTTTTGCTCTACTATGGCTATGTTTTGGGGATTATGCTCTTTTTATGTATTATTGTACACTGATGATGATTTTGTACAAGGTATAAGTTTTATGTTTTCAGTATTACAGACTTATTATGTAATTGGGTTTGAACCACGAAGCTTTTCTATTTAATAAAGTTTTAATTTCGCTGTTATTTTATATCTGTCTTGTAATGTTTCCGTTTCTATTTACCTATAACAATTTGCAAAACTTAATGCATTCTAATAAAGAGTGACATCAATGGACGTGGGTATCACATTTGGTATTGGAGAAGAAGGTTATCAGATCGAGTAAAAGATTTTGAAAATTATTTTCAAAAGGTTTTAAAAGGAAAGCATTTCCAAAAGAAAAGTCTATTTGGAAAACATATTCCCCAAAGCTACATGTAATATCTTTCGATTCTCTATTTGAATCCCTTTTTCCTTTTCATTTCAACATGTCTTGGGAACCTGATATTCCTGAGGGCGTACAGATACCGCCTTGTTTTGTTGGTATCTAGAGGCTACGTCACCCGCCGAAGGCCAAGCAGACGCCCCTTCCCAACTGCAGCCGTTAATCCTCCTCCTCCGTGTGCTGGTAATTTCTGTAAGATATGCAAATATTTCTATGCTATGGGCACGAAGCCATTCGAGGGACTGAGACTTTCATAGAGGCAAGGAATTGGCTTAAAGAGACGGAGGATTTGTTTGGAATTTTCGAAGTTGATGATCGTAGGAAGATTCAGTTAGCCGCTTGGCTACTGAAAGATGAGGCTTCATTCTGGTGGGAAGTGACGCAAGCAGGGCATCTAGTAGGGACTTGGGATGATTTCTGACAGAGATTCGAAATGAAGTTTCTTTCCCAAGCCGAGCAGAGTATGCAAATAGAAAGGTTTTCGGCGCTTAAGCAAGGAAGCATGTCTGTTAGGGAGTATGTTAATAAGTTTAATCAATTGGCGAGGGTTGGTTTGGAACTAGTAGATACCCAGCATAAGAAAGCTTTGAAGTTTGCTATAGGACTGAATAAACCCCTCCATGGGTTAGCTATGTCTCATATTCCGATGGGAGCAACTTTAGAAAAACTCGTTGATATGACATTAATGCATGAGGATGGTAAAGGTGAAAATAAAGAAGCTGAGGTTGAGGAAACACAAAACAAGAAAGTGTGGCCTAAGAAAGAACAACAGCAACAAAAGAAGGGCGGTAAGAATGACAAAGCTCGAGATAAGAGGAAATGTCATCATTGTGGACACGAGGGTCATGCGATCAACGATTACAAGAAAAGAAAGAACGCTTGTTTCCATTGTGGAGAGGTCAGACACTTTTGTAGGGAGTGCCCGAAAAACCAAGGACATGGTCAAAGGGCAGGATCTTCTGGAGGGCAGGTGCATGCTCTCGTGGCCAATGCGCCGGATAGAGGTAGGAAAGACTCTGTTAAAGGTTGCATTTCTCTTTCCAATCATCCAATTAGAACTCTTTTTGATTCTGGTGCTTCGCATTCCTTTATAAGTGATTCTGTGGTTGAGTATCTGCACCTTAGTACTAGTATGGTTTTGGATCCCATTGTTGTCTCAAACCCCATTTAGGGTACGGCTCATCTGTCTATGATTTGTCAGGATTTGAAAATATCTGTGTTAGGTGTCGAGTTTGAACGTGATGCATATGTGGTTGGTTTCACGGGCTATGGTTTGATTCTAGGGATGGACTGGCTAGCCATGTATGGTGTCATTTTGGATTGTGAGATGAGGGTCGTTAGACTTTTGTCTTGCTATGGGAGGACCCTCGAGATTTCTTTGGACCCTAAGGGGTCTGTCATGCTTAGTTTCCTAGAGTCTCTTAATGCATCTATCGATTATCTATGATCTATACCAATAGTCTGTGAGTATTCTGATGTTTTTGAGGAGGTTTAGGGCTTACCTCTGAGGCATGAGATTGATTTCTATATATATTGGGTGGACAATGCAAAGCCAGTTGCATTGCCTGTGCGTCATATGGCTCCAAGAGAAAGGAGGAAGCTCAGCAAGCAAGTAGGGGAGCTACTTGAGAAAGGGTTTATTAAGAGAAGCATATCGGAATGGGGTGCTCCGGTGGTATTCGCTACTAAGGCAGATAGTTCGCTTCACTTATGTGTGGATTATAGGGAGTTGAATAAACTCACTAAAAAGAATAGGCACCCACTTCCAAGGATAGATGATCTGTTTGTTTAACTTGTTGGTGCATCTGTTTTCTCTCCATTAGACTTGTCCACGAGGTTTCATCAGTTAAGGGTGGCCGAGGACAGTATAGACAAGACCGCTTTTAGAACTCCAAATGGTTTCTTTGAGTGGCTCGTCATGCCTTTTGGGTTGACGAATGCACCTTCCTATTTTGTTGATATGATGAGTACGGTGTTTTGGGAGTTTCTAAATAAGTTCATTGTGGTCTTCGTTGATGACATCTTGATTTTCTCGAAGAACGAGGAAGAGCATGCCCTACATTTGAGAGAGGTTATGAAAACTCTCCGTGCATACCAGCTTAAGGTAAAATTCTCCAAATGTCATTTTTGGAGAAATGAAGTAAGATTTTTAGGGCATGTGGCCTCTAAAGATGGGGTAGTAGTAGATCTCGCGAAGGTAGTTGCAATTCAAGATTCGCAGATCCCAAAGAATGCAATGAAGGTGAGGAGTTTTCTTGGATTAGCAGGCTATTATAAGAAGTTCATTAACGACTTCGCAAAGATATCAGCCCCGCTTACCAGGCTGACGAAGAAGAATCTGACATTTTCTTGGGATACAGATTGTGACGATGCTTTTCAGCGATTGAAGATGGCTCTGACAATAGCCCCAGTCTTGACCTTGCCCGACGGTAATAAAGTCTTCATAGTATATACTGACGCATGCGATACAGAGCTTGGTGAGGTTCTGATGCAAAAGGGAAGGGTGGTATGCTATGGAGGTAGACAACTAAGAGTTTATGGGAAGAACTACCCAACCCATGACTTGGAGTTTGCTTCCATAGTATTCATGCTTAAGACTTGGCACCATTATCTACTAGGAGATAAGTTCGAGTTGTACACCGATCATAAATCTCTCAAGTACTTATTCTCGCAGAAGGACCTTAATTTAAGGCAAAAAAGAAGGATGGAGTTCCTAGCGTCATATGACTTTGACATTGCTTATACCCCTGGAAAGGGTAATGTGTTAGCAGACGCATTGAGCAGGCAAAGGATGACCTTGAGTCCTCTGTTTGCAGAGAGGAAAAGCTTGGAGTTTATATCGACTTTTGATTCAGACCCTCCACCGAGTTTACACCTCGTTTATTGGCGTCGTTAGAGGTGCGGCATGCTCTGTTGGATCATATAGGGACTTTGTAGCAGGAGGACCTGCAGCTAGTAGATATTTTGGATAGACTTAGTAAGGGGGAGATTTCTAGTTACTTCAGTAGATATTCCACGAACGATAGGGGATGTTTGCGACGAGATGGAAGGCTTGGTGTTCCCTGAGTTGGGAGTCTGTTGAAGACAGTCCTTGAGGAAGCCCATCATTCCAAGATGACTATTCATCCAGGTGGTGATAAAATGTATAGAGATATGAAGAGGGTTTTGTTTTGGGCTGGGATGAAGAAAGATGTGGTAGAGTTTGTTTCTCGATGTTTGATTTGCCAGCAAGTCAAAGCTGAGAAAAAGAAGCCTGGTGGTTTGGTTCATCCTTTGGAAGTCCCAAAGTGGAAGTGGGAGAGCATCTCTATGGATTTCATTGATGGTTTTCCTAGATCAAGGAAAGCCAACACCAGTATTTGGGTTATAATGGACAGGCTTACTAAGAGCGCCCATTTCATTCGTGTCAAGACTAAAAGGACAACAGCATGGTTGGCAGTAGTTTATCATCATGAGATAGTCCATTTTCATGGAGTACCTTCTAGTATTGTGATTGATTGCGACCCCATATTCACCAATGAGTTTTGGAAGAGCTTGTAAGAGGCATTAGACACACAATTGTGTTTGAGTACCGCTTATCACCCACAGACCGATGGACAAAAAGAAAGGGTGAATAAAGTCCTTGAGGATCTTTTAGGACTGTGTATCCTAGACTTCAGAGGGACTTGGGAAAGCATATTCCTTTAGTGGAGTTCGCTTACAACAACATTTATAAGGTTAGCATTGGCATGGCACCCTTCGAAGCACTATATAGACGACCCTGTAGATCACCGACTTGTTGGTGGGAATCTACAGAAAGGCTTCCACTTAGACCTAAGATGGTTAGAGAAATTTCAGGAAAGATTAATCTTATCCGCAGGCGCATGAAGACATCTCAGGACAGGCAGAAGTTATGCACAGATAGGAGAAGGAACGATATTGAGTTTGAGGTGGGGGACATGGTTTTCATCAAGGTATCACCTTTGAGGAACGTAGTTCATTTTGGATCTATAGGGAAATTAGCACCAAGGTTTGTAGGACCATTTCCCATAACATAAAGGATTGGCCAAATGGCCTATAGAGTAAAGCTACCAGAGAGGCTGTTAGGTGTTCATGATGTTTTCTACATTTCCCATTTACAGAAGTGTTTACATGATACTGTAGAAGTAGTTGAGCCGAGTATGCTTGAGGAAGTACAGGTGGAATGGGAGGCGACAGTTAGACGAGTTCCTACCCGTACTCTTGGATCAAAGGTTAAGAAGCTACGCAATCGAGAGGTCAAGTTGATGAAAGTTCAATGGTGAAATGACCAAGAGGATGCAACTTAGGAGACTGAAGATAAGATTCGTGCTTCATACCCTTTTCTTTTCAAGGGTATGTTCTTAACTTCTTTTTCCAAAGCTTTTATTCATGCTTGTTTCCACCATTTAAGTATATCTTATCGATCAAATCTTCGACCTTTAGGTAGGAAACCCATGTGTAACGACCCGCATTCTACGCATCGGAAGATCGTAGAATATTTATTTCTTTCTCGTAAGGAGTCGTATGGTCATGTGACATTGGGGGATGACTATTGGGGTCATTTCCCATGTTCACGATTTTTTCCAATTTTTGAATGACCATTTAGCCCTTAGCTGATCTTATTTTGGCCATAACTTTTGATTGGTAAGGAATTTTACCTGAAACCACTTCCATTAGATCCGGATGATGGTTTACCTTTCCGTAGAGTGGTCATATGTGAAAAATGGACTTAACGTTTGGGAGATATGGACGAAATAAGGTTTATAAGGTGAAAAAACTGCTTAACCGGGCCAAATGAGGTGAATAGTGAATGGGCCCATAACTCATTTTGAGATTAGGGTTATGGGGAGGCTGAAATGAGTTAGGGTTTCATTCTATTTCAGTTTTCTAGCCACCATTTACCTCTTAGAAACCCTAACAATGGCCTCCACCTTCTAATTTCATCCCAAATCGCTCTCTAATCAAGGATTAAGCTTAGCAACATCAAATCAAGGAGAAATAGCACTATTTCTGAGTTAGAGCTGCTGTTAGACATTGGTATTCGCCCAAATCAGAGGAGTTTCAATTCTGAAAGTTTTAATTGTGGCAAAGGTGAGTGATTAGCCTTGTTTTTACACTAATTAAGATTAATTAAGGGTAATTAGTGAATTTATACATGATTAAATTCTGGAAAAATATTCATAAATTTCGAAATATTGGTTTAGGCTTATGTTAGAAAATTGGGTTGATTTGGTTAAGTTTTGCAAATTCTAACATTAGTTATTGTTAAACATGATTAAGGGGAAAATATGGGTTTTGGGTATGTTTGATCCATTTTAACATATCAAATTGTTGTTTTCGTGTTTGTGGTCAATATTATATGTTGGTATGACTGTATGGTTTGCTTTGTGATTGATTAGAACAGTTAGAATAGTCGAAAATGCTGTCGTATGGTGTAAAACAGTCCTGGAAGAGTTGTAGGAAATTGTGCGGAAACCGGATCGGATCGCCCCTACTCGACCCCGACCCGCTCGTGAAAGGTGACACCGAACTGACCCGCCGACCTGGAGAGCTCCACGACTCGAATCATTAGTCACGACCTGCTTGCATCTGGAGTTCTCTGAACCAACCTGCTCTTGAACGATGACCACGAATAGATCTGACCGTGGCATGATGGCACGACTCGACCCGGTGAAAGGAACACGAACTGACCTGAACCACTCTGGGGAGCACGACCCGAACCGTTTGGTGGACCACGATCCATGCTTGGAGAAGGACCACAACCCGTGCTTGGAGGAGGACCATGATCCGTGCTTGGAGGAGGACCACGGTCCATGCTTGGAGGAGGACCACGACCCAAATGCTCATCACGAGCCGCCAACAAGTCACGAACCGTAGCGCCATGAATGAAGGAGTCACGAATCGAGCATATCTGAGCTGAAGTATTAACACGAATGGAAACTGAGGCGCGAACGGGATAATGACCAAATCTGAGATGCAAAGGTAGTCCAAATGGGAAGTCGATACTCAGGATCCAGTCGGGAACCAACGAGTTAACTTCATAGTTGGACTTTGCTGCGGGACGTGTGTTAAGGAGTTGTCGACGTCTATAGCTTTGATTCGCCACCGAGAGCCGATTGTTAGGCTCCGATCAGTGCAGTGGGGTAATTATTACTCCATGGAGCAGAGTGATCGTAGCATGGCTATGAGCCAGTGCAGTGGAGTCGTTATGACTTCATAGGGCAGAGTGGAAATAGCAAGGACTAGTGGCTATGGATCAGTGCAGTGGAGTCGCCAAGACTCCATGGAGCAGAGTGATCATAGCAAGGATTTGGGTGATCATAGTGGTGGATATCATATGCTTTACGCATTGAGTGAGAGATGTGAGGATGGTTGCTTTGCTTGATTATTTGACATAACTATGACATGCATACCCCCACCCCTGTATCCTTTACACCATTTGTTAATGGCACCTTAGAGTATTGTACAATATGTTGTGCTAACTCTTTGGTTGCAGGTCCAAGTTCAGGTATGTTTTAGTATACCTGTTATTGTTCTGTTTTGCTGCTTATCACTCATACCAGATTTTTGTCTGACCTAGAGTTTTATGTCTCTTCTTATTACTCTGGGTGCTCTTGAACGGGAAGACTAGAGACAGGTTAGCTGGTTGTGTGCACGGGTAGCTGTCCGGAGACGAGCAGGAGGCTTACACGTACTATTCTCTATATATATTCTCCCTATGTAATTGCTGCTCACTACTTTGGGCATTAGTAGTGTACCTTTCTTATTTTTCTTTAGAGACAGTTTTAGAAGTTGTAATAAAGATGATGTGGAACATAAGCTGTAATTTTGAATTTTCCGCTGCTACGATGGTTTAAGTTTCTAGCTTATCCACTGTCTTACCTGTTTTATGTCAAGTTATGTTATTATTATATTTTATTTCATGCGCTGTGAGATACACTACAGGTTCCTTGTTAGTTCAATTTTCCTTCTTTCCTTTCTTTGACGACCGTCCCGTGCTGGTTGGACATTAGCACAACGTATTTTCATTAGAAATGTCGGCTGGTGAGGGGCGGGCCGTCACACCTGGTATCAGAGCTCTGGGTTGCGTAGTTAGCCTAGGGAAAGACACCAGAGAGAGATAGTATGTACATGAGAGCGTGTATTTGTGATATTTTGGTTTTCAAAATATATATATATACTATTAGTATATTTAAGGATGAAGTCGCACTGTACTGGAACCACTAAAGAAATGGTTAATTGTTTTCTCCTTACAGATTGAACGATGAGCCGATATACGAGGGGTACTGGTAGAGGAGCTAATAATGGAAATGCTCCTGATATGAGGACGATGTTCACTGAATTCATGAGAGAGATGCTTAGGGATATTCAGAGGGCAGCTCCTAATGCTGCAAATGGTGGTGGTGCAGCGGTGCGGGGGCCTAGAGCCTATTTCGCAAAGCTTTGCAAGGATTACACTAGTCCTTGTGGAAAGCCGTTTCACGGAACGGAATCGGCTAGAGAAGTTCAGGATTGGTTGGATAGCTATGAGCGAATCTTCGAAGACTTGGATATCGAGGATGCGACGAAGAGAAAGCTAGCATCCCGTCAGCTGCAAGGACGAGCGATGAATTGGTGGAATGCTACTAAGGTAGTTACTACAGAGGATCAAGTTACATGGGATTAGTTTAAGGCCCGATTCAGTGATAAGTTTATCCCAACTGCTCAGAAATCAGAGTTGTTTAGGAAATTTCTGGAGCTTAAGCAGAATGGTAGGGCAGTCTCAGAGTACATTGCAAAGTTCGATACTTTATCGAAGTATGGATTATCCCTTATCGATACTGCCGAGAAGAAGAATGAGAAGTTTATAACTGGTTTGGATGGATACGTGGGGGAAAGGCTTATTAACCACATCGATGAGACGTTTGAATCGATTGTGGGGAAAGCATTGAGGTCAGAGAGTCTTTATCCTAAGTCGAAGACTGAGGTTGCATCTGCAGAGGAGCAAAAACCACAAGCAAGCGGTGGAGACAAGAATGGTTCTCAGAATAAGAGAAAGCAGAATTAGACCAAGGAGTGCCAGAAGAAGAAGAATAAGAAAGATGTTGAATGCTTTAGCTGTGACAAAAAGGGCCATTATGCACAAGAATGTCGAGCAAAGCCAGCGGACAGGAAGTGCTTCAACTGCGGCCAAATGGGACATCACAAGGATAAATGTCCGCAACTCCCCAAAGAGAAGCAGATTATGAAAGCATATGCTCTTAATGCTATTCCTTCTTCATCGAATGCCCCAACCGCGGCAGAGGAAGGAAAGAATGTCGTCATTCAAGGTGTGCTTTCTATTTATGATGTTCTTGTTCGAGTATTGTTTGATAACGGAGCTTCCCGTTCCTTCATATCTAGTGACCTAGTCTATAGGTTGGGATTGGAATCCGAGATAGTCGATAGACCTTTAGCGGTGACGAACCCAATTGGTGGTTCAACTAGCCTTAGCATGTTTTGTCGTAATGTGGTATTATCAAGTCGGATGCACGTTTGTTTGTGATTGCTTTGTTTTGGGCTTTACTGGGTTTGGCATTATTTTGGGAGTCGACTGGCTCCAAAGGTATAGGGTGGTAGTAGACTGTGAGGGCTTTTTGGTGACAGTTAGAGCAGATGATGGGCGAAGGGTAGTGTTTGGTGGTCTACCTAGTGATGGGGTAATGGCTAGTTTTCTAAATTCCCTCGACATCCCGCATGATAAGTTGTCAGATATATGCCCGTGGTTGGCCAGTATCCGGACGTCTTCGAGGAAGTGACTGGACTTCCACCACACCGAAAGATTGAGTTCTGTATTAATTTAGTGAAAGATTTCATACGTATAATGATGCCACTTCATCGTATGGCACCAAGGGAGTAGCAAGAGCTTGGGGTGCAACCAAATGTTCTTTTGAAGAAGGGATTTATCAGAAGAAGTGTTTCTGAGTAGGGAGCACCAGTTGTGTTTGCTATCAAGGCAGATGGTTCCCTTCGATTGTGTGTGGATTACCACGAATTGAATAAGGTAACGAGGAAGAATAAGTATCCTCTACTGCGGATAGATGATTTGTTTGATCAGGTGAGTGGCGCGAGGGTGTTCTCCCAATTGGATCTCGCGATAGGTTTTCATCAGCTTAGAGTGGAAGCTGAGAGTATAGCTAAAAAGGCCTTTCGGACGCCGTCTGGATTCTATGAGTTGTTGGTCATGCGATTCGGGTTGACCAATGCACCAGCATATTTTGTGGATCTTATGAATAGGGTTTTCAGGGATCAATTGAATAAGTTTGTTCTTGTGTTCGCAGACGATATCTTGGTTTATTTGAGGATAGAGGAAGAACACAAGGAACACTTGAGGATATTGATGGAGGTGTTGAGAAAACACCAATTGAAAGCAAAGTTTTCTAAGTGTCACTTCTGGAGGAGGGAAGTGAGATTCTTGGGCCATGTTGTTTCAGAGAATGGTATTGCCGTGGATCCTGCGAAGGTGGCTACGGTACAGGATTGGTATACGCCCAAGAATGCAACAGACGTAAGAAGTTTCTTGGGATTGGATGGATATTGTCATAAGTTTATCCAAGACTTCTCCAAGATAGCAGCACCGTTGACTCAGTTGACCAAGAAAAATCAAGCTTTCGTCTGGGACGAAAAGTGCGAGAATGCATTTAAGAGTCTAAAGGAAAAGTTGACATGTGCACCAGTGCTAGTCATTCCTAAAGGGAATGAAGAGATGACGGTATACACAGATGCCTGTGGTAACGGACTAGGTGCTGTATTGATGCAAGGACGTAGGGTTGTAGCTTACGCTAGTCGGCAACTGAAACCGCACGAGAAATGATATCCTGCCCATGATTTAGAATTGACAGTGATCGTGTTCGCATTGAAGATGTGGAGACATTACCTCTTGGGAGAAAGATTCGAGTTGTTCACCGATCATAAATCATTAAAGTATCTTTTCTCTCAGAAGGATCTAAATCTCCGACAACAAAGATGGTTAGAATTCTTGGCTTCCTATGATTTCGATATCGCACATACACTAGGAAAGGGCAATGCGGTAGCTGATGCCTTGAGTGGGAGATATGCCAGTTTAGGGGCTATGTTTCTAGAATGGATGTTTCTAGAATGGAAGCAACTGGAGTACATCATTGGGTATGATTTTAGACCAAAGTGCGAATTGGATCCAGAAATGTTAGCAAGTTTGACGATCAGACCCACTTTGATTGAGTAGATTGGTTCCAGTCAGAGGGACGATCCTAACCTATTGGAAATCATCTCAAAGTTAGAGATGGGAATCGACGAAGAGATGAAAAAGCATGGGCTTGATCGAGATGGATGGCTTAGAAAGAATGGAAGACTAGTTGTGCCCAATGTCAAGGGATTGAGAGATGAAGTGCTTAGAGAATGTCATCACTCAAAACTGACTATACATCCTGGTGGTAACAAAATGTATCGAGACACGAAACAGACCTACTACTGGGAAGGGATGAAAAGAGACGTTGGGAAGTTTATATCCAAATGCAAGAAATGCCAGCTAGTTAAAGCTGAGCAAAAGAAGCCTAGTGGTTTGTTACAACCATTAGAAATTCCAGAATGGAAATAGGAACAAGTCTCAATGGATTTCATTTATGGGTTACCAAAGACTAGATCGGGCCATGACAGCATTTAGGTGATTAGGGACCAATTAACCATAAGTGCAAGGTTTATGCCTGTCAAGTCAAATAGAACGGCAGCTAAGTTAGCGGAACTATATATAAAGTGGGTAGTGAGATTTCATGGAATACCCAAAGGCATTGTGATCGACCGAGATCCGTTGTTTAGTAGTGGATTTTGGAGGAGCTTACAGGAGGCATTAGGATCAGAATTACATCTCAGTACTGCATATCATCCTCAAACCGACGGTCAAACAGAGAGGGTGAATCGTATATTAGAGGACCTCTTAAGAGCTTGTATATTGGATTTTGGTGGATCATGGGATGACCATTTACATCTAGTGGAGTTCGCATCAATCCAGTATTGGTATGGCTCCATTCAAAGCTTTGCATGGAAGACCGTGCAACTCACCGTCATGTTGGTTTGAAACCGGTGAGAAGTTTGTGCTTGGACCAGATGTAATAAGAGAAACCTCGGACAAGATTAAGATCATCCAACAACGAATGAAGGCTGCCTAAGATAGGAAGAAGAGTTAGGCTGATAAGAGGAGAATAGATTTAAAATTCTCCATTGGTGACTTGGTTTTTGTCAAGATTTCTCCATTAAAGAGCATGATACGATTTGGTAGGAGAGGCAAGTTAACACCAAGATTTGGTTTTTGTCAAGATTTGGTAGGAGGTGCAGCGGTGCGGGCGCCTAGCGCCTATTTCGCCAAGCTTTGCAAGGATTACACTAGTCCTGGTGGAAAGCCGTTCCACGGAACGGAATCAGCTACAGAAGTTCAGGATTGGTTGGATAGTTGTGAGCGTATCTTCGAAGACTTGGGTATCGAGGATGCGACGAAGAGAAAGCTAGCATCACGTCAGCTGCAAGGATGGGCGATGATTTAGTGGAATTCTATTAAGGCAGCTACTCCAGAGGATCAAGTTACATGAGATCAGTTTAAGGCCCGATTCAGTGATAAGCTTATCCCAGCTGCTCAGAAATCAGAGTTGTTTAGGAAATTTCTGGAGCTTAAGCAGAATGGTAGGGCAGTCTCAGAGTACATTGCAGAGTTCGATACTTTATCAAAGTATGGATTATCTCTTATCGATACTGCCGAGAAGAAGAACGAGAAGTTTATAATTGGTTTGGATGGATACTTGGGGGAAAGGCTTATTAACCACATCGATGAGACGTTTGAATCGATTGTAGGGAAAGCATTAAGGTCAGAGAGTCTTTACCCTAAGTCGAAGACTGAGGTTGCATCTGCGGAGGAGCCAAAACTGCAAGCAAGCGGTGGAGACAAGAATGGTTCTCAGAATAAGAGAAAGCAGAATCAGACCAAGGAGGACCGGAAGAAGAAGAATAAGGAAGATGTTGAATGCTTTAGCTCTGGCAGAAAGGGCCATTATGCTAAAGAATGTTGAGCTAAGCCAGCGGACAGGAAGTGCTTCAACTGCGGCCAAGTGGGACATCACAAGGATAAATGTCTGCAACCCCCTAAAGAGAAGCAGATTATGAAAGCATATGCTCTTAATGTTGTTACTTCTTTGTCGATTGCCCCAACCACGACGGAGGAAGGAAAGAATGTCGTCATTCAAGGTATGCTTTCTATTTATGATGTTCCTGTTTTAGTATTGTTTGATACCGGAGCTTCCCGTTCCTTCATATCTAGTGACCTGGTAGATAGGCTGGGATTGGAACCTGAGTTAGTCGATAGACCTTTAGCGGTGACGAACCCGATTGGTGGTTCAACTAGCCTTAGCATGATTTGTCATAATGTGGTCTTATCAAGTCATGGATGCATGTTTTTTTATGATTGCTTTGTTTTGGGCTTTACTAGGTTTTGCATTATTTTGGGAGTCGATTGGTTCTAAAGGTACGGGGTGGTGGTAGACTGTGAGGGCTTTTGGTGACAGTTAAAGCGAATGATGGGCGGAGGGTAGTGTTCGGTTGTCTACCTAGTGATGGGGTAATGGCTAATTTTCTAAATTCCCTCGACATCCTGCTTGATGAGTTGTCAGATGTGCCCATGGCTGGCCACTATCTGGACGTCTTCAAGGAAGTGACCGGACATCCACCACACCAAGAGATTAAGTTCCGTATTAATTTAGTGAAAGATGCCAGACCAATAGTGATGTCATTTCGTCATATGGCACCAAGGGAGCAGCGAGAGCTCGGGGGGCAAGTAATTGATCAGTTGAATAAGGTGACAAGGAACATTATATGCCAGACCAATAGTGATGTCATTTCGTCATATGCCAGACCAATAGTGATGTCATTTCGTCATATGGCACCAAGGGATTTATCAAAAGAAGTGTTTCTGAGTGGGGAGCACCAGTTGTGTTTGCTACCAAGGCAGATGGTTCCCTTCGATTGTGTGTGGACTACCGCGAATTGAATAAGGTGACAAGGAAGAATAAGTATCCTCTACCGCGGATAGATGATTTGTTTGATCAGTTGAGTGGCTCGAGGGTGTTCTCCCAGTTGGATATCGCGACAGGTTTTCATCAGCTTAGGGTGGAAGCTGAGAGTATAGCTAAAACGACCTTTCGGACGCCGTCTAGATTCTATGAGTGGTTGGTCATGTCATTCGGGTTGACCAATGCACCAGCGTATTTTGTGGATCTTATGAATACGGTATTCAGGGATCAATTGAATAAGTTTGTTCTTGTGTTCATTAACGATATCTTGGTTTATTCGAGGATGGAGGAAGAACACAAGGAACACTTGAGGATAGTGATGGAGGTGTTGAGAAAACACCAATTGAAAGCAAAGTTTTCTAAGTGTCACTTCTGGAGGAGGGAAGTGAGATTCCTGGGCCATGTTGTTTCAGAGAATGGTATTGTCATGGATCCTGCGAAGGTGGCTACGGTACAGGATTGGTCTACGCCCAAGAATGCAACAGACGTAAGAAGTTTCTCGGGATTGGCTGGATATTATTGTAAGTTTATCCAAGACTTCTCCAAGATAGCAGCACTGTTGACTCAGTTGACAAAGAAAAATCAAGCTTTCGTTTGGGATGAAAAGTGCGAGAATGCATTTAAGAGTCTAAAGGAAAAGTTGATATGTGCACCAGTGTTAGTCATTCCTAAAGGAAATGAAGAGATGACAGTATACACAGATGCCTGTGGTACCAGACTAGGTGTTGTATTGATGCAAGGAGGTAGGGTTGTAGCTTATGCTAGTTGGCAACTGAAACCGCACGAGAAAAGATATCCTACCTATGATTTGGAATTGGCAGCGATCGTGTTTGCATTGAAGATGTGGAGACATTACCTCTTGGGAGAAAGATTCGAGTTGTTTACCAATCAGATCGTTAAAGTATCTTTTCTCTCAGAAGGATCTAAATCTCCGACAGCAATGATGGTTAGAATTCTTGGCTTCCTATGATTTCGATATCCACATACACCAGGAAAGGGCAATGCGGTAGCTGATGCCTTGAGTAGGAGATATGCCAGTTTAGGGGCTATGTTTCTAGAATGGATGTTTCTAGAATGGATGTTTCTAGAATGGAAGCAACTGGAGTACAACGCTGGGGATGATTCCAGATCAAAGTGCAAATTGGATCCAGAAATGTTAGCAAGTTTGACGATCAGGCCCACTTTGATTGAGCGGATTGGTTCCAGTCAGAGGGACAATCCTAACCTATTGGAAATCATCTCAAAGTTAGAGATGGGAATCGACGAAGAGATGAACAAGTATGGGCTTGATCGAGATGGATGGCTTAGAAAGAATGGAAGACTAGTTGTGCCCAATGTCAAGGGATTGAGAGATGAAGTGCTTAGAGAATGTCAGCACTCAAAACTGACTATACATCCCGGTGGTAACAAAATGTATTGAGACATGAAGCAGACCTACTACTGGGAAGGGATGAAAAGAGACGTTGGGAAGTTTATATCCAAATGCATGAACTGCCAGCTAGTTAAAGATGAGCAAAAGAAGCCTAGTGGTTTGTTACAACCATTAGAAATTCCAGAATGGAAATGGTAACAAGTCTCAATGGATTTCATTGATGGGTTACCAAGGACTATATCGGGCCATGATAGCATTTGAGTGATTGTGGAATGATTAACCAAAAGTGCAAGGTTTATACCCGTCAAGTCGAACAGAACGATAGCTAAGTTAGCAGAACTGTATACAAAGTGGGTAGTGAGATTTCATGGAATACCCAAAGGCATTGTGAGCGACCGAGATCCGTTGTTTATAGTGGATTTTGGAGGAGCTTACAAGAGGCGTTAGGATCAGAATTATATCTTAGTACCGCGTATCATCCTCAAACTGATGGTCAGACAGAGAGGGTGTACCGTATATTAGAGGACCTCTTAGGAGATTGTATATTGGATTTTGGTAGATCATGGGATGACCATTTACATTTAGTGGAGTTCGCATATAATAATAGTTATCAACCTAGTATTGGTATGACTCCATTTGAAGCTTTGTACGGAATACCGTGAAACTCACTGTCATGTTGGTAAGAAACCGGTGAGAAGATTGTGCTTAGACCAGATGTGATAAGAGAAACCTCAGACAAGATTAAGATCATCTGACAACAAATGAAGGTTGTCCAAGATAGGCAGAAGAGTTATGCTGATAAAAGGAGAAGAGATTTAAAATTCTCCATTGGTGACTTGGTTTTTGTCAAGATTTCTCCATTAACGAGCATGATACGATTTGGTAGGAGAGGCAAGTTAACACCAAGATTTGTTGGTCCATTTCCAGTTCTCGAGCAAGTTGGAAATTTGGCATATAACGTTGAATTACCAGAGAAGATGGCAGGAGTTCATAACGTATTTCTTGTTTCCCAGTTAAGGAAATTCGTGCACGACCCTAGTGTGACTATTTCACCGGATCAGTTGGACGATATCGAGGTTGAACCCGAGGCGGTTGGGAACCGTAGGCCTATGTGTATTGTTGGGAACGATACGAAGCAACTTCGAAGGAAGGCGGTGGAACTAGTCAAAGCTCAGTGGTGGGATGATAAGGAAGATTGTACTTGGGAAACAGAGGAGAACATAAGGAGGAAGTATCCAGAACTCTTTTCCTGGTAAGGTTTTTATATTGGTATAGTACTCCCTTGTTAGTAAACCGCATGCTAGGATAGGCTTGTTGTGCTGTTTTGTAGGCTTTATTGTTTTGTTAATGATTGGTAGGCATGCGGGATCCTTTGTATGTTTTGGGCTAAGGAATTTCGGGGACGAAATTTCTTAAGGGGGATAATGTAACGACCCACATTCTACGCATCGGAGGATCATAGAATATTTATTTCTTTCTCGTAAGGAGTCGTATGACATTGGAGGACGACTTTAGGGGTCATTTCCCATGTTCACGATTTTTGCTGATTTTTGAATGACCTTTTTGCCTCTAACTGGTCTTGTTTTGGCAATAACTTTTGATTGCTAAGGAATTTTGACCTGAAACCACTTCCAGTAGATCCGAATGATGGTTTACCTTTCCGTAGAGTGGTCATATGTGAAAAACGGACTTAACGTTTGAGAGACATGGATGAAATAATGTTTAGAAGGTGAAAAAACTGCTTAACCGGGCCAAATGAGGTGATTAGTGAATGGGCCCATAACCCATTTTGGGATTAGGGTTATGTGGAGGCTGAAATGAGTTAGGTTTTCATTCTATTTCAGTTTTCTAGCCACCATTTACCTCGTAGAAACCCTAACAATGGCCTTCACCTTCTAATTTCATCCCAAATCGCTCTCAAATCAAGGATTAAGCTTAGCAACATCAAATCAAGGAGAAATAGCACCATTTCTGAGTTAGAGCTGCTGTTAGTCATTGGTATTCGCCCAAATCAGAGGAGTTTCAGTTCTTAAAGTTTTAATTGTGGCAAAGGTGAGTGATTAGCCTTGTTTTTACACTAATTAAGGTTAATTAAGGGTAATTAGTGATAATTAGTGAATTTATACATTATTAAATTTTGGAAAAATATTTATAAATTTCGAAATATTGTTTTAGGCCTCTGTTAGAAATTTGGGTTGATTTGGTTAAGTTTTGCTAATTCTAACATTAGTTATTGTTAAACATGATTAAGGGGAAAATATGAGTTTTGGGTATGTTTGATCCATTTTAACATATCAAATTGTTGTTTTGGTGTTTGTGGTCAATTCTATATGTTGCTATGACTATATGGTATGCTTTGTGATTGATTAGAACAGTCGAAAACTCCGTCATATAGCGTAAAACAGTCGCTGGAAGAGTTGCAGGAAATTGTGCAGAAACCGGATCGGATCGCCCCTACTCGACCTCGACCCGCTCGTGAATGGTGACACCGAACTGACCCACCCACCTGGAGAGCTCCACGACTCGAACCATTAGTCACGACCTGCTTGCATCTGGAGTTCTTTGAACCAACCTGCTCTTGAACGATGACCACGAACCGATCCGACCGTGGCCTGATGGCACGACTCGACCCGGTGGAAGGAACATGAACTGACCTGAACCACTCTGAGGAGCAAGGCCCAAACCGTTTGGTGGACCACGATCCATGCTTGGAGAAGGACCACGATCCATGCTTGGAGGAGGACCACGATCCGTGCTTGGAGGAGGACAACGATCCATGCTTGGAGGAGGACCACGACCCAGATGCTCATCACGAGCCGCCCACGAATCACGAACCGTAGCGCCATGAATGAAGGAGTCACGAATCGAGCATATCTGAGCTGAAGTATAGACACAAATGGAAACTAAGGTGCGAACGCGATAATGACCAAACCCGAGATGCAAAGGTAGTCCAAATGGGAAGTCATTACTCGGGATCCAGTTGGGAACCAACGAGTTAATTTCATAGTTGGACTTTGCTGCGGGACGTGTGCTAAGGAGTCGTCGACGTCCATAGCTTTGATTCACCATCGAGAGACGATTGTTAGGCTACAGATCAGTGCAATAGGGTAGTTATTACTCCATGGGGGCAGAGTGATCGTAGCATGGCTATGAGCCAGTGCAGTGGAGTCGTTATGACTTCATGGGGCAGAGTGGACATAGCAAGGACTAATGGCTATGGATCAGTGCAGTGGAGTCGCCATGACTCCATGGGGCAGAGTGATCATAGCAAGGATTTGGGTGATCAGAGTGGTGGATATCGTATGCTTTACGCACTGAGTGAGAGATGTGAGGATGGTTGCCATGCTTGATTGTTTGACATCACTATGACATGCACACCCCCACCCCTGTATCCTTTACACCATATGTTAGTGGCACCTTAGAGTATTATACGGTATGTTGTGATAACTCTTTGGTTGCAGGTCCAGGTTCAGGTATGGTTTAGTATACCTATTATTGTTCTGTTTTGCTGCTTATCGCTCATACCAGACCTTTGTCTGACCCAGAGTTTTATGTCTCTTCTTATTACTCTGAGTGCTCTTAAACGAGCAGACTAGAGACAGGTTAGCTGGTTGTGCACGAGTAGCTGTCCGGAGACGAGCAGGAGGCTTACACGTACTGTTCTCTATATATATTCTCCTGTGTCGCTACTGGTCACTACTTTGGGCATTAATAGTGTACCTTTCTTATTTTGGTTTAGAGACAGCTTTAGAAGTTGTAATAAAGATGATGTGGAACATAAGCTGTAATTTTGGATTTTCCACTGGTATGATGGTTTAAGTTTCTAGCTTATGCACTGTCTCGCCTGTTTTATGTCAAGTTAGGTTATTATTATATTTTATTCCATGCGTTGTGAGATACGCTACAGGTTCCTTGTTAGTTCAAAATTCCTTCTTTCCTTTCTTTGACGACCGTCCCGCACTAGTTGGACATTGGCATAGCGTACTTTCATTGGAAATGTCAGTTGGTGCACGACGGGCCGTCACACCATGGATGTAAACATGTGTTTGAGACATGTTATGTTTGATGGATGCAAGTGGATGCAATGCTAGTGGTTACTCGTGGATGCATATACACACACATTAGGCACTACATCGGCTCAATCACTCTCATACTGCATATGGATGTGTGTGCATTTTTTTTCTTTTATGGATGAAAATGGGTGTATCATCATATGGATGTTGCATTTGGATGAATGATTTAGCCCACATATAGAACTTACATGTTATAGTAGGGTTATTTGCATACATATTGGATTCATGGCACTAATGTACATTGCATTAAGGAGGTCAACTGAATCAGTAGAACGCCTGATCTTTCGAATTAGTTTAGGGACATACACACACCTTTGCATATGTTCATATAAGCATTAGAAATATTTTAAGGACAATGGATGTCTATGATTGACGAATGAGTAGATGGGTGATGGATGTTAGGAAATATATTCTTCTTAACTTGGAGATTTCAGGGAAGAAATCCTTTAAGTTAGGGAGATTGTAACATCTCGTAATTCTAACGACACTATAATGATAAATTAAGAATACTTAATTTAATATTGAGAACTAAGTAAAACGGACTGCGCCATTGCATTCATCTCGGAATTCTTCTTAAGATAACACTAAGTTTGCGTAAAATGGACATTGTACGAAGGAGTTATTAAGGTTAGAAGTTTGTATGCGCATAAGATATAAATATATATATTCCTAACCAGGTCAAAACTGTTCAAAATAATTCGAAAACAGAAGCGGGAAGTCTAGACGGAAATCGACCCGTTGGGGGTCGACCCACCCAAGGGGTGTTGACCCATGGGTCGACACCATAACAGGGGTGTTGACCCATGGGTCGACACCATAACAGGGGTGTCGACACACCCCCAGATCCAAGGCAAATTAGTTATGCGTATGTGGACTTGTTTTCTAGCCAGATTCGTTGACCATGGGCTATAAATAGGACCTTATATCCATTGTTTTATTCATCTAGTTCAATGACGACAACGAGGTGCTGCTCCAACATAGTTTGGTCTAGCCTACTTCTTCTTCAACAAACAAGTTATATGTATTCAAGGATATGTGATTCAACATCTGCAATCATTCTTTTGTTTCTTAGGTTTAATCATAGTGAGTCTATGCTAAATTTGGATATAAACACCTAAAATGTAATCTTGACATGTCTATGAATTGGATCAAAGCCTGTGACTATTTGAGTCATATCTGATCTACCATTATTTGTATATCTAATTCACTGTTTAGTTCTCATCATGCCTACTTATGATATCCCTATTCTGTTAGTTTGCCTAATCATGTCACCTTATCCCTATTATGCTAGTTTGCCTAATCATATC
Organism: Allium sativum; assembly: GCA_030737875.1. Classification (NCBI taxonomy): domain Eukaryota; kingdom Viridiplantae; phylum Streptophyta; class Magnoliopsida; order Asparagales; family Amaryllidaceae; genus Allium; species Allium sativum. The sequence goes on from CM060927.1 coordinate 52,546,374, forward strand.
ACCTTATGCCTATTATGTTAGTTTGGATAATTTTGTCGTCACATACCAGTTTTATTTACTATGCATATTATTGTTCTCTTCTCTCCCTTCTTCTCTTTTTTGTTTTTATAGCCACGCTACCTTCGAGCCTAGGCCTATCGCTGAAATACGCGGATGTGCGAAATTGGGAATGATCGGGAATTGTTAGTTTGGGGCATAATTCATATTGTAAACATGATTGGGAAATTTGGGCATAATTTGTACCTTGAAACAAAACTTGGAATTTGGGGGCATAATCCATGTTTTGACCTAAACCTTAAATTGGGGCATAATTTGAATTGAAAACATGAATATGCATTTGGGGCATAAACCAAACTGTGATTAAAGACCATAATTTGGGGCATATGGTACATGATGAATATAACTTGGGAAAGGGGCATGAAAACCTATAATGAAATAGGAACAATTGTCAAAGAATGAATATGCCAAGATTTACAGTAATTAGATACTGTAATCGTGCTTAGACACGAGGTTAGATTACACTTGTGGTAGAAGTCTGCCCAGAACCGCCCGGCATATCCAGCGTCCACAAGTGGTAAATCTAATGTGAGGGGTCTAAGTACGTAAATATGCGACGGTGCTATGACATGAGGTTAAGTCCGACTTGTGGAAGAAGTCTGTCTGGACCTAACCCGGATATCCAGCATTCACAAGTAGCAGACTTAATGTGGAAGGTCTAGCGCATTATAACCGTAAATGAATGAATGGTGATAAACCTGTTGTACTTAACCTGTTTGAATCGATAGGGATTACATGTACTTGTTCAACTTGAGTAGGGGTTAAGTAAACTTGCTTGAATCGGTGGGAGGGTTAAGTTAATCTTGTTATGTATGTGGGGACGGGTTATACATATGAACCCGACAAACTTAACCTGTTGGGGTTATGCAATCTTGTTAAATCGGTAGGCATAACCTGTTGAAATCCTAGTAGTGGGAATGCAAGACAAAGGGGAGATCTTACATCATCTATAGTGGGGACCCGTATCAGTCAGTAACCTATCTTGGTATCAAACTGAGTACCCTGAACTAGGTCGAGGTTAGGGCGCGCTTACTGAGTTGGTTGTAAGAGGTCACCTGAGAGAGGTGCTTAGCCGGTGCGTTCCATCAAAGTCATGTGTATGCGTGAGTCTGCTTGCTCGGTAAAATAAGACACTGGGACATCTGTAGATATGGTTGTGTATCTTGTTTGTATTGGGGTTGCCACTTTAGGGAGTGATACACCCTAAGAGTGGGGCCAGCACATGGTATCTACGAGGGATAAGGAGCCGATTGACTGGGGTAGTAATTAGGGTATATCTAGTCTCGCTTGTTTAGAAGCCCATTATTATCGTTGGGGGTAACACCCATCAGTTCTGTTGGGCTACATGTTATTGTATCGGGTAAAACCTCTCGCTAGAAGTACAACTAAGTCTACCATCTTGTAATGGTAGGGATCATCTTGTTCTTGTTATACTAGTACCGATTCAGAGAAAGAGAAAAGTATTAGAGAAGCGCAATGCATGTTCTGTTCTGTTTATCCTGTTTACCTTGTTATACCTGCCTTATGACACTATTATCTCTCTCTCCAACTTATATGCCTGTCATGATGCTTTTACTTATCTATATGCTAAAAGTAACTGGACTCGCCAGACTTTATGTTTGACCCATTTTGTTTTCTCTTCTTTCTCTTCCGTCCCCCCCCCCCCCAAAGGTTCTTGGGGGGGGGGGGAATACTCAAGCTTGACCAGGATTCTTCTTTTTTGCTTGGAGCTGCTTAGTTGTATTTCTCATTTTCGCTTTTGCTCTACTATGGCTATGTTCTGGGGATTATGCTCCTTTTATGTATTATTGTACTCTGATGATGATTTTGTATAAGGTACAAGTTTTATGTTTTCAGTATTCCAGACTTATTATGTAATTGGGTTTGAACCACAAACCTTTTCTATTTAATAAAGTTTAAATTCCGCTATTATTTTATATTTGTCTTGTAATGTTTCTGTTTCTGTTTACCTATAACGCTTCACAAAGCTTAATGCATTCTGATAAAGAGTGACATTAACAGACGTAGTGTGTCACGCCCATGCTAACATCTGGTTGTCAAATAGTTATAATTATAAAAATATAATACGTAATAAGTTCCATAGTCAAAATCTATAGATATATTTAAAATTTTCAATGCTAACAATTTTCAGTTATTTTTCCAGATGAGAATAAATTAGATGCTAACAATATTGAAATTTTCAAGAAAATAATTGGCAACCACTGGAAATATGTTCATAATATTTACTAATGTAATAAAAGTATAATTTTGATCACTTGGAATTCACTTTAGTGGTCTGGCATTTTTCGGCACACTAATGACATGTTTATTACCTATATTCTCTACAATGATAACTGTTTAATTTTTCTATGCATACTAATTTATATTTCTAATATTGTCAAACGGAGAAATACTTTATGGAACAATCTTATTGATCAATCTGAATTCTTTAATTTATCATGGAAGGTGCTTGTGTAGAATAGCGTGGCCCTATCTAGTTAGGACAGAATTAACAATGGTCTTAAAAACTAGTTGGGTGATGCTAACTTTATGAACTGCATAATGGTATGCAAACTTACAGAGCTTGATAATAAACTAATGAGTTATCACCTTGTAACACCCCACATCCGTTAGTGTCACTCTCAATGGGAATGCACCAAGTTCTGTGAAGTATTATAGGTAAAAGATGCAGATAAATTACAAGACAGATAAATAAAGCAACGGAAAAGTGAATAAAACTTTATTTCATTTATAAACAGCTTGTACAAAGATTGTTTTCCAAGAACAAAGTATCTATCTTGTTTAACAAAATAAAGAAGCATAAATATACAATGATATTCCCCAATAAAACATTAGCCAGCCATAGCGGTGGAAAAGAGAGTCCGAAGCAGCACATCCAAGAGTCTTCAAGCTTTGGAAGAGTAACAGTTCCATACAAATTTGAGCTATTCCCTCCCTGACTACTTGGGGGGGAAACGGAAGAAAAGAAGACGAAAGAAAACATAGGGTCAGACATAAAGCCTGGTAAGTCTAGTGGTGCTTCGGTATATTAATAAGGAAAAGGACATGACAGGCATAAACTGAAAATGGGGAAATACCATAAACTAAGGCAAAGCGGTTTAGAATCGAAATTACTATCACACCCCATACTAATCACTGCACCACCTAACTAGTAACCCAACTAGTACTCTGTATAAAATGATAACGTGATCCTAGTCCCTGTAACTGTGGTTGCCATCAGGCGCACATCTATTATTTATTACCTAGATCTAATCTAGGGTTTTCTATCGAGCGTTTCCTAGATTCAACCAGGGTTTATGCGACTTATCTAATACTTCTCGGATTCAGGATTTATGCCACCTAGGTCCACTAGGGATTATGCTACCGTCGAATGATGCCCCTAGTCTAGGACACACTAACTAGAGTGGTATATGTTCCTAGACTTTCCCCACGTATGTGTCGCGAATCGTTTATCGCTGTCTAGATGCACATGTCCTGAAATGTGCGACCCGAGTCCCGTGGCAGGGCTATTCTAGAAACACGGAACTCGGTCGAGAGCTTTCAGATATCTGCCGAAGCAGATTCTAAGGTCTGTTTTTCTACCGGTGGTTATGGTCCCACATGACCCCTCCCTCAACTAATGAAAGGCAATCCAAGAAAATCAAGCACGAGAACTATACTCCTGCCACCTATGCCCCCACTTTCCTATTGGCCAGCCTCACCCATAACTAGATAGCAAGTATATGGTCTGTTGGGAGTTCTCTGCCTTTCTGCATGCGTACTACGATTGACTGAAGATGGTAGGTAGACGACGATTCTCTATCACAGGGCTACTGGTCTCGTCGAATCACGCTGGTCCATCCTAGTCTTTAGGTTGCCTTAAATTGCAACCAAGGCATACCCTTGGTTCTTATGACGTAGACCTTAACCTCTGTGAGCCCAAGCGGATCATCTGCAACCTCATAGAGGGATACCCAGAGTACCCTCACGTCCCCCGAAGCTACGTGCTTCTAAACCCAGTCCGCTGTAGCCTTTTTCGAAATCGAATAAACGTTTGCTCCTTCTCATGTACTTGTTAAGCGATGATTTACCATATCGGGTTATTCATCTATTATGGACCGGCTCATTTTTCTTGACTAAGAATTATTACTTAGTTGTTCTCAACTAAGGTTTACCACTTAGTTTCTTTTCCCATAAATCTTGTTAACTAAGGTTTATCACTTAGTTTCTTTAATTGGGGATTTCAACTTAGATCCCGTTCTCGATTATTTCTTAACTAGGGTTTACTACCTAGCCCTCTTTCTCGTCAAGTTGGATTGGTTAAGTGTCATTAGTCAATTCAGGTTAGCTTAACCTATTCCTTTGTCATATTAAACTGGCTAAGTGTTATCAGTAGTTCATGTTGACTTAACCCTATCACAAACCAAGTTATATTGGTTAAGTATTTCTTATTACTTAACCCTACCCATTCATCTTGTATTGGTTAAGTGTCCCTTTTAACCTAACCTTGCCCATCTGTTTTAACTAACATGTTATAACGGTTAAGTGTTCCCTTAGTTAACTCAACCCTAACATCTATTTAATTAACATGTTCTCATGGTTAGGTATTGTCCCTTCATGTTTCAACTTAACCTTGTTCAATTTATCACACTATGATGGTTAAGTGTTCTAAGTTTACTTAACCCTACCCTCTAGTCCAGCTAACATATTAAATTGGCTTAAGTGTATTTACTTAACCTTACCCACTTATCTAGCTAACGTGTTATAATGGTTAAGTATTCTAAATTTACTTAACCTCACCCTCTAGTCTAGTAAATATGTTAAATTGGTTAAGTATATTAACTTTACTTAACCTCACCTTCTAGTCTAGTTAACATGTTAAATTGGCTAAGTGTTTTCTTAGTTACTTAACCCCTACAAGTCTTGTCTTGTTAACATGTTAAGTTGGTTAAGTGTTTCAGTTAACTTAACACTACCAATCCTAACTTAGCTTTAATTGCCTTATTAAAGCACCAACCACTCACATTAGACATGTATTGTTGTGGCTGCCTGTATGCCGGTCGGTTCCGGGCAGTCTTACGCCACAACTCAGTCTAACCTCGGGTCTTTATTGGGCTCAATGCCTTAACCTCTCACATTGGATAGGTATTGTTGTGATTACTGGACAGTCGGGCGGGTCCGGGCAGGTTTACATCACAACTCAATCCAACCTCGGGTTAAGCATGCTCGTATTTTCTAGATTTACATATTTGTCACTTTTCATTTTTATATGTAAATGTTTATGGCCCAATTATCCAAATTCACTAATTTTGGGTATAACAATTTATACCGCTTTAAATGTCACTAGTCATTGGCATGTGTCAGACATGCCAATACATGTATTTTATTTTAAACCCAACGTTTGTTTCCCCCGTTTGTACGTACGCAGCATTATAACATATGTTGGGCTTAACATTTCAGCTCAACTCATAAACATAAAAAGGGGAAGCACAGAATCATGAATTGTTCTAGAATACATAAAAGTGTGTGGCGCATGAACTTGCAACATAGCGTTTTCACTAACATAGATTGTGGGTCATGTGAACTTGCATTCAATAAGGATATAACTAAATTGGTGTCACATGAGATGGCGTACTTTTAGACTTGTTTAAACATGGTTTTATACATATATAACTAGGCATAATGTCAAACACCAAACTTGCATAAAAATGTCCACTTTTTGACATAACCCAAAGGTGTAAACTAACTTTACATCAAGTAGCCTATTTCAACATGAAACTAGTATAATTTGTGTAACCAAAAGGTACTTGCATAAACCCAATTATCACTCGCAATTAAACATAATAACGTATACAAAGGTTTTGAGTCGTGCATGCATAAAAGGTTTCATCTTGGAACATGTTTACATGAGTCTCAACTTAGGCCTAAAAAGAATGTATGCTAACCATGTTAACGACATAACATAATGATGTTAATTCAAGTTTTTACTAGAAACTTGCAAGTGATATTTATCTTCATATACAAATGTCAATTAGGCTCGCATCGACCAATTTATGCCATAAACACCCAATACAAAATATGACATAATAAACGCAATACACAGAATTTACATCAATATTTTTACAATAGTAAAACCACAATTTCATTTACATCGAATCACATCGCAATTTCTATTCATATTCAGAAAACCTCTATACTTACAACAGGCACTGAAACTTGTTTTCTGGTTTCTATTATTATGAATTTGCAAAGCTTTCCCTTGGAGTAGAAAACATTGCGTAGAAATTAGATTAGACTTTTGTTTCTTGAATCGTTGTTCGTCTCTTTTCAAGCGGAGGCTCTCCTTAGTTTTCTTCTGACATAATGGCGGCTCAAGTTCTTATTTTTGTGTGAATTTTAGTTGGAGACCTAGGGTGTTTTTATAGAGTTGCAAGTTAATTAGAGCCGTCGATGAAGCCAGGTTTAATCAAAGCCATTCGTTCTAAAGAGAAGCCAATCAAAAGAAGATAACTCAGCCCTAGTGACAAGACCAGGCCCAGAAATTCGACCAGAACACAGACCAGGCCAGCCAGACCTGACCAAGTCGACAGGGGAGGTCGACCCTATGGTCGACCTGGGTCGACCAGGTCGACACTATGGTCGACCCTGTGGTCGACCTGGGCCAACCAGGTCGACACTATGGTCGACCCTATGGTCGACCTGGGCCCTGGACAAGAATTTTCCTGCCCAGCCCGGATCTGGTCCTATTTTTGAATTTTGAATCCGTTTTTCGAGCTGTTTGAATTTTAAATAAATTCTTAAACTTCCGGAGGTCATATCTCCTTCGTACGGAGTCCGATTTACGCAAACTCGAACTCTATCTCAAGCAGAATTCCGAGACAAACGCAACGGCGTAACCCGTTTCCCTTAATTCCCACATTTAGAATTTAACTATACTTTAATTTTTGAAATTTGGTGTTACAGAACTATGGGGTGTTACATTCTCCCCCTCTCAAAAGGATTTCGCCCCCGAAATCTTCAAGTTAGGTAGAATGTGTCCTGCCATCCAATCACCCATCTACTCAACCATTCAATCACAGGCATTCATTGTCCTTAAAAATATTTCTAATGCTTTCATGTTCATAAGCATAGTGTGTGTATATGTCTTTATCTAATGCAAAATCAGGCGGTCTACTGATTCAGTTGACCTCCTTAATGCGAACTATGTCAGTGCCATGCGTCCAATCATGTAACGACCCGCATTCTACGCATCATAGGATCGTAGAATATTTATTTCTTTCACATACGAAGTCGTATGGTCATGTAACTTTGGGAGACGACTATTGTGGTCATTTCCCATGTTCATGATTTTTCCCGATTTTTAAATGACCATTTTACCCCTAGTTGGCACTGTTTTGGCCATAACTTTTGACTGGAAATGAATTTTGACCTGAAACCACTTCCATTGGCTTCGGATGATGGTTTCTCTTTCCGTAGAGTGGTCACATTAGCCGAACGGGCTTACCGTTTGGGAGATATGGCTGAAACAAGTTTCAGATGGTGAAAAACAGCTTAATTGGGCTTAACCGGGTGATTAGCAGCTAGGCCCAAGGGGAATTTCGGGTTTAGAGGTATAGGAGGACTGATTAGGGTTAGATTATCACTTTCATTTCAGTTCTCAGCCGCCACTTTCATCCTTAGACACTCTAACAATGGCTTCCTACATCTAAAACACCCCAAATCACTCTCTAATTGAAGATTAGGCTTAGCAACACCAAATTAAGGAGAAAAAGCACCAAAGCAAGGTTAGAGCTGCTGTTAGACATCAGTATTCGCCCCAAACCAGAGGAGTTTCAGTTCTGAGAATTTTATTTGTGGCCAAGGTGAGTGATAGCATCATTTTGACACTAATTACGGTTAATTAAGGGTAATTAGTGAAGATTAGCGAATTTATACGTAAATAAATTCTGGAAAAATTCTTAAAATTCTAAAATAATGTTTTAAGGCTCTGTTAGAAATTTGGGTTAATTTCGATGTGTTTTGCTAATCGTGTGCTTAAACATGATTAAGAAGGATTATAGGAAAATGTGAGGTTTTAGCCACTTTTGATCCATTTTGGTTCATTTGAATTGTTGTTAGGTGTTTGTGGTTGTTCTTACATGTTGTTATGACTATTTGACATGAATTGTGATTGATTAGAATAGTTAGATTTGTCAAAAACGTCGTCGAACGGCGTAAACAAGTTGCTGGAAAAGTTGCAGAAATGTGCATGTTCCGAACCGGATCGGATCGGAGTAGGGGCTCGGATCAGATATGTGAACTGGGCAAGAAAACCCGACCCGAACTGGAGTTTGGCACATAAGGGACTTGGCAAAAAAGGAAGGCCGTTTACTTAGAGTTGGAGTGGACAGGGGGATCAGATCGGAACTATGGAGCAGGATCGGATCGGAGTAGGAGAGAGCGGATCGGATCGGAAGCATAATAGAGGCCAAATCGGATCGACTCACGAATGGGAGGCTACGACTGGAGCAAGACGAAGGGATCGGATCGGATCGGAGTAGATGGAAAACGAGGGAGCTGATCGAAGGAGGAGCATGAACTCGAAGGAGGACAGCAACCCGACCCGACCCGGAGGAGGACACCGACCCGACCCGGAGCGAAGTACCCGACCCGAATCGAATGGAAGAAGACAAGGAGAAGGACCCGAACCCAGAGGAAGGTGGCACTCCGAACCGAACCGAGCATTGGTGACCAAACCGAACCGAATTCTAGAGCTGCTACTGCACGACAACTTTTCTGAGGACCCACTCCAATTCGACCAAACCCGAGATGCAAAGGAAGTCCAAATGAGAGGTTAGAGCTCGAGGATTTAGATGGGAATCAACGAGTTCGCCTCATGGTTGGGCTTTGCTGCGGGACGCGTGTTAAGGAGTTATCGACGTCTATAGCTTTGGACCACTATGGTAGGAGGTACGAAGGCGGATTCAGGGCCATTATGGCATCGGTAGAACCAAGGGCTACGACCAATGAAGTGGGTCATTGAAATGTTTGGTCATGACTCCAAGTGTTGTCTTGGTCACAGCAGGGTTTCTACAAGTCGGGATTCGTCGTTGCCTCAGTTTGTCTAGTGTTCCAAAGTGGTAGATGCCGTACGCTTTACGCACTGAGTGAGAGATGTGAGGATGGTTGCTATGGATGATTTGCTTGCTATCATTTTGACATGCATACCCCACCCCCGTATTCTTACACTATTTATTATGGCACCTTGGAGTATTGTACGGTATGTGGTACTAACTCTTTGGTTGCAGGTCCAGGTTCAGGTATGGTTTAGTATACCTGTTATTATTCTGTTTAGATGCTTATCGCTCATACCAGGCTTTATGTCTGACCCAGAGTTTTATGTCTCCTCTTATTACTCTGGGTGCTCACACGAGCAGACTAGAGACATGTTAGCTGGTGATGCACGGGTAGATGATCCGGAGACGAGCAGGAGGCTTCCACGTAATATATATATAGTATTCTCCCTGTGTTGTTGAAGATCACTGCTTGGACATTGTTGGTGTATCTTCTATTTCAGCTTTCTTTTGTTTAGAGACAGTAAATTTGGAAAATTGTAATAAGCTGTATTTGGATTTCCGCTGCTTTGAGATTGATGTTGGTTTTAGTTATCAGCTTATGCACTGTCTCGCCTGTTTTATGTCAAGTACATTATTATTATATTTTATTCCATGCGCTGTGAGACATTCTACAGGTTCTTTGATTAGTTCATTCCCTTCTTTCCTTTCTTATGACGACCGCCTAGTGCTAGTCGGGCATGTGTACAGCGCACTCTTGGAGGAAATGCAGGCTGGTGCGAGGCGGGCCGTCACATTTGGTATCAGAGCTCTAGGTTGCGTAGTTAACCTAGGGAAGTTATCAGGGAGAGATATTATACGTATACGAGAGAGCGTATTTGTGATTACTTTGGTTTTAAAAAAAAACTATATATATATACTATTAGTAGTATAAGGATGAAGTCGTACTGCACTAGCACCACTATGGAGTCGTTAATCATTTCCTTTTTCAGATTGACGATGAGCCGATATACTAGAGGTGCTGGTAGGGGAGCCAATAATGGGAATGCTGCTGACATGAGGACGATGTTTACTGACCTCATGAGAGAGATGCTTAGAGATGTACAGAGGGCAGCTCCCAATGGTGGAAATGGTGGTGGTCCAATAGTGCAGGCGCCAAGAGTCGACTTCGCCAAGCTGAATAAGGATTATACTAGCCTTGGTGGGAAGCCGTTCCACGGAACGGAGTCGGCTACGGATGTTCAAGATTGGTTGGATAGTTGCGAACGTATCTTCGAGGATTTGGGTATCGAGGATGCGATGAAGAGAAAGCTAGCGTCCCGTCAGCTGCAAGGGCGGGCAATGAATTGGTGGAATGCTATAAAGGCAGCTACTCCCGAAGATCAGATTACTTGGGAGCAGTTTAAGGCTCGCTTTAGTGAGAAGTTCATCCCAGCTGCTCAGAAGTCAATGTTATTTAAGAAATTCTTGGAGCTCAAGCAGAATGGCAGGGCTGTCTCGGAGTATATTGCTGAATTTGACACTTTGTCAAAATATGGGTTATCTCTTATAGATACTGCCGAGAAAAAGAATGAGAAATTCATAACTGGATTGGATCAGTACTTGGGGGAAAAACTTATTAACCACATCGATGAGACGTTTGAATCGATTGTGGGGAAAGCGTTAAGGTCAGAAAGTCTCTACCCTAAGCCAAAGACTGAGGTTGCATCCGCAGATGAGCCAAAGCCACAAGCTAGTGGTGGAGGCAAAGGTGGTTCCCAGAATAAGAGAAAGCAGAATCAGGCTAAGGATGGCCAGAAGAAAAAGAATAAGCAAGATGTTGAGTGCTTCAGCTGTGGTAAGAAGGGCCATTATGCTAGTAATTGTCGGGCCAAGCCAGCAGATAGGAAGTGCTTCAATTGTGGCCAACTGGGACATCACAAGGACAAGTGTCCGCAACCCCCTAAGGAAAAGCAAATGGTGAAAGCATATGCTCTTAATGCTATTCCTTCTTCGTCGAATGCCCCAACTGCGGCGGAGAAGGGAAAGAATGTCGTCATTCAAGGTATGCTTTCTGTTTATGATGTTCCCGTTAGAGTTTTGTTTGATACCGGAGCTTCCAGTTCTTTCATATCTAGTGACCTGGTAGATAGGTTGGGATTGGAGCCCGAGATTGTCGATAGACCTTTAGTAGTGACGAACCCGATTGGTGGTTCGACTAGTCTTAGCATAATTTGTCGTAATGTGGTTCTATCGAGTCATGGATGCATGTTTGTTTGTGATTGCTTTGTTTTGGGCTTTACTGGGTTTGGCATTATTTTGGGAGTAGATTGGCTCCAAAGATACGGGGTGGTGGTAGACTGTGAGGGCTTGTTGGTGACAGCTAGAGCGGATGATGGGCGGAGGATAGTGTTTGGTGGCCTACCCAGTAAGGGGGTATTGGCTAGTTTTCTAAACTCCCTCGACATTCCGCATAGTGAGTTGTCAGGTTTGCCCGTGGTTGGCCAGTATCCGGATGTTTTCGAAGAAGTGACCGGACTTCCACCACACCGAGAGATTGAGTTTCGTATTGATTTGGTAAAAGGTGCCAGACCTATAGTGATGCCACTTCGTCGTATGGCACCAAGAGAGCAGCGGGAGCTCGAGGTGCAAGTCAGCGATCTTTTGAAGAAGGGATTTATCAGAAGGAGTGTTTCTGAATGGGGAGCACCAGTTGTGTTTGCTACCAAGGCGGATGGTTCCCTTCGTTTGTGTGTAGACTACCGCGAGTTGAATAAAGTGACGAGGAAGAACAAGTATCCTCTACCGCGGATAGATGATTTGTTCGATCAGTTGAGTGGCGCGAGAATATTTTCTCAGTTGGATCTCGCGACAGGTTTTCATCAGCTTAGAGTGGAAGCTGAGAGTATAGCTAAAACGGCATTTCGAACGCCGTCTGGATTTTATGAATGGTTGGTTATGCCATTTGGGCTGACTAATGCCCCGGCATATTTTGTGGATCTTATGAATAGGGTATTCAGAGATCAGTTGAATAAGTATGTCCTTGTGTTCGTCGATGATATTTTGGTCTATTCGAGGACAGAGGAAGAACACAAGGAACATTTAAGAGTAGCGATGGAGGTGTTGAGAAAACACCAATTGAAAGCAAAGTTTTCTAAGTGTCACTTCTGGAAGAGGGAAGTGAGGTTCTTGGGTCATGTTGTATCAGAGAATGGTATTGCCGTGGACCCGGCGAAGGTGGCTACGGTACAGGATTGGCCTACGCCCAAGAATGCAACAGATGTAAGGAGTTTCTTGGGGTTAGCGGGATATTATCGTAAGTTTATCCAAGGTTTCTCCAAGATAGCAGCACCATTGACCCAGTTGACCAAGAAGAATCAAGCTTTTGTCTGGGATGAAAGGTGCGAGGATGCATTCAAAAGTCTAAAGGACAAGTTGACAAGCGCACCAGTGTTAGTCATTCCTAAGGGGGATGAAGAGATGACGGTATACACGGATGCATGTGGTACCGGACTGGGTGTTGTATTGATGCAAGGCGGTAGGGTTGTAGCTTATGCAAGTCGGCAATTGAAACCGCACGAGAAAAGATACCCTACCCATGATTTAGAATTGGCAGCAATCGTGTTCGCATTAAAGATGTGGAGACACTACCTCTTGGGAGAAAGATTTGAGCTGTTTACAGATCATAAGTCGTTGAAGTATCTATTCTCCCAGAAGGATTTAAATCTCCGTCAGCAGAGATGGTTAGAGTTCTTAGCTTCCTATGATTTTGACATCGCATACACACCGGGAAAGGGTAATGCGGTGGCTGATGCATTGAGCAGAAGACATGCCAGCTTAGGGGCTATGTTCCTTGAATGGAAGCAACTGGAGTTTATCGCGGGGTTTGATTTCAGACCAAAGTGCGAATTGGATCCAGAAATGTTAGCAAGTTTGACGATCAGACCCACTTTGATTGAGCGGATCGGCTCTAGTCAGAGGGACGATCCTAACCTATTGGAAATCATCTCCAAGTTAGAGATGGGAATCGATGAGGAGATGAACAAGTATGGGCTTGATTGAGATAGATGGCTTAGAAAGAATGGAAAGCTTGTTGTACCCAATGTCAATGGATTGAGAGATGAAGTGCTTAGAGAATGTCATCACTCAAAACTGACTATACACCCCGGTGGTAATAAGATGTATCGAGATATGAAGCAGGCCTACTACTGGGAAGGGATGAAAAGAGACGTTGGGAAGTTTATATCCAAGTGCATGAATTGCCAGCTAGTTAAAGCCGAGCAAAAGAAGCCTAGTGGGTTGTTACAGCCCTTAGAAATTCCCGAATGGAAATGGGAGCAAGTCTCGATGGATTTCATCGATGGGTTACCAAGGACTAGATCGGGATATGACAGCATTTGGGTAATTGTAGATCGACTGACTAAAAGTGCAAGGTTTATACCGGTCAAATCGACCAGAACGGCAGCTAAGTTAGCAGAATTGTATATGAAGTGGGTAGTGAGATTTCATGGAGTACCTAAAAGCATTGTGAGCGACCGAGACCCGTTGTTCACTAGTGGGTTTTGGAGGAGCTTGCAAGAGGCGCTAGGGTCAGAGTTACATCTCAGTACCGCATATCATCCTCAGACCGACGGTCAGACGGAAAGGGTGAATCGTATTTTGGAAGATCTCTTGAGAGCATGTATATTGGATTTTGGTGGATCATGGGATGACCATTTGCATCTAGTAGAGTTTGCATATAATAATAGCTACCAATCCAGTATCGGTATGGCTCCATTTGAAGCTTTGTATGGAAGACCGTGCAACTCACCATCATGTTGGATAGAGACTGGCGAGAAGTTTATGCTTGGACCAGATGTGGTGAGGGAAACTTCAGATAAAATCAAGATCATTCAGCAACGAATGAAGGCAGCCCAAGATAGGCAGAAGAGTTATGCTGATAGGAGAAGAAGAGACTTAAAATTCTCCGTTGGTGACTTGGTGTTTGTCAAGATTTCTCCGTTGAAGAGCATAATACGATTTGGCAGGAGAGGTAAATTAGCACCAAGATTTGTTGGTCCGTTCCCTGTTCTTGAACTAGTCGGGAATTTGGCATATAGGATTGACTTACCAGAGAAGATGGCGGGAGTTCACAACGTATTTCATGTTTCCCAACTAAGGAAGTTCGTTCACGACTCAGGTATGACTATCTCACCTGATCAGTTGGAGGACTTCGAAGTAGAACCCGAGGCGGTTGGAAACCGCAAGCCGGCCCGTATTGTCGCACACGACATAAATCAACTTCGAAGGAAGTCGGTGAAGCTAGTCAAGGTACAGTGGAGCGAAGACGAGAATGATTGTACTTGGGAAACAGAGGAGGACATAAGGAAGAAGTATCCAGAACTCTTTGTCTGGTAAGATTTTGTTAACAATTTAGTTTTCCGCATGTTAGGGTAGACTTGTGTGCTTGCTTTGCATGTTTGATTGTTGTATATGGTTGTTAGGCATGCGGGATCCTGTGTATGTTTTGAGTTAAGGAATTTCGGGGACGAAATTTCTTAAGGGGGGGAGAGTGTAACGACCCGCATTCTACGCATCATAGGATCGTAGAATATTTATTTCTTTCACATACGAAGTCGTATGGTCATGTAACTTTGGGAGACGACTATTGTGGTCATTTCCCATGTTCATGATTTTTCCCGATTTTTAAATGACCATTTTACCCCTAGTTGGCACTGTTTTGGCCATAACTTTTGACTGGAAATGAATTTTGACCTAAAACCACTTCCATTGGCTTCGGATGATGGTTTCTCTTTCCGTAGAGTGGTCACATTAGCCGAACGGGCTTACCGTTTGGGAGATATGGCTGAAACAAGTTTCAGATGGTGAAAAACAGCTTAATTGGGCTTAACCGGGTGATTAGCAGCTAGGCCCAAGGGGAATTTCGGGTTTAGAGGTATAGGAGGACTGATTAGGGTTAGATTATCACTTTCATTTCAGTTCTCAGCCGCCACTTTCATCCTTAGACACTCTAACAATGGCTTCCTACATCTAAAACACCCCAAATCACTCTCTAATTGAAGATTAGGCTTAGCAACACCAAATTAAGGAGAAAAAGCACCAAAGCAAGGTTAGAGCTGCTGTTAGACATCAGTATTCGCCCCAAACCAGAGGAGTTTCAGTTCTGAGAATTTTATTTGTGGCCAAGGTGAGTGATAGCATCATTTTGACACTAATTACGGTTAATTAAGGGTAATTAGTGAAGATTAGCGAATTTATACGTAAATAAATTCTGGAAAAATTCTTAAAATTCTAAAATAATGTTTTAAGGCTCTGTTAGAAATTTGGGTTAATTTCGATGTGTTTTGCTAATCGTGTGCTTAAACATGATTAAGAAGGATTATAGGAAAATGTGAGGTTTTAGCCACTTTTGATCCATTTTGGTTCATTTGAATTGTTGTTAGGTGTTTGTGGTTGTTCTTACATGTTGTTATGACTATTTGACATGAATTGTGATTGATTAGAATAGTTAGATTTGTCAAAAACGTCGTCGAACGGCGTAAACAAGTTGCTGGAAAAGTTGCAGAAATGTGCATGTTCCGAACCGGATCGGATCGGAGTAGGGGCTCGGATCGGATATGTGAACTGGGCAAGAAAACCCGACCCGAACTGGAGTTTGGCACATAAGGGACTTGGCAAAAAAGGAAGGCCGTTTACTTAGAGTTGGAGTGGACAGGGGGATCGGATCGGAACTATGGAGCAGGATCGGATCGGAGTAGGAGAGAGCGGATCGGATCGGAAGCATAATAGAGGCCAAATCGGATCGACTCACGAATGGGAGGCTACGACTGGAGCAAGACGAAGGGATCGGATCGGAGTAGATGGAAAACGAGGGAGCTGATCGAAGGAGGAGCATGAACTCGAAGGAGGACAGCAACCCGACCCGACCCGGAGGAGGACACCGACCCGACCCGGAGCGAAGTACCCGACCCGAATCGAATGGAAGAAGACAAGGAGAAGGACCCGAACCCAGAGGAAGGTGGCACTCCGAACCGAACCGAGCATTGGTGACCAAACCGAACCAAATTCTAGAGCTGCTACTGCACGACAACTTTTCTGAGGACCCACTCCAATTCGACCAAACCCGAGATGCAAAGGAAGTCCAAATGAGAGGTTAGAGCTCGAGGATTTAGATGGGAATCAACGAGTTCGCCTCATGGTTGGGCTTTGCTGCGGGACGCGTGTTAAGGAGTTATCGACGTCTATAGCTTTGGACCACTATGGTAGGAGGTACGAAGGCGGATTCAGGGCCATTATGGCATCGGTAGAACCAAGGGCTACGACCAATGAAGTGGGTCATTGAAATGTTTGGTCATGACTCCAAGTGTTGTCTTGGTCACAGCAGGGTTTCTACAAGTCGGGATTCGTCGTTGCCTCAGTTTGTCTAGTGTTCCAAAGTGGTAGATGCCGTACGCTTTACGCACTGAGTGAGAGATGTGAGGATGGTTGCTATGGATGATTTGCTTGCTATCATTTTGACATGCATACCCCACCCCCGTATTCTTACACTATTTATTATGGCACCTTGGAGTATTGTACGGTATGTGGTACTAACTCTTTGGTTGCAGGTCCAGGTTCAGGTATGGTTTAGTATACCTGTTATTATTCTGTTTAGATGCTTATCGCTCATACCAGGCTTTATGTCTGACCCAGAGTTTTATGTCTCCTCTTATTACTCTGGGTGCTCACACGAGCAGACTAGAGACAGGTTAGCTGGTGATGCACGGGTAGATGATCCGGAGACGAGCAGGAGGCTTCCACGTAATATATATATAGTATTCTCCCTGTGTTGTTGAAGATCACTGCTTGGGCATTGTTGGTGTATCTTCTATTTCAGCTTTCTTTTGTTTAGAGACAGTAAATTTGGAAAATTGTAATAAGCTGTATTTGGATTTCCGCTGCTTTGAGATTGATGTTGGTTTTAGTTATCAGCTTATGCACTGTCTCGCCTGTTTTATGTCAAGTACATTATTATTATGTTTTATTCCATGCGCTGTGAGACATTCTACAGGTTCTTTGATTAGTTCATTCCCTTCTTTCCTTTCTTATGACGACCGCCTAGTGCTAGTCGGGCATGTGTACAGCGCACTCTTGGAGGAAATGCAGGCTGGTGCGAGGCGGGCCGTCACAAATCATGTATGCAAACATCCCTAGTTATGTAAATACTACATGTGTTCATAGTCATTCATCCATATGCAACATCCATATGATAACATACCTAGTTAAATCCGTTAAGAAAGTACATATATGTGAATGCAATATGAAAGTGACTAAGTCGTTCTAGCGCATATGGTGTATATATGCATCCACGAGCAACCACTTGCAACCATCAATCATAACATGTTTCAAATACATGTTTCAAATACACATTTACATCCATTGGCTTCTACCTAAGCATCGATGATACGTCCTAGAGGATATACATTAAAAGCTAGAAACAAGTAGGCATAAAACTCCTAGAGAAAGGATATACCCTTAAGAAAAAGGGTATAATGCACGTATCTAGTCTTCAGTCTTCTAAGTCGCATCTTCTTGAGCTTCTCTGTACCGTACATTATCTAGTTAATCTTCACGATTGTGAAGCTTCTTGACCTCCATTTACAAAACTATTATTGATCGAATAGCTGGCTTTTCATTGTCAACTGAATATATATGCGGAAGTCTATCCCGCGTTTTAGGGGTAAACCCCTAACCTAATCAAAACATCTACGTGCTCATGGACTATTCTAACGGATTGCAAATCGTCGATAAATGTATTAAGCGATTCTAGATAGCTAAGCCTAACTGATCCTTTTAGGATCACGTAATCTCGAGGGTATTTCCAAGGCAAGTCAAAAAGTCTAACTTTCAGAATTACTAGCCAACCAACCCATGCCTAGGATCAAATCATAGCCCATGGAACCAAAACATTATGCTTAAATTCAACACTTAATGTGGTCGTTCTCAAATCCCTACAAACCAAAGGTAAACGGGCCGAACCACCAATTTGGATCTGAGACTAGTTGGGATCTTCTACTATACAAGTGCTAAGGTGCAGAGACTCAACTATGGAAGTAGATATGAACAAACGCAAAGCGCTAAGATCAAAAGAGCACTAACTGGTTAATCAAAAGAAAAGCTGAACTTTTCCAACAAAGACTTTTACCATCTCTCTCTCAGGTATGCTGGTGTTGAGAGCACGTACTAGTCCTTCTAAGAATCATGTCCCTCGTTCTTGCCCTTTGTCCTTAATTATATGCCATATTATACCATAGTAAAGATACTTCCTCTCGTCTTAGGTTTTACAATTCCTTCCTCCCTCGTGAGCCAAGTCCATATCCATGAATTTCTCATCCTTGGGTTGTGCTCCTTAGCCAAACTCCTCATCCTCTTACTTGTGTAATATGTTGACAGGTCTCTCGAAAGCTGCCACCACCGCATAGAAAACCCTACAAAGCTTGAAAGAAAACTAGTCGCGGGTGAAACTACTATGGCAATAGATGGAAGTCGTGCGTCTCTTTTCCCTTCGATAGGTATCGTAGTCTTATCAAGCCTACGGAACCGTGTCGCGATGAGGTTACCTCCTAGAAAGCCAGGAGCCCCGAAGACTTAAGAAAGAAGGGGATAAGAATTCAAACAGAGGATCAGAAGATAGTGCATATGGCTTTGAGGAATATGCCTTTTAAAACAAAACTTTTCTTTTGAAAATGCTTCTTTTAAACCCGTTTTGAAAATAATTTTTCAAATCTTTTATCTGATCCGGTAACCTTCAGCTCTGATACCACGAGTAACACCCCACATCCGTTAATGTCACTCTCAAAGGGAATGCACTAAGTTCTGTGAAGTATTATAGGTAAAAGATGCAGATAAATAAAAAGACAGATAAATAAAGCAGCGGAAAAGTGAATAAAACTTTATTTCATTTATAAACAGCTTGTACAAAGATTGTTTTCCAACAACAAAGTATCTATCTTGTTTAACAAAATAAAGAAGCATAAATATACAATGATATTCCCCAATAAAACATTAGCCAGTCATAGCGGTGGAAAAGAGAGTCAGAAGCAGCACATCCAAGAGTCTTCAAGCTTGGGAAGAGTAACAGTTCCATACAAATCTGAGCTATTCTCTCATTGACTATCTAGGGGGAAACGGAAAAAAAGAAGATGAAAGAAAACATAGGGTCAGACATAAAGCCTGGTAAGTCTAGTGGTGCTTCAGTATATGAATAAGGAAAAGGACATGACAGACATAAACTGAAAATGGGAAAATACCATAAACTAAGGCAAAGCGATTTAGAATCGAAATTACTATCGCACCCCATACTAATCTCTGCACCACCTAACTAGTATCCCAACTAGTACTCTGTATAAAATGATAACGTGATCCCGGTCCCTGTAATTGTGGTTGCCATCAGGCGCACATCTATTATTTATTACCTAGATCTAATATAGGGTTTTCTATCGAGCGTTTCCTAGATTCAACTAGGGTTTATGCGACTTATCTAATACTTCTCGGATTAAGGATTTATGCCACCTAGGTCCACTAGGGATTATGCTACTTGTCGAACAATGCCCCTAGTCTAGGACACACTAACTAAGGTGGTATATGTTCCTAGACTTTCCCCACGTATGTGTCGCAAATCGTTTATCGCTGTCTAGATGCACATGTCCTAAAATGTGCGACCCGAGTCCCGTGGCAGGGCTATTCTAGAAACACGGAACTCGGTCGGGAGCTTTCAGATATCTGCCGATGCAGATGCTAAGGTCTGTTTTCCTACCGGTGATTATGGGCCCACGTGACCCCTCCCTCAACTAATGAAAGGCAATCCAAGAAAATCAAGCACGAGAACTATACTCCTGCCACCTATGCCCCACTTTCCTATTGGCCAGCCTCACCCATAACTAGATAGCAAGTATATGGGAGTTCTCTGCCTTTCCGCATGCGTACTACGATTGACTGAAGATGGTAGGTAGACGACGAGTCACTATCACAGGGCTACTGGTCTCGTCGAATCAAGCTGGTCCATCCTAGTCTTTAGGTTGCCTTAAATTGCAACCAAGGCATACCCTTGGTTCTTCTGACGCAGACCTTAACCTCTGTGAGCCCAGGCGGATCATCAGCAACCTCATAGAGGGATACCAAGAGTACCCTCACGTCCCCCGAAGCTACATGCTTCTAAACCCATTCCGCTGGAGCCTTTTTCGAAATCGGATAAACGTTTGCTCCTTCTCATGTACTTGTTAAGCGATGATCTACCATATCGGGTTATTCATCTATTATGGACCGGCTCAGTTTTCTTGACTAAGAATTATTACTTAGTTGTTCTCAACTAAGGTTTAACACTTAGTTTCTTTTCCCATAAATCTGGTTAACTAAGGTTTATCACATAGTTTCTTTAACTGGGGATTTCAACTTAGCTCCCGTTCTCAATTGTTTCATAACTAGGGTTTACTACCTAGCCCTCTTTCTCGTCAAGTTGGATTGGTTAAGTGTCATTAGTCAATTCAGGTTAGCTTAACCCATTCCTTTGTCATATTAAACTGGCTAAGTGTTATCAGTAGTTCATGTTGACTTAACCCTATCACAAACCAAGTTATATTGGTTAAGTATTTCTTATTACTTAACCCTACCCATTCATCTTGTATTGGTTAAGTGTCCTTTTTAACCTAACCTTGCCCATCTATTTTAACTAACATGTTATAATGGTTAAGTGTTCCCTTAGTTAACTCAACCCTAACATCTATTTAATTAACATGTTCTCATGGTTAGGTATTGTCCCTTCATGTTTCAACTTAACCTTGTTCAATTTATCACACTATGATGGTTAAGTGTTCTAAGTTTACTTAACCCTACCCTCTAGTCCAGCTAACATATTAAATTGGCTAAGTGTATTTACTTAACCTTACCCACTTATCTAGGTAACGTGTTATGGTTAAGTAGTCTAAATTTACTTAACCTCACCCTCTAGTCTAGTTAATATGTTAAATTGGTTAAGTGTATTAACTTTACTTAACCTCACCTTCTAGTCTTGTTAACATGTTAAATTGGCTAAGTGTTTTCTTAGTTACTTAACCCCT
Organism: Allium sativum; assembly: GCA_030737875.1. NCBI lineage: Eukaryota > Viridiplantae > Streptophyta > Magnoliopsida > Asparagales > Amaryllidaceae > Allium > Allium sativum. Next base: position 52,567,558 of record CM060927.1, read on the forward strand.
ACAAGTCTTGTCTGGTTAACATGTTAAGTTGGTTAAGTGTTTCAGTTAACTTAACCCTACCAATCCTAACTTAGCTTTAATTGCCTTATTAAAGCACCAACCACTCAAATTAGACAGGTATTGTTGTGGCTGCTTGTATGCCGGTCGGTTCCGGGCAGTCTTACGCCACAACTCGGTCTAACCTCGGGTCTTTATTGGGTTCAATGCCTTAACCTCTCACATTGGATAGGTATTGTTGTGATTACTGGACAACTGGGAGGGTCCGGGCAGGTTTACATCACAACTCAATCCAACCTCGGGTTAAGCACGCTCGTATTTTCTAGATTTACATATTTGTCACTTTTCATTTTTATATGTAAATGTTTATGGCCCAATTATCCAAATTCACTAATTTTGGGTATAACAATTTATACAGCTTTAAATGTCACTAGTCATTGGCATGTGTCATACATGCCAATACATGTATTTTATTTTAAACCCAACGTTTGTTTCCCCCGTTTGTACGTATGCAGCATTATAACATATGTTGGGCTTAACATTTCAGCCCAACTCATAAACATAAAAAGGGGAAGCACGGAATCATGAATTGTTCTAGAATACATAAAAGTGTGTGGCGCATGAACTTGCAACATAGCGTTTTCACTAACATAGATTGTGGGTCATGTGAACTTGCATTCAATAAGGATATAACTAAATTGGTGTCACATGAGATGGCGTACTTTTAGACTTGTTTAAACATGTTTTATACACATATAACTAGGCATAATGTCAAACACCAAACTAGCATAAAAATGTCCACTTTTTGACATAACCCAAAGGTGTAAACTAACTTTACATCAAGTAGCCTATTTCAACATGAAACTAGTATAATTTGTGTAACCAAAAGGTACTTGCATAAACCCAATTATCACTTGCAATTAAACATAATAATGTATACAAAGGTTTTGAGTCGTGCAGGCATAAAAGGTTTCATCTTGGAACAAGTTTACATGAGTCTCAACTTAGGCCTAAAAAGAATGTATGCTAACCATGTTAACGACATAACATAAAGATGTCAATTCTAGTTTTTACTACAAACTTGAAAGTGATATTTATCTTCATATACAAATGTCAATTAGGCTCGCATCAACCAATTTATGCCACAAACACCCAATACAAAATATAACATAATCAACGCAATACACAGAATTTACATCAATATTTTTACAAATTTACATCGAATCACTTCGCAATTTCTATTCATATTCAGAAAACCACTATACTTACAACGGGCGCTGAAACTTGTTTTCTGGTTTCTGTTATTCTGAATTTGCAAAGCTATCCCTTGGAGTAGAAAACGTTGCGTAGAAATTAGATTAGACTTTTGTTTCTTGAATCATTGTACATCTCTTTTCAAGCGGAGGCTCTCCTTAATTTTCTTCTGACTTCATGGCGGCTCAAGTTCTTATTTTTGTGTGAATTTTAGTTGGAGACCTAGGGTGTTTTTATAAAGTTGCAAGTTAATTAGAGCCGTCGATGAAGCCAGGTTTAATCAAAGCCATTCGTTCTAAAGAGAAGCCAATCAAAAGAAGACAACTCAGCCCTAGTGACAAGACCAGGCCCAGAAATTCGACCATAACACAGACCAGGCTAGCCAGACCTGACCAGGTCGACAGGGGAGGTCGACACTATGGTCGACCCTATGGTCGACCTGGGCCAACCAGGTCGACACTATGGTCGACCTGGGCCCTTGGCAGGAATTTTCCTGCCCAGCCCGGGTCTGGTCCTATTTTTGAATTTTGAATCCGTTTTTCGAGCTGTTTGAATTTTTAATAAATTCTTAAACTTTCGGAGGTCATATCTCCTTCGTACGGAGTCCGATTTATGCAAACTCGGACTCTATCTCAAGCAGAATTCCGAGACAGACGCAACGGCGTAACCCGTTTCCCTTAATTCCCAAATTTAGAATATATCTATACTTTAATTTGTGAAATTTAGTGTTACAGAACTACAGGGTGTTACACACCTCCTACACAATAACTACCTTTTCCACTATATTTGTATTTTTTATTAATGCGGACTGATGATTAAGTAAAGAATCCATCGTTCGACTGTCTATTTGTTGAAACTTTAAGTAATTACTTTAGATGCAGTCTAGCAAGCCAACTAGTCTAAAGCCTTTAGCATCATTACTGTCTTCACTCTTAGCAAACAACATAATAGAAGAACTCAAACATTCAAATTTCAAACTTCCTATATGTAAACGATCAAATAAGACAACAATATCATTTTTGAGCAAAAGCCAGTATTTTTGAAAAAAGAAAGAAGGAGAATCATCATGCTCTGGAGCTTTACCTATAGGCAGATCCATAATAGTATGATGAGCTTTCTCTTTCTCCTTTGAAAATAAATCTTCTAAATAACTCAAGATTGTGTTTTCATTTTTATCAAAAAATAATCCTTAATCGATAGCAGCAAACTTCTTCTAAGCATTCTCATAGAGTTCATTATAATAGTCTGTGAATTTTTCTAGTTTCTTATTTTAATCATATTCCTCAACCCCTTCAACCATAAGATGACTAATAAAGTTGTTTCTTCTTTCATTACCTATTTTATTAAAATAAGCGGTACTCGCATCACTATTATTTAACCGAACCAATCCTGAAATTTGTCTCCACATGATAATCTGATACTGAAACCTACTATTCCTTATGTTATATGGTTAAAGAACAGTATTCTCATATCAACAAATTTTTCCAACAATCTTAACAAAAAAATAAGCACAAGTGCTGTGATATATAATAGAGATAATGTGACATACATATTTATTAAGTGACATGTGTGAACATAAACAACTGAATAGCCACTTACCTACAAAGTTAGGTGGAGTACTTGAGAAGAAAAAACAAACTAAAAAAAATTGAAGACCCAAAGCTATCATCCAATATAATCAATTTATGATTCGATTATCCACAAATTACTGAAATACCAATACAAAATTTGCATACAAATTATAGAGTAGAGACTACAGAAACCAAAAAACAACATAATAATATAAGATTGAGAATTACGCACACTATGAGATCTAAAATATTGTAGTTCATAAACGCTAACCGGTTACCAAACTATTCTCAAACAGACAAACCTAAAAACAACATAACAATATAAGATTGAGAATTACGCACTATTCCTATTTGACTGTTAATCGAGGATTACCTCCGGAGGAAAAGGAAACTGACGAGTGCCTGGATGCAAGATCTGAGGAAATCACAGGAAGTCGGGTTTGGGGAAAATAAAAAGAACGCGGCCTAATTTTAATTCTTTTTTGATACATGGGCCGAGAAGGGTATGGTAGCTTGGCTTATGACTGTAACAGGGGTTTCAAAGAGAAGCTAGGAAAGGATTTCACTTCTTTGCACGCAAAATTATATATTTAAAATAATTAAAAAATAATGGAAACATTTTAGTAGATATAGAAACACTACATAACAGATTTCAAGCCTAGAAAATGAAAAAAGGGTTTCAAGTAAAAAATATCATATGTTTCAAATTTGCTTATTTGGTGTAGTGACGTTTAAAATATGAGAATGATCAACCGTCAGGGAATAAAATAAAAATACTTTACGATCCTCCGATATGCAAAATGCGGGCTGTTACAATCATCTTGTCAAATTTAGCTCCTATAACCACATCTTGTGGAGCAAATGATTCTGGAATTTCCTATTGGTTGCTGAGTTTATTGAAAACAATGGCGGAGTCGCGGACAAAGTCACTCTCTTGAAGACGTTTCGGCGATCTGCTCAGTGGTGCAAAGCAGTTCGTTCTCTATCACAGCCGCCTTTAGGATAAAACAACCACTTGTACGTATTGACTCGGTTGCACAACAAATCGACTTAGATTTTCGCTCTAAAAATATGTACTGCTCGAGTTGTTTTTTCTATTTGCAGAGGATGAAAAATGTCATTCTATTTTTGTCTTGTCTAAACCTTAAGAAGATATAGACATAATACAAAATTGAACGTGTTAGTGGGAGGAAGTCGAATGTGATCCAAAATAATCAATCTTTGTTTTACCATGTCAAAAAAGGGTTCAGAAATCGTTAACTATTTTCATCCAAAAACATAAATGTGTACACCTAGCCTAGCCTAGCCCGGTCCAGGTCGAGTCCGTCAATCGGCCGCGCGCGCGTATAGTGGTCAAACATGGTCTCCTCCCTCATAACACAGCATACATGTGGGAGTACCAAGGCCCCAACTAGCTATTGAGAATAAAGTATAAATACTTGGTTCTTTCATATAGTCCCATGATGTGAGACCACTCAAATATAGGAGCCACACTTATGCTTAGTCAATTTTTAATAATTCATTTTTCAAAGCATTTTCCAATAATCCCCCACTTTAATTTGAGCAGCTTCAAAAAAAAAGATTGTGCATAAACAAAGGTGTCCTCTGACTTAAACCTTTGCATAGTGGATAAGATTCAGTTTTTACTAAAGTTGCATGTGGTCTTGAACTCTATTCTAGACATCAGACCACACAAAACCTTTTCTACAGTGCAATCATATAATCCCATGCGTTTATGGCCATGCATGTTAATCCCAGTTTAGTAAATGCTCTACAAATTTTGCCCAAAACTCCATAGGAAGCGTCCACGTTTCCACATTCACATAGGTGGGTCTATCAAGAGTACTCTTGAAGGTAGGTACTCCACACCAAATAAAGTATAGATCTAATTAAGAGTTTCTAATAACTCATCCTCTAATCACTTCAGGATTGCATGCTTCATAGTATACAAAATAGTATGTTCAACAATTATCACTGCACAACTTGTTTTTACCCATTGAACCTAGTCCTTGAGGTCTCCATTCATTAGGCCAGGTTACCATTATGCGTGACTCAACAATTGTGACGGCCCGCCCCGCACCAACCGGCATTTACTCCAAAAGTGCATTGTACACATGTCCAGTTAGCGCGGAACGGGTCGTCAGAAGAAAAAGGGAAGAAGGAAATGAACTAACAAGGAACCTGTAGAATGTCTCACAGTGCATAGAATAAAATATAATAATAACATAATTGACATAAAATAGGTGAGACAGTGCATAAGCTGAAAACCAGAACTAAACATCATAGCAGCGGAAATCCAAAATACAGCTTATTACAACTTTTCAAACTGTCTCAAAGCAAAAGTAAGGTAAAGGGGGTACACTACTAATGCCTAAGTAGCGACCACCAACGACACAGGGAGAATATATATATATATCATACGTGGAAGCCTCCTGCCCGCCTCCGAATCAGCTACTCGCGCATCACCAGCTAACCGTCTCGAGTCTGCTCGTGTGAGCACCCAGAGTAATAAGAGGAGACATAAAACTCTGGGTCAGACATAAAGCCTGGTATGAGCGATAAGCATCTAAAGTGAATAATAACAGGTAGACTAAAACATACCTGAACCTGGACCTGCAACCAAAGAGTTAGCACTACATACTGTACAACACTCTAAGGTGCCATATCAAATGGTGTAAAGATACGGAGGTGGGGGTGTGCATGTCATAGTGATGGCAAACAATCAAACATAGCATCCATCCTCACATCTCTCACTCAGTGCGTAAAGCATACGATATTCACCACTTCGATCACCCAACATACCTTGCTACAATCACTTTGCCCCATGAAGTCATAAATGGCTTCACTGCACTGATAACGTAGCCACAAATCCTTCGCTATGTCCACTTTGCCCCATGGAGTCACAAGAACCCCACTGCACTGGCTCATAGCCTTACTAATCCTTACTATGTCCACTCTGCCCCATGGAGTCGTAATGACCCCACTGCACTGGCTCATAGTCTTACTACGCATCACTTTGCCCCTCGGGTCATAATGACCCTACTGCACTGATAACGTAGTCTTGCTACCATCACCTTGCCCCACAGGTCATAATGACCCTACTGCACTGATAAGTAGCCATCATTCATTTCTAGTGGTGAATCGAAGTTATGAACGTCGACAACTCCTTAGCACACGTCCCGCAGCAAAGCCCAACCATGAAGTGAACTCATTGGTTCCCAACTGGATCCTGAGCTCTAACTTCCCATATTGGACTACCTTTGCATCTCGGGTTATTGGTCAATACTAGGTCGGGTCGGGTTCCTCCTCAAGCCATCGGTTCGGGTCGGGTGTCCTCCATCAGTTCGGGTCGGGTCTTCTTCTGGTGCGGTTCGGGTCGGGTGTTTCTCCTTGGGTCGGGTCGGGTGCTTCACCTCGGGTCGGGTCGGGCGCCATTTCCCCTCCAGTTCGTGCCTCCGCTCCGATCCGTCTCCTCATCCTTCACGTGCTCCGATCCGATCCATCTTCGTGCTTCCGCTCCGATCCGTCCTCTTTAATCCGATCCGATCCCAGTTCAGTTAGCGTGGCCTTCCTTTATTCCAACTTTCTCAAGTGTCAGGTTCCGATCCGATCGAATCCCTTGCCCAGTTCAACATATCCGATCCGAGCCCCATATCCGATACGATCCGAAACCGGCACTATTTTCCGAAACTGTTCCAGCAAGTGTTTACGCCATTCGATGACGTTTTCGACCATTCTAACTATTGAAACCAATCACAAAGCATTTCATACGGTCATAGCAACATGCATAATCAACCACAAACATCAAAACATCAATATGATAGGTTAAAATGGATCAAACATACCCAAAACCCCATATTTCCCCTTAAGCATGTTTAGGTAAAACTAATGATAGGATTAGCAAAACTTAACCAAATTAACCCAAATTCATATCAGAGGTCTAAAACATCATTTAAGAATTTATGAACGTTTTCCCCGAATTTTACCATGCTTAAATTCGCTAATTAGCACTAATTACCCTTAACTAGCCATAATTAGTGTAAAACTATGCAAATCACTCACCTTAGCCACAAATAAACTAAGATCTGAAATAAATCTCTGATTTGATATGAATCTCAATGCTAAACAGCAGCTCCAATGTTGCTTTGGGGTAGATCTTCCTTGATTAGAGGTTGCTAAGCCAAATCCTTGACCAAAGGGTGATTTGGAGGTGATTTAGAGATTGGAGGCCATTTTTAGGGTTCCTTGGTGATAAGTGGAGGTGCGAAAACTGAAATGGAATGATTCTCTATCTCATTTCAGCCTTCCCGTAACCCTAATCCCGAAATGGGTTATGGGCCTACTCACTAATCACCCGATTTGGCACGGTTAAGCAGTTTTTCACCCTCCAAACCTTATTTCAGCCATATCTCCCAAACGGTAAGTCCATTGGGCTATTATGACCACTCTACGGAAAGGTAAACCATCAAACAAATCTAATGGAAGTGGTTTCAGGTCAAAATTCCTTTCCAATCAAAAGCTATGGCCAAAACAGTACCAACTAGGGGCAAAATAGTCATTTAAAAATTGACAAAAATCATAAGTATGGGAAATGACTCTAATGGATGTTTCCCAAAGTTACATGACCATACGACTTCATACGGGAAAGAAATAAATATTCTACGATCCTCCGATGCGTAGAATGCGGGTCATTATAACAATATAAGGGCAAAAGTACCATTCTTTTGGAAGTATTAAGGACTTTCTCTCTGGACAGTCCTTTTGTCAAAGGATCCGCCAAATTTTCATCACTGCGCATGCGATCCACTCTAACAGTATCTAAAGAGAGTAGATCTCTAACTGTAATGTGCTTACAATGTAATTGTCGTCTCTTATCATTATAATAATGGTTCTGCCCTTTTGCAATTGTTGTGGTACTATCGCAATGGATCAACATAGCTGGTGTCAGTTTTTCCCATAAGGAAATCACAGCTAGCAG